>JABSTQ010009441.1:0-634466 GCA_013358835.2 Ixodes persulcatus | reverse complement strand
CCGAAAGCCGACCGAGAAGAGGAGAACAAGAAAAAGGACAGACGAAAAAAATGAACGAGAACAAGAAAAACAGAAAGAGGGAGAGGGTTGTACGGGATATAGAGATCATACATACTGTACGGGATTAGAGAATGAAGTTTCGCTGACGTACGTGCCAACCGGTGCCAACAGACTAGCCGCCTGGGTTGCCGCCTACATAGCCTGCTTCGTCGCTGCTTGCGTTGCCTGCTCGCCGCCGCGGCTTCGCCCGTCCTCCCTCCTCGCTTCTCGCCCTTCCCCGCGCATCCGCGTCTTTTCTGGGTTACCGCAGGTAGATCACGTGATCCCTTGTATCCCACGTGGGTGCGTATGCAACTGACGTTGAGGGTACAATGTTGCCCGGCTGTGCCGAAGTTTCGGTTTTGGTTTGCGATTATGGTAAATAACAATATCGCACGAAAAATATTTTTGTTTTAATGAGACAAACGGTCTAGGGCTGTTCTGAAGTGCTTCTCACGTTTATATCACCCACTATCTCAAAATTTCCGAAATCAAGCGGAGTTGCCCTTTGCACTTCTTATGAGTTGTGAATGCGAAAGCATGCCGCCTGCGACGCATTACTTTCGCCACGCGTTGTCGAAGGGCCTCGTCCTCTTGTCACCTGACATGCTTTGAATCGCCATCTGCTTGCGCCTCACTCTTTCGAAAGGCTCTGTTCTGTCTCCTAGCGTGTTGCCTCGCTACTCGCTCCGCCCCCCGTGTATTCGGAGACTTGACAATGATACTGTATTTCGCTGCCTTTTTCCTCGCTCGTTGCGCAGCGACCTTCCGCTCCCTTAGTTCGTCTGCGCTGTACTTGCGTGGACGGGCAGGTTTCGCTACTGCCGAGGTTGCGGTCACCGCCGATGTAGATGTTCGAGGCGCCGCCATTTTCATCGGCGTCGAGAGGAGTAGAAGCGGCTGAGCGCGCGCCAACGTGTTCCTGTTACCGTTGCGCTGCCGGCGCGGGGCCTGCAGCGCCATGGGGTGGCGTTACTTGAAGCTATGACCCGCGCTAGCCAATGGGAGCCTCGTTCCTTGAAACTATGACGCGCCCCAGCCATTGGAGCCTATCCATCAAATCGCTGCTACAGACGACAGGCTTCACTCTATTGGGACAGGGCAGACTTAGGAAGTAATCTATTACAAGTAACGGATTACTTGTAATCCGTTACATTTTTAAGTAATTTTGTAACTGCCACGTTACTTTGTTTCGGAAGTAATTTGTAATGTAATTTAGTTACAAAATATTGGTAACGGATTACTTTAATTACTCGTTACTTTTTAAAAGTATGAGCATAATACAGTAACTGAGGTAATACGAGCAGAACATTCAGGGCAGCATAAAGAGAGCAAGTTCAACAAAATAGAAAACGTAAAGGAGAGAATAGCCGACAAAAAAAACACGATTTTTTGTATGACCGATTTCTAGAACCACTATACTTGGTTTCAGCTTAGGTCCGAGCGTGACCATTGTTATGAGCCGAAGGTCCAGTCAAAGAGCGCAAAAAGCGTAACGTATTGGCGTTCTCCGCTCTTGATAGGAAGAGCCAGCGGAGGAGCATGTACTGAAAGACGGCAAACACTGCTGGTCCTATCAACTGCGGAGAGCACGTCATGACGGTGCGTCTTTTTAGCCGTTACATTGACCCTTCGGCTCATAACATCGGCCAAGCTCGGACCTAAGGTGAAACAAAGCATAGAAAAACGGGCAAGGCAGGTACAACTACACGAAAGACAAAGATCAAGTAAGACAACGCCGAGTAGGCTCTCCGTCGCCTTCCATCGTGTTTTTCTTCTTCTAGAGGGCAGGAGAAAGCTCTTCGTGTTTGTCTTTGTCGTTACACCTTTCTCTTTGTCTTTTACACCGTTTCACCCTTTCCAACGTCTTCGACGTCTCCCGCCACCTGCACAGATATCAAACGCCGGTCCGCACCCCTCGATTCGCGGATTCACAACTCGCGTAAAAGACGATGTAGCCTCGCGCAAGGGTGTCAATTCTCTTTGTCTTTGATGTGCGCTACTTTATTTTAGCACGCTCTTGAGGCACGGCTGAAAAGTGCCCGGCGCAAGGCTAAAAGCATCGTCTTCGATGGTATGGACGAAACTTCTTTTGGTTTACTTGTCTGGGCATGGTGGTCAAGTCCTCTCCTCACTCTACAGTCAACTGTCAACATAAGGGGGGGGGGGGAGGTTATTTCATTTAAGGAGTGCTGACAGAGAGAGAGAGAGAAAGAGATAGAACGTATAAAAGTAGTGTGATCCTCTATTGTTTTGTGAGACCGATGTCCACCGCTTCTCTCGCTCTCTGCCCTTCCCTCCCGTGGCCTCCAGGAATATTGGTATGAAAGTGACAACCGATGAACGATCGATAACCCGTAACCACCACTTTTTCTCTGACTGGTCGAGTTTTCGGTCATGGAGTGTCCGTCGTCTCCATGGCCATCTCCTAAAGATATGTTAAAAATTCAGGGCATTAAGGAGAACGGAAACCTAGAGTTTCAGTGCATACTTTCCTTGACATATTCATCAGCAAAAAGAACGAACTCTAATCTACGGAAACATGTCAAGGTAAGCTGGGACACCTGCATTCTGCATTGGCTATACACCTTTCCAAAAAACACTCGACCCCAGGGGCAGAAAAAGCTGTTTTCGAGCCCAGTCACTGGGTTTGAGGCTAGACTTTCACCGGCGTCCCTGCTAACCCTAACCGAGTTTACTGTGATTTCGATAGGCGCAGCCTGGGTAGGCGCAGTTTCAAACACTGCTGGCGGATAAATTCGTGTCTTTTCCCGCTGCATTTTGTGTTCCATGGTGCATCTATTTTCCCGAGGACATTGAGAAAGCATTGTACCACATTTGAAAAAAAAAAAAAACACGAAAAAGCTAAAATAAACTTGGGAACTATTTTTGCTGGGTACGCGCGCGACAGAACCAATGCGACTAGAATGTTAAATGTCATTTTCTGTTTCTTGGTTTACGATAAGTTTTGACGGCGCCGCCCGACTAGACGCGTGTCAAATGACAAAGCGCTTAGCTGTCAAAAATAATTTACACAGAAGATAGCCGAAAGGCATGCCTTTTTCACGCTCACAAATAACGTGTTTACCGATGGACAGGACACGGACATACAATTTAGCGAGTGTTAACATTCGAACAATATACTTTACGTATCACACGATGCAGCGTTATCCCAAAATAATTTATTTGAAAAATATCTCAAATAACACAGTCACAGTCGACGATAGTCACGTCTTCACGATCGGACGGAATCCAACATAACTTTGTTTTGGGGCACGTTTAGGGGAGAGCTTCTTTTTTCACAACAGCACCAAGGCAAAGGAACGAACGCCACTGACCCGTTTCCCACCGCAACCCCGAAAACTATTTTTGGAGATGGCAGGATTCTACGCGGATTATCTCTGGGAGGGGCGAGAACAGTTGTCATTGTTCGCAAAATCGCGGCGAGGGCCGTTCAACGTCCTTCAGCTCCTTCGTTTCCCGTGAATATCGAGCAGAAACGCTTGAATGGCAGGCACTTACCAGCCTTATTTCTCACAGTGGCTTCAAAAAAACGCAAAAATGTAGGTAGAAAACCGCGCTGAGGGGTTTTTCACAGTCCTAAGAGGGCGGCAGAAAATGTCTAGCTGATAGAGGGCGCGAGAGTCGCACCAGCCGCATCAGCATCAGCAACATGGCAGCTGGCCTAGGAGCGTCTTTTTGGAAAGGTGCATACATTCTAAAGCTAGAACCAAGTTTTTCTTTTCTTGTGAATAACAGGCGAAACACCCGAGTCTAGCTTTCGTAGATCGCTTCCTTAGCTCCAAATCTCGCAGCGGAGGTAGACGTTGCCCCTGAGCATGCGCACCGCTAGCTTTGTCTGCACAATTCCAGGGATCATTTTCGGAGGCCGGAAGCTAGCGGGAAGGCGGGTGTGGTTGCAGCTTTCGGTGCCTTGTCAGTTTACAGGTGAGCGGAGTGCACCTGAACTCTTTTTTTTTTAAATACAATTATTTATTTTTATGAGGACTACCATAATACGAGCCTATGAGAAATGAAAGTAGTGTTGCAAAACATTTTTTAAAAATGTCAAGATTGTTTTATAGTTTTCTGGATAAGTGTATGGAAAAAGTAATGTGAAAGTCATTTGTAATGTAACGAGTAAAGTAATCCGTTAGTTTTCAGCGAAAGTAATTTGTAATGGTAATTCATTACATTTGAGGCTCGGTAAGTTGTAATTGTAATCCATTACAGTCTTCAAGTAACGAGCTCAAGTCTGGGACAGGGGAATTTAGGTGCCGTTTGGCGCACGGCTTATAAAGGTCATGGGACAGTTAATGCTTTCACACTACAAAAAATGATGCCATTAATTTTTTTCTTTATACTCGTGTCGTGACGTCTGCCGTGCTTGATAATTTTGAATACTTTCCATCTTAGAAAACGAACAAACAAACAAACAAACAAAAACACCCTTATATTGCTAATAGTAGGGGTGTCCAGCGGGACACATGCAGAGTCATAAGAAGGTATCATTTAAAATAAAGAGTCTTTATTTCTTTTATTTCAGAGCATGGCCACATTGAGTTTTACTCGTAAAGCGATTGCTCATCAAGTTTCTTTATTGGGTGTCCCCATTTGCAAAACAAGCACCTTGCAATTCTGCTGAAATTACGCTGCAGTCCCAAACAGTTCGGTGAGGTGTGCGTGTTCTCTTCTTCGTCATGGTCGCACGCTGTTTGGATTTCGCCGCCTACATTTCCGAGAAAGTTATTTTGATAGTCGAATCAACTTACTGACTGACAGCAGTATGTTGTCTTTTCATCTCTATTTCGTCCTAATCTTACTTAAGAGAGGGGAGCGGGTGGGGGGGGGGGGCGCTTACTAGGGATCCGGAAGCCAAACCTGGTCCCGAGAATAGCCGCATGTGGCTCGCGAACCGCAGTTTGGCCACCCCAATGCACCTGTATACGGGACGTTCGGACGGTGGTTTAAAGGAAAGGCTTATTTTTTATTACAAAATGAAGACTCAGAATTACGATTAAGGTCTCATGCTAAAGCCTCCAAAGGGCGATATTTACTAATAAATAAAGTAAGAGATGCTTAAACTTCGGACGCTCTAGCAATCCTCATTCTGATAGAAATACGCTTGAAATACTACTGATTTTTGGTACCCAAGTTTCTCCCAGTAGCGTGTCAGAGAGAGCAGCTTGTTTACGTTAATAATATATTAAGCCTACCCAGTATTTCCGGTGCACACAGAGTATAGTTCTGCAGGTTTAAGTTTCAGTGAGGATGATTGTGGCCTTTAAATCATTGAGCTGGAACTAATGTCTGCTTCGTCCGTCAGCTTGATTATACGTGGGTCTTGAAACTTGTATGTCTTTTCCGCCATCATGGCACTTGATGACTGCTGCTCGTCCTACAAAAAACGTCATTTGAACAACAAACAACTTAATCGCCGACGAAACAAGATATTTAAAGCTTCGTACATATGAAGCGACGAACTCTTCTGGACTCTTGTCTACTGTATTCTTCCATGTGTCTTTGCGAACCTCAATGAGTGCATCTACTGTCGGTGACCAGTTAAGAATACAGTAGGTGCTCGACCTTGGGCGTGTGCTTTCCGCCTTTGATAATGCTTCGCACAATCAGCCGAAGCACGAAGGAAGGCGGCGAGCGCGTGCTGGAGGTACAGCATCTTCTGACTTCATAAACCAAACATACTTTATATCGTTGTTTGTCGAACAATGCACTCTGTTGTGTTTAGGTCGCACAATTGTGAACAATGTATTGTCTTAACTACAAAACGGAAAACCGATTTTTTGTATACTTTACTTTGCGACGATACTCTTACAATGTAATAATATACTTTTTACTGACTTTTGTCACTGCATTTACTGTATTTTACAGCTGTTTCCGTAACTGAAAATACGTTCTTGGTATATTTTGCCAGACTCTGGCTTTTTTTAGCAATTAAATGGGACGCCAATGGTGCCCTCTGTTATTGTCAACAGCTGCCGGTAGGTAGCAAGTAGTGAGCAAAAAACAATAAAGCAATTAGGTCGAAGAGGTGTCTCTCTCTAGTTCGTGTTTACTTACGGGAAAGTCGTGATCAATGAGCCCCGCTTTACTCCACATTCCAACGAATACATCGCTTGTCAGATAAAGATATTGCTTGTAGGTTTTTCTTCCACCTTTGAGGGATACACAAACAAATACGAAAATACACAATTAATCTATCGTTCAACATGAAAATAGTTAAGACGATAGAAAGTTTCTTTTGATATGTAAACATACTAAAAATACAGACGGTTTTTGATAACGAAGTGGCACTGGCGAAATCCAAGGAAATTGAGTTTAGAATTTCTGAGTTCAGGATGCGAAAATCAAGTGCGTATTCAGCCCATAACCAAGGAGTCATCAACACATCTTGAATAGTCTCAGATTAATACGCACTTCCTATGCTAGTGCAAAAGTATAGCTTATATATCTTAGAAGTCCATAGTTGTTGACGCGTTTGTCTTGAGGAGAAAGTATTAATTTAAATATGACTCGAAGAATATTCCCATTTTTTGTCCAAGATGGTGTCTACACTCGGAAGTCCAGATATAACGCTTAGTGCAGGGCACGTAGCTAGCATGCGCATGCATGTTCAGATAATTAGTAAAACAATTTATTGACCCATAAAATTGATTTGTAATCTTGACACAACGGCTTGATTCTCTAAACAGGCGCACATAAAGCTATTTACGGCTGCATACATTACAAATGAATTCCTCTACTTAATCGGAAAGTATACAAACATGGCTCAGACAGACAAAACATAGATCTACACTCCACCTCCCAAATGTCTGCAGCGAAATCAAAGGCACCGGTGTTTGAGCCTAGGTGAGCAGAATGCTTTTGTTTTTACGAAAACTCGTGCATAAAAGGCACTTTTCAAAGCCGCGCGCTCGTGCACATGCCTTTGCTTACACGGCAGACATTCGTGAGATGGAGTAGGGTGTCTCAAGCGGGCCTTCGCTGTAGAATTGTCGTAAAGCTGTGAAACGTGCACAGAGCAGGCCTGTCTTAACGTGTAAAATCAAAAGTAGTTTGTTTGTTTTTTTTGTAAAAAATTTGAGCAACCATTTGCCGAAGTTCACGTTATAGCGAGTTCACACTTGCGGATTCGCAGGCAGATCCGCGCAGGCGGAAACCGAATTTTGGAGCCGGGTGGCGAAATCGACTCGCCGCTCGCGGAAAATCTGGATATGCGTTCAGGAGTGACCTAAGTTTTCCGCCAGCGACGAGTCAATTTCTCCACCCGGCTCCAAAATCCGCTTTCTGCCGGCGCGGTTAGGCCCGCGAATCCGCAAGTGTGAACTCGCCATTTAATTAGGGCCGTTCGGAGGCGACCGAGTTACCGACAGGGACTCAAACCCTAACCGTAACCGAAGCCGAAAGCCGTTTAAGAACGGAATTTGTTCACCAACCGTAGCCAGAACGAAACCGTTATTTGAAATTTATGAAAACCGTAACCGTAACCGCGACCGTAAATACCGGTAACTGATATTAACCGATATTAACAGAAAAATAAAAAAAATATAATTTTCTCTCAAGAATGGCCTTGAGGAGGAGATGTTGAAATGTCGTAGCCACTGATCTCTATGACACTTTTCTGGATCGAGAAATCCCGCTTGGTCGCTGCAGCCGCAAGTGTGGCCACCGAAAGGCCATCTGGCATGTCGAAAATACGTCTTTTTGGAGCGTTGCGGAGGCTTTCGGAAGCTAGCTGAAGACACGGTTTCTACTCGTTCGTCGAAATTTGACGTAGAAGTTTTTTTTTTTTTTAAATTAAAACCTTGTTTAAACGGTGAAACATGCCTTTGGGAACAAGGTAAATGTTTTATAAAGGCGCAGCGCCGCAGGAAAAAGGCACAATCCGTCGAAAGCAAGTTTCGCCGTTCTCGCAGCGTGATCAAAGCTTCCTTGGCACGCCGAAGTGCTGCGTCTTTGTGCCATCGCATGCCTGGATACCGTTTAAAAATCGACGTCGTATGTATGTGTTTCGCAGTGTTGAGCAAAATACACGATAAGGGTATTTAAGTTAAGTTACTAAATACCTGTTTCATAAAGTATTTAAAATACTACTCAAGCTACCTTCACTGTAAAATATCTTGAGTAGAGTACAAGTTCTTAGAAATGTAATTTAATTACTTTTAAAGATACTTCTGCATTGCGTAATTTGTATCGACGTCAGTGACAAACACATGCATATAGTCGTGCAAATCTGGGATACCAAAATGGTTTATTAAAACGCAACAACTCAGAAAGGCAAAAAACAAACAAACAAACAATATCGTAGGGCTATTCTATGCAGTCCAACTATAAGGAGCAGGATATCACTGATACATGTAACAAAACATTTTTGGGACAAAAAAAAAAGAGGTCGCTTTTGTGAGATGGAGTAGCGTGTCACAAGCGGGCGTTCGCTGTAAAACTGTCGTAAAGCTGTAAAACGTGCACAGAACAGGCCAGTCTTGCCGTGTGAAATCTAAAGTAGTTCTTTTTCGTTGTAATAATGACATATAGTGTCATTATAATATAGTGACATCGCTGAATGTGATATTCAGAGATCTCACTATAGCTGAAGCGAACTTCTTTTCTCCCAAAAATGTTTTGTAACATGTATCAGTGATATTCTGCTCCTTATATCTTTAGGTATAGTCCTGCTGCGCACTTTAGACGCATCGTCTAACTGCTATCTATATTCCCGATATGGGGATTTCACTATAAACAAACCTGGGATACGGAAATAAGTGAATGGATAACAAAGAGAGCCCACATAATAGCCACGGCACTGGCCGCACCTTCTTCAAGTAGGTTGCGTTCAGAAAGGCACTCAACGTTGGGGGACGCTTTTTTGGCCTTTTTAAAGGTCATACTACTCGTAGTTCGTTTCCTGTCCTGTTTTCTGCTTATCATTGTTCGCTGACAGACAAGGTTCGCAAGAGCAACAAGTGCCGGATTGACGACAAAAAAAAAAAAAAAACTCTTGACGTTTTGCTGCATACAAAAGCAACAAAAAAGTGTCTTCTTTTTGTGTCCTCTTTTTATTTTTATCCATATGTTATTTTCTTTACACTGATGTTTCCATTCTTGTCGTGGGTCGCTTCTCGCTATGCTTTGCGCCTCGGTGTGACAATATTTGCTTCCGTAAAACCACCCCTTTTGTTTGAGGATGTTTTTGTGGAAACTCTGGGAAACAAAAAGCGCCGTTAGCAAGGCGAGGGGAAAACCTGAATTGTACGAACTTCGGGGTAAAATATGGGTTACAATCGACCCAAAAGAGATCTTTTCACGAGCCCAGTCTAAGTCACTGTAGCTTATCGGAACTAACGACAGGATTTGTTTGCTGTAAATAATGTTCAGGTTTGCTCGTGTCACGCCCACGCCAATTCTACCGAAGAACTCTGAAAATGGCGGATTGTCAAAAATGTACTTGAGATAAGGAGTACAAGATACTAAGAAATGCAATTAAAATACATTATCGAATACTCTCGATCAAATGTATTTGCAAGATACCAAGATACCCTAAAAAGTATTTGAAATGCAGTATTTTGAGTAGAGTATTTGAGGTAGGCACAAGTCTGGTGTTTTGCGAGTACAATGTGCATGAAGACATGTGTGCCTCGGGAGCAGCGTTTAACTTTACTATGACGACTATATTTGTAATTTGCGGCACTCGCGGTTCAGAAACAACTTGATTCAGTGGCGACGGAGGAGGGGAAGGGGGTTAGACGGCGGCGGCGATGACCACAGAATGCACACGACCATGTGGGTCACGTTTCAAGAAATTTTCTATCTCGTCGTTTCATACTTTTGTGTCCGAATTCCAAAAACGTACCTTGCTCCACAGCGTTGCTCTATTTGTGCTGCCATGTAATCCATTCTAATAGATTCGGAACATAGCCATGGTTAATTGTGCATAATATCAACCACAGATATTTCCCCCTTCATAGATAGCAACTCGCCGGAACAGCTGGACGCTCCAGAACTTAAACCATGGCCGATATATGATACAAAGACATCTACGCGCTACACATTTTCAAAACTTTTCCGTGGCGTCGGTTCTTGATCGGTATCCGAGCGTGCGAAGGCACAGAGACGCAGCACTTCGGCGTGCCAAGGAAGCTTTGATCACGCCGCGAGATCGGCGAAACTTGCTTTCGACTAATTGTGCCTTTTTTCTGCGGCGCTGCGCTTTCGTAAACATTTCCTCGTGTTTTTAAAGGCAAGTCTCACCGTGCACACAAGGTTTAAATAAAAAAAACAACTTCTTCGGCAAATGACGAAGAACGAGCAGAAACAGTGTCTTCAGCTCGTTGCCGCCAGCCTCCGCAACGCTCCGAAATGCGATTTTTCGACATGCAAGATGGCCGTCTGGTGGCCGCACTCGCAGAGCGAGGAAGGGCGATCCAGCAATTGTCATAGGGATCAGTGGTCGAGGCCATTTGACAGAGTTGGCGTCAGCGAGTGGTGCATTTGGTAATACATTTCCGTTCAGTCTAAATTTAGGATTAAGGATACTTAGTTTGTATCAGTAGCCGAGCTTATAATGAAACGTTTCTATTTCGAAATCTGCCACACCTACAATCGAAATACACTATACATGATATTTCAAGGTAAACATAAGCAAGTAATGACGGAACTTCCTGTGGCCGAGATAAGCTCCGGTTGACCAGCTTTTTGAGTGCGTTTCAATGAGCAAGAATGAGGACGTGCGTCTCTTAAGTTTTTCTCGACCGAAAATGGAAAAAAAAAAGTATGTCGAAAACCTGACGCACGATAGATCAATGTGTGCTTCTGGACCATACGGCGCCAAGAAAAACACCGGATCTCGTTTTATTTGGCCTCCGTGACGAAAGTTACTTGGCCCTACTTGACGTCCCAGTGGAAACTTGTGCACGCGTGTGACATTCTACGAAGTTAGACGCCCACAAATCAGCCGATACATGTAATTGTTTCGTGTTTTTCGCGCATGGGAGAGCGTGTGCGAGCACAACATAGCTTTGTCGAATTCGCGTCGTCGCCTTGAGTGTTCCAGCTGGTCAAAGCGAAACTACCCTACGCCTGTCGGACGTAGTTGATGGAGGCTGGTAAGAATTGGGCCACTCGTGCTCGATCTTGCCCCGGAAACGTCGAGCTGTGCGTTTTCGACGACGAGTAGAGATATCGTGATTGGGGCAAAGCTGTCGCAGTGTGTACGATTGCGCCGCCCGACGTCCGCCAAAAAAAAAAAAAAGAAAAAGAAAGACGTTTACAATCCCCTGTAACGCCGAATTAGAGCGCAGCTCTTGAGGAGGAGGAGGGGAAGGTACGGAGAGGAGGCTATGCCTCTCCTCCTTTCCTCCCATTTAGGGGAAATTTTTTCCGCTAAATTTGGCAGCGAAATTTTTCCGCTAAAATTAGCGGAGAATTTTTTCCGCTAAATTTAGCGGGGAAATTCTTTCGCTAAATCTAGCGGGGAAAATTTTCCGCTAAATTTAGCGGGGAACACTTTCCGCTAATTTTAGCGGGGAAATTTTTCCACTAACTTTAGCGGGGAGTTTATTCCGGTAAACTTAGCGGGAAAATTTTTTCTGCTAACTTTGACGGGAAAAGTTTTTCGATAGATTTAGCGGGGCAATTTACCTACAATGCACCGCGCGGTTACGCCGACGCCGACGGCGACGCCGCTCAAGCCGGAAACGGGCGCCTAATGGTACGCTTACATCTGAGAAGAAATCCGCTGCCGCGGGAGCGGATCCGCTCCCGGCGGCGGCGGCGACGAGCGGGTTGCGTTTACATCTATTTCCTTCGAGCAGTGGCGGCGGCGCCAGCTGCGGCAGCGGTTCCCGTAACATCTCGTCAAATATGACGAGAAGGCGCGAGAGTTCCCGCCTCGGCTCTCTCTCCCGGGCGTAGCTGCTCCCGGAACTACGCATGCTCATGACGTAGGCAGCGTTGTGCTGCGCAAGAATGTCACTTCCGGTCAGCGAAATGCCTCGTTCGGCGGCAGAAATAGGTCCTGGACCTAAACGGCTCGCTGCCGCGTTTTCTGCCCAGCGTTTCGCCCCAGCGGCAAAAGCTGGGCGGGTTCGCTAGCGGATCCGCAAGTGTAAACGTACCATAAGAGCTGCGCTTTAAAAACAAGCAGCGTGATTTTGAGGACAAGCGGAGATATTGTGATTGTTACAACGTCGACCTACCGCGGCGTAAAAAGGCTACTTTAGATTTTAGAACCCCGGTGATAAGGTGAGAAAACTAGTTTCACGTCCGACTTGTTACGATCACGCGACACTCCTGAGGGCATTGCCCATTTGCTTGAACTGTTCTGTTTGAATTGACATAAACAAGGGCTGTTCTGTAGGTCAGCGTGAGCGAGTAATACAATCGAGTGGCTTCATTCTATGTTTTACGTCTTGCTTTAATCGTGTCACGAACAAACGCTTTATTTAGTGCTGAAAAAAAGAAAAGAAAAGAAATCTGGCTTTCGAACTTCGAAATTGACGTTCCTGAAATGGACGGGAAAAAGAACACCAGGTTCGGTTTCACGTGACAAGATCTGAAGTCCTCTGGTGGTATAAACTCTCAAAATTTGCGTTTGTTTTTTATACTTTTTTTAGTTCATCATTGGGTTTTTGCTGGAGTTTGTTAGGACTCTCACATAAACCGCCTGTTTACAATCTCGCATGCATCCGAAAAGTAACGTCAGTAAACAATCTGCTCAAAAATTGAAAAATAAATTAATCATAAACACTGTTTTTTTTAATTATAAATATATAATGCAGTACCAAGTTGGTTTGTGTCCGTGGTCTCTGTTATGAAAACCTGGGTCAGGCTAAAGTATAAAGTTATATTTGGGCGAATATTAATTAATATTTCAATCAATTCTTTATTTTCATAAGAACTCAAGTGTGATTCGTTCGATCAAGTTTCTTCGCAGTTCACAAGAGTCGGTTGTGTGCATCTTTGATTTTACAATTAAGCGATCCTAGTGCTCAGCGTGAAATCGACACGTGCTTGACAGAGAATGCCCGTGTTCGACGGCCGCGGAGTCGCTGCTCGTTGCATCTTTTATTTCGCGGAGATCTGCCACAGCAAAGTTGGCCAGTCAATTGCGAAACATTACAGCACTTCAGGAAGCCAGTGAACGCGGAAAACATTTGAAAAGAGAGATTTAATTGCGGAACACACGAAACATAGCGGTGATGTTGCCCTTTAAAAGTATGCAAACAAAAATCAAACCGGATGTGTTCTCGGCCCCCTGTCATGGCGGCCGGAAGTGTCTCGAATACCATGTATAGCGACGAAAACAAGAACGTTTAAATAGGGCAGGACCAACGTTACTAGATTACCTCAGTTGTGGGACTCCGACGCAAGGGGTACCCCCCCTCACTCACTTCAATCCGCCTGCCGTCGTTCGAAGCGCCATCTAAATTTTCGTTTCATAACTGTGCGTTCCAAAGAGCAGAGCAGACGCGCCATCTAGACGCCGTGCTTCGAAACGTACGTATCCCATCAAATACACTGCAGTTAAAAAAGCCGCCGTCTGGCGCGTCGAGCGACGCGAGGCGGGTCGTGGTGAGTGAAGGGAGGTACTGTTCGTGCATGCAGCGTCTATGAGCATTTCCGTAACTGAGCTAATCTAATAACGTTGGGCAGGACCCGGCATGACGTCATACCCAGCGACGCCGGAAAAAGAACCAAATCCCAGGCTGCCTCGCGCACCGACGTTAGGCTTAGGCTAAGTCTGCTCCTTTCCTGCGGTCTGCTTTGTCTGCTCGCTGTCGCGGCTAGCTTTCGATTCGATCGACGCACCAAAAGAAGTTTCGATGCGAACCCGCATTCTCATCACGGCGGAGTGAAACCAAAACCTTCTGGGAGCAGGGTTTGTACGGTTTTCTCAACCCGCGGTGCCATTCTCAGCGTTCGTGCGTACAATGACTGACACGCTCGCTTTCCAAGGCCGCGCTATGACGAGTCGCTGTGGACGAAGTTCCGAATCTCGCCTGTTCGACACCGATTCAGTGGACGCCGCCATGAAATTACGGGGCAAACAACAGCGTTGCCACGGAAATGCCATGGCAACGAAGGTTGTTTGCCCCAAAAACTCAATGACGGTCATCGGTTAAGAAGAGTTCTTGGCTGCGCCTACTTCCATTACACCTCGCTCCGTGCATTGGACATAGAGACGCCACCTCCTGCCCATTATAACCTCCTTGGACGAGAAGGAGCGAATCTTTCTTTCAGCATCCAGTGAGAACTTTCTGAGGGTTGTTTACAAACGCTGACAAACAACAAGGTAGCAATGTTTTCTTTTTTTATTGTATACAATGCTATGATTTCCGAATAGCGGGTGTGGCGAACTTTTGTCGAACCAGATGTTTAGGTCGAACTTTCGGGATTCGACTGTGTCGAACCGGTTCGACGAACCTCCGAACTCTTCACCAGATTCGACCGGTTCGACTTCGTGGACAGTGTGGCCAGACCTTGATACAAGAAGTCTAGGTTTGGAGAATTTTTTTTTTTTTTATGCAAAGGGTTATTTTAATTTTATGAACAGCTGCAATTAAAGAAACTAATTTTAATCACTGAAGAAGTTAATAACTTATTTTTTTGTGCTTTATTAACTTAAGTAACCAATCAGTGCTGCCCTTAATTCATCCCTTAGCCATCACCATCCAATCCGAAGACAACTGGCCAGCCTGTCGCGCATGCGCACACGAGTCGAACCTCAATACAAGGTTCGTCAAACTTTCCACTAAATGTTCGAAAAAGTCGAACCTGGTCGAACTCGAACCTCGGTCGGTTCGCGACACCCCTAATGGTAACATGTATGCTTGGGTATCAAACCATATAATGCAAATAGAAGTAGTGAACAAGTGTTGGAGCTAGAAACGTGTGCAAGTTTTGCGATGCAACGATTTTCGTATTTTGCGCAAATACAGCTTAAAACGGATTCCTGACGTTAATGACCCGTGAAACACCCGTTCGTTTTTCACCACAGGCAATCGAAGTCGCAGAAAAAAATAAAGAAAAACGAGCAGAGTTCACCCCCTCAACTCGCAGCCAGAACAAGCGGCCACGTGATCTGGAGCCGATTATATGCCGCCAATGTTGATCATAGCCATGCGCTGGGGTTGGCAAGGCACAGGACACGCGCTGAGTTCCAGACATTGTTATGGTTCGGCTCTTGTCGTCATTACAGCGATTGGACACAGAAGACTACCCGAATGCTTCTCGAGCTATCGATTATCACGAGCCCCAATCGAGTGTCCACGCCATGCTCGGGTCCAATCTATGAACCGCATTCAAATATCGTCACTGGGCGGTACTGCGACCGCCCAACTATGTCATCAGGTTTTGCGAAGGAGAGATTGAATGAAAACACTCTGTTTTGTCCTCGAAATTACAGCGCAACAAAGACGTTTCTTGGCCAGTGGCGTTGCGTGCGAGTATCCTTGAGTCCCACTAGTGCCAGTAAGCTCGTGTAAAGTGAAAAACATTCCAATTGAATATCGTTGCACCGCCCCTTTAAATGGTTTTGAGTTCTTGTTATTGTGAATGTGGCGTTCTATTATATCTGGGACTACTTTAAACCGTTTATATTATAAAACGGCTGTCTAGCTCTTCAATAAAACAAATTATTGAAGAAGCAGAAAAAAAAAAGGATTTTCGGAACGTGTAACCGATAACCGAATCCGTAAAAATTAAAACCGTAAGAAACTGAAACGAAACCTATATCAACAGGAAACGGTGACCGTAACCGAAACTTTATATTTTTTTTCGGTTTAAGTCGCTGGTTAGCGGCGCTGGAGAGCCTTTATTACAGAGAGTTTCCAACGGCTGGATCGAGGTCACGTGGTTCATGGGCCGCGTCTGCAATACGAACTGCGAGGAGGTTGAAACGCGCTGATCGTCTGCCAGCGCCTACGCCTTTCCGCTTGCTTTCCTCCTCGCAACGCGACAACGTTGCGCATGCGCTCTTGCGTTTAATGGGCGCGGGAGGCGTCCGCCATTAAATTGCAAACGCTCCCCATGGTTTGAGATGGGCTCTCACTCCAATCTAGGCCAGGGATGTTCAAACGTTTTGGCTAAGGGGCCGGATTAACGATCTGTCGGAGTTTCGAGGGCCGGGGAAAGAAGGAGTAATCATAAAGAGAAGAAACGCTAAATGAATAAACCTAAATAAGCATTTAAACGCAGAAATGACTGTTAGAAAAATATTCAAACAAAAACCAAATGGACCTCTTGGCGAATATGTGCTGCCACCTAGACACGCGAATCGGTTCGAGACTAGGTGACTGGAAAACAACGCGCGCCCAAGGCCTCTCCCACCCGTTCCACACCCAAAACGTCAGCTACATCCTGTTCACCCATTGAGGCGATGTGACCGAGATACGGCTCCCCCAAGCTCACCTTTGTCCCCATCGTGCGTAATCTTCCGCCCCGAGGTCGACGCAACGAAACCGCTCAAAGGCGAGAAATGCAAGATGGCGGATTGTTTGGAACTAGATACTCTCGAACCCAGGCGCATGAAATACTCCGCGCATGCGCACCGCGTATTTCTACGAAAGGTCCATCGGATTAATAGGTAGGAGCTGGATTGAGACAACCATGCAGTACAGACAGCGGTAGGATTCGAACTGCGTTTACGTGCCCGCGCCGCGCGAGCCTCACCTTTCCTTCATCTTTAGATCGGCCTGTGCTGACCATGAGGGTCGCTATAAATACATGCTTGAATTTGAAATGCAACATTTACAAAATTATGATATTAGACAACACGTGTGGCCAAGAAAACTCACCAGTCATTATTCAAAGCCAATGGGAGCTCTGGCACATTCGCACAGTGCAAGAAACTAATTAGAATGATGAAACTAATGCTGACAATATGCAATAGCTGCGACAAAGGGCACAAAGCGCAATGCATACGAGAACGCAATAGAACATAGTTACACAGACTTTAAGGGACTAAGAATGGTAATGCTGGTGGGGTCAAATAATAACACGGCGAGAGGACCCGCGTTACGATATATGGTTTTTATCGCCTTTCTGGTAATTTAAAATAAGAAACAATTGGGCTAGTTTCTTTTATCATCGAAGTGGCAGCTTAGTTTGCGCATTTAAAGCGCATCGTAGCGCCGTTCCTTTACGCGCACTTCTTTTTGCGCCATTAGCTGCGCGTCTGCTGAATCGGGCCGTGGCCCAGGCTTCAGGGGAAATAATGCGGACAGCCGCCGAAGGCGTCATCTGGCCCGCGGGCGGGGGTTTGAAGACCCCTGATCTAGGCTTTCTAACCTCCCTAACTGACGTCGTTAACTTGTGGCACCATCTCCCGATAAACGCAGCGAACAGACGACGCACTCTGTTGTCTGCTTGATGCGCATATAGACCTGTAGCTCTCAAGTTTTGAGCAGCGCCCCTCGCGAGCAAAATAAGATATTTTTAGGTAGCGTCCCATAGACAGACGCTAGTTTACGCCCGTGTATCGTGCATGATGACGGTACGCTAGGACGCCGCACCACGTCAGCATTACATTAAATGGTCGCGACTCACGGACGCTAGCCGAGGCCCCTCTTTTCTCGTCGCGTCTCCGGGACGCTACAGCACCCCCCCCCCCCCCCCCCCCCCCCCCCTCCCGGCCGAGAGAAACGGGCCTATCGGGAGACGGCGCAAAAAGTTATTGGAGAGTTCGAGTTCTTCTGCTTCTTGCACAAGGGCTGCGATGATGTCAGAACGCTGAACTCTTATTGGCTGATAAAAAAAAAAAAAACAGTCAGCAGACCTCAAGGCATTTGGCATTGAGGCTTGTCTACTATGCTTTCAATCAAAGCCAATCAGAGCTCGGCGTCGTTCTGACGTCACTGCAACCCCAGCGCAAGAAGCAGACAACTTGCTCGCCGCGCTGCGTTGGTGACTCAGTCGTCTGCGAACGGGCGTAACGTGTACTTTAGTAAGATTTTGGCTCTCATTTGTTTTTACAGAAATAACTACGAATTCAGAATTCACACGGCAGGACTGACTTAGTCGGTGCACGTTCGTTCAAAGTTCGAGCTTTCTGTGCGCAGGCGCCAATTTTTCTGGCTCGTTTAACTATGGAAGCTCCGCTTGAGACGACATTCTCTATACCGTAGGAGCGTTATCATTTTTTTTTGTTCTTGCTTTAGATACAACTGGTGAACAACGATGACAGCTTCAATAGCCATGCCCATTAAAACAGTTCAGTGAAACGTGCTGAATGGCATTACCTGTGAATAGGCTGAAGATCAGTCCTAGGACCATGGTCAGAATAGTGGTGAAGAAGTTGCTCCAATACGTTGATAGCTCTGTGAGATCAAAGCTGCTATTGGACCTGCGAGAACCGGAGTTAGGAATGTTTTGTTAATGAGTGCTACTTATTCACTGAATTAGGCTTTTTGTTTTGTGCGATGCTAAGATGATAATAACAATAATTTTATTCCCTGTCTATTATATAACACTTTACAAATACGGGTTCGTCCAAGCCAAGGGAGGCTTGTGGGACAGGACCCGGCAAGTCGGACAGCCAAAGCTCTCAAAATAGAAAAAGCAAAACAAAGAACACTTCATAAAACGAAACAGTACAGAGTGAACAAGAAATGCTAGAGTCTTGAATTTATCAACATGTTTTTCAATTTTCTTTCGCACTACACTCAAAGACACAATCGGGCAATTTATTGGAGACAAATGGCACATAATGAGTGCGAATTCTTTTACCGTAGCGAGTTACACAACGGGGAATGACACAACTGGACGTGTGTCGGAGATTCCTGTTAGGAACGAAAGGGCGTTTAAAATCGTTGTTCCAAAAGTGGCGTAACACCACGGTTTCTACAAACAGGGAAGAGAAATTGGGCATTCACATGCACTCGAAGATATTCATATCAATTGAAAAGTCAAAGGGCTACCTTACACTCTTTAACAATCCCTTAAAAATACGATCAATTTTTATTTGCCACAGTTCCGCACAATTACCAAATAGTGTGATTCCATACCTCAATAAACTGTACCCAAGGGCATGTGCAACAGACTTCCAACGGCATAAACACTTTGCTATTTTAAAGCAAGCAGCTAACGCTTCTCAGCTTACCAGAAACATGCGATAAATGTGAATTCCATGTCATACTTTCGAATCAAAGAACACTCCCAAATACTTTACCGTTTTAACATATTCAAGCAATATTATGCAATAACAATAATAATAATACTAATAATCATAATAATAATAAAATTGTCTATTAAACCCTAGGGGGTTGTGGCAGCACACAAAGGCCGTTAGCCCATACCCGAGGACAGTGGTGCCGCACTTCTACAATGTTTTGCAATAAAAAAAATTAATGACATTTTGGTCGACGTTACAGCGCATTCGAAAAACTGTCGCTCAAGCTTTCAAACACAAAAAGAACAAAACTCTCGCACAGAACTCACTAACAACTCTGGATTACGTGATAAACTCCTGCTGCTTCTACTTCTGCTTGTATTTAAGACAGTTTTCAACTAGAGAAAAAAAAAACGAAGAAAAGGAAATTTGTTTTAACGCCTAGACATATTTGGGCTAAACAATCAATCTCTTTATGTCCCAATACTGTAGACGGCGGGCTAACACATTTGTCCTCCAGTCGTATAATGTTCCAAGCTTCGATAATTTTACCTTGTTAGTTGGTTGACACCTTTGCTTAACACGGTGTTGTTGTTGAAACGCGCCGATCAACCACAATCCCGACAGTAAATTCTTAAGTGACCAGAGTGGGTCATTTGACGATGTTGTTGGTATGTTCACAAAGGCGGTCATTAAGACACCGCCCAGTTTGTCCTAGGTATTGTCTTCCACAGGAAAGGGGCAATGAATAGAGAACCCCCTCAACGCAAGGCACGAAGTTTGTTTCCTGTTTCTTAATGCAGCAGGTTGCTCGATTTGCGAGTGTGAAATAAAGTTTTTAGCCAGTGCAAAAAACATGACCACACTCGCGTACTAGTATGCGTTTGGGGAAGGGGGGGAAATTCCCCCCCCCCCAAAAAAAAAAAACGCATACTACTACGCGAGTGTGGTCATGTTTTTGCACTGGCTGGACAGTTTATCCCGAACTGAAAACATGACATGAGCATCATCACTCTGTTCGCTGTTTTTTTAAGGTCGTGAGAAAAATTGTAGATACACAAGACGATGACTGGCTTTATCCTGTTACTGTGTGTTTGCTTGACACAGCCTCTTTGCTTGACTTTGAGGAAATTTTTCAACCACTGGCGCCAATAAGAAAACAGGGTACCCTGCGGACTTCAGACTTGTAATTTGCCCGTCGAAGTTCTTTTGTACTGAATGTGAGCATGATTTTTTGATTGATTCCTTAAGTCATGACTGCAGTATGGCCCTCTTTATAAGTTTTGAGTGCGCAAGGTTAAAGGGGAGGAGTGGGTTTTTTCGTCTGGGTTCACAGAACCAGTAAACGTGATGGGTACCTCCACCAGCCGGAGATCCAAGAATCTTAAGGATCCTTCCACCGGCCGTTCGTGGGTAATTTCTAAGAGATGCAAAAACACTTTAAATCTGGAGCGGACGTCGTCCACCGAGGATGGAAAATTGTTTGCATCGGTGGCTTGGCAAATATTAAAAACATCGTCCACGTTTCTAAACACTCGCACTACTTTTGTGGAATCTAACCTGTGTGTAATATCCTGTCGAGGTGTGCGAGATAGAGGTCACTCAGTACAGGTGCAATACACTATCCTATGCACACTCCTTTCTTTTGTAAGTATGTCCATCCCGAGAAGCGAAAGTAGATTTTAGATAGATGGAGAGCAAGTAAAAACACGTACTTTCGGGCATCATAGAAGGATATTGAAAGGCAGTAGCACCAAAGGTGTCGATGCTGTCTTCAATATTTGTTAAGAGACGGTCTTGGGGTGATGTATAACAAAGGTCCTTAATGACGATAGAGAAAACTTGCATACCTTAGTTTCTTTGTTCTTCTACGAAGTGGAATACGTTGAAGGAACTTGGGATTAAGTATGGATCGTCAACGGTTAAAAGGTTTAGCTTGACTTGTAACAATAAGGTGACTGACTTTTGACAAGTTCCTATTCCTGAAAGGATGACTCTCAGGTGCAGTCGGGTTTGTGGGTTTTTGTACTAAAATACCTCTAAACATAACGTCTTCCTGGGGCAAATGTAAAAGCAAAGTGGTTTTGGCTCTAGTGATTGACGGAATTTCCTTGCTGCTCGTCTTACCTTACCCAATGCTATCTGGTCATGGCTATTTAAAACGGACTCAATCGCCGCTTTTGCCTTTTTGCCGTGCGTATCTCTGCACATAAGGACAAAACCTCCTTCTTCGTCAGCAGGCATAGGAGGTAGAGAATTACCTTGTAGGTAATTTTTTACTCTCGTTAGAGGTAGAGGGGCGACAGGTGGTTTATGTCGAACGAGCAGGTCCACTCCTTCAGAAGTGCAAAGATCTATATCGGCTTTTGGAGCTCACCTTGACACTTGTCTCACGAAAGAAAGTAGCTCCGGTGCCAATTTTATAGGTTCCCCCGCAAATTTTGAACCGAGACTAAAAACGCGCTGCATAAGATATGGCACAATGACGTTGCCTATTGTATGCACTGGGTTGCACGAGACTCTCACTTTACTACGGGTGTTGATATGGAGGTGCCATAAAGTGAGCTCCGCATATGTTCTGTAGTAGGGTCCAGTAAGAGGGAAATTTCTCACCATCTTTGTTTACCATAGGGAAGATTCACGTTTCCCCGCATTTGTATGAAAAGGCAATTCCTGTAATGCCTTGCATATTTATGCCATTCAGCCTGGAGAATTTTACAAAGTCCTTTCCATGACCTACAGACGGGGCGAAGCCTCCGAGCAGGATCTTGACATCAGGAGGCAACATGGGTAATCGGATGCAGTACCCGTAGGTCCGTGTTTGAGAGATGAAAATGGCAATCTACGGGACTAGGACGCTTGGGTGTAAAGGATGATAGGTAAAAGGGACCGATATACTAGAAATATGAGTTGGTAAAACTTCAGGTTGGGCGAGTTGGTTGTTCATGTTGGTCGACGTTAGAGCGCACTCGAAAAACTGTCGCTCAAACTTTCAAACAAAGAAAGAACTCTCACACAGCGCTCGCTAACAACTCTGTATTGCGTGATAAACTTATTTTTCTACTTATATTTAGATTTAAGATGATCTTCAAATGGAAAAAAGACCACAAATAAAAAGGAAAAAATTCCCTTCTAACACCTTGACCATTTTGCGGCTAAATAATCAATCTCTTTTTGTGACGTATAATGTTTTCGTCTTCAATAACTTCCCTTGTTAGTTGGTTGGCAGTTTTGCCTAAAACGCTGTTCGTGAAGTGTGCCGAACAACCACAGTCCCCATAGTAAATTCCTTAGTGGCCAGAGTTGGTGCTGACGAGGTTTTTGTAATGTTCACAAGGGCGGTCATTAAGACGCCGCCCAGTTTGTCTTACGTATTGTCGTCCGCAGACAAGGGGGAATGAATAGACAAGCCCCTCGACGACAGGCACAAGGTTCCTTCTATGTTTCTTGGAGCAGCAGGTCACTTGATTTGAGGGTGTGCTCATGTTTATGCACAGGCTGGAAACTTTGTCAGGAGCTAAAAACACGACATCAACATTCGCACTGTTCACCGTTTTCTTAAGGTCGTGAGAGAAATTGTGGATGTACGGGGCGACGACTGGTATTCTTCTCTTGTCGCTGTGTGTTTGCTTGACGCAGCCTCCTTGGTGTTTTAGAAGGAACAACAGTGACTTATGATTTGTTTAAATTTGATCAGAATAATTACAAAGTGAAAGCGTAACCGAATAAATGAGCGACAATTACGATATTCGGCTAATTTCATTATTTTATCGGTATTTATTTAAAGTTACCTCCTTCGCTGAAAGTCCACAAGAATATTAACACAGTGAACATGATGCATACATGAGTATTGCCAAGAATAATAAAAAGAGATTATGAGTTGTAACGAGTGACAAACGCTAGGTTGTCTAACTAGACACAAAAATTGATAGGTGCGCAAACCACCGCCATATAAATATGATTCAGCCATACGCATCCAATCATCTTGAGAAGGAAAACTAAATTAAAGCGGATGATTTTATATAAACTAGAAAACATATGAAATGAAGAACAAAAAAACAAAACAAACGAAACTGAGATGTAGTTAAAAACGGAACTCGAAGTAGCTCAGCCAGCCCCAAAGGCCACGCGCTGCGGTGTTCCCGCTCATATTATTCATTGTATACTCCGTTCACCCTTAAGCTGGCACTAGAAGCTACGCCTTCAGCTCGAGATTTCTGCCCTTGCTAACACAAGTGTGAACGTGCAGGCACGCGCAACCAAAGCACTGTGGAAGCTAGCTAGTATAGACGTTCGCAAGCACGCGTCTCGACTGATGCCCCATGCGAGCAAGCACGAGCACCTTCTGCGTGAAGATAGCTTTGACAGGTCTGCGATTGCACGTGCTTGCTCGCACGAGGAGGAACATGGCGGCCGCCAGATTCCCTGTCTGCAATTGTCTATAGTTTCTACGAAACACTGGTTGCAATACGTGAACCTCAATATTGGGTCTAAGAGAAACTTTGAAAATGCCCTATACACTCGGAAGTTGTGGAAAATATCGGAGGATGAACACAATCCAAATCATACCTGCAACAGACTCAAGCTTGGCGCACAAAGTATCATAACAAAAGACAATAAATCTTTAACTCCCAAAAGTGTTGATCGTTGAACCGAATTCCGCAGCATAAAGAAGGAGGCTACCTACAATAGCTGACAACTCCTTTAAGGAAACGTGTCACAAGGTCCTTTCATAAAAGTAAAAGGTTTTCAGCCGTGCCACACTACTCAAAAATACTGACCTTTATCAATAGACTACTTCCATAAATCCATCGTAGCGCGTAGCATTCTGGGAACCTGTGGGCAGGAGTGGAGCGCGCTTGGATTTTGCTTCCCACTGATATCCTCTATGCATAACGTGGGAATACGCTGCGATGAGGCGCTTCGAGTTTTGGAATAAGTCTATTCAAACCGAATTCTGAAAAAAATGTATTCGTCTTTCGTTTATCGATTTTTATTGGTTCAAACCAAAAACGCAGAACTTTAGGTTTATTGTAATACGAGTATACAGTATATGAAGACTCAGATGAGACTGACCTACCGATCAATCTATTAGTGACAAAATCGCGGATTAGCTTTTTAACCGATTAATCGGTCAATATATTCCTATGTGGTTGAAGAAAATTCAAAGCACATATCATCCCCAAGCGAATCGTAAGTTTTCCAAGCACCTTTCTGTCATATAAACGAATATTTATGGCTATACTCTTTCTTAATCAACAAATTAACTCGCTTCATCCTGTTGATATACACATTGACTTGTTTACGCAGCCTGAAGGATGGAACGCGATATAGTGACCACGAAAGATTAATGTTATTTATTTTACATATCGTTATTTATTACGATTCTGAGGGTCGGTCAGTGAAGTATATTTCTTTTAAAGCTGATATTAATATTTTCCATAAAACTACTCTAAAATACATTGGCCGTTTTTGTTTAATTTTCATCACAGATCTGCCTCGCCTAAATTATCACCTCCTGTATTAAAAATATATATAAACAAACTTGTCTAGAAACCTGCCATAGCGTGGACACAGATCCTGCTGAAATTATGTGTTTTCATTCGTAAGGTTTTTTATAAAAAAGAAAATAAAGACAGATAAAAAAAGCTACAACATTTGCTGCAAGCTTCTTGCTGAAGGATACTCCTTATTGGAGTTTTGTAGCGTTTAAGTAACCAATATCCAGTAAAGCACCACGCCGCTTTGCCTTTAAGGGGTACGGAAACAAAATGACGTAACCGCGATCTCTACTTCTAGATTCAAAGTCGTCCAGGGAGGAGCAGAATGCGTATCGCGCTCGTGACGTCAAGAGTTCCTGCATGGCCAAGGTCACTGCAGTTGTGAGCGTTGCCGCTTGGTACCGTCAGCGCGTGACAGTTTTGCCTAGTAATAATATCCAAGGACTGTACGCCCTATGGCCTATACATAGCTTGCCCGTAATGTCATTCGCGGTGCACTCGGTGCCGTATTTGAGCGCGTTATTCACTGGGCATTCTGGAGGTAGAGGTGGAGAGGGATAGTGGTATGGTAGGCCTGGCAGAGGTCCCAGCATCCTCAGATTAAGCTCCTTCCTATCGTCTGCGAAAAATGGCGTCCATGATGGTGTGGAATGCACGTTGCGGAAGCACACTGGAGGCTCTAACATATACAACGTTGTAAACGCGTTAGTGTTCTCCTCCAAATCCCATTCAGGAGTAAGTAACTCCACGAGGAAGCCATACTGCCGCGAAATGACGCTGCTTTTTTAGGAAAGTATGACGTGGCAGCATTCCAACGGAGCTTCACAGACCGCCGCGCGTTTTAAGATCTTTTAGATAGTTCTAAAATTAATTTTTTTTTAATTTTCTTTTGGCCATGAGATACTAGTCCGGACTATATCTGAGCTGCCGGCACAACAAAGACCACATCTAGACAAATAAAGAAGTGCAAACTATTTGTTTCCTTACCTCTCTAAGTCCAGTGTTTCAGACCTGAATCAATATGTTTTTTTTAGCTAAATTATGCATATTTAAGGATTTCCAATTTCTTCAGTGGTACTTTTGTACCCTATAACTTCATACCAGAAAAAGGGCGCCTTTTTCGCTAACAATGTGAGAAGCAAAATGCGATAGCTGCAGTACGTTCGCGCACCTCGGGATCGTCAGGTTACCTTTTAAAGGCCATTTCACACACGAGCGTTTTGCTTACGTTTTCTTACGTTACGTTATAAGTCGCCCGAATGTTTGTGCCTCCATATCGTGTCCAAGGCCACTCCTTGAACTGGTTGCCACGCTTCACACGAAGCATGGATGTTCCGGTGACTTTCGAGATAAGCCGAAGTAAGCTCCAGTAACATAACATGACGTAAGCAAACGGTGCTGAGTGAAACGACCTTGAGCCTTCTCTGCTTCGCGCTCTCGTACCTCGGGATCCTCACATCGCAGTTAACCGCTCATTCACACTGGAAGCGGATCCGCGTTCGCAAAGCGGTTGCAAACGCGGTTGTATAAATATCCAGTACAATTGAACGCGCACTTGATGTCATCGAGTGCGAGTGCAATTGTACTGAATCTTTATACAACCGCGTTCGCAACCGCTTTGCGAATGCGGATCCGCATCCAGTGTGAATGAGCGGTTAACGCGCCTCCGCTTCGCGCTGTCGTACCTTAGGATCTTTACATCGCCATGTACGCGCGGCACGGTCGCAAGCCGTTATACGGCTTGTGACCGTGCCTCCCTTGGGCGCGACGCCGGTCGCAAGCCGCGGAAGCCAGTCGTTCTCTCCGCGCTTGCTTCTGGAACGGAGTACAGCCATGGCACGGCGGCGTCATTAGAAAGAGTGGAGGTGCAGGTTTTACCGGTGTTGTTGAGTCGTGAACTAAGGGGTAATGTTGACATCCAGTGACGAGCGGAGAAGGGGACGCACGCAGAGAAACGAGGCGAAGCTCTGCGGGGAAGGCGTGTTAAAGGCGACGAGTTTTGGCAGAGCATATTTTACGTTTCGAATTGGGCTCGAGGAGTAGAAATGTCATGGTGAAATCAAACGCAGTAAAAGTTTCTGAATCTTTCCCCCCGCCCCCAACATTACGCGTAGCAAATGGATGCTGCCAAAGGGGAATTTCGTATAACAGGAGTACTGTTTGAAAACACCTGTTTTGAAGCTAATGTTAGCAGACGACAAAAGAAAACACACCGCTGACGCTTCCTCGTCGCCGCGCCGTTATCGGCGGGTCGTTGGGCTCTTTGTTCCCCCTTCGTGCGGCGCGGCCAACAGGAACACCCGACTTCTCTGTCCTCGCGACACGACGAGAGAGAAGGGGTTTTTCATCTCCGATGCGATGACAGACAACTACAAACGCCGACACCGAAATTCCTCCAAAGTGTCACTCGTAAACCTATCTTTAAAAGATTAATTTATTTCAATCTGTCCTCTTTTCTTCTTCCGCCATCAACCGAGGACATTTGAATGTATACGCCAAACTAATAAATGAAATAAAATTACCTAATTGAAATGTAAATTATTTCTTCATTGCAAAGAGTGACACAGACTGCAGGTCCTAGCTATATTGTGTTCCCGAAACAAATAATGCTGTATATATTATTTCACGCCACTTTACCATTTGAAGTATCTACACAGTATGCATATTAACCGATATATTAATAGCATAATGTTTACTGTTAAATAAAAAGCTTAATCTGTGAAGAATCAGAATATTTATTTACATGCACTTAGATTTATGTATTTATTCCTCGGCAAAATTGAGACCAATAACGCAATAACATAAATATTGACTGCGTCTTGGTTTATTGAACATAGTGATAGCATACGCGTTATTTAGATGAAAAAAACCTGCATCCCAAAATGTTTTCCATGCTGTTTTTTTTAAATAAAGTAGACGATTTTGTTGCGATCTTATAATTTACCGATCCAATGTGTTTATTTTGCAGTAGTCGACTGACCTCGCGCTCTGCCGAGATACCAGATGCCGGAGGTTTTCTAGAGCGCGAAAAATGCTTAACGGACAAACGAAATTCGGAAGGATATACCAGATTGAAGGAAAGCAAATGATATGAGTTGAGGAATGCTAGCCTATTGTGTTCTCGCTTCTTGCTTCGCGATTTGGCCTTTGAGTTTCTTTATCGCTAACGCCGCAGATTCACATGGCTGCTGAGTGAGAATGAGATGGTCGAAACTTCGCACGTATGGCGTTTCTTAAACTCCGAGTGACTATACTCAGGGTGTGCGGAGGTAAACAAAATCAAACATCACCGACCTTCCGGAGGGAGTATATTGCTTCCTGTTGTCGACAGTTTTTGTCTAGAGTTTTTCCGTGTTTTTGAGGACCCGCAGTGAGTACCCCGTACTTAAAGACTTACCACCAAGGACTAACTATGGTACCTCTTGAAATGGGGGGAAAAAAGGTCACATGTTCTTCAAATAAGAGGCAAATTTGCTTTAAGTAACATGGGCGAATATTCATGACTACCTATTCGAGCCACGTGGTTCATATATCATAGAACGGCCTTTAACCTACACGTCCTTAGACGCGTTCAACTACTTCGTAAACAGCTGGGCATCGGCGACGGGCACCCACCTTTCCCAGGCAGAGAGTATGCGCTCCGAAATTCCCGGGGGAGGGGGGGGGGGGTTACCAAGTTGAATTTTAGTTTTAGCGGACAGCCTCGGAAAGATTTTATTAGGTTTCTTTTAGCGCGACGCTAGTAACTGTAATGTCCGATTTTCTAAAGTTTTTTTTTTTACTTGTTTGCTTTGGTTTCCAAGGTTTTTTCCCTGAGCACCTTGTCAGCTTGCATTTATGCGTGCCATAATGGCCCGTTTGGTTCCTATCGTTGTGCGGAGATGGTTGGTCGAGGCGCCGCTGGCGACGCATCCACGTGTTTGTCGCGTTTCGCCATCTGTTGACCGCACATTGAAGTAGGCGAGCACTGTCTGCTTTGTTGCGATCGCTTATGCTCGGAAACGTCGGAGGCGCCCCTCGTCTCGAGATAATGGAAACAACTTCACTTGTAACGTTTTCTTCGTACCGGTGGGCATCGACGAATCAAGAGCACGGAACCGGAACATTTCCAGAGCGTATCCCTCGCAAAATGACTTGCTATATACTTGGTCCACATTTAAGCTGATACTGCAGCCAATGCAACAAGAACGAGGGTACGTAAGGTCACGGCCTTGAAACATTCTTCCGCAGAATGGGCGGTCGCGCTAGAAAGGCACATCTGAAGGCCAGGAGTGTGGGCTAGCTCGCGTTTGTAGCTTTGGCTACAGCCTCAGCTTAAGGGTGAACAGAGCATAGGGGACCAAGAGTCATCGCGCACCCGCCCGAACACAAGGTAAACATAGGAGAACCGGAAGTATATATCTCTCCCAGTCATGGCGATCGGAAGTAGCGCAGAAACCTTGTATAAAAAAGCAAAAAACGTTTCTAATTATAATATTTTGAGCTTTTCGCCCTCGTTACCCTCGCTCGTGTGTCAGGATTGTGTGGTTCGCAGCCGCCACGGCGGAAATATTTGCTGGGCAGAAGTCGACCGACACCGGCATCCGGTCAGGGAGGCTTCCCTGGCGCAGCTTCTCGGACATGTGCCAGAGCTGAAAGCTGATCATCAGCAACGTGGCCACGCCGGCGCCCTGCAACATGGAGGAAAATGCGCAATGGGTCCCGGTGCTGGACAGTAAGGGCTGGTTCACACAGCGGCGTTTCGGTGTTCTCGAGTTCACTGGCTCGCTGGGAACCGCTAAAGACGAGATATCGCTTGAAGGCCTGTATTACGGAGAGTGTCCAACTGCTGGTCGATCGGGGTCACGTGGTTTATGAACCGCGTTTGCATAACAAGCAGCGAGGAGTTTCCGAAAGAGTAGATCGTCTGAAAGCGTCTCTGCCTTTACGCCTGCTTTCCTCCTCGTCACGCGACGACGAAGCGCATGATCACTTGCGAGCAATATCCACAGGATGCGTCCGCTATTAAATAGAGAGTGCTACCCGCGGTTTGAGTTGGATTCTCTCTTCAATCTAGCCTCTCTAGAAAACGCACTGAAGCACTGGTGCCATGTCTATCAGGGTAGCCCTGGAACACTTCTGACTTGTCTCCCTATTTTGTGCGACTTTTTACTTACTATTTTGTTTTTACCGTGGTCTCGACATACTCGATAAATTGACATTTGTTTTTTTAAAGACTGTGCGTAGATTTGATCTCGCAAGTACGGCAAAACCTTCGGTGTAGTTATACGCGGATCGGAGATGTTCCAGGGCCGATAGGTGGCGCCGATGTGCCTATGTGTGTGCTCTCATTGTGAGCGGGGTCAAAAGGGAGCACAGCGCACACGAGAACACTCCGACGCAGCTGTGTGAACCAGTCTTAATCCAATGCACTTCATTTGCCGGCGGTTTTTATGAACGGCTTCGGTGAATCGTCAGATATTTCCCGCTACTCGTTGGAAACTCCAAACGAAAACAAAAGCAAGATCCGTGTTTAATTAGGTTGTTTCATTATGTGCACACAGAGCACCATTCGTAGAGTTGGTTTTACTTTAGGCGATCGACCGCAACAAACGCAACGGACCCTCCTGCCGGTCACGTGACATTCATGCGGCAACGGGATTGGCTCCGATGGCTCGTAGCGTCCACTGCGGTCAGTCGGGAGGGTAAACTGAGTTTAGTACCTGCAACGACTGAAGGAAGGCGAGCGTTGCTCACTTACTCGCAACCACGCGCTACACGTGGCAAGTTTATGTGATCGCAGAATTGCCCGTTTATATCGAAATAAATGGGATCATAATAAAACAATTAGGTAATTATTAGTCATATTCTTTGTGGTTTTAGGAGAAAGCCGCGATTTGACATTTTCATGAAACATTTTTTTTTTTGTTTTTTGCCAGAGCATCGTCAAGTGGTTTTACGTGTTTAAAGGCTATTTTACGTTTGGATTTCTTTCGTATTTTGTTTTTGTGGTGAGCGATTCGCAGGAACCCGGTTTTTTAACCAGAGTTAATTTAATGAATTTGTTGTATTTATGCTATATAGGGCGTCGTAAAATGCAACTTTGAAACAATAATAAATAGTAAAAAATAAAACGAAGCAAGTGCAAGCGAGTCACAGAGCCATAAAAAAGTACAACTTTTACTCCCAGACACAAATGATAGCAAAACAAACAAGGAAACGTTTTTTGTTTGTTTCTAAACTTACACAAACAAGTCACCGAGTTGGCAACACTAATACAAGGTATTTCTCGGAATGCTCGCCGAATCGCTCCTGCTCAAAGGATGTATTACGCCGAAAACTTCAATGTTGTATTGGCCTCTGCCGAAGAGCCTACATAGAAAATTACTACGTTTGGTGCGTGCTCCAGTGGGCAGCCCAGATGGCTCCCAGGCATATGGACGGGGTTCAAATCTCGCCACGTATCTCCTTTCGTTGCCCCGCTGAAAAGGTACAGTGTATTCTGGTTTAGTACTGTAATGCCTGACGCGTCGATATCCACGTCAGGCATTTTCTGCCTTTAGTCTCTGTTCCCCTTTCGGTTGACCCGATAGAAATAAAAACTTCAAATATTCTGGGTAGAACCTTTCAGGAACACAGACCGTGTATGAAAACAGCTGTAGCATGCAGTAGCTGATCAGGCTTCTGCCAGCGCTCGATCCCGCTGCTTCGCCAAGAGCAACGCCGTGACGTCCATTATTGTACGTTTATTTTGGCAAAAGTTCGCCGCACTAAACATTTAGTTTTCTCAGTTCTTTGTTTCTTCACTTGTCATCCGTGACATTTTGGTGGAGGTGCTCGGTCCATTACTCAATGCCCTTTTCTCTTAGGCCTGGAGGAGCCGTGGGCGAGCCCCTCAAGTAGATCGCGGGCAACCTGGACCCCGAGCCAATCGCCTCGACCAGGTCTCGGTCTATCCCACCATTGTATACCAGCCCGTCGCACTTCGCACTTCGAAGCCGTTCATAGCGAGGTTCATGAAGATGTTCCGTACCTGCTCCAGCGGTCCGAACGCGTAGCCAGCCACAATGTATGGACGCCTGAACAGTGCTTCCAGTTTGCCGAATGGTGACGACGCGCATCCGCAACCTGGAGCGTTGCGCGCTCCAGGTTGCGGATGCGCGTCGTCACCATGCATGCGCCAATCCAAGACCTCAGTTTAGTCTCCGCGCACGCGCGGTGTAGAGCACGCCAGGCTAACGCAAAAGCACGGTGTCGGCGTTCGCTCGTATGCGGCAATACTAAAACGCGCTACTATTTTCTACAGATGTTGAATAGCTAAAAGTCAGAGCATTCAGAAAGCTCTATCCTTTTAACTGATCTGTTTCAACCGTTCCCGCGACTGGGCTATACTTGAGCGACTCTAGGCCCGGCGTAAATGTACGTCTCGCTGTATCGCGGTACAAATGTAATATCAGCCACGCAGCTTACCACCAAGGTTGCTGTTTCTCGATCCGGCAGTTTCCGTTTCGACATAAACCACCAAAACAAAGCTCTAAAACAAGATATCTACGTAAATACACAAGCCACAAAAAAGAAGAAGAAAGTATGATTTAATATAGGTACATTTCCCCCTTCAAAAACAATGACAACTTCAAAGTATTAAAAATAAAAACGCACGGGAGTTTTTTTTCTTCTTTAAGATGGCAATGCGAGCTTGAAACATTGTGACTTACCTTATTGTTTGCCCAGGGAAACATCAAAGCCAGCATAATTAAACCGGAAAAAGGCCCCGTGACAGCACTGTAGACAGCCATGATGACCTTCATTCCACAAAAAAGAGAAGACCAAGTTATGAGAGCCACTTATGTTCATTGACACTTTAAGAAAATTAAGGCGTCACGATTCCCGGAAATCATTTTACCTCATCGCGCCCAGTACGATTGCTACAATAGCCAATAAAAAAACGGAGGAACATCTAAAAAAAATAACGTTATAAGCCATGCCCTGCGTTTCTTGAGTGGCCAGTAACTGTAGGGTGTTTGAAACAACAAGACTGAATCTAAAATGGGCCGTAAAAATTGGCGCCTGCACGTAGCAATCTAAACTTCTCGTCAAAAGTGTATTTCACAGGTGGGTTTTCAATTGTAAAATTATAAAGCGTAGCTCACTTTCCGTAAAAAAATAGGGCCGAAATAACTTGTCAGGGTCAATGGCGGACGTCGACGCAGACGACTGAGTCGAGTGGAGGGGCGCGTATGGCGCACGTAATGGTAGATGGCGTCGGGAGCAGCGTCGGAATGTGTTGCCGACAAAGCGAAAGAGAGCAGACGACGCGCAAACGAAATCCGTCGGCAACAAGAGCGCCATCGTTATGCCATTGCGTTTTTAAATTTCTGTTACTTCAAGGTTTTTTTATCATTGTCCGCATTTATTTTTAAACCAAAGGTACATTAAAAGAGAAACAAAAGTCATGTTCAGTTTAATTGACCATGGTCGTAGCGAGTAGTTTCGATAAGGAGGTAGCGCCATCTATCAATGCGTGAGCCAAACGCGCCCGCAACTCGACTCGGTCGTCTGCGCGTCATCCCCCGTTGACCTTGCCAAGTATATTGGGCCCTATGTTTACAGAAAGAAAGACACGTATTGTAATTTGACAAGGTAAAACCGACCTATGAAATACACCTTTCACGAAAAGTTTCGAATGCTACGAGGAGGCGCCGATTTTCACGGCCCAGCTTAGATACGTCCTCGGTATTTCAGGCAACCTATATATAGTAAGGTTCAAGGATTCATATTTGCAGAGTTGTTTTAGACATATATTTCTTTTATTGAGACGTTTAAGTGGAATAACTAAAGCATTTGAGAAAGTTCCGCATAACAGACTGCTTCGAAAACTATCGTCATTAAACCTCGATAATAATGTTCTCTCCTGGATTTAATCTTTTCTCTTTCAACGTCATCAGCTTGTTTACGTTAATGACTGTTTGTCTACTTTAGCCCCCGTAACATCTGGCATGCCTCAGGGAACATTGCTTGGTCCGTTACTTTTCCTCATCTACATCAACGATCTTCCACTTCAGGTATCTTCACCATGCGACTATTTGCCGACGACTGTGTCTATTTCCAAAAAATAAAATCCCCTCATGATTCTTTAACCCAGTGGTTCTCAATGATTGATGTTTCGAGGAGCCCTTGTGGATCGGCGGATATGATGGAGGACCCCGTTCGTGGTGAGGGAAAAAGAAAGGTATAGGTTAATCATGATAATGATGTAATAAATGAGTATATTTAAGAGCTAGAGTGAAATAGACGTTTCTTAATGACATACACACAAAAAAAACTCACCCAAAGATTGGAACGTTTCTTCCCAATCTATAAAAATACAACTTTTATTGCCGCGTTTGGCTGGTGAGGTAGGGCTTCGCGGACCCCTAGAATGCCTTCGCGGACCCCAAAGGGTCCGCGGACCTCCATTTGAGAACTACTGCTTTAACCCTATAAAATGACCTCGACCTAGTTCAGAACTGGTGCACTAACTGGCAGATGACGCTTAACGTCAGCAAATGTAAATGCATGCGCTTCTCTCATTCCTCTTTTCAAACCCCGCCTGTTCATATTCTCAATGGCATCCCTCTTCAACCCACGGATGTGTATAAATACCTCAATGTTCTTCTAAGTTTAAACATCTCCTGGGAAAACCATATTAATTCAGTTGTGAGGTCCGCTAAGAAAAGCTTGGGTTTCTTTCGCCGCACTTTCAGATCCGTCCCCTCAAAACTAAAACGGCTCCTCTCTCTTGCCCTAGTCCGGTCTAAATTCAACTACGCATCTTCAATCTGGCGCCCGCATCATGCTACATTAACATACTACAATGAATCTGTTCAAAACCGTGCTGCGCGCTTTATTCAGTCCGATTACTCCAGTTTTTCCAGTGCCTTCCTCATTAAATCAAATCTCTCTCTCTCCCATTGCTTTTCACCCGTCGAAAAATATTCCGTCTCTGCCTTCTGCATAAAGTTTTTTATTCGATACTTCTAAATCAGTCTCTTCTTTTCCCACCGGCTTATCTTTCCTCTAGACACGATCATTGCAATAAAATAGCCCGGCCACAGTGTTTTTCCACAGCACATCAGCACGCCCCTCTTCCTGATGCAATGTTGAACTGGAATGACCTTCCCGAAGACATCGTCAGCATCCAGGACCCAATCAGATTCCGAGAAGCAGTATCCAGCACTGTACTTAACACCCACTCGCCTCTCTAACGCCTTATGGCCCTGAGGTTATGGTATATAAAATAAAATGAAATAAGAACTACATTTCGAGGCACCTAAATGTTGAGATACACGAAGATTAAACTGCTTGGATTCGGGGTTGGTCTATGCGGCCATGGTCAGCGGGAGGCTTCCAGTGTAGGCGAGCAAGTTTGTCTGCTTCTTTCGCAGGGGCTGCAGTATAGCGCCACGATGCCGAACTCTAACTTTGCCCGCTAGCTTACCACAGGTTGCCTCGTGTTTTTTTAATGTATATTTAAAATCCGGCAGTTCTTAACAAACCAGGACTTAATTATCGGTAAAAAGGTGAGGGTATACTTTGAGTGTGTACGTTGTTTATGTCGCTGAAAAACTACCAGATGTGCGACCACGAACGAAGCACTCGCCACCAAGATGTTTTTCGCTAACTAACCTTGAACAAAAAAAAACAACAACAAAACACACACACACACACACACACACACACACGCACGCACGCACGCACGCACGCACGCACGCACGCACGCACGCACGCACGCACACACACACAGACAGACACGCACGCACACACGCACGCACGCACGCACGCACGCACCCACAAACACACACACACACACACACACACACAAATACACACACACACGCACGCACGCACGCACGCACACGCACACGCACACGCACACGCACAAGGCGTTGCAAATTTTGAACATCTTTACCGCCCCGCAGTGTATGAAATTGTTAAATTAGCATATAAAAATGCCAAGGAAAAAATCACGAAGCAAGAATCGCGAACATCTTAAGCTATACATTCTTCATTTCTTAAGCCGCTAGCGACTAGTGGCTGGAGAGCGATTTCATGCAGCGCCTTCTCACTTGCACTGAGCCGGGAGCGGCCAAGCTGGTGTATGCTTTCCGAAAAATTTTTGTTTGTTCGTATGTGAGGGAATTATTAGTAGTTGTCGTGCTGGTGCCCGTACAACGCAGATGTACCAATGCTTCCGCTGACAACAGAGCTCAAGCTGTTCGACAGAGTAGTTATTTGGATAAACCCATTCTCAGTCTGTTTTGTTTTTCTTCGAAGAGGCACATGCGGAATTCACGGGTGCATTTGGACGCTTTTGCTCCGCATAAAACTCACCTTCGCCCCGAATAAAACCAATGGGCATATAAAGAAAGCGCACCGACCGAAGGTCTTTTACGTGTAGCCAAATGCTCCGACAAGCACAGTTGATCAGATCGCAGGTACGTCGGGCTAGCTAAAAAAAACACTGATTTCGCGGATGGAAACGCTTAACGTGAAGCGTCCGCGCGAGAGGCGCGTCACGTGAAACTTTTATGAATAGGAATACGCCAGAGTTTCTAGCGTCTGCGGAGGCGGACGCTAGAAATCGAAGGACGAAAAAGATTCGTGAACATCATAAGCCGTGCCTTGCCCTTCTGAACCTGAATTATTTGAAACCGAGCGTATTGGTAACGTTCTCATAGACACGAAAGAATTCCGTCCTATCCGCTTACTTTTTCCTTTGTACATGTTTCTTGAGCTGTCAGAGAATTTTTCAGTCAAGGCTACATGATCAGACGTACCACAACTCCGAGACTGCAGGAAGGCAAAAGAAACACAAAAAGTCTCGAAAATTCGGCGCGTCCTTCCCAAACTTCGTCGTAAGCGTGCACGTCAGGTTGAATTTACACACTAAAAAAAGTCCGCTATTTCACTTTCCTGCGAATAACGAAGACAGCCTCCGACGGCAAATAATAGATGAATTCTAGCGAATGACTAAGCTGAAGATTAGATTGAGACAAAAATAATGTTATATGTGCGAAGGAATGGTGAGCTTGGCGTGTCATTTACTCATTGTCGCTGGGAAACATCACATTTTTTCCACATCTTATAGTGTTCTGCCAGTTTCATGATTCGCAGGGATTCTTCCGTTGCTAGCCGTAATAGACCCCTTTCGAAATACTGCCCTCTTTTGGCAGCTGTGGAATCCCTGCACAATGGCGGACTAAAGCCGCAACGTCACGGCACACTTTATGCGTTTGGTTGGAGCAGAAGAAAAAAGAAACCCACAGAACAAGGTGATGAGCGCAGTGACGTTGCACTTTCGACGTTGTTTGATTGGGTGGTCGGATATTAGCGTTGGCCGCGCTCCGACGTTCGCTATCATATGGAATGACTTGCACGTTTCACGACGTCAGTTGTTCCGCCATTGTGCAGTGGTTCTGACCTTCTAATAATCGCCACGTGAATTTCGAAAGGGGTCTATTGCTTGTTTGCGTGTGGTGCAGGAAAGTGAATTCAGTCTTTTTATTTTTTGAGTACGCTGTTAGGCTTAAAGGGGCCAACCGAATACCGTCTGGAATAAACTCTGCTCATCTAATCTAAGGGAGAGACACAGCTTTGTTTCTCATATTGCACATGTACTATTTGAAAAGCACGTCTGCACTCCGCTACGCTCTGCACTGAAACACCAGTCGGTGGCCGTTAATCAGTTCATAGTGACTGACAAGTGAATAAACGCGGGTTGGGGCGAGTTCCCTGTCATTGTCGCTCTTCGGCCAATGAGACTGAAGTCATAGAGTAATATACACAAGGTAAAGAACGGACCATAGACGCAGCGGCCGAGATAGACCAGTGACAGGTAGCGCTCCTAGCGGGCGGCATTAAGCAGAATCTGGTTCCGGTTTTGGTCAAGTTAGTTTCGGTTTCGGCGTTTCTGCTCCAGTTTCCGGTACCCTTCTCTCTCTCTTTCCTCCTTGCCTCGCTCCTCATTCGGCTCTCGAGTGTTCCTCGACTGCCGAAGCCGCTGTTTTTTTGTGTTTTTGTTAATGTTGACGCACTTTTATTTTAATTTTTACGGCAGTATCTGTGCAAAATGTGTCAAACAATATTTCAACTTGCTTCACGAAACAGAGGTGTATTTCTTGTTTTTTTTTTCTATTGTAAAACATTGAAGTTACACAATCGCCACATTGACTCCTGGCTGGTGGAGCATTTTGGGGTCGATAACAGTCAGTGGTTCGAAAGCACTTTATTGGACCACATTCATGTAACATGATTTAACTCAGAAGCGCCGTATGTTTTATACGAAATAGATACTCACAAAAATAAATTAATATGAAGGAGTTCGGCATATCGCACACTTCGTGATAGATTCTTAGCAAAACCAAGTTAACCAAAACTTTTCACAGGAAACATGCTGAATGATCCATTCACTTTCACGCCGACTCGAGCGCGGGAAGTAAGTGCAGGAATAAATAAGGCATTGCTATCATTACCAGTCATAAGAGTATAATACGAGTGCGAAGCACACACCGGATAGTACAAATTCCCGATTTTCGGCTAATCAAAAGAAGAACACCAACTTGCATAGCCTCAAACTCACTGCGGGCGAGCCATTACCAAACAATGAGAACTCTATTCGAAATCTGACAAGATTCAACGTCCCTAAACATTCCCCGAAATTGTTTAGGAAAGAAGTATGGCTTCAGAAAAAAACGGCTAAAAATTATAGACAGTGGATACGTTTTCTTTCGAACATTTTTAGCCTCTATACACTATTTTCTATAGAAATTCTGTACAAAGTGGATAAATATTTTTGTTTGGGAGCCGTGATACACATTTGCTGGAAAAAGGGGAAACAAATTTTCGGAGTGCGAGCTGAACCTCCCAATTAATGAGCACTTTCTTTTTTTGGTTTGGCAACCGCCTTCGTTAATACACTATTAACAGTTAAACTTGTCTAGTTGCTTACCAAACACCTAAGAGTGCAACCGAACTTTCTCCGAATTCCGGTTAAGTAATCGAACATGACGACACAAGCGTATTCTGCAAAACATTTTTAAGAACCTTTTGTGGCACTCCTCTTAGCAAATGGTAAAACCACCCAGACCTCAAAGTGTGTGATACAAGACGGCACACACTCCTCTAACACGTGCCACACTCTCTATTAAAGGAAGAAAGTGATTTTCTAGTTGCTGAATGAAATTAAAGGCAGCCTGTGATTGTACTTCTAGGTTCCCGAAGAGTTTTCCAGGCACGTGGTATCCTTTAAGCACATGAAAGTACTGGTGAGGCCTGGTCAAGTTATCAGACTCATCCCATAGCAGCCGAGGACAGCCACAGCTGTGGGTTGTCTGTTCAAACAAAAGCTTGATCAAATAGCCCCCAACGTAATAAGTGGACGAGTCATCAATTATGTTAGACCTGATGTCTGATGCCAGCTCAGAAATATCTTCTTGTGGCAGGAAGTTATCAATTGGAAGACATTTCACATTGTCTGAAATTGAACTTTTATGGTGCGAATATATTGGCAACTCCTTGAGGAGCAAAGTGGAAAGTTGGGCCAGTTGGTTCATGGTGCTTTAAATAAAAGCACCGAATAAGACAAGGACAAAGAAGTGGAACGACACAAGGTTTGAAAAGTACATGCTTTTATAGGCCCCAGAACCCTGTTAGTCATCAGCGTGTCCCTCGCAATGCCTCTCTCAAATATTCAAACTCACTCTTTGACAGGGCGTGTGACACTTCACTTATACAATCAACGCCCTTATCCCTAATTGCATACGCCTCGTGCACCTCTCTGCTTGTTCGGTCGCGATAACGAGCCAAAATCCTAATGTCATGTAGCACTGGCGTACACGGGCATCTATTACAATGAATGGCGAGATGGTCAGACGGCCTAGCTCGCGTGGTAGCCGCATGCTCGCGGGCGCGGTCATTCACGCATCTGCCCATCTGGCCAATGTACACGGCGTAGTATGACAGGGGGATTTCATATACAACTCCTGAGGCACACTGGGCAAATTTTGTTTTCTGCTTTTTGCTGCAAAGATCAGTCTGTTGATCGGGATATTCGATTTTATGGCAAAGTCGGACCATCCGAATGGGCGCTGAGAAAACGACAGGTACGTTGAAACGCTGGGCCACTTTCTTTAAATTATATGACACTAAGTGTAGGTATGGAATAACCGCTGACCTCATAATAGGTCTCTCGAGGACGGGTTTGCCTGTTCCTTTTATCTTTTTTTTACCAGGCCTTCGGCAACCTCAGTTAAGCACCTTTGTGGAAAGCCCGCCTCTTGCAGTTTTGTGATCTGTCGCGCGAAACTTTCCTGAACGGAATGCTCGCAAGACTTCTTGAGAGCGGCCTCTAAGCACGTTTTGACGATGCCCCTTTTTACTAACCTAGAGTGAGCCGACTCAAATGGCAGGATCGCTTTCTTGGATCTCGGCTCATACGCCGCCCAACATATGTGGTCGTCTAAAAAACTTAGTTTAATGTCTAAAAATTGTAACTTCTCCTCAGTGGGTGTCTCAAAGGTAAAAGTCAAACCACCCGCGTAATCACCGAAGATACGCATAATCGCAGATAAGCATCTGCCAAGGATGCCTCAGGTGCCTCACTAAAAATAAGAAATTCATCTATGTATCTAAAAATCCTGTTTTTGCCATCGCACCTTAGCTTCTCTAGGATGGCGTTGTCGCAACTGCTTAAAAAAATGTCACACAGAACCGGCGCCAGACGCGACCCAATGCAGATGCCCTTCTTCTGAACATACAAGTCCCCGTTTGGCGCCGGTTCTGTGTGACATTATTTTAAGCAGTTGCGACAACGCCATCCTAGAGAAGCTAAGATGCGATGGCAAAAACAGGATTTTTAGACGTAGATGATTTTCTTATTTTTAGTGAGGCACCTGAGGCATCCTTGGCAGATGCTGTATCTGCGATTATGCGTATCTTCGGTGCTTGCGCGGGTAGTTTGACTTTTACCTTTGAGACACCCACTGAGGGGAAGTTACAATTTTTAGACATTAAACTAAGTTTTTTAGAAGACCACATATGTTGGGCGGCGTATGAGCCGAGATCCTAGAAAGCGATCCTGCCATTTGAGTCGGCTCACTCTGAGTTAGTAAAAAGAGGCATCGCCAAAACGTGCTTGGAGGCCGATCTCAAGAAGATTGCGAGCATTCCGTTCAGTAAAGTTTCGCGCGACAGATCACGAAACTGCAAGAGGCCGGCTTTCCGCAAAGGTGCTTAACTGAGGCTGCTTAAGGCCTGGTAAAAAAGATAAAAGGAACATGCAAACCCGTCCTCGAGAGACCCAATATGAGGCCAGCGGTTATTCCACACCTACACTTAGTGTCATAATTTAAAGAAAGTGGCCCAGCGTTTCAACGTACCTGTGGTTTTCTCAGCGCCCAATCGGATGGTCCGACTTTGCCATAAAATCAATTGTCCCGATTAACAGACTGATCTTTGCAGCAAAAACCACAAAACAAAATTTGCCGAGTGTGCCTCAGGAGCTGTATATGAAATCCCGATGTTATGCGACGCCGTGTACATTGGCCAGACGGGCAGATGCATGAATGACCGCGCCCGCGAGCATGCGGCGACCACGCGAGCTAGCCCGTCTGGCCATCTCGCCATTCATTGTAATAGATGCCCGTGTACGCCAGTGCTACATGACATTAGGATTTTGGCTCGTTATCGCGACCGAACAAGCAGAGAGGTGCACGAGGCGTATGCAATTAGGGATAAGGGCGTTGAGTGTATAAGTGAAGCGTCACTCTCCCTGTCAAAGAGTGAGTTTGAATATTTGAGAGAAGCATTGCGAGGGACACGCTGATGACAAACAGGGTTTTGGAGCCTATAAATGCATGTACTTTTCAAAATAAACAACAGTTGCGAGTGCGCCTTGTGTCATTCCACTTCTTTGTCCTTGTCTTATTCGGCGCTTTTATTGAAAGAATCCTTGAGGAGGTCAGCCTTGTCATCCTTTACGTTTCCATTCTTCGACAGTTTGAAGTTTCTTTATCCCTATTTGTTTTAGTCCAGAGGTGAACTTATGCGAATTTGGGTCTGTATTGTAGCCTAGAATTTGTCGTATATAGCTCCAAAACGTTTCTCAAGTGGGTCTTTCTGCAGGCGTCGTGTAAGTAAGAACTTAAAGTTATGGCTGTTTGAAAGCTCATCCCAGAGCATGAGGACGCTTTTTATTGTAACCTGCCCCTTTATGATGGCTTGTGGCTGCCTCCTACTTTGGAACTTCCATGCTTAAATCCATCCGAGTTGCTGGTGAAAGAAATCGAGTATTTCAGATTCTCCCTTGAGAATGGCTTGACGCAACTTCTGCCCTGTCTTCTTGAATTGTGAGTTATTTAGACAATCAAAAAGTATGTCCATCCTATCACAGAAATAGGCTGTAGCCATGGCTGTTCCAGGAAGCTCCTTGGCAAAATCAAGGGATATGATTGCAAGACAGAGTGATGTACTCAGTACCTGTGCGGCACGATTTACTTCCATGTTATTGAAAGGTTTTTAAAAAATGTGTCTTTCAGTAAGTTTGGGAGCCAATTGCAAGCACATCTCATGGGTAGAACGATAAAGTTCAACAATATGGGACCATTCAATGACCTCATTTCCAATGCAAAGTTTTTGTGCTTGGAGATTGCCCTTAGTTGTTTTGGGGAGGAGCGGAACATCAAAGAAAAAGTAAACATGTTCGTTGTCAACTTCGAAAAATGGCTCATCAACACATACACCTAGTTGGTTGGTCAAGCTTACGTTTGAAGCCCCCTAATCACAGACTACAGCCTTTATTGTGAAGCCAACAGTATTAAGCTCCTGAATGAGAGAAATTAGGAGACTGCGTTTAACAAAAGGCGGTGTTGGAGTGTGCCCAACAGTGTATGCAAGGGGCTGAACCCACCTCCTGGAAATTCCTGAGCACACAACAACCAAGGCTCTATCTGAAATGTTAGAGGTTCGTTGAACACCGTCATCTGTAAATCAAAGGACAATGTCGTGTGCAAGGTCGTAAGTTAAGTCTTTTTTTTAAACAATCTCATCGAAAATCGAGATGCACACACGATCACGTGCAGTCCGACAGCCCGGCGGAAACAACGGCGCGAGAAGCTCAAACCGATCGACTCCACAAATTCATGCCGAGCATGAGAGCACGCGGGCGGTCATGCGTCATCTTGATTGATGCAATTTCGATCGAACATGGTGCAGTCGGACGGCACACATGGCACGGACGAACGACGCACGGAAGAGCAGAGGCCATGTAGAATGATGCAGAGGCGACGGCGTGCAGGCAGGCAGGCCATGGCAGGCGCCATGCATCACGAGGTTTTTGAGACGTATTTCATTAAAGCTATTTAGTCGTTTTAAGTACTTTAAATAGTTCTAAAGCGTAATAATTTAAAAAATAAGTACTTCTCACAGAAACAGTTCTAATTAATTTTAACCGAATTACAGAAAAGCGCCACGTAGCGGAGGGCATTAAACGCGCTATCTGGGCCGCGAATCGGCTTCTGTGTCCTCTCTTTACGTTCACTATATTACTCTATGCTGAAGTGTTACTCAGTAAGAACGCCGAGGAACTAATTCAGAAAGCAAGAAGCCCAAACATTATAGACGTCGCCCCGTGTTTCGTAAGCTCTTAGTGTCTATAACTAATTTTGAAAGCGAGCGGCGACTCGTTTTAATGATCTCACGGCCTTAAGGCTGCAACCCCACCGAGCGAATAGGCGGCAAAAAGCAGACAAAATTCGCCCGGTAGTGTTCACTCTGGCCACGGCGTCAAAAACTGGCCGTTGACCGCATATCTAGCGGAGCTATAGACCATTCTATTTAGAGCTCTCAGGGCGGCGCCATTTTGTTAGACCGCAGCGCCCTCTCCACAGATCCGGGAAGTTCAGCAGGTTCGGCGGGGTAAAACAAGAGAGAGGGCACGCGCCTGACTCTGCTAGCAGACGTCAAACCGGGAGGTTGCCGTTCTCCATCTTTGGGCTGTACCGGTGGGCTGTACCGAATATCGAACTCTCGCTCGTGGCTGCCGTTGCGAAGTGGTTTGCGTTCTTAGAATATTTATGGCTACTCCAAAATCATCCTTTAGCGCTTTGTTGTTTTATATCAGTAAATGATCAACTAGCGTATCTTTGTTCCGTTACTTCAATAGCAGTGGAGTCAGCCGGCACCTCAACCACTGCGTCTATTGCGCCAGGAAAGCACGCTTTTATTTATTATTCCAGACGTCCACTCATTGTCGCTAAAGGCCTACACCAGTACGAACTTCGTATAGTAAAAAAGCTACAGCAACCGTACTGACACAGTTTTCCTTTTTTTTTTTACTCGTACGCAGGTAACATTGCAATTATATTCGGTTCGTATTTTTATCGAGCATAGCATTATAGGATAACTTGTAGTATATTAAAATCCACCCATCTGCTCTTGAAATGTTCAAAATTACGCGATTTTAAACAGAATTTGAACGCCAGCCGGATGTTAGGTACAGCCCACTCGGCGGAGCAGACGACGCGCGGGGTGAGATGGGGAGGACATTTTGCCTCTCTCCGCTCTTCCTAGTGGAACGATCTATTTTCAGTTACAGGTTAAGAAAAGTTTTCGAGGGAAAGGAGAGCTGGGGAGGAGAAAGCAAACGGAATGCTGGAGAGGAGAGCCAACAACCCTCTCCTCTCTTCAGCGCTCTATCTGCTTCCTCCTCCCCAGCCTCCTTTCCCTCGAAAACCTTTCTTAACCTGTAACTGACTATGGATGTTGTTCGCCCAGCGAATGCCGCTACCAGAAGCGGCCGACGCGTGGCGAAGGACACGGGCCGATCAGGACGTAGTTCTGTGGTTTGTCTTCCTCTAGGCTCCGATACAGTGCTAATTGTGTTTAATTGTCTTTATTAGTGTTTAATCGTAATTATTTAATTTTTTGTGACTAAAGTGATCATTGCCTTATGGTCACTTATGGTCAAGTTCGAAACCAAATTTTTCCAGGCACACCTCGAGGACAGTTTTTTCCGATTGAGCCCAAGTCTATTTATCAGCATCGCGGAAGCGAAAGAAAAGAAGGTTAGATCGGCGTGTTGCGCCTTCAGCCTCGTCACAACCCACTCTTAGCTGAGATAAGTCGGTGACCGTAGATGATAACAAGGGATCGGGACCTCACTATCTAATAATGCCAAGGAAAGCTGACTCACGCGGGTTGCCCCCTCTTTTTACTTTTACTTGTCACAACCAATCGGAACGAAGGAGCACCGTTTAAACGGCAGTTTTTTTTTATAACCTCCATGGACACATTTTTTTCGAAATCCTAGCACATAACAGCTTCGCTGTAAAAATCTGCTGAAATTGATTTGCATACTTATAGGTATGTCCCTTTTGCCCCTAGTGACATGGACCTTCTGAAAGCCGGTGTTTGGGAAGTCTCATGTTTGGCCTAGTCTCTGACCACCAATATTTTGCGACTGTCACAATCGCCATTAGCTAAAAATGTCTGCCACCTGCCTGGGCTGTGAAAACATAGAAAGTGCAACTCTCCATCTACGTTTTTTTTTTTATTTGCTGTTCAGGCTTCTTGCCCGTTTTATGTTATCTTCCACTGGTAGAACCATAAAATATCAGGGCGCGTAGCCTGTGGGGCCTTCGCGGTAAACGGATGAAGAGAGCCAATGTCGAACAGCCCGTGTCGCGGGCCATTCGACATTCTTCGGTCATTATCTTTGCTGAGATATCCTCCGGAAAGCGTTTTCGGTCTTCGCGGAAAATAGCTGATCGGGTGTGGAGTAGGGAATCGAACAGATGCGTCCGTTTATTTATTTTTTTTTTGTTGCTGTGCAAAAAGCATGCTCTCCTGAAAACGTGTCCTAAAGCAAGTCCGGACTCCGTCCGAGCATTGTGAAGTGACTTCTGTCGACAGTGTAGATTGTATATGTTGTGTTATTTTCGATCTTTTTCAAATAAGCCCTGTTTGGATAACGCGGCACTGTCGGCTACGTACGACATCTTGTTCGATTGACAACACTTGTTCAATTTCATGTTGTTAGTGGGGAATACCGATGCCTTTTGTGGTCAAATATTTTCCACAGTTAAGTGGATGACTGTGTGAAATAGAACAAACATTCTAGTTGCATTCGTTCTGTCACCGCGGACTCGCCGCAAGTAGCTTTCATTCGTATGTTTTTGTTCCCAAAGATAGTAGAATGCTTTCTCAAAGGCGTTAGACACTTCTTTTTGCAATCAAATAAAAAAAAAACGTAATTTAGTCGGCACCAGTGTACGGAATTGAGCCAAAGTAGGCAGCCGCAGCCCACTGACGACACAACCCGCGGCCACACTGACGGACGCTCTCGAATCCGGAGATGCATGCTTTAAATCGCGTGGTTAGAGGCAACCACTGGAAAGGTATTCTCAGGGACACGGTGGTAATCCAGATGGCGCTTCACCCTAGTACGCGCTCATTTCCTTTTGCCGTGCTTTGGCTGCGAACGCGGTGAAGGTTTGGTAGATGCAGAAAGTTTGCACTGGAGGCGAAGCATCTCCTTAGTTCGTAACCTGTCGTTGACTACAGCTATACAAATTGCAACATCTCTCAGACCAACTAATCGCAGTATCTTGTGCAGCTTCCGTGCGCCATTGATGGCCATGGCGTGTCGTCGTCGAGTTAAAAAGTGATATTTTGCATGATACGTTTGAATTTAAAGTTCACAAGAAATGAACAAATGACATAACACTCTCTTGCAGTGACTCGTTGAATGTGGAGTACGTGAAGAGTTTTCATATATTTGACAAACTTCATACTTTAGTGCTTTTCTCGTCTTCATTACCCAACAACAGATATTGATTATCATGAACGCATATAGATAGTTTATCTTCACACTCAGAAAAACATACCAAAAGCTTGTCACTGCCAAGAGATCTGCTATTGGGTGAGATTTAATCCCAGATCAGTTTTATTGGTACCCGATAATACATTTATGAAATTTCAATTTTTATAATACAATTTGAAAGGATCTAAATAAAATCAGGGTTATTGGGATTTAATACATTTGTAATATTGGGGTTCAATGCAATAAGGGTTACTATATTATATACAATACGCTTTATTGTATTGGTTTACAATTTCCATAATATGATACAGCTTATTGGACTTTTTCAATAGGGTTGTTTTTTGCGCTTTATAGTGGTTGGCTTTATAAGTTTTATAAGTGGGTGGCTTCAGTGGATATTCACTTTCCCCTTGGCAACACTGACAGTCGCGCTGTTCGCGTCGGTGGCGTTCGCAGCTTGTTCGTCTCACTAAGCTCAGTGGTGAACGAATACGTGGCGGGTCGTCGTTGTAGAATTTTGCCGCGTGAATTTCGCCGTGAAAGTTCGTTTCTTGGAGTCAAGACTTTAGTGTCGAAGACGTCCATTTCTTCTGCAGCTGAGACGGCGCGACCATCACATCGCATTGCATTAAGTCGGTAGTGTTGAACACTTTGCCTAATCTCTAAGTAACGAGTCACTGCTTGTATGCTCGAAAGCATTAGGGGTACGCCCGAAGAAGGAGGATAAATTGGATCAAGTCTTGCGCCTCCTCCAAGGTATTAGACGCAGTTTTCACACGTGTGTCATCTACGAAAAAAACTTACTTTTGCTGCAGAACCAAGATGAGGGATGAGGACGCCGAACAGCGTCATGATGAAGCCGATTCCAAAGGCTGTTCAGAAAGCAAGTAAATATTTGTAATAAAACTGTATCTGGATATCGTGGGAAAGGTTATTTAAATTTCCTTTTGACGTCAAAGAAGATAGTCTAATGATAATGATGATAGTTTGGCACAAAAGTGAAAGGGGTGGGGCAAACTTCATTAGTTTAACCAAAATAGTTATGATTGTATTGGGTGCTTTTATCCAAATTGAAGCAAACTTTAAGTTGGGATTTCCATATATGAGCACGAACATGTATGGTGGACCGATCTCTACGGTGAACAAAACTGCTATTGAAAACAATTATACTTTCTAACAGGTTGACAAAAGGAATTTCTAAGGTGCCACTGTTGGAAGGCGTCACGAACTGTCTATTTATTTTGTTCTCAAGTTTGTATGTTCATTTTGAAACTGATTTAATTCAAGCTGATTATTTTGTGTTTTTTGTAGGAAATACATTTAAATAACATGAAGCAAAAGTTGATTTTCCTTTTGTTGCAATACCAGCAGTAAAATCCTTAATAAAATATGAAATTCGTGATGATCTACTTCAAAAACCATTCAGATATATGCTCGGAAGGTCACGGAGGCAATTCGTTGAATATTGAGATGTATTTGTGTAGCCATAGCTTTTTTATAAATTGTTTTTCGTTCCATCGGTTGTATTTGTTGTTCCGTTTTCGATGTAAAATACAATATATAGTGTTTATTTTGCGTTTTCTGCGTTAAAAACGAGCTCCTATTTTTTAAAATAATTTATTGGAAAGGTGCGTTGTATCTACGATATATGTTTTGAAAAACAAGGCGTACAAATGACTGTATTTGTTTTTCTCTGCAAGAAGGTGCATAGCGCGTTCTCGGAGTGACAAAACCACATGTGCTATACCACGCCGCGGTCACGCGGAGCAGTGTTGACAAGACCGAGTGTAGCAATGCAGAGTAGCAAAAACCTCAAAAGTTTTATAAAACTAAGAATTGCCGCGCTCCAAATATAATAGGAGTGGATTAGACATCACCTTTATATACTTATTTGTCTATTTGGGAGGTTCTACCTAAAATAACATTACATTTAGGTTCTAACGCGGATTTGGAAAGACTTAGTAATGCTTCAAATATTCGAGTAATATAAGGGGCTACAAAATCACACAGACTAGTTGACCATTTAAGCCGTTAAACCAAAGGCCTATCAAACCATTGGATGATCCAACATGCGCCATACCATCAGCCTGATTGACAATCAGAAATATTTTTCCTGATACATCGATAAGGAATGACTAAATATATTAGTTTCAGCTGGAGAGTAATTCATTCAAATGTATCAATCGCCAACGCGTCGAATTTCCTGCGGCTGAACATTGGAAGAGCCAATCCCTGTGGTCAATAATGAGGGTCTCGCAAATAGCAACCAAGAACGTTGAGGTTTAGCACCGAGCAAGGCGGGAGCATGTCATTCATGTTGAGCATTGCATCCAAGGCTTTAGTTTCAGGTTAATTTGTGTTTAACACCCAGAGAATCGCAGTGAGCTCTCCAGATCGCTGCGGCAGTCTGAGATCCAATTACTCCGCAGATCGAAGTAATTGAACATCAGAGTAATATGTGAGAAATGTCACACCTACTGGTATTTTTTCTGTTTTAGCAAACGCTTTCATACATACCCAGGACTCTTGTAAATGTTGCCGCACGACGTTCTGTCATGGCAAAGTGATGTGAAACCACGTCTACGTAGAGAACGGCAGCTATGGAGTTGATGGCGGACGATACAGTACTGAAAGCATTATAGTTACAAATATGTTAGTTACTCCAAGTGTTAGTGAGGCTACTTCACTATTGTAAGAGCTTACACTGTGTCTTCAATAATCTTGGACGACAGCTATTTTTTCATTACGGTTGGAACCAGCTGAGCAATGAGGGAAGGAGAAAGCTTTGTTGGACCTGTCCCCATCAGGTTCAACGGAGCTTCGATACCCAAATTTCCCGACTTAACAATGCCGGGTATCCAAGACCCTTATTGGCCTCCGTATGGGAAAAAATATGCCGCACTGTCAAGAGGAACAATGTCCACAGTGAAGAACCAACAAGAAAAACCAAGAAGCCCTTTGCAGTAGTCTCGTATATTCATGGGGTCATCCACAAATTGAAAAAGATAGCGAAAAGGCAAAACGTTCAAGTTGTGTGCTCGGCACCCAATAAAGCTTATTCCGTATGCCGCAAGATCAATCAGGCACAAACAGACAAGAAAGATTTGTGTGACACACAGGGACAGGACAAAATACGTTCCGTGCCAAAAAGGAGTCGTTCATAGCATACCGGTGACACGTGGGCAATGCTACATTGGACAGACCGGGAGATGCATAAATGACCGTGCACGCGAACATGTAGTCAACCTAAAAAAACCTCGCGGGACCAGGACATCTCGCTGCCCATTGTCGAACTTGCAAATGCAAGACAAAGCTTGATCAAGCCCGCATCATAGGGCACCACTAAAACCAGCTTTCAAGGGAGATGTTGGAGGCCTTGGCTATAGAAAATGAAGAAGAAAACTGTGAGAGGTCCGACTCAATAACCCTGCACCTAAAGAAAAGCTCTTCCTGCAGGGCGCCCTCACAGCTCAGTATAAATAGCAGGAAGCGGGCGATACAATTAAAGAAAAATAAAATGGGTACGCGTAAGAAATAGTAGAAGAGGAGCACGATTTATCAAAATAGTGGGTAGTCCGGCGGTCGGTTGTCTTTTCTGTTTCTCCTTCCCTCAATGTTCAGCTGGTTCCACTCGGAATGCATAATAACCGACTAACTCAACGAATCCCTGTAGTAAGCTGTTTTTGCTATTAATAATTTGTCTCGCGTTTTAATAGCTGTGACCCATATGGAGTTGGTAAATTAAGCCTGTGACGGAATGGTTGTCAACATCACTATTGAAAAATTTGTTTCTCTAAAGAGTCTTAAATATTTAAATAAATCATCGTACATCTAATGCAATAATGTTTCGTAAGCATGTAAGGAAAGGTTTAGGTTTTCTAAGACATTATTCGCTACAATATGAATGCATTTAATGTTCAAAACTACAATAAGGGTATTTCCCTTTTATTTAATTTTGTTATCACACACTCGAACCAAGGTTTTCCTAGAAAGACTGGTTACCGTGAGTAAATTCGTGCCCAACACTGCCCAGCATTGTGGAACTAATCCCGCACAATAAATTTATGATAGTGGGAAAAAACGGTAGTACGTATTAATTCGAAAAGCCAGCACGAGTCAAAATAATACTAGGTATGATCTGGGCAGAAAAATGTAACATAGCTCGTAGAAGGTCTAGCTATTTCTCACCCTGAGATGAAAAAAAAAAGAATCGTTTCAAAGAAAGCCAGGGGCCTCTAAAAGAAGTAGTGTTTGTTTCAGAGCGCAGCTCTTAGGCGCCCGTTTTCTGGGTTGAAGGGCGTCGACGTCGGCGTAACTGCACGTTGCATTATCAATAAATCAATTAATCGTTCATTTTATTTACATCATCATCAAATTGTGATGTGGGCTGCAGAGGCAAAAAGTCAAAACAGTTTTGACTTGACAAGGCCTCTGCAGCCTTACAATTGGCATACGGTAACAAACAACAGCAACCAGGGAAACACAAGCAACAGTGACACGGGAAAAAAAGAAGAAAACACTTATATACTCTATTTGCTGCTAGAGGAAGGATCTGGCCTTATACACAAAGAACGAAGAACGACAGCATCTAGTGACTGGATGTATACAGGAAACGGAAACAAAAATATAGAAAACGGATTTATTTACAGCTCACAAAGACAATTTACTTTTTATTTGTGAAAACAAAGCTCTCGAATTTCATTTAGATGTAGGTTTTCAATGTTTGACAAATTTTGTTTTTCAACTTAATTTAAGACAAACGGAAGATTATAGCTTAACATTTGAAACCCATAGTTCGTGCGATTTAAAGGAATTTTCCGACGCTCCCTTTCCCTAACGTCGTAAGGTTTAGAAATGGGAGTTAAATTTGAAATACAGGTAAAAATGGTTCAGTTACATCGGTGGGTGGATCTATATCGTGTGAGGAGAGTATACTCGTATGAATCAAGAATATATGTTACACGCAGCTCTTTAAATAGAGGAGGAGTGTGTGCGTCAAAAGACATATTTCGTATTATGCGAACAGCCTTGTTTCGAAGAATATGTTATTTATTTAGGTTGGACAAGCTCGTAGTGCTCCGTACCAAGCTACAGTAATTTAAAATAGGTTCAAAAAGAACTTTATATATAAGCAATCTTAAACAACGAGGCAGTATATTTTTAAACTGGTACAATTTTCCCAGCACTTTTGATAGTTTTTTTTGCTATATTGATAATATGATCATTCCGAGACATGTGGTTGTTAAAATAAACTCCGAGCGTTTTCACATTTTGAACGAGTTCAATTTGAGAGAGGCCAAGAACAATATTAAATTTGTAACTAACATTTCTATTCTTAGGTTGGAAAAGGACCGCCTTACTTTGGTTCATATTAATATCTAGCGAGTTTACTACACTCCATTCATGTAGCTTCTGTAGTGTGGTGTTAGTTTCATTCACCAGTTCCGGTATTTCAGTGCCTGAAAAAGATAAGCTAGTATCATCAGCATAAATGATGAAAGAGAGGGTCCTACTGATGTTAACGATATCAATTATATACGAGTTAAATAAAAGAGGACCTAAGATACTACCTTGTGGTACTCCAGATCTGATAGGTTGAACGGTAGAATTTTGACCATTTATTACAACACATTTCCGCCAAAAATTCAGATATGATTTTATAATATCGAGTGTTTCCCCGCTAAATTTAGCAGGAAACATTTCGGCTAAATTTAACGGGAGAATATTTCTGCTAAATTTAGCGGGGGAAATTTTTCTGCTAAATTTAGCGGGGAAATGTTTCCGCTAAATGTAGCGGGGAAATGCTTCCGCTAAATTTAGCGGTATAGTTTGCCCACTAAATTTAGCGGGAAATTCTGCGAAAAGTTTTCACTAATTGGGAGGGGAGCAGAAGAGGAGGAGGGTACGGTGAAGGAGCAGGAGGGGCATCCCCTGCCCTCCGTACCCTCCCCTCCTCCTCTTCAAAAGCTGCGCTCTAATTGGCGCTACAGATAATTGTAAACGTGTTTCATTTTTATAATTTTTGCTTTATATAGCCCTGATAATTAATGTAATTTTTGTCTCGCGCGAAGAGAAAAGTAAATTACCAGACTCCTTTTTTTTACCGTCCAAAAATTTAATTTTAATATCTTCCATGAGGGATGATAAAAAGTCAGGTTTCGCTGAATTTATATTAAATGATGCTGACAGCTACAATATAAGTTCGGTCAAAGTTTTTTCTTTCTTTTTTAGTAATGGTGTCCTACATAATGCTTCCAATTTTCAGAAGTGAGAAAATGGTGTTATAGATCAATACTTTTTTTTATTGGGGGTTGCATTATGCAGTGTGAACGTGATAAATCAACACTAGCTAGAATGATCAAAGCCTGTGCACTAGAATATTGACGTCATCACAGGGAGACGGAGCGAAGACGCAGATTGGATACGAGTGCTGCGTCACTGCTCGGCTGGTCCTCGTGTCCAATGAACGTTTCGAAGGACGTACGGCATAGGGCTCATATTCATCTGCTGAGTTGTCGGCATCCGACTGTGATGTGCTTCCATGAAGCAGAAAGTGGGGCGTTCGGAGGCCTTCATAATTCTGGATGGTGTTGGATAAACCCAAGTCCCAAATATCAACGAATGATATGTCTGTGTTGATCAACTCACATGATCGTTGATTGTCAGTTCAAGGTATGTGTAATAATATATACCTCAAAAGTGTTAAGTTAATTTACATTTGGAAAAACAAAAGTTTCTTTTTACTTCAACGTCAAATTATTTTGATACTCAAGCGTCCTGCTGATATTTCTAGGGTTCCTTCTATAGAGCATGAAATTAAAATTCAAGTCAGGATTAAAACAACCCATAAAACACAGTGGAGATGATAGCACGGCAATGTAGAGAGTTTCTATATATTCCATCTTTTTGTTGCAATGAATATAAATGAGTTGTTGCTTAAAAACAATGGTTGCGCTGTTAAAAAAAGTAATGAAAAGAGTTTGATGATTCGACAGTATTTAGCATTTCGTGATTTTTTTCAGCTATAGGCGCGCATCGTGCAAATAAGTCCCGTTCGCGCATCCGTCCAATGATAGTACTGACTTCTGTGTCGCTCATGAGCAATTATGTTATCTTCTTATTAGTCGCACCCTTAGGCCATTTCGTGAGACTGTAATTACTGTTGTGGTTTGTGCTTTGTATTGCTCCTGCCTAAGTCAATACAACGGCCTGCCGTCTTCTAGGTCCGGTCTTTTGTAAGAATTATTAATGTGACACATGTCTGACCATGCAGGTTATGCAAAATCCGTCAATACATTTCCGAAGTTTTTAGACTAAGCTCTGTGAACAAGGGACTGGTGAGAAATGCAGTTCAAATATCTTATAAAGGACGACAAAGCGTTCATGATGCGTTGCGAATCTGTAATACCTACCGAAAAATCTGATATAAATTTTCGCTCTCCGGATTATGGAACCGGAAATCTATCTGGATTCTATCTGGACTCTATCTAGATTATAGGTTTTCAGAAATTATTCCTTTGTCTGCAATCTGGATTTCGGGTTTCCACAAACAAATTTCCGGTTCCATAATTCGGATACTGAAAAAATTTATACCGGATTTTTCGGTTGCGAAAGCTCTCTGGACGCGATTACTTTATTAGAAAGAGGGTAAAGAATTATGGGTGACCGTCGGTTTGGTTTATAACTTAAGTTATAAGCTTGCAACATATGTCCTTGGAAATTAAAAATCGTGATTTTGCAGAATCACAATTGTTTTCCCAGAAACAAATGTTCTTTCGGGAGACGACACGTGGCAAACTTTGATATGAGGAGTGTATTCAAAAAATCTTTTGTCACGCCGATTACAAAAGGCATAAAATAAAAGCTTTCATAATTTAATGAAAACAAAATTTTCTTTAGTAAAGGTGTTGTTTGCTTTCTCATTTCAATACGAAAAATATATCTGAATTTGCCTAATATATTAGATAAGAGGACATCATTTAATACAAGCAGAATCATTTTTCAGACTGTTCCAGCCTATGGAAGTTGTCTTCTCGTTTCCTGCAGTAATTGGCCTATGACAAAATCGGTTTCTGTTTATAGCTGCAGAAAATATATTGTAATACTCAATAAAAAACGAATTCACACGGGGTTTTGGAAAAAAAAAAACATTTTCCTAATATTGAGGATGACCTTAAATTAAAGACCATATCGATTTCTGTTAATTTCTGATCCTATTATAAAATCAGAATCGATTGTGCGATCCGTCTAAAATAGTGCCGTTGCGGCTAAATTTTTTAAAGCGTTGGCGAGTCATAGGGAGTCCGGCAAATGCGGGTGAAAAACGAAGACAAAGACAGTTTTATTGAAAACCCATTTGAAACTCTTCAGAAGGAGAAGCCACCCAGCGGAAATAACGCGGAGAGAAGAGGGGAGCGCCTTGAACGAAAACAGGCGCGCGTGGCCTGGCGGCCGAAATGTGGAACAAAAGAAAGTGAACTAAGTACGTGCTGGAGTTGACCGTATGATGTTCCACATTCTCACCTCATACTTATATTATGTTAATAAAGCGTGAAGTGCGTTTTAGCGCTACTTTCCCCCCTCCCCCAATTTTTTGCGTCCGTCCATCCGTCCGTGCATTTCCCGCTAAATTTAGCGGTAAAATTGGTTTCACGTGACATATACACAAATTAAGTTTCGCCGCTAAATTTAGCAGGAAATTTGATGTTACATGACGTGATGTCACTGGACCTACAAATCAATTCAGTTTCCCCGCTAAATGTAGTGGAAAAATTAACGTGACATGACCTATACACCAATTCAGTTTCCGTAATAAATTTGGCGGACAAATAGATGTGTCATGACTTTTACATCAATTCAGTTTCGCCGCTAAATTTGGCGTAAAATTAATGTCACGTGACAACCACACCAATTCAGTTTCCTCGCTAAATTAAGCGGGAAAATTGATGTCACGTGACCTGTACACTAATTTAGTTTCCCCGCTAAATTTGGCACGAAAAATGATGTCACGTGACCTATACACCAACTCAGTTTCCTGCTGAATTCGGCGAATAAATTGATGTCACATGACCTATGCACCAATTCAGTTTTGTGGGGAAATTATTTTGGAAAATTGATGTGACTTGCTGTGACGTCACGGGACCTATACACCAATTTAGTTATCCTAAATTTGGCGTTGAAATTGATGTCTCGTAATCTTGCGCCACGTGAACTACACACTAATTTAGTTTCCCCGCCAAATTTAGCGGTAAAATTTAAAATTCAAAGCCCAATAATGCGATTCCTGCATTATAGTACTTCAAAAGTAAAGGTCGCTGCCAATTGTTTTAGAGTATTTCAAATGCAATATTTATAAACGTGATCCGTTTTTCTTTTTTGACCTCGCCTTTCCTTTCTGCTTCATATCGCATATTTTTGATCTAAGAGCGCGATCTAGAAAAGTGGACGGACTAACCTTTGTTTCAGAATGTGGTTATAAAATAAAATAATTCCACGAGTACATTTAAGACTGCTTACGAGTAGAAAGGCGAACGCATTATATAGTCCCGCGGGAGAGATGTTTTCGAGTAATGTTTCTACATGTAATGAAGTTTAGGACGACGTATAGGACGACGTCGAGGACGGCTGCTTAGAGATCGACGCTAAGTGCAGGGTCTAGGACGACTTCTAGGGCGACGTCGAGGACGACGTCTAGGACGACCTCAAGAACGACGTCTAGGACGACCTCTAGGGCGACCCTAAGGACGACGTTGAGAACGACGTCTAGAGGACGACGTAAACGACGACCTCTAGGACGGCGTCAAGAGCTACGTCTAGGACGACCTCTAGGACGACGTCAAGGACGACGTCTAGGACGACTTTTAGGACGACCTCTTGGACGACCTTAAGGAAGACGTCTAGGACGACTTTAAGAAAGACGTCTTGGACGACGTAGAGAACGATGCCTAGAGGACGACGTCTAGGACGACGTCGAGAACGACGCCAAGAGGAAGACATTTAAGGAGTCTGTGGCGTATTTGCGTGGGTTGCCACGTTTGCCTGCGGAAGTCGCCGTGGATGTAGACGCTGCTGCCGATGTCGAAGCCGTAGATGTAGATGCGGTCACCTCACTGTCCATCGCACAAAGCACACAACGAGCACAGATGAAGTCTGAAGTGGACCTTTTGCACATGCATGCACTCCGGCGGAGACATCACGCTGATGACGTATGATGACGCTTGATGACATCACGTCGATGACGCTTGATAACGTATTTTTATGGCCATCTTTAGAGCACAATAACGCCGCTCGTTTTTCACGTAGTGAGGCCGTTCTAGAGGTCTAGGACGACTTCTAGGACGACCCAATGGACTACGCCAAGGACAGCGTCGTCCTTGAGCATACGATTGGGCGGCTCGTGCTGCACTATCGCATTTTTATGGCCATTTACTCCGATTGTTTGCTCAATGGGACAAGGCTTCGGCCTTCCAAGTTATTTTGCTAGTTTGTAAAAAACTATGACCCCAATTCAAAATGCCACACCTTGTTGATGCGCTCACGACACCGGCCAGGAAGATTCCGGAGAATCCAGGAAATTCGGATAAGTGTTGACTCACGTAGAAAGGAAGGATCTGCATCAAAGAGAAGAAAAGGAGACACCAATTAAATCAGATACCAACGTGAAATTTTCACTGCGGATATTTATGTTTCGGTAAGTTAACCTATTATAACATATAATGGGGTTAGCAATAGTCTAGAACTATTGCTAACCCTGAGATTTTTAAGTATTTAAGTAAAACCTATAACGTGCTCAATGCAATAGCGCTTAAACTATGCTTTATATGAAACTTTGTGAAGGGTGTGAACTAAAATATGCTATTCCGGATGTATGATGTGATTTAGCTTTCATTGCAACATCCCACCTTAAACATTTGGAAAGGATCAACACGAAAGGGGACGAAACAGAACTAACACGTCTGTGTTTTGTTCCCTTTCATGTATTTTTCTTTTCGGATGTTTACCCAAGCAGCACAGAGTTGGCCAGTCATCGGCCAATGGCTGGCAATGGTCCTTGGCCAGGTGGCCAGACAGTGGCCAGAGACTGGCCGGTGGCTGGCCTTCATCTGGCCATTGGCCAATGGCCACTGACCATCAGCCATCGGCCAAGCATTGGCCAATGAATGGCCACTCTCTGGCCACTTTCCAGAAGACCATCGCCAGACATTGGCCATTGATTGGCCAAAATTCGGGCTGCTTGGGTAGTTAATTACCAACACCTTCGTTTTTATTGTTAAGCCACCTTAACATGAGCAACTTACACAAAAATTGTGGTGAAATCACTTCACGCTAATTCACTACCACCCACGCGCCGACGGATAAAATCTGTTGTTTATAGCCTTACTCACGTTCTTAGTAAAAGCACTAAAACAACATCAGAAACGCTGCATTGATTGAGTATTGCACACGGATCTCAACATGTTCATATGTATCTGTTCCAAGTTGCGGTATTTTATAAAAACAAAATGTAAATAAAATGTTATAATAAGTTATACGCAATAAACACAAATTTGATATTGAATGAGGTGCACGAATATAAAAAGGTATACTTATTTTATGTGTTATTACATTAAAACTGCAGTATCAATCAATTTTTGAATAAAATATAATAATATATGAGCTAAACGGTGTCATATTCTAGGCTATATTAAGACTTACATGTCCTCCCCTTTTCAGAAAGATCTGCTGCGCTTTCACATCGTGGATATTCGTTTTCGATTCAATATAACAAGCTTTCATTAGACGTGCTAAAAGTTTCAACATATGTCATCTGTATCTAATAATGCTGAAGTTTATTTACGAAGTATACGCCAACATGCGAAAAACTTAAGCGTACTTTTTTATTCTTTCCTAGTCACCGAAAAAAATGTCGTGACCCATTCGAATGAAACATGTTTAAATACGTGCGAATATGCTTCGTGGCCGGGTTCTTTCTAAAAAAGTAAACACGCTCATTTCGTAGATCTCCCAAAGACGCCTAGTGAAAATAAAGACATAACCAATTTGGCGCTCATTTCAAATAGTTGTTTCTTAGCGCTGCTAGCGGATGTAGTTATGAACACACGCTAATCCGTGAAGATTAACATTGCATAGTTGTTCTTGTTCGCAGTGGTACAATAGGAATAAAAGCACACTTCTTGTGGGCTTACCTGATCTACTTTCGTGATTTCACCCGTAAGGAGAGGATCGCAGTTACGATACCAGTAGATTAGCGCTAAGGCTGTGAATGACCGCAGGATATGAAAGAACACCATCAGCAATATTCCGCTATAAGAAGTCCTGCAAAACAAAGAAACGGAAGGAGTGACTGTTCAAAAGCTATGAGTTTAATACGTGCGTCTTCAAAAGACACGGCAAGTAATAACACTTTTAAGTTGCCACATTTAAGGTAAAACTATACACAGCCTTTTAAGATGCCTACTAGGATTATGACCGGGATATAGAAACACTTCTTTATAGCCAAGCGAAATAATTTTTTCTTTATCTTAGAAAACAAAGTTTACTTTGTGGCAAGAGATTTACTAAGAGCTCTCTACTCCCCAAAAATATCAATAATTAACTTTCTATCTGGCTCATTACTAGGCGTCACTCATATTACCTCAGTTTATTTCGGAAATGAATCCTCAGCTTTTCATTTGAGATAATTATTCAGTCTGCAAATATTCGTGCTGTAAACAAGTTGGACGAAAGCAGTCACGAATAGTATGCCTAGTGCACAGCCGCGGCCACACTTAACTAGAACACGAGTGTCAAATACAGCAAACAGCTCATACACGATAGCACTTATATATTTACGTTAACTGAAGGAATAGAATAGATCTGTTGCGACATACACAAAACATACACAAAAGAGAAACGCATGGAGAAGCAAATGCCAAAATTAGGCACAGTATTTTCTTCAGTTAAGTTTGACCATAACTGTACCTCTAGTGAAGGCGTTGTATTCTGAATTACAGAGATTAATGTTGACGTGCATCGTGCCCACATCCGATCGTTTATTTATAGTTGCGTGAGACAAGTTAAACTAAACATTGGCAGTCGTATTACACTGGCCCAGTCATAACTGCAGGAAGGCACCATATGCCACTTTAAGGCATGCTATATTGTTGTATAAAACGCGATACAACCAACTTGACAATGTGGACTGTGTTATAAATTGTCAACAATTTTGTAAAAAAAAGTTTTGGAGTCTTTATACTATGAACGATTTACAGAATAAAAAGCAGCGGATGCGACGAAAATAGTCCCTGGAGAAGGGAAACAAGAAGGACAAAGGACAAACACAAATCTCTAAACACAGCTAGGTGAAAGGTGCGCGACCGAAAAAATCCGCCTGGTCCAGGTATCGAACCCGGGGCCTCTTCATTTCCAGTGGAGCGCTTTACCAACTGAGCTAACCAGGGGTTAGACGTTAATAGAGCAGACAGGCTTTAACAGCTGCCAGCAGTCTAACACCAACAACGGTAAAAGGCTTTCATTTTAAGGTTATGATTATAATGCACGAATGCAAAGGTGCAAGCGAGCTCGACAAGAATTATGCAATTAAATGCAAAGGTGCAAGCGAGCTGGACAAGAATAGCGAAAATAATCCCTGGAGAAGGGGAACAAGAGGGACAAAGGACAAACACAAGTCTCCAAACACAGCTAGGTGACTGGTGAGTGACCGAAAAAATCCGCCTGGTCCGGGTATCGAACCCGGGACCTCTCCATCACAGGTAGAGCGCTCTACCAACTGAGCTAACCAGGGGTTAGACGTCAGAGCAAATTGGCTTTATCAGCTGCCACCAGTATAACACCAACAAGGGTGAAGCTTGCAATTTAAGGTTATAATTATAATGCAATTAAATGCAAAGGTGCAAGCGAGCTGGACAAGAATTGCATTATAATTATAACCTTAAATTGCTAGCTTCACCCTTGTTGGTGTTAGACTGGTGGCAGCTGATAAAACCCGTTTGCTCTACTGACGTCTAACCCCTGGTTAGCTCAGTTGGTAGAGCGCTCCACCAGTAATGGAGAGGTCCCGGGTTCGATACCCGGACCAGGCGGATTTTTTTCGGTCGCTCACCAGTCACCTAGCTGTGTTTAGAGATTTGTGTTTGTCCTTTGTCCCTCTTGTTCCCCTTCTCCAGGGATTATTATTGACAGGAATGACGAAAATAATCCCTGGAGAAGGAGAACAAGAGGGACAAAGGACAAACTCAAATCTCCAAACACCGCAAGATGACTGGTGCGCGACCGAAAATCCTTCTGGTCCAGGTATCGAACCCGGGACGTCTCCATTTCCAGTGGAGCGCTCTACCAACTGAGCAACCAGGAGTTGGACATTAGTAGAGCAGACAGGTTTCATAAGCTGCCACCAGTCTAACACCAGCAAGGGTCACGGGTTTGATCACTGGACCAGGTTGATTTTTTCGGTTTCGCACCAGTCACCTAGCTGTGTTTAGAGATTCGTGTTTATCCTTTGTCCCTCTTGTTCCCCTTCTCCAGGGATTATTTTCGTCATTTTTGTCCATCTCGCTTGCACCTTTGCATTTAATTGCAATATAATCATAACCTTAAAATGCAAGCCTTTCACCCTTGTTGGTGTTAGACAAGTGGCAGCTGATAAAACCTGTCTGCTCTACTGACGTCTAACTCCTGCTAAGCTCAGTTGTTAGAGCGCTTCACTAGAAATGGAGAGGTCCTGGGTTCAATACCTGGACCAGGTAGATTTTTTCGGTCGCGCACCAGTCACCTAGCTGTGTTTGGAGATTTGCGTTTGTCCTTTGTCTCTCTTGTCTTCTCCAGGGATTATTTTCGTCATTCTTATCCAGCACGCTTACATCTTTGCATTTAATTGCATCATAATTATAACCTTAAAATGCAAGCCTTTCACACTTGTTAGTGTTAGATTGGTGGCAGCTAATAAAACCCGTTTGCTCTACTGACGTCTAACCCCTGGTTAGCTCAGTTGGTGGAGCGCTTCACTGGAAATGGAAAGGTCCCGGATTCAATACCTGGACCAGGTGGATTTTTTCGGTCGCGCACCAGTCACCTAGCTGTGTTTGGAGATTTGTTTTTGTCCTTTGTTCCTCTTGTTCCCCTTCTCCAGAGATTTTTTTAGTCATTCTTGTCCAGCTCGTTTGCACCTTTGCATTGAATCGCATTATAATAATAAAAAAGCGGATGCGAGTTGGTTTCTGAGGGCACAGATCTTTCGAAAGCAGCAAAGGTATTCAAGCGTAACAAATTTGGGGTTTGAAAAAAGGAAAAACGTGCGATTATACAGAACAAGTGCGCTCTTAGAAGAAGCTTATGACCATTTCTGGGTGCTAAGGGTTAGTGTTGCTGGGAAATAACATATGGTTGTTAGCCTTTGGAATGCATACGTATATAGAATACTGAAGGTCAGCAAAGGGGAAGAAATAAAGAGATAAATAACCAAAGAAGAGGGTGCGCTCGAAATGTTTACAGAATATCTGGAAACGGAAGTTGCTCTCCATATTCTCGCCGAATGGTAGCAACGTATTGGATATTTTAATCGAGAACATATTGTCTGAAAGAGGGAACCAAAATATTTCAAGAGTAGTTAATTATGCCAGCTTTCGCCTTTTTCAGCCTGGATGGGCATCGTACCATGATCGTGTATACAACTGCGTGACGCACATGAAGCTGGGACCAGTGTCACCATACTATGGCGGACAGACCTCACGTTGAAGAAATATCTAGCCTCTAATTTGCTTTCATTTGTGCTGATGCTTCACTTTTCCGCATATTTAATTGCGTACCTTATTCCCAGGTTTTTATATTTGACATAGACCAAGTAGAGCAGCTCTGAAATCAAATCAATGCTTTGCAGCAATAACACATTCTTATAAGATTGGTTTCAACTTTTTTTGTCATAAAGTATTAATCTTTTGTAAATGTTTTCCTACAAAAATAATGACCTTTTGCCGAATAAACAGTTTCCTTATTTTCATCCGATCGATTGTAGTGTAGGTCTTAAGGAATTGCTATTTGTGTGGAGTTCAACAGTGGGAGTGTGCATGGGCAAAGCATTATTGTTTATTTCACTGGGTTCATAGATGTTTCCTGGAAACCGCTATCTGTTTTTTATTTACAACTAACGTGTCCGGAATCCTGAAGGTTATAATTGAATGGGAGCAGCCACATATAGAAAGCTTTTCACCTGAGCAAATGACTAACCAAGACTCTAGATTATGCAAAACATAATAATAAAAATACGTATATGAGTTAAAGGTTTTACTAAATTTTTGAACATCAAGAGCGAGGGATGAAAGACATGTTTTTATTTTCACCAAGCTTGAAAGTCCCACTGTTTTATGCATTGAATATTGACCCTCCAAAAACATATCCGAGATTTTAATTCTCACCTTTGTGCCTCCTTTAGGCTTCTGCAGGACATAGACCTCTGGACGAGCATTTGTTCCAAGCATAAAAAGTAGAGATGGAATCCCATAATAGCTATCAAGCATGCCCATAGATTTTCGTCTTTTGTGAAATCCAAGCTGGTACTGAAAAGTTTTGGTTTTGTGATTGGGATGTTTCTAGAGAATATTATACACAATTTTTAAATAAAATTATTGACCGTTTTTAGTTTACATTCATCTTATGTGGAACATGTCAGGCAGCCCTGGATGCATACTTTATAATAGCTTTATTGATGGTAGGAATCATTTATATTATATCGTTGTGCTTGATGCACAGCAGACGTTTAGGTAAATTTAACATTATAATAAAAATAAATGTTGTTATGATAATATAATGATAGCTAAAACATTACAATTATTGTCGTCCTCTTAAATATTGCCACCTAAACACTAATAAACACTGAAATAAACAACCGCTGGACTATCATCTATATTGAAGCCTTCTTATTTCTTCACTACTATCAGTATTTACAATCTGGCTCAAAGCTCTCTTCGTTCTTATTTACAAACTGGATTGAAGCCTTTTTTCTCTACTTTTATACTCATTTACAAACGCGGAGCTGCTTCGTTTTCTTCAAGACCCCCGCAGAAACAATTGTTTTCGCTGGTGCAGCGCCAGGGAAGGGGCACTGACACATCCATCTCGTTTTTAATCGATGGCCAATGCCTGAAGAATTTCACGTGCAAGGTTTGTTTCCCCCCTGAACCTTAATGTTTTGCAAACTTGCAGTGCATTGGCAGTCTCGACAATGGGCAACTAGATGTCCCCCTGCTGATACGTTCCTTAATGAAGCTGCATGTTCCCTTGTCCAGTCGTTTGTGTAGCGACCGATTTGGCATACGTAGCATCGACCGGATGATAATTTGATGTTATATATAGCTCCTTTTTCACACGACGCATAGTTTCTCCTGTGAGCAATGTAACAAACTTCTCCTTTGAATTCTCTCTCCTGGTTTACCCTGCGACACAAAGAATATGCCTTATTCAGCGCGGAGCAAACCACGTGCATGCCTTGCCGTTCGGCAATCTTCAATCTGTGAGTGATGCCGTAGATATAAGGAGCTGTTACTATAGATTTTCGTGTCTTTTGCTTTGTTTGATCATTTTCCCCAGGCTTCCGCCTGATGTTGTTGCAGATCTTTTCAGACGTCCCCATCAATAATGTATTCGGGTAACCAGCAGCCTGTAGCCTTGACATCTCTGTTTGAAAGCTTCCCTCAACTTGATGAAGGCAGGCCTTTTTAAGGGTAGATGTAAGTGTTGTAGTGGCCAGACCTCGTTTTCCATTTTTTGAATGTGCAGAGTTAAAAGGAAGGAATCCTTTACAGGATCTAGCTTGGTACCCCCAGCGCACGTGCCCAACCGTAAGTTCAGGGCTAAGTCCAGGAACCTTATAAACGTGTCTACAGGAAGTTCGTAAGTGTAATGCTTAGAAGCGGAAGACAAAATTTATTTGGGCAATAGAGAATTCACACTTTATCTCATGAGTCCACTGCACATCATGCGCAGGGTGATATTATTACTTGATACTGCTGTATGCACTTTCAGTTCTAAAGTGAAGATAAAGATAATTTCCTAATAGTATGAGGACATGTTGTGATTATAGCACAAAAAGAAATTTTGTAGTTCCGCGCAAACAGCGGCCGATAGACGCCAGCACACATATTGTGGTTTATAGAGTTGTTTAAAATGTTTGATTTTTGTTTTATATCCTTTTTAAGCTTCCTGCCTTCATGTATTAGGACAATTTATTCAAGAAATTTTAAAGCCCGTAAAATTAGCAGTAGAGCTTATTAGATCTTACCCTTGGGTCGCGGATATCTCTGAAGCCGGGACAAAGCACCGATGCATTTTAATGCGCCATTTTACATTATTTCTGATGACGGGGGCTAAGATTTGAGGAGGAAACTATTTTTGTTTCAGGGTCCACATTTTCGTCAGACCAGTACCCTTAGCGTGGTCATAAATTCCTGGTCCCTGTGCCTTGAACGACGAGGTTTTTCGAACAAGTCGTTTGCTCTAAATGGCGTTCGTACAGTTTCTTCTGAGGCTATCCGCATTCTAACATATACGTAAAACGCGCAGAGCGTGCGAGTAAATAGAATATAACGCGAGGACATGTAATTCATACTCAAGAAAATAAACGCTGGGGTTTAGCTCGCTCAGTGGTGCGAGTTTCTTGGTCCCTCCGTAGGAGTCGACGACAACCTTGATGATGATAGTTGCTGGCGCCACCAAGGAGAGAAATGCCTGTACGCAGTCCGTCCACACGACGCCCCTGAGGCCTCCCTGCAAGAGACGCGGTGACAAGTATCGCAGCTTTTTTTAAATCTCGTTAAATCTTGTATAAACTCTGTACAGAAGGCGTCTCTGCCTCTATTAACTGAGCAGAGGAGAACGGTAAGGTGGCTCGTTGGGATGCTCTGCCTTCAGCACTGCTCGTGCTGGAGGCAGGACAACTGAAGAACCTCCCTGCCATATTTAGCCTCTCTGTGACTATTTCGAGCTTGCAACACTTCCAAAGGGCGCGCCGCTCCGCCTTGACATACAGTGCCTTCATACACACACGGGTGTTTGCTTCGATGGTGACACCTCGGTCTTTTTCCGCCCAGTAACGTTTTTTTTATGTCTTCCAGAGCGCGTGCAAACCGTTGTGACTCTGCTGGAGGGCTTAGCCTTCTCTAATGCTCAGTGCGCCCTCAGTGCGCACAACTCACGCACTGAGTGCATCAGGGCGTCACGCAGTGGCCCTCTCAGTGAAACAAAAAATGTGTTCGTCCTGAGACAGAAATACATGTAGGCACCCTACCTGGCAGATGGTTGACAGCGCCGTGAGTGACAGCTTCCACTTTACGGCTCATATTGAAGTGCTGCCCGCTCCGACCCATTGTTATGCGCCCGATGCGACTTTAACCCGTCTGTGCCTTCTCGTGACGGTATTTCTTGTTCTAGCTCGGGAGTAAAGTTTTGGCACCTTGACATTTTAAGCGTGCCTACGTCCGGCGTTGCTCGAAATGTGTTTTTTGTCACTCAATCCGCACGAGTTACTCGAAGCTAGGTTTCAACAGTGTGTCCCGTAGTCGTGAGCGGCAACGGCGACAACGTACCGCCCATGTTTTTTTATTTGTTGTTTTTCTGCTCGGAAAGATGGCCTTATGCGAAGCGTTTTTGTGTTTCGAGGTTCCAAATTCGCCACGGGACTCAATTCACCAGTGCCCGTAATTGATTAAATTCTATGAGATGTGTTTTTTGCTCCTCTTATTATGGTGTTGCCTTTCACACGCCGGCGGGTCGAGTAGACGAGCTGGGATCGGGATAACCGCTGCAGTTTTCGCCGGTGCATGGTGGGGATCTTTTTTTTTAACTTTGCGGATCTCGTCTAAAAATTTTAGTGCCGAGTGTGGCCCCGAATGTTTTGGATGGCGATGTGCTCGGGTCAGCTGACATTCATTAGAAGCAAAGGTTGGTTCCTACATAGGTTGTCTATGCCAATCCGGCGGTATTCAATACGAAATGCTTCTACTAGGAGCCGCTTCGTGGCGCCACTATCTTGTTCGACGCTTCCCATAGTGGATACAGATGGGAGCGCGATGGTACATTACAGGTATAAAAGGAAATCGGCATATAAAACAAAAAAACGGACAAAACACTTTTGTTTTTGTGTGGATTACGAGGACTTTGCCATTTTATAAAAAAGAAACTCCAGCACAGAGGAAGTAAAAGATTATGATATTAATGCAATTGATGCAGGAGTGCAGGGGAGCCGGACAGAATAAACAATATTAATCCCCGAAGAAGGATGTATTCGGAGATTTGCGTTTGCCTTTTCCCCCCCTTGGATAGCGATCTGGATCATTATCGTGTAAAGGGAAGCCGAAGCGTTGTATTTGAGGAAACACTTACATCGACTTTTTTTACCTCCAGGACCTCGAATATCAAAATTATTTTGTCATGTGGTGCATGGAGGCTGCAGAAAAGCATTTTTAAAGTACCGCAGAAGGCCTTCTTTCTTGTAGCGTGACGTCAGAAAAGGAGTTTTCGGAACCTTCGCCCTCGCGCATCTTCAGCGCCTGTCAAAGCTATGCACGCTCACTCTCCCTGTTCTTAAAAAGGGCAGGAAAAGACGTCGCGATTGGTGCCAGTGCGGAGGAATATACCTGGCAATCTTGCGATTGCACGCGTGGCCCTCCAGCGATACGCTCTTTGCGGCCGAAAGGTCCTCGTATGACGTCACGACTGGTCGAAGGTTTCTTGGGCTTTCTCGCGTTTAGTTACATCTTCGGGGAAAACAAACGTGATATTCAAATTCACGGGATAAGGCTAGGCTAGAATCAACCTCTATCTCATTTTTAAAAGAAGGGTTTCAGCTCCCCTTTAAATATAAGCAATTCAGGGATTATTATCGTTTAAGTATATGCTGTCCTAAACACTCTAATCTGAGACACTGTACTGAAGGCACTGCACTGGTTGTTGTCGGCATTCCGCAGCGTTGTGCGAAATACAGCGTTCAGCACGGTGTACGAAGAAATATGTGGGAAGTCAGTCTGTTACACTCATCATGTTAGAATATACATATAAACATAATACGAAATATTTTAAAGTTTTATTAAATAGCAGTTTGAATATTGGACGCTGGTGTTTGCATTGTAACTCTTGTTGAATTGATCTGCCTACTGTCATTTTTATGTAGAATTAAATGGTCGAATGATCCGGGTGATCACCTGTCGCTTATAAGTTTTGATGCAAAAAAAAAGCAAACAATCACTGCTGAGATCGGTGATATCAAACACTAACCAATGCTGTGTAGAGAGTTCCTGTGAGGCCAATGACAATGGTGCACCATATAAGCTGGGTCTGAAAAACTTGAGAAACAAAATTTCTAAGTATGATCTCCAGACATTAAACTGCAAACAAATAATTAAAGCATAAAACATATCAACTGAATAACAGAAAGAATAAAACAAAAAGAGGACGAAACACAGACGAGTGCATTCTTTCAGGGTCGTGTTTTATATGTATATGTTTTATTGTGTTTCATTCTTTATGTTATCTACTATACTTTACCCACATACTCGTTAGGAATAATATCATATCAACTGTATGATTTATAAATCGGAAGTTATACTTGGTGAGGGTTTCTGTCCCGTCGTAACATTCACTCTAAGTTAAAAGAACAGGCTCATATAATCTGGAACAAATTGATTGAAGCGTACCTGAATATCCAACAGTCGCAGAACCACAACAAAGTTTCTCGAGTTTGCTTCAGCGAGAGGACGCCATTTATATAGTGTAAAGAATATACCTAATGCCATATATCATTGAACATCCAACAGTCGCAAAACCACAACAAAGTTTTTCGAGTTTGCTTCAGCGAGAGGACGCCATTTATATAGTGTAAAGAATATACTTATTGCCATATGCCACTTAATGATATGCCATTTAAAGATAATCAGGACTCTAAAATACCATTGCATCATCATTAGATGCAGTACCGTAGGCCTTCATGTATGCGCGACTGCCTTTCTGCGGCACGGCGGCTCTCCTCAGCCGTAATAAATGTATCATTTTATATCATATAATTCAATTCAATTCAATTCAATTTTTATTTTCAAATCAAGTCATACAAAATAAAGATCTGGCCCAAAAAAGCAGCATTCTGCTTGTATGTGGGGCCAGGCGACCAGATAGAATTCATGTTGTTACAAAAAGAAAACATAAAACACTCCGCAGCACAAAAAAATGAAAGAAACACAAAATTAGCAACACAAATAAATACAAAAAGGAACACCTTAGAGCATGAAATATAGGTGCTTATAGCCAAGTCTACTCACGCAACCATGAAATAAAAGTACGAAATATCTCCAACGGTCAGGCTACGATATCTACAGCTCAGATGCTTGACACCAATTCCTTAGTTTCCTTTTTAGTACCCTAGTGGATTCTATATTCATGAGGGACTCTGGGAGTTCGTTAAATAAGGAAGGAATGTAATGATTTTTATTTTTATTTCCATACAGCGTGTATATTTTCGGAATGAGGTATCTTTCAGTACGTCTCAAATCTCTATTTTTATTTTATCCTATCATATCCTATCATATCATGTCATATCATAATGTTCTCTCAAGAAAATGTTTTTCTAATACGTTTATATTTTTTGTCGCCAACGCGTTCACGTGCAGCAACTCCTAGCGCAAGGAAAATAGTTTTGCCCACCTAAATGCAACACCAGTTTTGTTTGTTGAAGAGCTTAATGCAGTGCACGGGCCAAGGTCAAGCCGTCGCTTAAGCAGGCTCTCCTGTACCTTTCACTGAAATGCCCAGGAAGGTTGTCTCGAAGTAGACCAACACACATTAATGCAATACATGAACGTGAGCGACGGACAGGACACAGTTTGAGTAATTACATGGTACCTTCAATATTTTTCTATCACAATTAGGGGAACGCGACAGAACAGCACACGACAAAACAGCACGCGACAAAACAGCACGGTCAAAACAGCACGCGTCAAAACAGCACAGCGTCAAAACAGCACGGCGACAAAACAGCACGCGTCAAAATAGCACGCGACAAAACAGCACAGCGTCAAAACAGCACAGCGACAGAAGAGCACACGCCAAAACAGCACGGTGCCAAAACAGCACAGCGACAAAACAGCACACATGTAGCAACTTCGGGCGCGCTCTTCACCTCTCTCTGCGCAAATAATTTCGAACCTCCTTGACCCATTCATTTATTTTCGCTAGGTTATAAAAAAAAAAAAAAAAAAAAAAATATTGCCTATTTCAGTGCTTACCAAACTCCGCAACCTAACTTCAATATAGCATCGAATGTGGCTTTCATGGTGATAAGTTGTTCTCTTCGACAAGAAAGAACGCACTGAATGTCAATTATCGTGCGGCGATTTTACGGATTACAATATATAGGGCAGCATTTGCTTTACGTTTTGAGGACAAAAATCATATATTTTGGTTTTGAAAAAGCAGTGACCAGTTGGACTCTCCCACAAGTTGCCCTTCGACGAATTGCCCTATTACAAATTTACCCGTCAACGGGTTAGCTTTCGACGAATCGGCCTAGACCCTCAGTTCCTTTACAGTGCCTACTTTGACACATGCATTTTTTAACTTCATACGCTATATTTAGGGTTCATCGTTTTCGGCTCAACCCAAATAAAACCGGTAAACGTACGCCGAATTCATTTTTCCGAATTCGTTTTTTACTGAAAAAGGTCAGTATTTTGGAGGGCGTTTGGAGGGGGGGGGGGTGACTCATTACTGATCGTATCACCACTTCATTTCGCAGTTTTTATATTGTCTTCGAGATCAGTTGAACTTTCAACAAAAGCTCCAGGGGCGCAGGTGTCTTCAGAACGAAATCTGGGTTTTTGCACCTGATAGGGATTTGTGTGCCGAATTCTTTGTTCAAAGAAGAGAGTGTAGCGGCAGCTATCGGCAACGATCCAGCGCTTGAACGGCTCCAAGCTCACTGGACAGGCACGAGCTAAGGACACGAGGTGCCTGGACCGCGAACTGCACGGACTGGGGGTTCGGTAAATCACGCTCTACATATTTATTTACAATATTTACACTGTCCTTTTGACTAGCTCATCAAGGGGCCTGTCGCCGAATCCCAGAGTCCGTGTAGCTCGTGGTCGAGGCACCTCGTGTCCTTAGCTCGTGCCTGTCCTGTGAGCTTGGCGCCGTTCAAGCGCTGGATCGCTGCCGATAGCTGCCGCTACTAGAGTTTAATCATGAACTGAACAATGAAGATCAAGGGCGTCCATCAATGCCGCACATATGTTTAAAGGGGCTGTGCAACGACATTGGGTAGAAATATTTCTTACTTTACACCAGCTTCCTGGCACTAGTGGGACCCAAGAATACTCGAACGCAACACCACTGACCAAGAAGCGTCTTCGTCGCGGCGGAATTCAAAGGATGAAAGCGAACCTTTTCTTTCAGTCTCTCCTTCCAAAGCCGCCTTTTGCTCCTTCGCGAAATTTGATGACGGAGCTGTGGGGACAATTGCAACAGTACGATCCCCGGGAATGCGTCATCGAGCTTTGTGATCCAAGCTGTGACGATATTCAAATGCTGCTCACACAGTGGACGCGAAGACTGCGTACGCATTCGATCTGGGCTCGTTACAATCGATGCCTCGACATGCATTCGGGTACTGGCCCGTGTCCAATCGCTGCAACGACGACAATAGCCGAGCCATAACAATGTCTGGAACTCAGCGCGTGTCCTGTGCTTTGCCAACCCCAGCGCGTGGCTATGATCAACATTGGTGGCATATAACCGGCTCCAGATCACGTGACCGATTGTTCTGGCTGCGAGTTGAGGGGGTGAACGGTGCTCGTTTTTCTTTAATTTTTTTCTGGAACTTCTATTGCGTGGGGTGAAAACGAACGCGTGTTTCATAGGTCATTAACGTCAGGGATCCGTTTTAAGCGGTATTTGCACAAAGTACAACAATTGTTGCATCGCCCCTTTAACAACTCTAGCTTCCGTCTACTAGCGGAGGGCATAAATACGATTGTTTTATTGTCGTTTGTGTGGTCGGCGCGAAGTTATCACCTCTCGCAGTCTTGAAAATGGGGAACAAACGCACTGAGTACAATGCTTGCGAATTTCTGGATTTTGATATTTTCCTTTCCAACCGAAGTGGTAGTGAAGATCATGTTAGACGTGTGTACAAGTACGAGCACACTACGATAATGGCAGATGACAATAGGACCCCAGTGCGTCTTGCAGAACAGGTTCCGTTGGCTGCCACAGATTGCAACAAATAGGAAAACCAGTACATGGTTTACTCACTATATATTTTAAACAAACGCTTTTAAAAACTATTGGCTTTTTGTCAGTTTACTGGTTTTCGCCAATAAACCAAAAAGAACCGAGAAGCTTATGAGTCTACAAATGTACATCGCAATAAACCGAAAAGTTCTGTTTGGAATCAAAAACTAAAAAGCACGCCGAATTTCAAAATAATAAAAACCGAAAAGGCCAAACCTTAGCTATATTGTCAATGTCCTGTTTGGACGCAGTACTGTTTTGACGCCGTTCTCTTCTGTCACTGTGCCCTTTTGACGCTGTGCTTCAGCGAGAGGACGCCATTTATATAGTGTAAAGAATATACTTATTGCCATATGCCACTTAATGATATGCCATTTAAAGATAATCAGACTCTAAAATACCATTGCATCATCATTAGATGCAGTACCGTAGGCCTTCATGTATGCGCGACTGCCTTTCTGCGGCACGGCGGCTCTCCTCAGCCGTAATAAATGTATCATTTTATATCATATAATTCAATTCAATTCAATTTTTATTTTCAAATCAAGTCATACAAAATAAAGATCTGGCCCAAAAAAGCAGCATTCTGCTTGTATGTGGGGCCAGGCGACCAGATAGAATTCATGTTGTTACAAAAAGAAAACATAAAACACTCCGCAGCACAAAAAAATGAAAGAAACACAAAATTAGCAACACAAATAAATACAAAAAGGAACACCTTAGAGCATAGGTGCTTATAGCCAAGTCTACTCACGCAACCATGAAATAAAAGTACGAAATATCTCCAACGGTCAGGCTACGATATCTACAGCTCAGATGCTTGACACCAATTCCTTAGTTTCCTTTTTAGTACCCTAGTGGATTCTATATTCATGAGGGACTCTGGGAGTTCGTTAAATAAGGAAGGAATGTAATGATTTTTATTTTTATTTCCATACAGCGTGTATATTTTCGGAATGAGGTATCTTTCAGTACGTCTCAAATCTCTATTTTTATTTTATCCTATCATATCCTATCATATCATGTAATATCATAATGTTCTCTCAAGAAAATGTTTTTCTAATACGTTTATATTTTTTGTCGCCAACGCGTTCACGTGCAGCAACTCCTAGCGCAAGGAAAATAGTTTTGGCCACCTAAATGCAACACCAGTCTTGTTTGTTGAAGAGCTTAATGCATGTTCCGCACATATAGACCTTCAGTGTATGCACTACCAGTAGCAGAGTCTGAAGAATAATTAGTTCTATGAGTAATTTGTTACTATACTATTACTTTGCCCTATGGTGTATGGAAATTAAATGAGAAGGCAGCAAAAATAACCATAGATATGACACAAAAGGATCGTAACATGTTTCGCACTTCAGCGGAAGCGACGGACGAAAAATGATAAATTTGTGAGCACTTTTAATACTACTTCAAATACTGCAAACTGTTTATTTTGTTATCTGAGCTAGTAATGCATTTGTTTGGATCAAAATCCAACTTGTACTGGAGAACAAATTCTCGTGGAAATTCCGAACAGAAACAAAGTGCACGGGCCAAGGTCAAGCCGTCGCTTAAGCAGGCTCTCCTGTACCTTTCACTGAAATGCCCAGGAAGGTTGTCTCGAAGTAGACCAACACACATTAATGCAATACATGAACGTGAGCGACGGACAGGACACAGTTTGAGTAATTACATGGTACCTTCAATATTTTTCTATCACAATTAGAGATAGAACAGTTTTCGAGTCATGCAAACATTGCCATTAGCGAAAAAATAGTCAGAGTGCAGGCGAGCTGGTGTAAGTTGAACATGATTGTAAACCTGAGACTTTAGATTGCTTAGGAAAGAAGAAATAATAAAATCTCAAGTAGGTTAGAAAAATAAAAAAAACAACATACCACTAAATAACGTATAAAATGATCGCAATACTACGCCTGTAACAATAAGCCAAGTGACAATAATAAATCGAAGTATGCGCAACAAGTAGATACGTCGATAGGTCGTTGAGAAAGGAAAGCGCATTTTCTTTATTACTGTTCAATTGCTGATGAATCTAACAGAGCACGAAGGTCATAAGTGTTGGGGAAAAACATTGATCCATCAGAATGGCAACTTACGTTACGCGAAGTGGCTAAACTAGGCAAAAAGAATAAGTGAAACTTTTAGGACAATTTTAACAGTTCCAAGGTGTTTTTTCATGCTGGTGTAAAACATACGAGTAAGCTTATAGCGCTGATTTTCTTCGTGCGAAATTTATTTTAAATAAAGTACTTTTTGTAATATAGGACAGCTAGCTAGTAAGGCAAATAATCAAACTGGGGCAAGGGGAGGGGCTGGGCTAGAGGCAACGCTAGCTCCTAACTATATTCCTGTTTATCACTCGTTTGCTCGAGAGTGTGGCATGTGGCATCGTAGTGTGGTTAAAGAAGTGTAAACAAAGTAATGGAGTATAAGTACTTGCTTGGAGTCTGCCCGCGCTGATTGCTCACCAAGCAGCATTTAGCTGTGCGATGTAGCGTTGTGGTTGGGTTGCGTACCAGGCTAGCATTGCTGTTATAACAGTGTTGAGTACAATGTACTTAGGTACATCTTAGGTTTACCGGTTTTCACACGCTCAAACGAATGAACGGGAAAGGAAGGCGGAGAGCTTTGTCGGGTCTTGTGGAAACTCGGGGGTGGAATGTTTGGTTCGTTGTTTTGAAACATTCATCGGCAGGGATTTATGTGGCATCTTCGTTTCTGCATGCTGCGATGCGTTTGCAGCAGTGAGGATGAAGACACGAGGATTTAAATATGTTAAAGTTACCTCGAACTAATTTGTGGACACTGTGCACCTGTAACTATGGCACGATTTCTTTCAATGTGAAGCGTCTTATCCCCTTATTAGTATGCACCCGAGTCGTTGCTGCTTATTAACAGTAGCCGGGAGAAGCGTCGGAATGGTTCGAGAGATGGGGAGGGGCGTAGGGGGCAGGGGGGGGGGGGGTGACGAGAGATTGGATTTCTGCCCCCTTTTCCATATTGTTACCATTAAAGTTATAAAATATCTGCGAGGGAGGGGGGGGGGGGGGGGCTGCGATCGCCCCCGGCCCCCTCCGTTCCGACGCTCGTTGAATATACTCTTGGCGCCACGTAGTCAACGGCTAATGGTTAAGCAGCCAAATGACAACTTTGTCGCTTTCGAATTTATTGAAGATTGTCAAATCGTTAGGCTTTAGTTGTCGAACTTAAGCTGTCGAAGTGTGTTAGAAAAAAATGATTTGATTTTTAATCGTCTTATTAGAAGACGTTCACGAGTGCATACCGATGCGTGTGTTCTTATAACTTTCGAGCCATTCCGAAGGCAAAAATACGCCGTGTATAAGAAATGTTTCATTGAAAATACGGTAGAAATTATTACACTGCGTTTAATAACACCTTTTTCGTTTTATGCTGAGTGTGGAAAGCAAATTAGTAGAAAATGGTATATGTACTCATATATTTGGGCTTAGTTTTCAATTTGGATTGAAATGCACTTCCTTTACTTCTGTGGCATTATAACGTGCCAAAGATCAGGGTCAAAGCTAATTTAACTTTCGAAGCTTTTTAAGAGTCTCTGCCTAAGACCTATCTAGAGCAATTTACCAAATTTTCCAGGTTGATACATACACTTATGTTGATATAATTTAGGAGAGAGAGCCCTTTGTTTCTTTACGGGTTTATTCAAATGATGTATATCATTATTCTCCTCCCTATTATAAATTTCTATTGAGGACGATGGAACTCGTAGCTAAATCATCTAGGAAATGCAGTGTTCGCATAAACTTTTCCGCAAACAAAAAAGTACTTTTATCCAGGAACTGTTTAACACCCACGCCGTTCCCTTTTCCTGGAGTTATTGATTTGGAACGAATAAAAACGAAACAAAAAGAAACCGAACAGTTCTAAAATCAAGAGGAAAACAGAGATATAAAACGACCCGTGTAGAACTCATTACAATAAAAAAACCTGAGACGAGACAAATAAAATAATGGACAACGGAGGATATACTCTTCAACGCATCTTTGTTTTTTTATATCTTAGGTTATGATTATGAGAAATATTGTATTTCTTTGAAAAGGTACAGCGCTTAATATTTTCATTATCAGCTAAAGCTCGCATGAATGATGAGGAACCTGACTAAAACCATCTCTAATACTCTTTGAAGTCAGGTCTTGGTTCTTTGAAGGAACATAAAATAACCTAAATGTTTTTGCAAAATATCTGGTAGAAAACACGAGTAGGGCATACCATTGTTAGCAAATTTCAACATAACGTAGTTAAGTACTATAGCTCTAAGATATGTACAGTCAAAATATGACGCAGCTGCATAGCGCGAACACAACATCTGTGATGTTTGTTTTAATTTTCGGAAATTTTTATATTAAAAGGCCAAACTTTACCGCGTACCTAGAGTTACAAATTTAAGTCCAACATAACACCTTTAACCGTCATTGTAATTTTAATAAGCTATTTGTTAATAATATACGACGGATATTAATGACGGGTGCGAGATAACAATGTATTGCTCTGTACATAAACACCTACCTGTTGAGATGGCCACCGATGCAGTAAAAATTGCCACTGCCCCGTGGCTTTGCTGAAACAGTTAGAAAATACGATTCAATGTGTAATTTGTACGCTAAAACAACAACAAAATATTAAAGCGCATTATAATTTGTTTTTGTTAGTATGGGATTCGGTTTGATGCTACACCTGAAATCTAGCAGTCAGCTAGAGGTGTTTAATGTGTGAAGGATAGCAAGTATTCACCGATACATCTGAAGAAGTTACGTTCTATAAGAGCAACGTCATAAATATCGTAATCATAAAAAATTGTGTGAGTTACCTCCTCTCCTCGTTTTGTTCTTTGTCTGAGATCTTGAAATTAGGCTTTCACGTAGATGTGAAACGAAAACAAAAACGCTAGAGTGACGTAGGCAATAAAGACCTACCTCACGGCCTGAGGACAGAAATGCAACAGTCAATGGGATACCTTACTAGTAAGGTGTGCTGACAGACCTGGAGTTAAAGTTTATACAACTTTATTGCTTTCAAAGCTAGTAATATTTTTAATGTCGAGATTGGTTGTTTACATGTCATTGAATATGACTACTAGGCCAAATTTCTCGTAGTTACGAAAAATGGTTTTCTGCGAAAAAAGGTACTTACGAAATATGTATCTTTTAAGTTACACTACTTTCGAATAATATTGCGATATCAAATGTGGGTGCTGTGTCTTTCACACTGTAGCTGGTGATAACTTATTTAGTGCAGTCCTACTCGGATTCCTACTCGAATCGTGTAGGTCCTTCAATTAAAAATTTGTGTTTCGTGAACGTTATAAGCCGCTGAACAAAATATTGGCTTTTCGTGATATATTGAATGATGTTCGATATAGCGTTGTACCCGCACTCAATATTTTTATTTGTCAGCTAGGATTTCCCAAAATAATTTGGGCCTGTTCTTGCTTTCTTTTGTGTGCAACCTGTACCGACACTATAATTCGCAAGGTTTTGCTTAGACTTTTGTTTTTGTCACTTTGCCATTCAACTTATCAAAACTGGCTTTTGATCGGCGTATTTACTAGAGATTTATTTGTTACGACGCCACAGGATGAGATGCTTTTGACATAACATTTTGGATTAAACGACTACTGCATTATTGCGTTCACTGATAACGTTACCTGTCGCTCGTTTTGTAACTAGCTTTAGCACTAGGAATGTTGCAAAATCTTGTCGAACCTCAAGATCGCTTGGTTACTTTTGAACTCTTCACAAACATTCGACATAGTGCGACATTTAAACAATGGGCTTGCTCGATTTAACGGCACTAGCTTGCACCGGTGCAAAAAGTTCTTGCCATTTTGTTTTAGGAATGGCTGCACTTGTAAATCAAAGTCGGCCACGTGCAGCGGGTGAAGCTGGATCGAATGTGACAACTGTTCCCCAATTTCTACACAAATATTTTACATATTTGTAAAAAAATAGTTGATACAATGGCTCGTTTTATTCATACAGGCTACAAAAGCTAACGCATTAACCTCTAATCATTAAGTAATTTCGTTAATGCACAATAAGTTAACATGTAGTTACTTACGATACGGTATAACTATTTGTTCTACCTACTTCCCTTTTTGGCGCGCCAGAGCAAATTATTTATTGAATGTTATTTTGAAAAGTGCTGCGTTTGATAGGCCAAATGATTTATTAAATGCATGTATATTTCACGAATTTCAGTTGCTCTCTTTCGGGGGACTTTTTAAAGAAACAGTCGTCCTTCGGCAATTCTGAAATGCTGTGTTTAAAACACCATACCTGCAGCAGCGACCAATGAGACCATCACATTGTTTCGAAGTACCGCGGGTCAGAACAAGATATGGTGAGCGTATGCGAATGGTCTATGTACAACATGTTTTTTTTTAACAACCTAACAGAGTGATTGATTTCTATAACATGTTAAAGAAAATTAAAAAAAAAAAACACTTTGAATCTTAGAACAATAAGTTGGCATTTTCTGTTTTATTGCGCTATCACGTGTCAAATTTATTACTGTTTATTATCTTTTTCAATATATCCCTCGTCAAAAATATTAAGTTTTGTGAAGCATGTTTTTGAGGGTATAGAGATATACCCAATTTTGAAATATACCATGACTATACCACCTGCCGAGCTAGGTAAAAAAGCCCCTGAGGCGTATACCGGCTGGTGAAAATAAAGCTACGTAGAATACCGCGCATCCGCCCATTCTATATTAAGCGCCCATTACCAAATTCGTGAGATCTTATAAAATATGAACAGTAAATTTATACGTAAAATTGATGACCGGACAAGCGCCCATCACCCATTTTTTTGCGATTATCTCCAAAGTTTGAGTGGGCGCTTGCCCGGTATGTTTTTGTTGTATGTTCTAATATAGTCATTACATATTGCACGGCTTTTACGTAAGGTTGAGAGATCTGATTTTCAATTTTAAAGTGTGCGCCTAACTCTGGAACTTTTGATCCGAGTTTTTATTGACCTCTGCGTCAGAAGTTCGAAACGGTGGAAACCTGGTCGAATTTCTACCTCGAGAGTTTCACGACATCTCTATTCAAGACAACCAAATGTTACAAAATGCCGAGCACATTTTAATAAAAAAAAAAAACTCTTGAATGTTTTTTTTTTAAATATTATATCTGTATTTTCATTAAGATAGCCAACTGAATATATTGATTTTGTTTGTGTTGAATGCTTATTCTGAAATATAAATATTTCTGCCCGTGCAGAAATAGCTAGTATATATTCAAAGTTTTAGAAAAGCACAATGACGTACTCATCCTTGACCCTTCGAGAAGTGTTTCACATTCCTTACACTTTTGCACAATACAAAGTGATTGGAAGGAAGGCAAGGTGGTCCCTTTGTATAAATCACGTAATACTCACTCTCCCTAGAATTATAGAATCATATACTTGACTAGCGTACTGTTTTAACGTCTTGAACATGTCATCAATTTTCACCTTATTACCTTTCTTGAATCAAACTTTTTTTTTTTCACGGACTGTCAGCACATATTGAGAGATATTGTTTTCCCTGTGAAGCTCAAATCCTATCACTTACTAATGACCTGTTTTGCGCTATCGATGCTGGACTAACCGTTGACTTCATTTTTTTAAATTTCACTAAGACTTACTTTTTTAATACCAAGTAAACTTAAACTTCATTATAAAATGTTGGGTCGGATTAAATGTAGTTAATAATGCATATCTCGTGCTAGGATTTCTACGAAGCAACTTTATTTCTACTACTGTATTTGATAAGCAACAGCTATATAAGGCTTTAGTTAGGCATAGCATTTAGTATGCATGTTTGTATAGAGATACCGGGCTCGTTACACAATAAAATATTCTAGAGTGAAACGAAAACCGCGCCACCCGTTTCATCCTATCAAAGTATTACAGTACATTCAGCGTTTCATCGTTAAAATCAAACCTTGACTTACCCAACCTCCCCTTAAGTCAGAAGTATCTTAGTTTATGCATTTTTCGAGACATCTTTCAACCTAACCCGATTTTTAAAGATCAATTGTTTCTTCACCCATAATATGTTTATTCTCGCACCGACCATTAGTTTAAGGTTAAGCCTCCAGCCTGTCAAACAAACAACTATTTTGACTCCTTCATGCCGAGAACATCAACCACTGGAAGCACCCCCCTGCCATTCCTAAAGCCACAGACTTAAAAAAAAATAATGCAACAAATTCATCTGCCATAACCACTTCTCTCTCTAATGCCTCGGGGCCTTGAGAGTGTGAAAAAAATATTGAAGCATAATACAACCGTATTAAATATAAAGTTACGTTTTCCATAAACAAACTTGTACCGCCCCACAAAATCTACATGTGGGGAATATGCCAACATATGTCTCGGTTTATTTCCATTTTGAAAAATCGGATAAACAAGAAATCAGGTCGTTTTTGTCTAGCACAGCGTACAGGCAATCTCGCTGGTTGATACGTTTACAGAGCCTGTCGGTCTGATTAACTCACTACTCTTATTGAGGCCAAACATCTCTTGTTTAACCCGTCCTTCAACAAATGCTCATAATTAAAAAAAAAGAAAAACATTATAAAACCTACAGAAAGACATTGCACTTCTTCAAGATAGAAATGATCATGTCACACGCAGAAAACATAGTGGCTCGATAATGAATAACGCGTTTGCAAAATTATTTCCGGACTCCTTATATTTTGATGCGCAATTATGCAATCGAGAATCCTGCGAGTGACCTTTGTCGTCATTGATAGACTAGAAAATAATAATGGCATTTCGAAGGTGAAACTCTCATCGTGTTGCGACCTTAATAAGATTATTTTTATCGTTTAATAATTACTAGAGTTTATTAGTTTATTCATCTGTTCTTTTGTTTCACTTTTTTATCCGGTATTTCCACTGTTACAAATGAACACACAATAAACTTTATGGAAGGAGTTTGTTTTACATAAATCGTACGCAATTCACTATTATTTGCACTAATTTTGTCAAAACCGTTTTCTTTTTAATGTTTTAGACTATGCAATATATTCTCATTTGATTGAGTGTTTTGAATATTGCTCGATATTTCGATGATATCCGCGAAAGTTTTGTAAAAATTACTTTGTGTGGGTTACTCTTTAATTAACATTGCCTCAGGTCTAGACCACAGAGTGCGTCGTTACTGACTTTTTCTCGAATTTAAAAAGTGCCGTATCAGGCGCTATATGAATGTTTGCTCATTAATATAAGCACCCCAAATATTGGCCCCTAAGATGAATGAAGTGTGTTTTAACTAACAACTCATAGTTTTTCAACTAGTTATGGTGCTTGATTTATTTGTATCGTAAAATGTGCCATTGCTCAAGGTTCTGTTTAAGGTCTTTAGTGTTATTAGTTTATAATATTTACCTTCCTAGTGGTTGCTCTTCTATAAACTAATTTGTCGATGACTCTGCTTCGTAACGCAAAATAATTAAACAAAGCGATAATCTTGTCGTTAAATCTTATATGGGAAATATTTAGAGCTTAAATACCTAATGTCAACTGATGATACAAATAAATGCAAAAAAACAATGATCTTACTCGGGTCTAAACTTTGCAAATTACCTTAATTTTACTATAATATGTCACCTTACACCATTACCTAGGAGTTAACATAACCTATGCCTTCTTAAGGTTATCCTCGTTAACCGCACACCCCTGAGTTCCTACGCCATAATTCCGCGAAAGCTTCTCTATGTGCCAAGCTACTACGAGGTATATTGTACACTCATACGCCCAAATGCTCGCACACGCTTCGGAGTAACAATTCGTTCCATCCTATAAAACGTCTTACGGTTTTCTAGCGTTTTGTAACTAAATAATAATATTGATTTTTGTTTTACAGTTTTTTCATATTAGTAGCCGCTATTAAGTCGCCATTCCTTGTTGTCGTGTAAATGTTTCTTTTATATTTTTTATTCAAGAAACTAAATCACAGTAAAACCGCGTCCTCCTGCATTTTTTTTATTGACGATACATTTTCTATGGCGACATTTCTGACCACTTTTTTATAAAACGCTAAATTTGTTAGTTTAATAATATACTAAAATAAAAGTGATAACTGGACATTGTAATCTTAATTATTTATTACGGTGAATAGTGTTATATCATCTCTTAACTGTCTCTGGGCCCTGAAGCGAGTTTCGTCTCTCAGCGTATGAATTTAGGTTTTTTAAGCGAATCAATATTGCTGATATGTGTGTCGTTCCCAGAAATACAACCCACGAATATAACTGCGATGGTAAACAACTATTATATTTCCATTGCTACGAAAACTTTTGACCAACGCTTTACAACAACTCAACACATTCGTTTTACTCAAATGAGTAGTACTCCTTCGAAACTTACCGTTAGAATGAAGTAAAAGGCACAAGTCGTCAAGGATATGGTTCTGCCATAGCGCATTCGCACATACTGAAAGTAGAAAATACAAAAAAATAGAGATTAAATTAGTAACATGGTAATCAGCTTGGGAATCAGGCAAGAGATTCTACGCCGCAAATTGAGCAAAAAAGTAAGAAATAAAGTGCGATACTCTAATAATAATATCTAGATTATATTCTAGTGATGCGGTTGGAAGCAAAGAGGCAACACAGGACAAAATGATAGAACACAAAAATGATTTATGGAGGCCGGGCCAAGACGTGGGGCCTGGCGCGAGATGGACATGCGCGACACTGCCCTTTCATCGTCGTAACATTCCATACACTATGATTATAAGAGGAAAAGTTAATTCCACATTTGTGTTTTCTGTTTGAGTAAAATAGTAATTCTAGTTGCTTCCAGCAGATTTCTTATAAACTAAACGGTAGATAATAAGTGAATTAGAAAGATAGTGTTTGGTCAATGGCAAAGTACCTAAAAAGCTGTTTGTGTGGTTCCTACTCCCGTATATTACCCATTGTTTTGTAAGCGAAACAAATATAAATATATTGCATAAAAACGAGATATATAATCTTTATAATTGTCCTAGACCAGAATCTACAAGTAAAAAGACAATTCAAATGAAATACAGCGTTCTGAAGGTGGCTCACAATTTGATACAATTGCGCAAGATTTAGAAGTTCATTATACATTTTTTATGAACAATTAGCTCTTTATCTTCCGTCCCCCATATCAGTATACTTAAAAAAAAAAAAAACAGAAATTACGGCGTCTTAAAGTTCTCGAGTAAGGAACATTTTAGATGCTGTAGCATATTTCTCCCACTACCTGTTCCACCGCCCCAGATGCCACAAGCCGATTATCGCGAGTAGAAAGAATTCAGTGGTCAAAATCCCCGTCTTGTAATCCCCGATTATTAAAACCACCCAATAACCCCATTAGGCCCCTGCTGCCTTTCTGTAGACCCATCCTCAATGTTTTAATTTGGAAACGCACCGCTTTCTCCCGTGATTATTTACAGCATTGAAAATAATATTAGACATTTATTCTTATTGACCTCTATGCTACCCGTGGAATAATCTACACCATATAGTCTTAGATCCTCTATATGAACTGAAAAACTTCAAAGGTTCAGCTAGCCGCGGCAACTTTTTTGGTGACCTGGTTCCTCTTGATCAGCTCCGCAAACGTGTAAATATTAGCATGAGTGTTTATGAGGAACAGGCTTGAGCTGAGCTAGTTGGTTCATACTTTACTTAAGGCCAGCTGAACTAGAAAAAACATACACATAAAGAAAAGGCCATTCACACCGCTGGACTAACAATTGATTTTCTTCTTCCTCTTCTACTACGAGCCCCACTTGAGGGAACAAATCTCTTTTCCTTTTTTTTTGCTTCTTAATTCACCTTAAAATGTTTACCCCCGAAGAAATATTTTTTCTTTCTCGTGCAGCACGAGAGAAGGTGCACTAATGCAGTCATCGCCTTTTTCCTCAAAGGCAAGTGCCTCTAGGATTTCACATCCCAGTTCTGTCTTGTTCCTTGCCACGATGTTTACGTCGTAGAACCGTGCCGAACATTGACACGCACCGCAATGGGTTGGCAAGTGTCCTCCTGCTGACAGGGTTTTCACTGATGCAGCGTGCTCCCTCGTCCGATCGTTAATGCATCGGCCGGTTTGTCCGATGTAACTTCGGCCGCATGTCAGCGGAATGTGGTACACCACCTCCTTTTCACACAGGGCGTGTGGAGACTTGTGAACTGTGCCACACCTCTTCTCGTTGTTACTTCGCTCCTGGTTAACCCTGCGACACATGGAATAGGCCTTGTTTGGAGCCGAACACACCGCCTGAACGCCTTGCCATCCAGCAACCTTTTTCAACTTGTGGGTCATCCCGTGAATATAGGGCGCTACCACCACCACATGTCGAGTCTTTTTCTGTCAGTTTCTGTCAGTCATCGGTATCAGACTTCCGTTAGGTTGTTGGCTTAAATATGGTTATTCTGGTGTTGCATAATTGTGACTTTTATATGACTTGTATAAGTGTGTTTCTCTAGAAAAGTTAAGCATTGGTGTGAGTAACGAAGAACCTTAAACTTTTTAGTTCTCATGTATTTATATTTATTGTTAGGGTAACATGGCACTGGAGGTTCCTGAAAACAAAGCGTTTCCAGTATTCCTAATTAAGGCAAGTTTAGCACATAGAGTTCAGAAGAACACACAGGGGAAGTTACACTTATAGAGCTGTATGTGTTAACTATCATAAAGGTTTCGAGAATTTTTACGTTATTTTTACTCAGCCAAAAGTTTGAAGTCTAATAATATATATATATATATATATATATATATATATATATATATATATATATATATATATATATATATATATATATATATATATATTTATATACATATATATATATATATATTTATATTCTCAAGAAACAGCTGTAATCGTCAGAGAGTTCAGCGGTGCAACAAGGATCTCAGTTAATATTTAAAATCTGCCACAGAGTTCACTATACTATAATGACACAATGATTTGCCCTCTTTCACGACAGTCTTTACTCAAGTGATGTTCACTTTGTGCAATAAGCTTATGTTGTATGGGCTAAAAACTAAACAGGGGCTGTCTACCTTTTTAAGGTGTCAGTCGTGTAACGGAAAACTGATGTTCTATTCGCTTTAATTTTCTGATGAGAAAAAAGGAGAATGGTTGCGTAATTTTTTAAGGTGTCAGTAATGTACGGGGTAATATATAGTCACTTTGCTTTAATTTTCTGAACAGAGAAAAGGAGGATGCTTGTGTAGCTTTTTAAGGTGTCGGTGGTGTAATAAATAAGTTATATTTTATTTGGTTTATTTTTTTGATGATGGAAAAAGAAAATTGCCAAAAACCGATCGTATACGTTTTGCTATCTTAAAACCAATAAGTTCAAATAACAAGTTCGTTTCTGAAATCTAGAATTAGTTGAAATGTCAGCGGTGTCACTGGTCACTCATGTCACGAGTCGGACCCGTCACGGTGCAGACGCGTCGCGTGTCACTAGTGCCACGGGTTGAGGAGCGACGATTATTTATTTATTTATTTATTTCAAATACCCTCGAGGTAACACATTAAAGAAACGAGTGGACATCAAAATATTAATTACAATGCGCACATGTTAGTTAGAACCCTCTTAAACAAAACAATATCGGTAATGTTAGCTATTGAGGCGGGAAGCGGTTCCAATCGAATGATGTTTGGGAATAAAAGAATATTGAAACAACGAAGTTTTAAAATTCGGCATACCAACTTTATGACTATGATCAATGCGAGCAAAGATGTAGAATGGTGGGATAATTGGTTTATGACGAAGGTCAGCATTTTGATGAAATAGTTTATGGAAAAGACACAGATGAAAGATTTTACGGCAATGCGTTGGTGATGCCAGACCTAGAGAGGTTTTCATGGTAGAAACGCTGGGAGTGCGGTGATAGTTCGACATGAGTAAACGGGCTGAACGGTTTTGGACAGATTGAATAAAGGAAATTAGTGAAGAGTGTGAGGGGGGTCCCACACAGCGGCAGCATATTTAAACTTTAGGCGGATTAGAGTTTTGTACATAGTCAGTTTCAGGGAGGACGGAGCGAGAAAAAAATTTCCTTTAAGGTATCGCAACATGGGATTATCATTGTTATTAACGTATTCAACATGAAGTTTCCAAGGAAGGTTAGACGTTATATGAACACCAAGGTATTTGTAACTTGACACTGATGCGAGAGGCTTACTGTTTAGGTGATAAGTGTGAGACAGATATTGTCACGAATGACAAGTGATGAGGTGGCGAATAATTGAGTAAACTCAACGTTTAATGGAGCGAACTTGTGGCCAAAAAAAAATAAAAAATGGAGACAGAAGATAACAGCAGAGCGTCGCGAGCGTCGAAGTCGGCGTATGCGAGCAGAGTCGAGCGCTGGGGCGAGACTGACTCCGCTCGCCTTGCGGAATCTCTTATGTATAGGCAATGTACTTTCCGGTTTTAACCGAAAAACACCGATAAACATCCGCCGGTGTCAAAAATACAAAATCGGTTTAAACCGAAAAACACCGGTTTTTTTTATATTTTCGAGCAAGCGCTGGTTTTTTCAACGAAAAAGTTCGGTTAAAACAAACGAAAAACACCGATAAACATCCGCCGGTGACGGAAATAAAAATCGCTGCAAGCAAAAGAAAACATGTTTCTAAATAGTGTTTCCCAGCAAAGTTGTTTTTTTTCTTTCTTTTACTGAAAAAGTTCTACGGAAACTTCCGTCAAACACATTATCTTAATCAGAATCACTTTGTCTTTCTTTTGTGACCTACGTGGTCTTGGACTCTTGGAGGACAGTAGCTTTGTTCCACTGATGTCCAAGGTCAGCGGTCCTCCTAAGCCACCAACCTTGAATATCCCCATTAGTGGCCCGAGAGGCCAGTCACAGCTGGCCAGTATTGTCCTAAGCCACGTTGAACGTTCTGGGGCTTCCCGTGCCCAGGTCAAATGTTGAGCAGGCATTATCGAAGTTGAGCGTCTTCAACAAGAAGGAGTGAAAGACACGAGCCTAGGAACGTATGCGTGCATATACTGCAACATTCAAGTGTAAAAAAGATTGTGTAAAAAATGTAAATAAAATTTGAACTGATCTTCGTCCACAGCGGTCGTTTACACTCGCAAATTTTTCCCCCGATAATCACCGTCTCTAGAGTATGCACGAGAGAATTCACCGAAAAGCACCAGTATTCTAGAAATAAATAAACACGGATAAACATCCGCCGATTTTTGTCATAAATAAACACCGGAAAGTATACACCCTACTTATGTACCCTCGTGGGTTTCTGGATCGTTCGGCGTTGAACTTTCAGTGCGTAGAACATTCGTAACTCGATCAGACCAGAATGTTCTCGAACTTACGAGAAGGCCAAGCTGAAAGAATAAATAAAAGGACAGTCCGCTAACTGAAATCGAACCTACACCTTCCGCGCGTCAGTCAAGCGCGGTAACCACTCGGTCACGCTTGCTCGCCAACGCGCGTGGCATTACACCCCCCCCCCCCCCCCCTTCAAAAGCGCATCGTGTCGATGCGACGTCTCGGAAAACAAAAACAGCAAAACAAAAAATAATGGCAAACTACGTAGACTTGTGCAAAACAATCCTATCGAGCGTATTACAAAACGCAATTCACAGTCCTATCGATCGTAGTACGGCTTGAAGCGTACGACGTGGACGACTTCCGGTCGTGGAGGGTGGCGTGATGAAGTCCGTGTTCCGTCGGGCATCACCTCGTAGTTCAGAACCCCGAGTCGACGAACCACTTTGTAGGGTCCAAAGTAGCGCTTCAGGAGTTTCTCGCTGAGACCCCGGCAGCGAATCGGTGTCCAGACCCACACCCTGTCTCTGGGCTGGAAGTGGACGTCCCGACGACGAAGGTTGTAGCGGCCCGCGTCGAAGCGTTGCTGGTCTTGAATCAGAAGTCGGGCGAGCTGGCGGACTTCTGGCCCGTTGAGCAACCACCTGGGCGTCGTCGCTCTCATTGTCAGATGGCTCATGGGGGCAGCATGACGTCCAGCATGGTCGTTACCTTCCGACCATGCGCCAGCTGGAAAGGTGTGAATCCAGTGGTTTCCTGAACCGCCGTATTGTAGGCGAACGTGACGTAGAGCAACACCTCGTCCCACGTCTCGTGCTCTACGTCGACGTACATATAGATCATGTCGGCGATTGTCTTGTTGAGTCGCTCCGTCAGCCCGTTGGCCTGCGGGTGGTACGCAGTGGTACGACAATGGCTGGTGTGACTGAGCCGGAGGATTTCTTGAGTCATCTGTGCCATGAACGATGATCCGCGATCTGTAATCAGAACTTCGGGAGCGCCGTGCCGGAGGACGATAGACTCGATGAAAAACTTGGCGACTTCCACAGCAATCCCTGAAGGAAGGGCTTTCGTTTCGGCGTACCGCGTGAGATATCTGTGGCAACGATTATCCAGCGGTTTCCCGACGTTGACGGCTAAAAAGGGCCAAGTAGATCCATTCCGATCTGCTGGAACGGTGCGGTCGGGGGAGCAATCGGCTGCAGGAGACCTGCCGGCTTTGTCGGCGGTTTCTTACGCCGCTGGCACTCGTGGCACGATCGGGTGTAGAGGTGGACGGCTTTGTGGAGCTTTGTCCAGTAATACATTTCACGAATACGGGCCAGTGTGCGGCTGTAACCGAGGTGTTCGGATGTCGGGTCGTCGTGACTTGCTTGAAAGATCTCCTCCCGAAGGTCGGTCGGGATTACCAGCAACCACGGTGTGTTGTTGTCCCCGAAGTTCTCTTTGTAGAGTGCACTTTGTCAAATCGCGAAGGTCGGCAGTACTCGTGTGAAGACACGTGGCACGGTACTCCCGCAGTGATAGCACAACGGGCGTCGATCAGCCGTCCTCTCCACACGTCGGTCTTTCGTGGCGCTGCTTGTTCTGGGTGGGCGCGCGCCCGATCTTCTTGGCGTCGGGAAAACTGCGGCGCTGGAGGTTCACGTCGGGGTGGCACTATATTCGGGTGAGCAGGGGGAGGTGGTCGTTGGGTAGCTGCGGCGCAGCTCAGCGTCGGTGGTTTGGGTGCGGCGCTGACAAGAACTTGTGGCTGCAGCGCCTGCTGAACTTCTTCCCGGAGAATCTCGGTGATTGAGGGCGAATCCTGGCTTGCGGCAGCAGGAAGAAGCTTCCTGAGTTCCTCCGGCACGACGTCCTGGATGATCTCGCGGAGGCCCGGGCCGTTGTAGTTGCAAGTCGAGAGGGCAGCGACGCCGGGAAGTCGCTGGTAATGGGAGGCCCGTGCTTGAAGGGCACGTTCGATGTTTGTGGCTTCCTTGACGAAATCTTCGACGGTGGCTGGGGCGTTGCGGACAAGGCCACCGAAGATGTCATCTTTTACGCCTCGCATCAGGATCCGAAGCTTCTTTTCGTCGGTGTCTTGAGTGTCGGCGCGAGCGACCGGGCGCAGAACATCTTCGACAAAGCTGGTGGTCGTCTCGCTTGTGCCTTGGGTCCTCATTCGTAGAAGGTCCTCGGCCGTCTCCCGTCGATACTGGTTGGTGAAAGTCCGTCTCAGAGCATCCTTGCTGGCGGTCCACGAGGTCAGAGAAGTTTCGCGATTCTCGAACCAGTGCCTGGCCGTTCCTTCGAGCGCGAAGTAAAGAGTCTGTAGGTGCTGTTCTTCCGTCCATCGGTTGTGCTGGGCCACTCGCTCGTACTGCTCACTCTCAAGAAAAAAGGGTGTAAAATGGTGTATCGTTACACCCTTTGTCCCATATAATACACCCCAAAACTTCATTTTGACGTACAGTGCCTTATAGTCGAACAGACAGCCCCAAAGTTTACGAGGGGCTTGATAACGGTGCGATATAACTTTTTAAATAGCTAAAGTACGTATCAAAGACCACATAAAGAAAACACCGAGTTTTTACAGTAGGGCCACGAAAACCCCGATTATGTTTTTTGTAGTCAGTAAAGCGTACATTAGCTATTTTAATAAGTTGTACCACACGGCTATCAAGCCCCTCGTAAAATTTCGAGCCGTCTGTTCGACTGTAGGGCGCTGTACGTCGAATTGAAGTTTGGGGGTGTATTATATGGGACAAAGGGTGTAACGATACACCCTTTTACACCCTTTTTTCTTGAGAGTGCTGTAGCCAGTCCTCGACGTCTTCATAAGGCTTGCCATGGAAGGACAAAGGCGTACGGACAGCGATGGGTAGGACAACGACGGGTGGAGCGGTCATCCTCGCGGTCTTCTTCTTCTGTTTCTGCGGCAGGGGTACAAATTCCGGGGATTGGCCTCTGGTACGGCGGGTTGCTCGGGCGACGGCGTCTTCTGCGAAGGGTAGCCTTCCGGGGCTGAGCACCTCACTTGGCCGGGATGTCTTCGGAGGTGTACGCTCAACGGGCATAGTAAGCTATACCCCGCACCTCCACCTAAATGTCACGAATGACAAGTGATGAGTCGGCGTATAACTGAGTAAACTGAACGTTTAATGGGGCGAAGTTGTGCCCAATAGAAAATAAAAAAAAAGGAGACAGAAGATAAGAGCAGAGTGTCGCGAGCGTCGAATTCGGTGTAAGAGCAGAGTCGAGCCTGGGGCGAGACTGACTCCGCTCGCCTTGCTGAATCCCTTATGTACCCTTGTGGGTTTCTGGATCGTTCGGCGTAGAACGTTCGGTGCGTAGAACTTTCGGAACTCGATCGGACGAGAATGTGCTCGAACTTACGAGAAGGCCATGTTAAAGAATAAATAAAAGGACGGTCCGCTAACTGGAATCGAACCTACACCTTCCCCGCGACAGACAAGCGCGGTAACCACTTGGCCACGCACGGACTTGCTTGCCAACGCGCGTGGCAATATGAACCACGTGATATCCTCATATATTTACATTTGTCAATGTTTAGATCCATTAGCCACTGGTTACACTATAAATGATATCTGTTTAAGGTCTGATTGTAGAAGTAATGAGTCAGATATGTCAGTTATTTTTCTATATCTTACGCAATCCTCAGCAAACAGGCAGATGGAGGATGAGATGTTCAGCATCGGGTCAATAATGTAAATATGAAACAGCAGCGGGCCAAGCACGGAGCCCTGTGGAACACATGAATTGACCGGAACAGTGTGAGAATTGGTATTATTAGCAGTGACGAATTGTAGGCGGTTAGTTAAAAAGGCGTGGATCCAGTTAAGTACGTGTGAGTCGATGTTAAGTTATTGCAATTTATGAAGTAGTAGCTTGCGCGAAACTTTATCAAAGGCTATTGAAAAATCTAAAAAAGACAATCAGTTTCACAATGGTCGTCAAGAGAGTGATGGAGATCATATGTGAAGGATATTAGTTGTGTCTCACATGAGAAATGTTTTCTAAAGTCATGTTGTAAAAACGTCATCTACTTGCAGTTAACCATCTGCAAGTAGATGACGTGTTCAAACATTTTGCAAGGCACACTCGTTAAAGAAATTGGGCGATAATTGAGCGGATTATGTTTTACACCAGATTTGTGTAGAGGAACCACCTTCCCAACTAACCAATCGCTCGGGAGTACGCCAAGGTTAGGGGACTTCGTATAAATGCTTGAGAGAATTATAAAACAATATACTTTACAATTTTTTAAAATCATGCTGTTGATTCCATCAATTGCGGCACATGATGAAAGTTTCATATTTTTAATACTTCCAGTCACACCAATATCGTCTACTGTTACAGGGTTCATCGATAAAAAAGAAGTGGATGACAATGCAAGTATTCTGTTGACATCACAGGCTGAAAATGACATACTAAAAACATCGTTCAACACCGTTGCACAATCAGCAAACGATATACTTGTACGATCAGAAGACTGAAGACTAATATCAGATTGAAAGTTGGGATTAATGACACTCCAAAATTTTTTAGGATTAGTTGCTAACTTGGTAGGCAGGGTGTGATTATAAAAAGTGTGATTTTGTATCCTTAAAAGTTGACGTGTAATCGTGTTCAGCTTTGTGGTACGCTGCCCATCGAGCGCCTGTGGACGATCGCTTGGCAGCGCGAAACAGCCTTTTCTTCCTGTTTCGCAATTGCCTCAGATTAGAATTAAACCAAGGTGAGTTAGTTTTGCACCGAATTTGTTTAGAGGGTATGTATTTTTCTGTTAAAAATGCTACAACATTTCCGAACAATACCCAATTTGACTCCACGGAGCGATCTGAAAACTTAGGCAAGTAGCCATCAAGAAAGTTGGACAGTTCTGAGTTAATTCACGTAAAATCAGCTTGACCGGTACTCCGCGCTTCTGCTGCTAGGCTTCAAGGAAAACTGAAGCAATTGTGAATTTCAATAAAAACACATAAACCGTCTTTATTTGGCCTCCAGAATTGCGAATATCAAAGTTATATCTCTGATTGACACCCCGAGTAGCCACAACACCCGTTTCAAAATAGCGCTGAAGCCCCGCCGCCTTCCCGGCGCCTAGGATGGGAGCAGAGGAGCCTGACTTTATGCTGAGATCTCAACGTTCCCGCGCTTTTCGCAAGCCTTACCCGAGCTATCAAAAGCGCTGCGCGTGTTCCCCCACAAGCGACACACGCAAGGCTGTTAAAACCTCTGGTCATGACGTCACACCCGGCGGTTGTGCTGTCGGTTTTCCTCGTGTCTTTTGATGCGTGCGTGTAAAATGCTCGTGATACTTAAATTTACGAGACAAAAATACGCTAGAATTCACCTCTAATCAGACTTGGGAAGTAATTCCTTACTTTTCAAGTGATTTTGGAATTGTCACGTAACGTTTCTGCGGCAGTAATTTGAAATGCAATTTTGTTAAGAATGTTAGTAACGGATTACTTTAATTACTCGTTCCTTTAAAAAAAAATAAACATAATACAGAAACCGGAGCAACAGTAGCAAGCAATAAACGATATGCAAAACTGCTTGGTGGTCAGGCAGCCCTGTGCATGCGGTCATCTTGGTAGCGTAATTTATGAAGTTTTTTTTTTATGAACTGTAATTGTTCTGCGGAATAAACTTTAAAAAAAATCAACAAAACACCGACGCAGAAGTTTGGGCTAGTTGGTATTTCATGATTAAAAATTAAAACAGCGCAATCCAAAGAAAGTTGGCCGAAAGGTTGGTGTTGGTGTAGTTTTTCCAGCCCCGGAAAAGCTGTCTTGGCTGTGCAGAAAGGTAAACTGCTATTCTAAAAAAAAAAAAAACAGGTTTGCGCCGAAGAACACCATGACCGCGATTCGTGAACTGTGTGGAGGGAGTATAGTGTACTCTATTCCGCTCTCGTGCGGCAGGAGATACGTTGGGCAAACGGGGCGCAGCCTCAATGATCGCTTGCGAGAGCATAAGATAACGTTTATAGAGTTGTGTGAGGTAATTTAGCCTACATTGCCGAGACTGTTGTTGCACTCCCGTCTTCGACAGGTGCCAGGTGGTTAGGAAAAATAAAGACAAACTCACTCGAGGAATCATTGAAGCGCGAAAAATTGGAAGATTGGGGGAAACTGTGTCAGCGCTAGTTCACTATCTTTATTCGATAAGGAATGTTGCTTTTTGGACACACAGTGACAGCGCATGACGGTGGCTAAGAAGCCTGTGGCGCCCATGTTACGTATTTTCTCTGTTTGTTTGTTATGACGTTACAGTATTTATACTGAATGTTAGCACAAATAAACTTAAGTTGTCAGTCAGCGCCTTGGTCGTCTACCTTCTTGTTCTTGTTCTTGTCCGTGTCCTTGCGCTGTTTAAATTTTTAATGAAAAAAACACCAACAAATTTAAAATCGAAAAAAAAAAAGAAAAACTTTTTTTGTAAGTTAAGAAGTTCGCGGAACGGTATGACGCTGTAAGGCACTATTCAAATAACTTAAATTGTTCTAGGTGTTCCTTTTAAGGAAGCGAAAAATAAGAGCCCTCTATGCAAAACCGTACCAGACAATTGATAATTGGTTCAAGTAAGGAAACCAAAGCGGTATTAAATGGAAGATGCAGGTGGGAAATATTCACATTCGCCTGGTAAAAAAGCAATTGCGCCAATCATATATATAACTAGGGAATCAAAGTTGTGACGTTATGTGCGCACATCTCGCGCTAACGACCGGTGGTTTCAAGAATACGACGTTAAATCTACTTTTTATTTGATTGAGAGATGATTAAAAAAGTAATGTGTCGTCGTCTACTACTTTGCATCTACGGTGTCGCGTGGTCTTTAAAGTTGTTTTCGAAGCACCGCCGAAGCGCAAACTTGGATTCTTGCTCTAGCATGCTTTAGCAGTAGTGCAGTGGTCAACAGATCTCCGACTGCTCTTGGTCGGAAATGAACGGAAGCATACATCCCTCAAACCGGTCAAGCAGGGTTAATGGACATACTGCCAAGACCGGTGATAACGAAGTCGGTTATAACAAAATAGCTGCTAGAGCGAAGCGATCACGATTTCCCATTCCCATTTGCCCTTTTTCAATGCACTTGTGTCTGTTTATAGCGAAGGAAATTAAGCGGCTCCTGCGGAAAAAAGCGAAATTGTTTTTTGTGATAACTTAAAAAACAAAATAAGATTGGAAAAGTTTACTGGGCCGCGGCCAAGAAGCCACCCCGAACAGGCTGCAGAAGATGCTGGAAAGGCCGCCGGCGGCTGGCTCTGCAACGTCGTCTGCTCCCCGCTCCTTATCTGGGAAGCGGCTTTACTGCATCGCACGCGGAGAAGCCGTCATGTCATGACAATAGGGGCGTTCGGAGCGCTAGCGACAACGTACCGGCGCAGATGACGGAGAGAGCCCAGATTTTAGAGGGAGAGCAGTAAGTACGCCTGCATTTGGTTGTCGCGTGGCCAGTGTGGCGAGGAAACTGGGTACAGAAGCGGACACGTTTTCTAGAATGTGAACGTGAACACGTTTCAGTTGTGACTCCTCGCATGCTGCAGCTCGTTTTGCAAACGCGGCCCACAAACCACGTGACCCCGATCTAGCAGTTGCCCTATCTCATAAATCTAGGCTCTCTATACCGACGACAGACAAGCTTGAGCGCGAACTCGGTGCCGTGCGTGCCTCTTTGTTTGCTTCGTGATCCGTGTCGGCGTCTGGTCGGTGTGGTGGCTCTTGCGGGAAAATCTACTTCGCTGATGCACCGATTCGGCGAATCATCGCCACTCAACGATGGAAAGTCCCGACACCTCCGGCATCTCGACGGGGAAAACGAAGGCAGTCTCCTTGAATCAAAAGCGTGCCATCCTCGACGGAGTGCGGATAAACTTAAAAAATGCCGTCCACCGTGGCGTGCGGCGTCCTCCGCGGGGCCGTCGCAGCTGTCGACACGGTCCGTACGTAGCAGGATCTTGTTTCGATCGGAGCTTCCCGCAGTTGGCGAGAAGCGGCTCCAATCTAGCCGAGAACGCGTGCAAGGAAGCCTCGACCGCTTTCTGGAGGGTCGATAACATGTTCCCGTGACAACCCGTGTTACCTTTTTTTTAATGTTATTTTTAAGAGTTCATATATAACGACGAAGCGGAAATAGCGAAGCGATTTCCGATTCCCATTGACTTGGTTATAACCGGTTTCGACAGTACTTTGCTACCCAGTTGTGCGACCGATATCTTACAACATGTAATTCGCATGAGACTTAGGCAATTTTGTATGCGTTACTGAAAAAAGGAGGCGATTACAATTACAATTACTTTATCGAAAAATGTAACTGATTACACTAATCAATTACTGCAGCACAAAAGGAATTGAAGAATTGACCAGAAAGTTATTGATTACTTTTCGCGTTACTTTTTGAACTTCTTTTTAATGAAATCAAAAATGCATACATGTGTTGAAAGTGGTTACATTTTGTTTCCTTCTGTCGTTCGCCCCTTGTTAATCTTCAAAAGAAGTTGTTCGAAGTTGTCGTCATTTATCTTCCCACGTCTCACGATGAAGATATCTCTTGCGACTTTGCAGACCCTCTCGACGGATATGCGCTTGAGGAAAGAGCGGTGTTGTAGCGCAAAACCATTTTGCGTACCAGTTCGTTGTTGAGCAGGGCCTTGACGGACGCTTCCGAGTTCTCTAGGGAGCGAAGCGCTTCACGGTTGCGACAGCTAGTCTCTGCCGTGGCTAGATCATATCAGTGCAGAAAATAGTCGTCTGTGCCACGGCAATCCCGAATCGTACACAGGAAACGAGTCAGCTTGACATTCAAAATGTCGCTTAGCGCGTTGACATTCTAATCCTTCGGGTATCTTTGTATCTTTTCTTTAGTTGTTTAGGGATTTTGAGAAAATCGTTTTTGCAACTCGGTACGCTCTAGGCACAGATCGCTATTTTCGTGAAATCGCTAGCAAATCCGTTATCCTTTTATCAGAAGCTGGCATTTACGCTGGCGAAGAAAGCTCGAAGAGTCACGCCATGCATTTTTTTTGACAAATTGTCCAAGCAAAACGCAGAATGCTCGGAATGTGGGTACAACTGCCACAAAGGCTCGTGTTGTTTGAAGGAACGTGCCATTTGCTTTAGATTTTCTGTGGAAAAGTTACTGTTGCAGACGCCAGCACGTGTAACCACTTCTGTAGCATGCATATGCTCCTTGGTGTTAAAGAATTTTAGAAAAAAATATTTATAGACCATTCCAGGTAAGCGCTTCTTGTCGGTGCCATTTTCAGCGTTCGTGCGTGTGGCGCGTACTTTGCTCGCCTTCCAAAGCAGCAAACATGTGCGCGCTGGGCCGAGACCTAACACGTGTAAACTGCGATGCTCGCAAACAATGGAAGGTATAGAATGGAATGAACTGCATTCGTGTAGGTCTGATGGCAGGTTACTGTTTATGATGATCATGCTAAAATGAAAATTAAAAGTACTCCTTAACCACCTAGCCACACATCAAGGTGCAATGAATGGCGTATAAAGTACACAAATACGCTATTCAATGCATCACAAAATTTTAATTTAAAATAAATTAACGTAAGTTGCTTAAAGAAAAATGTGTACCCATATTTCTCTTTTTTTGACCGTCGGAGTAAATTGCAATGCGTACAACAAACAATCATCCGCGAGTGCGCATGCGAAGGAGGTAATTCTATATAAGATTTCCTAAAATTATGTTTTGGTTTTGCACAGTTTCTCTCAGCTGTAAATTTGCAAGCCTCACCTCAACGATATTATTATTTTCATAGATTTAAAAACTTTCAGCCCCAGACGACATTTCCCCGCAAAAGAATAAAATAATGACGTTTTCACCTCCTCTTCTGCGAGAGAATATTACAGGCCAAACATTTGACAAACCAGGCAACGGCTCCAACGCGTATTAATGGAGCTCTGCACCTGCTTAATTAATCTCTGTAATTTTTCACTTAATGCCACATGTGCGCTGCAACTAGGGAAGTCGCGAACTCCTTCGCAAAAAAGAAAACGACTTTCGATCAAAATCGTAAAGGATTCACTCAGTACACCGCGTTGATTCTCAATTGAAACTCAATAGGTTTTTAGAGCGCAGCTTTTAGGCGCCCGTTTTCGGGTTGAGCTGCGTTGGCGTCGCCGTCGGCGTCGGCGTAACCGCGCGCGTTGCATTATGGGTCCTTTTTCGCGCTCAATTTAGCAAAAAATATTTTTAGCGGGGAAATTTTCCGCTAAAGTTAGCGGGTAAGTTTCGCCGCTAAATTTAGCGGGGAAATTGTCAGTCACGTGACCTCAACACCAGGGAGTTTTCATAGATCGCTTCCCCTGTCCCGCAATGCTCTCCGCAACCCGCTACGATACCCGCAACTATACAGTCAATGCCGTCGGCGCGCAGGCGGATTAGCGGCTTCTTCGTTGTGGAGGGCTTAGCGGAGGGGGAAACGCGGCCGTCGAAAACTCCTTAATAATTCAGTATCCCGTTTAATTATGCGGGGAAAATGACGTCACGGCTTTGTGTCTAAGTCACCCATGAACAAATTCAGCAGCAGGAGGAGGATGAGGAGGAAAGGAGCAGAAAAAGGGAAGGAGGAGGAAGGGAGGAGGAGGGAAGAGGAGGAGGAGGAGGGGCATACCTTCTCCTCGTCCTCCTCAGGAGCTGCTCTCTAGTTTCGGATTACAGAGATTTGTAAACGTCTTTCATTTTTTTAGTTTTTATTCTACCGTCACAGATTATTGGGCACCGAGTTTTAATTGAAATTTTAGCAATTTCGTTTCAATTAAACTTTTGGAAGTAGTGTTTGAATCAATTTTTTACAATTGAGTCTCATTTGAATCTTTGCTACTGAGTGTCAATTGAACTTTTGCAACTCTGTGTCAAATATAATTTTTTTGCAACTCCGTTAAAAAAAAAATCCTGCAACTTGTTAGGGAATTTTCATCTTATAATTCCTTAAAGCATGAAACATGGAGCATGACGGAAGCGAACACAAACATCATATAGCACTCACAACACACTAATCACGCTCCCCTTGACTACTCCACCGCCTTGTATACACCACATATGAAAGGTATTCATTTGACCGATGACCACCTCAGCATTTATTAAGTTTCCCAGTATGCTATCCCTTTGGAGGTCTGACAAATGACAAACAGTGTTTCGACGTCAGTGGACTTTATTCCTTAAAAAAAAAAAGACATTGGTACGAGCAATACTCGTTCGGTGGAGTCCTAGCAGGTATGTTATTGCTTCTCTGCATAGCACACTCAGGACAAGACGAGGCACGGTAGTTGCTCGCTTTCAAATATTTTATTTATATTTTTTGCTTTACGAAGTGACTAGTATATTCGGCTCAGTGCTGTCACTATAGCACGGTGTAAGATAAACTCTTTAGGTGAGGACACGGCGGGGCTGAACGCGCGGCGCGAGGAATCAGATAGTGTTCGTTCGACGGGCATCCGAAAGGCTGCATTATTCCGCGGCCACCATGCCCGCGGCTGGCAGTGTCGCCGGCGGCCAAACGGCGAAACTGTGTGAGAGCGAAAAACATTATCTCGTTGCCATGACACCCCGGTACAACGTGGTCTTTCTGCACGAGCGACAACCTCGCTGGAGCTCTGCGCGTGTCGAGCATGAGGCGGCACGAGCCGTCTTTGCCGTGCCCACGGGTCGACGAGTCATCTGCCGGGACCGCTTGAAACCATAGTGAGAGAGAGAAAGAGAGAGAGAGTGAAAAGCGAACTTTATCTGCACTGCGTGAGGAGCGCGCTGTCCTCACCTGAAGAGTATTATCTTACACCTTGCACTATAGTCACTGACGGAGTGAAAACGGCGTGGCGTACCTTTCAAACACCCGCCCTCCAGCACGCGCTCCGCGCCTTTCACCGTGCTTTGACAGCTCGCGCGCTTCTTATGGGAACGAGAAGTTGAAGCGTTTTTGAGGGGGAGACTCAAGCTTGAGGGGTGGCAAGGGAAGATCCTCCATGTTGTCCTTAACTTTTCAAGGACCTTAGAGGTATTAGAATACGCGCTATTTATTTATTTATTTATTATTTATTTATGAATGCTACTAATCCTCATCGGAGGATTTTAGTATTTTAGTATGCTCTCGAAGGCGTTAAAAGTTTTGGATTCCATTTCTTGCACGAATGAATCCAAGCAAATATGTTTATTCTGAGAGACAGAAGTGTACTCATGGTTATTTGCAGCTGTGCCTTTGGCGGGTTCCTCAACAGCAAAGGGCGCAAGCCAGCTGAAGTCAACTAATAAATGACAAAATGTATCAAAATATTCTGGCGTGCTAGTTGGTTATACATACGAAATTACAAATACCGCTAAGACAACGACAGACGAAGAAGTGGACAGAACAGGCGCTATCCTGTCCTGTCCACTTCTTCGTCCGTTTTTGTTTTAGCGCTATCTATAATTTAGTCAAAGAAATGTCTGTCAAGTAATAAAACTCAAATACATGTCTAGTGACTAAGCTCAAAATAATGAAGACAAAACTCATTTATATATTGTGGGATGGTCACGGGTGGTGGTAACCGAAGGGTTCAGCGGCGGTCTCTAATCGGGAGACGCCAAGCCTACTCCCACACCCCGCAGCTTTCTCTCGAGAACACCGCTACGGGCGGGTCCGAACGTCAGCCGCACAACTGATCGCTTCTCTAAAAAGGAGGAGCACGTACCACAAAAGGACTGGGTCCAACGGTGTTTATTGGGACACCAAAAGACACAACTGTCCCAAAACCCCCCGCCGACAAGGTCAGATGGAAGGCTCACCCTGTCGACACCGTCCCGAGAGCGCAGTCCAGAGCGGGCAAAGGAAGCCCTTCGCGACACGTTCGATCTCTATCGCATCTGCGGGAGGAGTCCCCCTTTCCCGAAAGCGGGAAAACAAGAGGCGAAACCTCCTCGCCTCGCAGCAGTGATCCGCACCCGAGCGGGGGAACGGAAATCGGTCCCCCCGAGAGAGAGTGAGAGGAGGGCCCCCCAAGCCAGGCGGCCTTCCGCCTCACGAACAGGTCGCAGCTCACGGCGAAGGCGACCGAGAGTTCCGACCCGCGGCCGTTATCACAGCCATCGGGGAAGGGAAACCACGGTAATCCCCACATCATCTAATGCAGTGCTTCTCAGCCATGGATATGTCGGGGACCCCTTGCGGACCGCTGGCAGTGATGGGGGACCCCTTCCAGCCGGGGGGGCTGTTAACGTACGTAAGTACGTTAACAGCCGGGGGGGCTGTTAACGTACGTAAGTACGTTAACACGTATGGAGCATGAAACAGGTGCCTTTTATTGCTGTCGTAGTTCTGGAAGCAGGTTGCAAATTAGTCACGGCCGGACTAAACTACAAAAAACGTGCCAAATAAAAAAAAAATTTGTTGAGGGTCTCTACGGACCCCAGAAGTGGCTTCGCGGACCCCCATTTGAGAACCACTGATCTAATGAGTAAAATAAAAATGATCAATATTTAGCCTAAGTATTACTTTTTACATATGAATGTTTATTTCACAAGAACAGTTATCATATAAATCGTTTACTCACCGCAGTGCTCCCATTCCTTACAATAGAAACCACTGTTATAATCACATAACATCAATAATTAGAAAAAAAAGTGAAAACTTTTTATGATTTTAGATTATTGTAACAGCTCTTTCGTTTGCTAGTTTTTTTATGTCAATAGCATAACTCTGGAAATTATCGTAAACGGTTAAACGAGAACGAACCCACCGTATTTGTCAAATTTGTCTGAGGAACCCAAGAAACTTTTTGAGAAAAAACAAAATGTGCCCCGCGCAATATAGTGTCACGAATGACAAGTGATGAGGCGGCAAATAACTTAGTAAACGAAACGTTTAATCGGGCGAACTTGTGCCCAAAATAAAGAAGGAAACAAAAGATAACAGTAGAGCGTCGCGGGCGTCGAAGTCGGCGAAAGAGCAGAGTCGAACGCTGGGGCGAAACTGACTTGGCTTGCCAGGCGTAGCCCCTTTTGTACTCGCGTGTGCTTCCGGAACATTCGGCGTAGAAGGTTCGGGTCGTAGAACATTCTAACCTCGAATTAGCAAGGCGGCTCTCGAATTTACTAGAACATCACATTTCAGCGTCAACAAAATGTGTAGGCACGGCCAGGAATCGAACCCTGGCCTTTCGCGTGGGAGTCAGGCGCGATAACCCTTAGGCCACGCGCGCGCTGCCTACTTGGCCAGCTGCGCGCGCGGCATTACTCCCCCCTTTAAAAAGAGCATCGCCCCGATGCAGCACAAATCAAAACAAAGCAAACAAAAAAAGAAGGGTAAACTAAAGAGTCATTTGGAACACTTAAGGTCCACAGTCCTATCGAGCGTAGTATGGCTTCATGCGCACGACGTGGACGACTTCTGGTCGTGGAGGGCGGCGTGATGAAGTCCGTGTTCCGTCGGGCATCACCTCGTAGGTCAGATCCCCGAGTCGACGAAGCACTTTGTAGGGTCCAAAGTAGCGCTTCAGGAGTTTTTCGCTGAGACCACGGCGGCGGATCGGTGTCCATACCCACACCCGGTCTCCGGGTTGAAAGTGCACGTCCCGACGACGAAGGTTGTAGCGGCCAGTGTCGACTCGTTGTTGGGCTTGAATACGGTGTCTGGCGAGCTGGCGGACTTCTTCTGCCCGTTGGGCAACCACCTGGGCATCGTCGCTTCCGTCGACAGCCGGTTCGTGGGGTAACATCGCGTCCAGCATTGTCGTTACCTTGCGACCATGCACCAGTTGAAAGGGTGTTACCCCGGTGGTCTCTTGCACGGCCGTGTTGTAGGCAAATGTGACGTATGGCAACACCTCGTCCCACGTCTTGTGCTCCACGTCGACGTACATAGAGATCATGTCCGCGATGGTCTTGTTGAGTCTCTCCGTCAGCCCGTTGGTCTGCGGGTGGTACGCAGTGGTGCGACGATGGCTGGTGTGGCTGAGACGAAGGATTTCTTGCGTCAGCTGGGCCATGAATGATGATCCTCGGTCTGAGATCAGAACCTCGGGAGCGCCGTGCCGGAGGACGATGGATTCGATGAAAAACTTGGCGACTTCCACAGCAGTCCCAGAAGGAAGGGCTTTCGTTTCGGCATACCGCGTGAGATAATCTGTGGCGACGATTATCCATCTGTTCCCTTGCGTCGATGGTGGGAAAGGACCAAGTAGATCCACTCCGATCTGCTGGAACGGTGCGGTTGGGGGAGCAATCGGCTGTAGGAGACCTGCCGGCTTCGTGGGTGGTTTCTTGCGTCGCTGGCACTCGTGGCACGACCGTGTGTAGAGGTGTACGGTCTTCGGCAGCTTGGGCCAATAATACCTTTCACGAATCCGGGCCAGCGTACGGCTGTAGCCAAGGTGTCCGGATGTTGGGTCGTCGTGGCAGGCTTGAAAGATCTCCGCTCTAAGGTCGGTAGGGATTACCAGCAGCCATGGCGAGCTGTTGTCTCCGAAGTTCTCCTTGTAAAGTACACCTTGTCGGAGGACGAAGGTCGGCATGGCTCTCAAGAAAACAAGGGGTATAGTACCCCCCCGTCCTTCGAGGTGCTCGATTAGCGCGCGTAACTCAGGGTCGTCTCTTTGACGTCGTGCCATGTCGTCGGTGTTCACCGCGCCTAGGAAGGACTCGTCGTCATCGTCGTCGCTGCTGCCGGAAGGTGTTTCGACGGGGGCTCTGGACAGGCAGTCGGCGTCGCTGTGCTTGCGGCCCGACTTGTAGACCACAGTCATGTCGAACTCTTGTAGTCGGAGACTCCACCGAGCGAGGCGTCCTGACGGGTCCTTGAGGTTCGCAAGCCAGCAGAGCGAGTGGTGGTCCGTGACTACACGGAACGGGCTCCCGTACAAGTACGGACGAAACTTCGTGATTGCCCAGACGACCGCAAGGCATTCTTTCTCAGTCGTGGAGTAATTTCTCTCCGCCTTGGACAGTGTCCGACTTGCGTAAGCGATGACTCGCTCGGTTCCTTCTTGTACTTGAACCAGTACCGCGCCAAGTCCTGCGTTACTTGCGTCCGTGTGAATCTCGGTTTCCGCATCCTGGTCGAAATGTCCAAGAACAGGAGGAGTCTGCAGTCGTCGCTTCAGCTCGTCGAATGCCTGCTGCTGCTCCTCGGTCCACTCGAACTTCTCGTCGTCTTTCGTGAGATTTGTGAGCGGTGCGGAAATCCTTGCGAAATCCCGGACGAAGCGTCGATAGTAGGCACATAGTCCAAGGAACCTTCGCACGGCCTTCTTGTCTCTCGGTGCTGGAAATGCTGCGACGGCGCGAGTCTTCTCTGGGTCTGGGCGAACGCCTTCGTTACTAACCACGTGACCTAGGAACTTCAGTTCGTCATAGGCGAACCGACACTTTGACGGCTTGAGGGTGAGTCCGGCGGTCCGTATGGATTGGAGAACAGCTCGGAGTCGTCGCAAGTGCTCGTCGAAGTCGCCGGAAAACACTACGACGTCGTCGAGGTAGACGAGACAGCTCTGCCACTTCAGTCCTGCCAGTACGGTGTCCATGACACGCTGAAAAGTAGCTGGAGCCGTGCATAGTCCGAAGGGCATCACTTTGAACTCGTACAATCCATCTGGCGTGACGAAAGCTGTCTTCTCTCGGTCCCGTTCGTCGACTTCGATCTGCCAGTAGCCGCTCTTCAGGTCCATCGATGAAAAGTATCGAGAGTGGCGTAGCCGGTCTAACGTGTCGTCGATACGGGGGAGTGGGTAGACGTCTTTCTTCGTCACCGCGTTCAGCTGCCGGTAGTCCACGCAGAACCTAAGCGTTCCGTCCTTCTTCCTAACCAGTACGACTGGAGAGGCCCATGGACTGCTCGAAGGTTGGATTATGTCGTCGTTCAGCATCTCTCGAACTTGTTCCTGGATTACCTCCCTTTCTTTTACGGAGACTCTGTACGGCGATCGATGCACAGGGCGCGCGTCGTCCTCGGTAATGATGCGGTGCTTCGCAACGGCGGTTTGGCGTACCTTCGATGATGTCGCAAAGCAGTCGGTGTATTCGGCGAGGAGGTTAAACAGCTGCCGTCGTTTCGGGCCCGGAAGCTTAGGGTCAATGTCGAGCTGCGCTGGCGACGTACTGCCTTGCTGAGGTGGCGATGTTTCGTCAGTAATGGCGGCGATTTCGACGGAGTTGTGGAGTTCCTCGACGTGGCCAATGGCTGCCCCTTTTGTTAAGTGTTGCGTTTCATTTCGGAAGTTCGTCACAAGGACCACAGTGCGGCCGTCCTGAAATTCAGCTACTCCTCTTGCGACGCCTATTCCTCTTCCTAAAAGCAATTGAATTTCGCCTTCCAGGACAACCTCGCCGCAGGTAGCTGTATCGGCCACGACGGGTACGACAACACTTGATCGCGGCGGCAGGTTCACGTGGGCGGCGGCGACTCGGACGGCGGCTGACGCTGTTTGGGGTTTCTCTGAAGGTGGAACAGGCTTCCGCAGCGTCAATCTGTTCTCACCCAGGTCGATGACGGCGCCGTATTCGCACAGAAAGTCCATGCCGAGAATGACATCTCTGGAACAGTCTTGTAGAACGACGAATTTCACAGGGCACGTTTCGCCGCGAATTTCGACGCGGGCAGTGCAACTTCCGACAGGCGTGATAAGGTGTCCTCCGGCGGTCCGAATTTGTGGTCCTCCCCAAGGCGTCGTAACTTTTCGCAGGTGGCGAGAGAGCCTCCCACTCATGACTGAGTAGTCTGCTCCGGTGTCCACGAGTGCCGATGCGTCGTAGCCGTCGATAACAACGTTTAGATTGTTGGACACCGTTGCAGGGGCGTCGTTGCGATGCGGGACGTCAGGCGAGTGGGAGCGCTCCGGCGTTCTTGGAGGCTCTTTGCTTCGGTCGTCTTCGGCAACTTCACCTCCGGGAGTTGCCGCGCTTAGTTTTCCCGGCGGGAAGTGGGAGACAGGCTGTCACGGCGCGACCGATGGAATGGCGATGCGGAACGTCGGGGGGATGGAGACCTTGAACTTCGTGGTGCTGTCGGCGCTGGTGACGGGGGGCGACGGAGGTATTCCTCGATGTCACGTGGGCGTTCGCCGTGTCTTGGGCGAGGGTCGTTCGGCGCAAAACCTCGGAGGCCCATTTGTCGGTACGGGCACCTCCGGTAGACGTGATCGGCCTCGCCACAGTGATAACATAGTGGTCGTCGATCGGCCGTGCGCCACACATCCGTCTTCCTAGGGGCTGGTTGTTCGGTGCGGACGAGCTGGGGCTGCCCATCCCGACGTTGGAAAGTCTGCGGCGCGGGTGGGTCACGTCGAGGTGGCGTCCAATACTGCCGGGACGCTGGAGCCGGTCTCCGAGCTACTGCGGCGTAAGTCAGAGTCGGCTCCTCGGGTGCTGCTACGCTGGCAGGAGCCTCCGGTTGGAATGCCCTCTGGACCTCCTCGCGGACAACTTCGGCGATCGACAGCGCAGCCGGCTGGTTGTCAGTAGGCAGGAGCTTCCTGAGTTCTTCTCGGACGATGTCGCGGACGATTTCCCGAAGGCCGTCGACACCGGTGGTGCTCAAGTCCAGACGGGTAGCTGCGACGGTTGGGGCAGTAGGCGCGCCGGCGAGTCGGTGGTAGTGGCTTGCTCGGGACGCCAGTGCACGCTCGATGTTAGTGACTTCAGCCACAAAACCGTCGACGGTTGTCGGAGGGTTGCGGACAAGGCCCCCGAAAATTTCAGCCTTCACGCCACGCATGAGGACGCGAAGCTTCTTCTCCTCGGCTGCCTCCGGATCGGCTCGGGCACATAGGCGCATGACATCCTCAACGAAGCTGGTCACGCTTTCGTTGGGGCCCTGCACCCTTGTTTGGAGAAGGTCCTCCGCTCGCTGCCGACGATGGTGGTTGAGGAATGTTCGCTTCAACTCGGCGGCGCAGGACTCCCACGTAGTGAAGGACGCTTCGTGGTTTTCAAACCAATGCCTCGCAGTTCCTTCGAGCGCGAAGTACAGATTGTGAAGGCATTGGTCAGTCGTCCATCCGTTGTGGCGGGCTACACGTTCATAGTGTTGCAGCCAGTCTTCAATATCCTCGTGGTCGTCTCCGTGGAAAGGCGTCGGTGTTCTGGGTGCGACGGGCAGGTATACGATGGCGGGAGCGGCCGGGGTCTGCGCCTGGTTTGCCATCGTCGTCTTCTTTGGCTTGGGCTTGTCCCACAGCTGGCCGTACTCAGGATCCTCTCCCTTGATGCGGCGGCTGGTCCGAGTTTCGGGTTCCGCGGAGAGTTGTCTTCTCACCGGGCTTGGAATCGGACTTGCACTGCGGGCTCTTGGAGGGGAACGCTGCACGGGCATGCGGTACCCAGCACCTCCACCAAATGTCACGAATGACAAGTGATGAGGCGGCAAATAACTTAGTAAACGAAACGTTTAATCGGGCGAACTTGTGCCCAAAATAAAGAAGGAAACAAAAGATAACAGTAGAGCGTCGCGGGCGTCGAAGTCGGCGAAAGAGCAGAGTCGAACGCTGGGGCGAAACTGACTTGGCTTGCCAGGCGTAGCCCCTTTTGTACTCGCGTGTGCTTCCGGAACATTCGGCGTAGAAGGTTCGGGTCGTAGAACATTCTAACCTCGAATTAGCAAGGCGGCTCTCGAATTTACTAGAACATCACATTTCAGCGTCAACAAAATGTGTAGGCACGGCCAGGAATCGAACCCTGGCCTTTCGCGTGGGAGTCAGGCGCGATAACCCTTAGGCCACGCGCGCGCTGCCTACTTGGCCAGCTGCGCGCGCGGCAATAGATTATTCTGTTTGATTGAAGTTGTATAGAAAAGTTTGCATTTTTTTTTTTTTTAAATAGGGGTAGTGTAAACTTCACTGTTTCTTAATAAATTGAGTGATGTGCCTCGGAAATATATTTTTCTGCAAATGTAATGCACAACTTAGACACTACAGAATTTGCAATAACCTTGGGGAGAGATTCTATTTAATTTATACAATCATAACTAGGTTTTTGTACACAAGGATAAGCTATACAGTACCCTTCGATTAACTTGGATACTATCCGAAGGGGCAATGCGTCAAAATGGTAATATGACTGAAGAACATGCAATTTACACGTCATTCTCTTAAACTTTTGTCACAATAGCGGTGTATGATGGCAGAGAGTGGTAGCATGGCAAATTGTTCAAAACCTAACGTTTCGGTGTTATGGCCACATTTGTACCGGGCTTCCGCGAGAAAAGCGAACCCTGTTTTTCGCACCGCAAAAATAGGCTAGACATCGCGGAGAGCTCAAACTCCGTCACAACGTAGCCTTTGCCGTTCGAGCAAGATGCCAAAGTTTCGGCACCAACCGTTATCTTAATCAAAAGTTATTAATGATTTTCTAAACTTTTCAATGGAAAAATCGGGCCTATTTTTCAGAAGGGTGGAAAAATGGAAAAATGGGGCCTATTTTTCAGAAGGGGGCCTATTTTTGCCTGTTTTCAGTTCCTGGCCTTTTTCATTTAAGTTTTCAGAAAATCGCTTATAACATTTGAATGATTAAGCAGTTGGTGCTGAAACTGTGGCATCTCGCTCGAACGGCTGGGGCTACGTTCTGGCGTGGTTTGAGCTCTCCGCAATGTCTAGATTATTTTTGCGGTGCGAAAAACTAAGTTGGAATTATCGCGGAGAACCGTTATATTAAATACATAGGCTTCTATGGGAGCGCTGCCGTAACCCGCTAAGAGATTTTGCAAGCATACGATGCAACGAATTCAGGGGATGACTTGTTCGATGTCCTTGACTATTCATCGTGCTTCTGTAGAGAAAGACTGTTCTTACCTACCATTTGAAATAAATTTAGTGCAGTCAAAATTTGTTCAAATGGCTAGCGAATCGCGTTGCATACATAAAACGTTATGGCATCATACACGTTTAGCGATACTCTGAGTTCCCAGACGCCAGGCGCCTACGTTCAGGGTGCTTTTCACCAGATAGTTTAACGCGTACCATGTGTGCACTTGATAGCTGTACCTTGAAATAAAGCGATGCTACCGCTAATCGGGCTGATAAATCTGGCGATCTTCCAGAGTCTTCCATACTCTCGAGCTCCTCTCCCTCAGTGAGCACAGGTAATCGAGCTTCTCCTCGCCCACTCCCCTGCTCACATGACCTCCCCTTTGACCAATCAGCGTCGGGCACCACACTTCTCTCCCACCCGTCAACCAATGAATATCGAGCCTCGCGGTCACGCCTTTATCTGGGCTTCACAAAATGTCGAACACCTTTTCAAAGAACGTTTCACGTTAAAATGCCAAGCAAGCATTACGTTTCATCATTTTTTGCCGAATGCAGGAAATGTTTTTTTTTTTTAAGTCTAAGCATATTTTGAGTCTCTTAATTCGACGTCTTTCCTGCCTAATTTGCAGCGATTGACTGTCCCAAGTGCTTCGCGGGAAAGTAGACGCAGTGGATATTTTAGAATGCAGGAGGCCTCCATGCAACGGCTGTTGTAGGATGGTATCAGCCTGGCAAGGGTCCACATTTCTCCTCCTTCTAATCTGTTTATGTTGCTGCCAGCACTTCGTGCATTAGCTAAAGGAGCAGGTCGCCATTCTCGTCCTTAAACTGTGACCGCCATCGTAGCAAGTGTAGCGACTGCTTTCCGCTGCTCGCTGTTTTTTTTTTCGAGCGACCACGGACGACGGCCCGTTTGTTTTCGTATCTCATCAACGGATAAAAAAAGACAGGATCTAGCTTGCCGCAATGTTTTGACAACAGCTGTACTATCAGCGCCGATTCTAGTACCAGTACCAGGTGTCCGCTAAAAACACTTGCGGAGATTTTCGCACCGCAACAATGAACTACTCATACCGAACGTTCAGTCTCCGGCCATGTGCGGCGCTAGCCGTCCGGAGCCGGTGCTCATGTTTCAGATCTTTTCGTTTTCTCGTTCAAAAGCTATAGGCAATTTTCAGCAACGCTTAATGAGAAAGTGAGGCTCATTTCCGGTAGCACAAACCATTAATTTTTGTCGACTTGACAGTCCACAGTTCCTCCTTGAAAGGTTTCGCAAATGGTTTATACCTTTCGACTCAGATAATGGCAAGCGCTGAAACATTCTCATCTAACCCCCAATGTCAGTGCTACATTTAAACGCAGACCGAGCGTTCAGGATACGTACTTAAATTTTGCGACTCAAAAAATCCTCGTTATGTTTTTTTTTTCTTTTTTTTTTTTTGAAGCGGAAATCTTGTACAGGCGTCTTAGAGGTTTGATATGCTTCAGCTGTGAATCATACTGGCGGTCCGCCAAATGTGATGGCCACAAGCGACGGCATTATCAGAGATGTGACCATGCTAAAAGAGCCTGAATGAGTGGAGAGCTTCCTGTAGACAATTTCGAAAATAGCCTTCTCTGCGCGGCCATTTTAGTGTACTGGTCTGAGTGTGAAAGGTGTTTGGAGCATGCGCAGTTGCTCCCTTCAGAGGAACATCTGACGTCGTGCATGCGTTTACAGCCCGGTGACTCGGCACTTTTCATCTGTGTGAGAAACGCTAGAAAGTTGTACAGCAGGTGGGTGTGACAGCTACGCACTGGTTGCCTGCTGGATGGGCTTCGCAGCGGTATGCGTTTGGTAATTAGTTCTACGTGATGAAAGTAAAATACACTTTATCAGTTGTTACTGCTCAGGCGAAAATGCTCGCCAACAGCGAGAACCAGTGCCACCATACCCGAAAAGCAGATGGACGCCTCGCTGAAAAAAATAAAAATCATTTGTTCAGTCGCCTGACGGATTTTGTAGGGTTCTTGACCTCCAAAATATCTTGCGGGGCGCAGGATCGACGAAGGCTCCTGTTGTATTTAAATGTTCACATACACACTACCTAGATGGCGCCACTATCCACCATTGCGCCCGTGTTGTCAGGGATACGCCCCCGTGGCGCTTCACCCGCCATGCTGTTTATCGTTGAATAAAGAGAGTACGCTACACCAATAACCGGATCGGACGTCCCCTTCCTTCCGGGGCTCCCGCGCCCCTGGCCCTGCCGGTCACCACTTCGGCATGTAAGAACCTCGTCTCTTCCGCAGGACCACGCAGGCCCTGCGATCCCATTTATTTTCTCGGGTGACTGCATTTTTCTTTTACTACATCAGCTATTTTAATAAGTTGTACCACAAGGCTATCAAGCCCCTCATGAAAGTTAATACCGCCAGATCGACGTCAGTGCGCTGTACGTCCATCTGAAGTATTGGGGTGTATTATATAAAACAAAGAGTGTAATAATACACCTTTTTTTCTGAGAGTGTACCGCAGAGAGTCCACACTTCAAAGACCGACTAGCATCAAGGGAGCGCACCGTCGACCCTGTGCCATGCAGTCCAAAGAAGACTCCGCGGCGCCGGTGAGTGGAACTTGTATATTTCTTCAATGTGTGCGCAGACGTAGGGTTCATTGGGCCGGAAACATTGTAGAAATCTGGGGATAATGCGAAAATTGATGAAAAAGAAAAATGAGCAGATGGAGGAGCAGAAGGGTTGGAAAGTTGGTATTCCGACGAGCGTGCTGCCCATGCGCGCGCGGAAATGATGTGGCGTGTGGAGCAAGGGCACGAAAATGCATTGATGAAGCTCAAACTGGAATCGAAGCAGAGATAACCTGCGCACTCTCTGAAAACGGCGCGACTGAACAAGCAGGCGAGCTTACTCATCGGATGTGTCAGATGGCCAGGCGGTCAATCACCTTCGTCGGGCACGTCAAGCGGTCTGGAACGCATTATCCCGACCCAAACAAAGTCGTCGCGACCAAGGGCGTAAATCATCTTCTCTGAAATAGGGAACTAAGAAGCGTTCTAGGACTGTGTGACTTCTACCGAGAGTACGTAAAAGACTACACTGCTTGCGCCGAGCCACTCACAGCCCTTCCCAAAAAAGGGCATACCGAACGCAATACCTTGGCCGCAGGCGGCGGAGAGCGCGTTTCAGCAGCTAAAGACGGCACTGTGTGAGGCAGCGACCCTTGCGATTCTTAACTTACAGCAGCCTTGCTGGCACTTTATGGACGCGTCGGCAGCAGCGGCAGAGGCATGCTTGCCACAAATTGGAGATGACGGGGTTGAGACACCGATCGCATTCGCGAGTCATAAACTTACCCCAACTCAGACACGCTGGTCAACGATTCAACGGAAGGCGTTCGCCATCATTTGGGCCCTCGGCAAATTCCATAACTTGCTCTACGGTGCGAAAGTGCACGTTATGTCGGACCATGACGCTCTTTCCTACCTGAGGTGTGCAGTCCTCACGGGGAAAAAATGACATTATCGGCTTTGACGCTGCAACGCTGTGATATGATAGTGACGCAGACTAAGGGTTACGGGAACGGCAACGCGGACACTGTCTCGCTTGCCGAACGGACTCTGGAGTGCAACTGATCCAGCGCTGCGCACGCCCGTCCGAGTGCCTGGATGGTTCCATTGGCCACGCAGCATGACTTTCTGTTACCACAATGAAGATACCACTAGGTGTTCCTTGTGGCGTGGACAAACTTCCCTGACCCTCCTGGAGCCTGCGACTTGACTGTTACCAGTGCTTTGATGAAGGGACAAGATTTACATGAGAAGTAATTTTGATGTGCGCACATCGTAAGGCGCAAATCACATGGCGTTGTTTTGTATTTTGATTTTTGTAATGTTGAAGTGTCCGGTTAATGTTCACATTTTTATCTTTATTGTTATGCACCTATCATTACGACGATAACTGATTTTTTTAACACGTTCCTTGCTTCTTTCACACCTTATGTAGAAACGTGAATGATGTCTTCGATTCCTTTTATATGTTTGACTCTTAGCAGTTTTTTTCAGTCCAGCAAGAGCCTTAAGGGGGAAGGTGTAAGCCTCAACGAAGGCTCCGCGGATGGTCCTTTAGCACCAAAGTAACTTCGCTGGTAGTAAAGCTTTGGCGTAAACACTGCCCGTGGTAGGCGACCTCGAGAGGCAAGCGTACATTACGACGCGAGGTCCGGAACGGGCGTTTTTTGACGAGAAAAGCAGATTGTGCGTTACAAACCGGGAGAACGCGCTGGTTCTGGCAGGCACTGTTTACATCTTGTAGTCTTTCTCACCAGTGTGTTAGGGGGCACAGCAAAACCGTAGCGTTTGATCAGTTCTGGAGGAATGAATGATGGGAATGAAAAACCAACCACACCAGGGTCGGTTGTCTGACTCACCTTGCAAGTTCTAGATATATCTATTGCTTGCATTATAACCCGTTTGACCTTTGGCCGTGAGATATACAAAGATCGCGGGGTCTTACTCGAGAATGTAAGCAATTGCCCCATGGCGAGAAAGTAAATCGATTGGTAGTGACCTTTCGGTCAGTGGGAAACGCCTGTCTGATGACGCATCCAGGATTCACAGGTCCACCGATAGGGGGTGCTCTAACGAGTGATTTTGACTGGAAACGCGCTGCAAGTGTGTTTGCGTTTGTGCTGGAGCTCGAGAGCTAATGCTCCGTAATCGAGCACGGTCGAGGAACGCCGAGTGACAGTGCCCCCGCCATCGAAACCTAATCCCCCGAGCCAGCTCCCAAGCTTGGATAAGCTCACACCGGAGCCCTCTCCTTCCCAACCCCGTAAAAGGGAAGTTATCTTTTGCAGTATTGTTTTGCTTATGTATATCCAATAACTACAAAAGTATTAAATTGTTTATTTAAAACTAACTCCCAAATACAACTGAGCTAATCGTCGACGGCCAAGGGAAGCAACTTCGTCTCCGACAACAACCACCCAGCTTCTCAAAACGAAGTTCGTCGCCCCATTCGAACCTGGCAACCTGGACGGCTCAATGCGACCCAGCGAACCCGTCCTCGGGGTGTGGCTGCTGTACACCGGACAAGCCAGTAGTAATTCGTTAAAAAAAAAATATTTTAACGTTGCATAGCTATTCGTTAGATATAAATATTATTTCCTGCATAAAACACTAAAATGTAACCTGCCCTCAAGCAAACACACTTCAGTGCACGGGATATTAATCATGACGATTCGCACGAATGGCTATGACGACGTGGGAAAAAACGGCGTCACAAGTAAGAAGCATGAAGATGGCTTTTTGTGTTGTGATAAAGTTTGATGAGATTAATCGAAAAAAGGGGAGGTACTTTCCGGTTAGAATATGTTTCTCATTTCATTGGTCTTTATTTTGTTTCGGTAACATCCATAATCATTCGAGCCCAGTCATGTAAGATTGAAATACAGAAAAACGGTGTGGCGCATTTCAAGGGGAGGCAAATATTTTTCTCATGTAACGTTTATAACTTATACAAACTAAGCCCAATCCTCATCATGGAGGTTGCCTCGTAAGAATCAGTTTAAATACAAGATTATAATGTTTATAATATGTCACGAAGTGAGTTGCAATAAATGTACATATGTTACTCCATGTTATACTTTCCTTGTAATCGGCACCCGACTGTCGCATTGGTAAAGCTTGAATAATCTCAAAAAGAAAGAGACACTGTTTTGATGCTTTGTCGCGCCACCTAGCAGGAAGGCGGAAAACTGCTGATTCCTAATGTTCAGGAAACCGTCGAGGGCGCCGCTGACGCGTCTATCATCAGCACTGTCAACGTTGTTTTAGAAAGGCATGCCGAAATTCTCTCACGGTTTATTGATAAGCGAATGCTTCAGGTACTGCGTTATAACAATAAATAGAATGTAGTACGTTTAGTATTTATTGTTGTTAGTAACCATAGTGACTGAAAAGGAACGGAATATATTTTGTTTGAGTTTATTACAAACAATGCAAGGGTGTCATCCTCCTTGGATCACGATCACGGTCTCGAGCGAATTGCGGGAGCGGCGTGTGCGATCAGATAGCACAAGAGGCACTAAGGAGTCTCTTCGCTTCTTGGGCTTAATTTCTTTCGAGTAGCAATGTATATGAAATTTGCCTAACAACCAACTCCGCCAACTCAGTGAATGCACTTTTGCAGTTTAGGTTAATTATGGTGGGCAATAGACCCCTTGCAGAAAACCAGGCAACAGTCTGTCTCGGCATGGTAACCATGGCAACAGCGAGGCGGTCACCAGCTGCGTGACATGGTGAAGGAAAGCAGGTCGCAACCTCGCTGTGCGCCAACCGAGCTCTAGGCGCAGTTTACGCGCTCCAGACTATCAGTCAAGATGCCAACACAGTGCTGTGTCCCGGTCTGCACGCAATATGGATACACTGACAAATTCGAATGGAAGGGAGTACTTATACATACCTATCGGACCGTCCGGTATACCGCGACCGTTTGGCTAACCTCACGAATTCGCATGCATTTGCTATTGGTTCTGCATTATACTGCTTTGCGTTTTCTTTACTATTGCTGTTAGCCAGGTATAAGTTTGACGCGGATAAACGAGCGTCGGTTTTACTCGACGCATCCGTTGCATTTCGGCCGGCCTCAGGATTTTGCATGCAGTTGCTTCATACACTACGTGGTTATTTCATCGCACGGCACATTTATTTGGTGTTGCTCGATAGACAGATACCATTGGCAAGGCTAAACAAGCAGTCGAATTCCCGTATCAGTCCTGCGAACATTTACTACACTTTACCAATAAGCGCGCGAAAAAAAAACACTTTTACCTCGGAGGCGCGTTTTTTTTAAATCTTTTCTTTTATGTTACTGAGGCATCCACTAACACCATGTTACTTTATGCTTCCATGCAAAATTGGGACAGCACCGCATTAGGTTCCACTTGAGGGCATCTTTTTATGCAAGTTTAGTGGGGACTTGCAGACACATCATGATTTGTCATCATCTCATCATCTTTGTTTTCAGGCTTCATACCTAGCAAGCTAGCTAGTACGGTTATTTTCCCAGCCGGCGGCGGAATACAGAGCAGCATTCCTTCATTTGCCATGCCACATTTTCACGCAGAGCCAGAGGGCCGAAAACAAAACATTCCTTCACCATGGAGAGAGCGCACACTGTTGCCCGAGGCGCACAGAGTTGTCACGCTTTTGAAAGGGGTCAATAGACGTTGGTGTGGAGATTTCTTGCTTGTCCCAGTGGCCGAGAGCACCCCCACGCTTCATGCCTCGTGTATCACAATCACCATAGAACAATCTCTAACACGCCACAAGCGCCGTAACGGCAACAGCCAGATAATTCTTCGGAAAGTGAAGTGCAAATAAAATGGAGAAGGCAAAAACACACCAAAACGTTTAGAGTCTCGTGTTCCCATTTACAGCTTACGAATACCTCTACAAAATAATACAGAATGCTCAATCTGGCCATTCTTGTTAGCGTTTTGTTGTATTCTAGCCATGGAAAGCAAGGTGGCGCTGTTTCTATCATACCGATTATGCTGCGCTTTATGACCAACTGAAATACCTTCCTGGAGTGCTGCTCCTCTCCAACCGACCATTTAACTTTTTTAAGCTCGCCAATGTCTACAGCGCAAGTAAAGTCACGGGTGCGTAAGAGCACCCCAAAACGCTTAGTTTTAATGAGAACTCCCGTATACAAGACTTTACAAAGCCATACACTACAAAAAAAAATGTATACCCTTAAAGGAGCTGTGCAACGCTTTCAGTGCCTTGCTTAAATAATTTGGGATTTGGTGTCTCGACCTTTCTGAAGTAAAGAACAAAAAACCGCTTTTGCCTGCATGTCCTAGTTTTTATTTGAAAAATAGACAAAGATTGAGGTTTTCGGCACCTCTCAACTCCTTCACCATCTTCCGAGTAACGTGCGCTGTGACGTCAATGGGGGTCGCGCGGTGTTCCGGTGAAGCTCTCTCTCTAGAGCCATCAGTGCGCAGCGAGAACCCATCCGCTCGCGACCGCGTAACCACGTGCCGGCGGGCGCAGCGCGAACAATATGTTGAAAGGAGGCTACTGTTCGCGGTAGCAGATAGAGCTGACGGTTTTGTGAACCTCGGATAGATGGCGCCACTAAAACTCCGTATAATAAACGTTTTGTCGATGATACCAGGTTTTTCACGCAGTTATATTGATGTTGGAAGACAAGATTTATAGAAAAGTTACCTTTTATCGAGCAGGTATTTGCACTACTTGCTATCTTTCTAGAAGACCCCGATTGACGTCACGCCACGTGTTTCTCATGGCCGCCGCTCGCGGCTGCAGGTCGGGGAATATTATAACTTTTGCCTCGCGATTACGCGGCGGAATCGCAACATTTCGAAGGAAGGAGGTGTGTTTTCTGTCCTTTTTGACAAGATGAACAATGTCAAAGGTAGAAGATGCCAATTCTTTCAACGTTAAAATCGTTGCACAGCTCCTTTAAGTGCATAAGAACGCGGCTAGAGAGACTTATGCGCTATTCACTTTATCCTTCAGCCCCTTGCTTTCCATGAAATTGTACACGCGTTTTAATTATAAAATAGGGTGCAGTCTCACCAAACACCCTTTAATTTTTACGGGTTTTCAAAGAATATGAACAAGGACGCAATGGAGAAGTGTCGCATCCGTCCTGCTTTAGCTACAACCTCCAAAAAGCATTTCCTGTACCAGTGCTTTTTTATTTAGAGATAAATTCCTTGAGTTTAGGTATATATTGCATTACACCAAATATTGACGAGAGTGAAGCAACATGTGTGTAACCTTCGTATTCGTGAAGGTGGTAAGCTGGGAACCAGTAATTTTATAATGTAAAATACATAAGGCGATGGAGCAGTCACCAGGGTCATGATTCCTTTTTTTGGAGTGGGATTAATTAATTTGAATATGATTTTCTGTGCATGTAACAACTGCATGTGGTGCATGCGGCTTGTAAACTTGCAGCTTCTAAAAAAAGAACGTCCCTTGGATAATGCTGATATTGTCTACACCCTAATTTTACGGTGTTCGCCAGCATCCGAAAGATGTTGCGTAACACCTTTAGGGTGTTACGCAACCACCTTGACTTGCGTAACACCCTGAAGCGTTCATGCTTATTTTTTTGTCAGCACTAAAGCTTGCACTGCGTTCTTAATCTGTCACCTACTATAATAGTTTGGAGGAAAGTGTTCTCTGGGGACAAAATACATCCTGGAAATGTAGCGCCATTGCCTACATTCCCAGGATGAATTATACTACCCGTTTGTGTCCACCTGCTAGCAAGACACAAACGGGTAGTACTAACAAACAGATGACCTCAACCGCACAAAGTGATTGACTGAGCGGTATCTGTTTCAATGACAATCCCGATTTAGCTCCTCGTGGAGCTTAGAAATGATCATTCTGAACCAGCCGCGCCAAGATCAAGATGGCCGATCATCGTAGTGAAAGCGTTCCTCGTCAATGTAACCGTCATTGGCGCTGTATATTGCCACGCCCGTCGGCGAGCAAGCGCGTGCGTGGCCGAGTGGTTACCGCGCTTGACTGTCGCGTGAAAGGTGTAGGTTCGATTCCAGTCAGGGGTCTGTCCTTTTATTTATACTTTCAACTTGGCCTTCTCGTAAGTTCGAGAACATTCTCGTCGGATCGAGTTCCGAAAGTTCTACGCACCGAAAGTTCGACGCCGAATGATCCAGAAACCCACGAGGGTACATAAGGGACTCCGCATGGCGAGCGGAGTCAGTTTCGCCTCAGCGTTTGATCCTGCTGCTTCGCCGCCTTCGACGCTCGCGAAGCTCTGTTGTTTTCTTTCTTTTTCTTTTTATTTATGGGCACAAGTTCGCCCCAATAAACGTTCAGTTTATTCAGTCATTCGCCGCCTCATCACTTGTCATTCGTGACAATATGCAATCAAGTCATCAATCTGGTTTATGTCCACAGATCTCGTACAATGATATTGTTTTTCGTGCATAATTCCCCACAGGAAAATTATTTTTCAATGCTGCTACGCACCGACGCCGCATGTGGTGGCTATATGAAGATGTGCGCTTTGACGTCCTTCGATAAAATTCACGCTTAAGTCGGCGTCACTCTGCTTATACATCGTACAATACAGTCTGCATACAGATTCGAACGAGAGTTTCCGCGAGATGCGTGCTTCGAATGTAGAATGTCAATGAGTTTAAGGAGAAACTTGCAAGCGGAATTCGAACCAGGGATATCGCGGTGACTCGTGTTTACATACTGTCGTTTATATGATGTATGCGCAGTGTGACTCCACTTTACAAGTACCGCCAGCCATTGTGGTAGAAACGCGCAAGGTACGTGCCACGAGTGGGTGCTCCGCCGCCATTAGCTTCCAAGGACCGCTCATTTCTGTGTTGCGCCCCCATATGCTTCCAAGTGCCGCTCGAGACACGGGCCTTATGCACCCGCGCATTTGATGCTACTTAAAAGACAAACGAAAACACATCGAGGCGCTTTAGTGTGCTCTCTTTCCGGTGTGTGGATAAAAAAAAATCTCGATGTACACGGACTGTCCCTATAAAACAACCTCCCACCGCGAATTGGGATCGGCTCGCGAAGACTGGTGAGATCAAAAAGAAACTGCTCATTTCATATACAAAAAGGCCACCATCGGGGTCCTTGGCGCCACTTTCCCAGGCCCCAGGTACTTTAGGGACTAAGCTAAGCTGGAAGAAAATGGTGTCTGCTAGATCAATACAATTTTCTAAGTCGTCGTATTGTTCCTAAACTCTACGCACTCTTACGTAACCATAGTTGGCGTCTGAATTGTTTTACGTTATTGTAAGTTAAACGTTTATCAAAGAACGTCAGAAACCAACCTGCAGCTCATTTGGATGACACGCTATGTAAAGTGACACCCTGTAACAATTCAACCATTATGAAATAGATAAAGTAAACAGAGTGACACTTTCAAGCTTTCACGAAGAAGAGTCTGCTATGCGTTGTCCTATTATAAATCGAAGCGCAGTGAAGGGTTGCAAGATACACAAGCACGAACACGCACAAAGAAATCGCAAGGGCACGGTGCATGCCTCGTGCTTGATTGGTTCGGCCGTTGGCGACGGACGCGCTAGAAGATAACAAGCTTTGTGACGTAGCGTTTTAGGCGCTGTCTGATAGGCCTGAACGGCTTGCAGCATCAACTGTGCGCTGACTCACAACGAAATGGAGCATAAAAGTTTACCCCTGATACCTCATACCCCTTGTTACGGGCAGCGCCGACTACCAATCATCACGAACACATTTCGTTTGGGGAGAGTATGGTGTCTTTCAGTTCAGTGCTCAGTCAATGCGGAGCGCAAGTTTGTCTGCTGCTTGCGCAAGGGTTCCGGTGACTTCAGAACGCCGAGATCTGATTAGCTCTGCTTGGAAGGATAGTGGGTAGACCTTAATGCTGGCGGCCTTGAGGTCTACCCACTATCCTTCCAATCGGAGCCAAGCAGAGCTTGGTGTTCTGACGTCACCGCAACCCCTGAAAAAGAAGCAGACGAACTTGCGCTTTGCACGCGCCACCACATTATTCCTAAAATCACCATGATTTGAGAATTGTAGTAGATATTGTTTTTACTCTCAAATAAGAATAACAAGTGTGCTCAAAACGACGGCGGAGCATCGTGTTATCGGATTCGTTATAAAAGGTATCTACTCAAAATACGAATTGACATCTTTGTCGGTACCTCAAGAAATACCGTTCTTTGTAAGCGCACCTGTCACAGGTTCGGGGTGTGTACTCTTTTCTGCTAAGCAGGGAAAACTGTTAACCGGGCGGAAGGGCGGAAGGTACACGCCCTAGTGAAGTCTTGGCAATGAGGAGGGTACAGCACAGGTTTGTCAAAGCAAACATTTGCAAGCGGCTCGTAAGTGCGGATATTCGTTGGCAATTAGTCTAATGCTGCATGCACTTCACACCGCCGGTGCACGTGCAGTAATATGTCGGAAATACACAAAAGCAAAAATACAGGACAATATAATGAAATTCTTGTTCAAAAACTTCACTTAACGCAGTATTATACAAATGTTTAAAATTACGTTGCTCAAATTTTATGACAATGCTCAAAAGGAAGGGGGAGTGGCGAGAGTGCAATGAAGTAATCTAGACGGTAACGGACAGTGGAAACGTTCAGCACGACGGCACTTGCGAGGGGTGGCCGAAGTTCTTCGGAATTGTCTCGTCGTGGTGCGGTGCACTAGGTGGAGCGAAGGATGTTGGGGTGACGTCGCCCTGGGGCAGGCGGGAAGGGGAAGAATTATCTGGGTTGGCTCACGGAGATTAGCACCTCGGTGACCAGACTGAGTCCTCGCTGCAATCCGCGTGGCGACGTCCGGAGCCAAAAGGTCTAGCGGCTGGCCTCGGCTAGATCGCCAAGTCGGCTGTGGACGGCACATCGCACCCTGGCAGCACGGCAGAGGAAGAACTCGCAGGGATGGCGCACGGAGATTAGACAATCGGTGACCAGACCAATTCTCCCTAAGTGCCGCGGTACCCACGGGGGACGTCCGGAGTCAAATGGTCAAGCGGCTGGTCAAGCCCAGTTCTCCACATCGACTGGCCCGTCTTTGAACACAAACCGGCGTGCACAGCCCATCAAAAAGCAACATGACCAAAAGAAAGTCCGCGTCCTTCATTCATACCAACTAATCAAATATCAACCCCCCCTCCCCCTCCAAGCGTCCCGGTGACGAAGCCGCGGGCGAAGGCGCGCATCGCTCCTAGCCCCGAATAAGCACCAGACAAAAACACAACCTACTTCATACATGGCTAAAGTCAGCGAGAAACGCGAGGAAACTCTAGAAGAATACAGGAGGCTGAACTCACAACTCAATATTTCACCCAGAAGAGAGGAAAGATGTCACTTAACCAACGGGCACGTGCTCATGGCACCATAATTCTAGGTCGCGGGGCGCTGACTTCAGCACATCGAAACGCTTAAAACAAAGCTTCCTTTTCAGATAGTGTAACAGAAAGATGGCTCACGCCGCGCTCCTCCAGACCTAGTATAATATACGCCTCGTACGTTTTTCTGGAAAGTTTTTTCTTATTTTCTTATATCGACCGATGATAGCGGTGCAGGCCAGATATGGATTACATGTGCAAGCTTGACAGTGCAGAGGCAAGTGACCCACCACCGTTGACCTCATAGACTGGTATGTTCACGTAGCCTATCATCAATACATCTTCCAGTCTGTCCCACGTACGTTCTACCGCTTGTTTAGGGAATGCTTTATACCACATGCGAGGATGAGGGCACAAACTGTATAGAATGTTTATTTTTACATTTCACTCGATATACTTTTTCTAAATTTAAGTTTACGTTGGAAGAAATCTGGGCCATTTTTATGAAGCTAAAAAACACCTGGAACTTGATATTTCTGGGTGACTTGTTTTAAGTATTGCGATTCCTTGTGCAAGTATAGGACCGCTACCACCTGTTTCTTCTCAAAAGTTCGCTTACTACCGTCTTCTCCTTTTACTTTGCTAAAAAGGGATCGCACAACCTCATTTTACACCTGCCACGGGATCCCGGATGGCCGGAGTCTCTCAAGCTGAGTGTTGAAGTTGTCATTATTGTTATGTAAACATGACTTATTTAGGGCTTATCCTAGACATGAAAGACGTATACCCCTTTTAACAATATTTAAGTGCGCTGGCGAGTGATGTGGACGTGGGGAGAAGGACCAGCATAAATAGTTAGTGGGAAGTTAGGGCTATAGGTTCAGACATTGTAAGACACATTCCTTGGGCTCTTGACAGGTAAATCTATGACAAAAGCTACAGTTATAAAAAAAGGTCCATATCACTGGCGATTAGATATTTTCCCAGGCGATTGTCAAGCAGAAGTAACAAGTTATCAACATAGCGGAACGCTTTTTTCACATAATGTCCAAGGCCATGTTCAATGGAACGATCAACTCTGCCAAGAAAAATATCACTGAGGACAGGCACTACTGTCAACTCTATGAGTCTAAAGCAAGGGTCTCAAACTCATTTGAGTGCGGGGGCTAGATATCCAACCCCCGAAAGGTCGAGAATGTAAGGCGGCGGGGGGGGGGGGGAGTGTAATGGAAAAGGAACTTCACGGTCTTGCTTGTCACATCTGTAGGCTTGATTCGCTTTGGAGGCTACTTTAGGCTCTTTATGTGATAACAAGAATTAAAATGACTCTGCGTCGCCACCATGCTGCAATGTTTTTACAGAACAAAATAGCGCGAACACTGTAGTTTTAGTTGCTAAATTCATCGGGAATTATACAAACTCAAGAGGATTCGAAACAAAAAAAGTATTTCTTTATACGACAGTCATTCCTTTCCTCGCAATGTTTATAGAAGCAGTTTGATAAGTACTTGTATTTTTGTGCTGGTGTGTCTGAAGGCAAGAATTCTAGGCTCTTATATCTTTATCTTAGGCAATTGCTCCTGCTGAGCGAGAGCTCTTGCAGCTGAAGTAAGAAAAAGCTGGGGAGCAAAACTTAAAACGAAAATATGTGATAATATTATAAGAGCAGAGCTACGTATGTAGCATAACTCAATTGGTGACATTAGATTGTTATGGCGCATGCAGTTTCTAGCGCTCAAGACATAAGAACAAAGGCTCGCAGCCGGTTACTTCCGGGCCGCGTCCCAGTGAGTCGCGGTCCGCATGCGGCCCGCGGGCCACGTGTTTGAGACCCATGCTCTAGAGCTTTGGAGAAAAACTTCGTTATGCCGTCCTAGGAACGTAGAATTGAGATAACGTTTAAGTAGTTATAGAAAGCAATCAGTAGAAACACCGATGGAGTTTTGGAAGGATAGTTCATCGTTGCCCTCAATACATAATTTTACAGGTTTAAGTAAAATGTAATAGGGAGCGAATAGAAAAGTTCATGAACATCAATAATGAAGAAGCTATGGCTGCCATACCGATCTGCTTTCAAAACTTACTTTCTGAATTTCTAACCAAGAGTTTCTAACCAATTTGTAACCTTGCGTCGCAGATTCGACAGGTGTTTTTGTAGATACGCTGCTACTTGTTGCTGGCAGGTACCTCGTTCGGTGACTATGCCACGAAAAGGGCAGACGTCCTTGTGCGTCTTGCGCTGAAGAAAACTTCAAGATGTAAACCTTCCACTTTTTGCATCTTCCCAGCAAGCTGGTTAAACGACAATCTTTTACATAATCGCACAGTCGCACAGCGTACCTTCTTTGGAGAAGCCTGTACAAGGCGGAAGTTCTTTTTCACAGCAGCGTACGCATTTTCATCGTACATACCTCCCAACATATAGACAAGGTTTCCTTCTTTATATGCCTCCAAAACACGTATCCGATTGTCAGTAAGATAGTTGACAAGCGGTATCTAACCATTGACCTGCGCGTCGCGCATTCCTGCAAGACAATCCATACTTTAGGACATACAACGGGGTCTTACATCTACATTGGATATGTCCGCCACTTTTCGAGCCAAGGTAGGCAGCTCTAGAGGACGTAGTGAAGGTTCGATGCTAAACTTCGATCCAAGACCTAGTGTTTTACCAAAAGCCACACCCCTCGATCTCATGACACTATGGCCTACGAACGAAGATCGAGAGATTCCCAGATCGGGAGTAATTGCAGTTTATTCGATCGGACAACTCGTCTACGTGAGGAATTTCAGCAGAAGTCCGGCCTTTCATGTAAGACTTGAGTAGAAAAGGCTTTATGTTGTTTGACCAGAAGGTGTCATCCCTGTGAATACGTTGGATATCAATGCCCTTGAGTGTAAATATAACGAAATCACAATATTCTCTTTGTGTATTGTGTAACTGTCCTTGTATTTGGTAGCAGAAGCTATGGTGGTGATTTGGACCTTTCACACCAGGCTCATCTTTCTAATTTTTCGCCTCATACATTTTTGCGGCTTCAGTAGGCTTCAAGAATCTTTTGGAACGGGGACACTTTACCTCAACGAGGCCATTTGTGCCAAGCAGTTCATCAGGGGATGCTGCTAGCAATCTGTCCTTCATATTAATGAATAAGCCCCACTTTTGCACAGTGCAGTTTTCATGTTTCACGTACAGTTGTAAACCAGCATCCTCATTGATTCTACCATATTTTGTTGCGGGTAAAGAAAAGCCTTTGGGTACACGACACTTGAAACAAGTCTGGCACTGTACGTTGGGGTTTGTCACCTACTAATGTCGTAGTCCTTATAGAGCCTCATCATTTAATCATTACCTTGTCACCTCATATTGATCTTCATCAACAGTAAGTACAATAGGCTACCGCCATATTACAATCGATGCATTGAAAAATTAAGTCGTTCAGTCCTTCATTATGTTTATTATTTATATAATGTTATTACGTTACATTACCTCAAGACAATCGACATCCATCGTCGATCTTGAAATATACCTGTATATAAATTAGACGCACAATCACAAAGAACAAAGCCTGCCGCCGTTCTCTCTTCAGAGACGGTTAGAACGGTCCCACATAAAACCCGCGTTTCTCCTACCCGACCGCTTCCTCCTCTCATTATGTGTAGTTGGTTATAACTAAAATAATGGTGTATTATTCGTATTTAGTTTCAGTTTCAGTCAGGGAAAGCAGGTTCGCGGGAACTATAGAGCCCCTAAATGAGCTGCGCTAGGAGTATCGGCACTCCGTTCCCCGACATTGTTGTGGGCGCCGCAATTTTGGTGCTTGTGCAGAGCAGGCGCAACTGCCGATCGTCATGATTAAGAAGTGCGACTTCCTCAGCATTAGATTCGGTGTTAGGAGGCTAATGTAATATTGCTTTGCTTTGTCGCGAACTGTTTAAAACTTTGTGGAGGACGAAAAAGCGTTTCCTGTGATTTCAGATAAAGCTCCAGATAACTGGCAACCATGATTTTAAGCCACAATATGGCCAAGTGTCGCTACTCTGAAGCGTAGCTAATTTAGTGCCACTAGCGGGAACAATGAGGAAGAGGCAGGCGTCAAAAGGTAGTGGCGTGTGGAACGCACAGGGCTTACGTCATCTATTACAAGCTCCTTGAACAAGGGCATGAATAGAGGCGTTAAATGAGCTACGCTTATTTAGTGTAACGACACTTGTAACATAGGTAACGACACTTGGGCATATTGTGGCTTAAAATCATGGTTGCCAGTTATCTGAAGCTTTATCTAAAATCACAGGAAACGCTTTTCCGTCCCCCACAAGTGTTGAAACAGTCCGTGACAGAGCAAAGCAATATTGCATCAGCTTCCTGACACCGGATCTAATGCTGAGGAAGTCGCACTTTTGAATGATGACGATCGGCAGTTGCGTTTGCTCTGCACAAGACCCAAAATGCGGCGCCCACAACTATGTTTGAGAACGGAGTGCCGATACTCTAAGCGCAGCTTATTTAGTGGCTCTACGCATGAAGTGAACTGGGTGGCATCCTTTTACTTTTCGTTTTGATTGTTTATTGATTTCAATCTTATCGAATAATCAACACATTATATCACTCTACGCTTGTGTAATTATTTATCTTAAATTTATTAACCGGACCGAGTACTTAAACCTTTCAGTTGTCGACAGTAAATCTTCCAACATATTTTCTAAATGTGAAGGTAAAAAGACACGGACATTGATGATGATACAGACGCTAACGCCGCCCTCGAAAATTTCTTGAACATTAGAAATCAACAGTTTTGTCTGCCATCCGGCAGGTAGCGCTACAAAACACCCAAACAGTTTTAATTGTTTTGACATTTAACTAATTTAACTAAGCTCTACACCTATCAAGAAACCAAAGCAAGACCATTAGGAAAATCTAATACATCGCAATGGATGTCTATCCCATACAATAAATATTATTAGATGCCAATAAATATGTTTGATGTCCATACAAGATATGAGTCAAAAACAGGTAAGTCTGAACGGCTCCTAGAGCGTTATGATTTTGAAAATGAAAAAAAGCCATTGTTCACTTCTTGGGCAACCATTGTAGTTCTAAATGTTATAAAATATTTTATGATAGTTTAATTATTTCCTCAGCGGCATTCGAAGCACCGTGATTCGAAGCACAAAAATGTGCTGTACGTTTGAATAGAATATCTAAACAAAAAAATGTACACATTACATTTTTCTCTGCATATTACCAATGATAAGCACTACATTTGTAGCTAATTTTATTGTCCTAGCGTATGTCATTAAAAACATATTTGTGCTGAAAAATTACAATTTTTAGGGCAATGTTTGGAGAGATGAACAAAACAAAGTAGTTCAAATACCCAAATAGTGTATCATTACATTCTGCTCCGACATCATCTTAAGAATACTGCCCTATTGGAACCGTGTTATCTTTAAGAGAATTCTTCATGAAACATGAACCAGCGGAGCAAGTGAGGGTCCGCGCCATCATATTCGCAACGCTACAAATGGGCCTGAGCAGTATAAACCAATACATACATAATATAATATGAAAGAGAATTGCATTGCCTTTCGAACGACATCAATCCCACAAAACAGCATTCAAAAGAATATGAGTAATGACCTGCCAAAAGGTACCTAAACTGCCATATTCAGTGGGACCGTGGCCTTAAGTGTACTGCGTAGAATTTATTTACGCGTGGAATTAGCAGAAGGTGTGAACCAGCTAATTAAAAACTTTATTCATAGGCGAAATTTGCTTCTACGAACTCTATACCGGTTGCGGATTATAGTCCCAAAATACGGCATTGTTATATAAAGTTACATATCTTTCTTTTATCCAGCGTTCGATTACAATATAATTTCACTCACCTCGAAAATAGAAGTCACTTGGAGCTTGAACAAGACGGGAATGATCACGAAGACGGAGACGGGGAGCACGATAAGGCACGTGACGGCACCCCACGAGAAATGAAATCCGTAAGCGTAGAAATGGCCGATGAAGCCCACGATTCCCGTTGAGGAGGCGAGCGAGGCGAACGACGAGATTGCCAGGGGCAGCACCTTCAGCGTGCGGCTTCCCAGAAACAGTTCGTCCGTGGTCAGGTTCGCGATCCGCTTAAAGAAAGCAAAGTACAGCCCCAAGCCAAGGTTGCCCACCATGAGAATGCCAAATACGGCGCACTCGATCGCAAGAGACATGTCGATGTGTCCCACCGGCGGCATTCACTGCAGCTGTGAGAACACTGGAGACCTGTCGGTTTGCTGCCCTTTTTTGTTGAAGCGCTTCGTTTACACAGGTGGGCTTTTGATAGTTAGATTTTTCTTTTCTTTTTTTTCTTTTCAGCAACACTACTTTCCCGAAGCAAGGTAATAGTATTATCCGGCGTTCTACGTTAGCCGGATTCAGCGTAAGGATTCTTTTTTTTTTTTCTCCGTTCCTTATTTTTTATGGCTTGTGTGCGATGTCACACAAAAAATCTAACATGACGCAGAACGCTAGCCATAGGACGTAGAAAGATGTGAATCGCTCTGTTAATAAACTTTGTCCCGCCATGTTGTTTTTTTTTGTGGCCGGAAACAGCCGTCGTTCAAGTACGGGTACACACAAGCACTCACACAAGAGAAGATGAAACATTTGTCAGCGTCCTTTATCTCCAAAGTCATAAAGACAAAAATTGCTGTATTTAAGAAGCGATCGTCTCAATTTCTCTAGGGGACAATAAAACAGTCGAGTACAGTAGAGGTAAAGTGACATCAACTACCCCGGTTTATTTAACAGGGCAGTTTAACTGGTGTATAGGTCTCATGACAGCAATTCATCTGACATTGATTTTCGCGCCAACTTTAGCGAGGAAACTACGGCGTCACGCGAGGCATGACACGAGCCACCGAGAGTCGCGTACTCTCCGGTCTTTCGCATCCAACATTCGGTACTAATAAACCCTAGCGGAGTCGGCCGTGTACGGACGCGAAAGCAGTACCAAAAACATGCTATTCAATCAAATCAAATTTTATTTCCCATGCAACATATAAATGCCGGAGGCCGAGGAATAAGGCTGACCAATCAGCTTGACGAGGCCCTCGCCCCTCCCCCCCCCCCCCCCCTTTACAAGGGAGTGGCGGCGATATGGATGTATGGAAATAACTTTATTTATTTATAGAGGTGGAGGCGGTTATGTCCGCGCTCCTTCAAGAGTCAGCCACACCTGGTGGCCGGGAGCCCATGGGCCTCGGCGACCTCGGCAGCCCGACGGACCACCTGTAATTGGGTGGTCGGGTCTGAGCTGCGTAGCGCAGAGTCCCACCGCTCCTCCGAGGGGAAGGGAGAGAGATGGAAAGAAGGACACTCCCATAATATATGGGAGAGAGTAGCTCTGGTGCTGCAGAAAATGCAGGTGGGGTTGTAGAGGGATGGGTATATGTGGGAGAGGACGAGAGGGCTGGGGAAGGAGTGTGTTTGCAGCTGGTGCCACATAACACTCTCTTCCCGAAAAACAAAAAAAGCAATAAAAAGTTGGCTTAGTGTGAAGCGCTTATGCTTGAATATTCCAAATAAATAAAGAAATTATAGGATACAAACAACCCCAAAAAGCTACTAACAAAGAGACACACCATAGGATATAAAAAACGTTCATACATATATGAGATAAAATCTTGAACGTGTGATTTAACAGAAGTGATAACTAGTCCAGAAAACGTTTGTCAAATGGTGAGAGTACACACTGTTTGCTAAACTACACTCAAAAAGTAACTGGAACACATTATAAAACATAAGCTTTGTGTCAAATGTGCTCACCCTGTGGTCAGCAGACCTTTCGTTCACCGTAATGCTAAGGCTGTGTGAATGTTAACTGTTTGAAATATGTGCTATATACATCAATGGAGTTAATTGCCACATGGTTTAGTAGTTTTGGCAAAGTGTGTCTTATAATTTGGTCTCCGTATGTAGTTTTGTTTGTTAGTAATTGCTGCCAGCGTTCCCATCTGGAATTTCGTAGCCGCGGTTATTTTTTGTGAGCTTCGACAACTCCGAAATTGTTTCATTATGGCTATATGTTTGTACATAGTCATTACAGTTAATTATTGTATGTGGGAGTTAACGCCTCCCATAGCTAAATTGGTGGATAGGTGACAGGATGTCATCTCACGTGACGTCAAGTTTGACGCTCTATTTAGCGGGAAAGGTGAATTGGTGTTTAGGTCCCGCGACATGAGTTTCCACGCTAAATATAGTAAGAAATGCAGAGACAGAAGACGTAGGGACGGACGAACATAGTTTTGAGACCGGGGGTTTGGTTGATAAGCACTTCATGCTGTAAAAAATAAACGAGCAAACATTTCAGAAAATGTTGCCATTCGTCTTTGATGTAAAACTTCTCACTCGTCACATCTTTTTTTTTTTTTTTTGCGATCTGTGCACTTCTCCTCTATTCTGGAAACAATTAGCCCCTAATGCTGCTTCAATTTTTAATCTCAATTGATAGCACGAAGTAAAAATACCAACCGCAGAGAAACAAGCCTGCTATGTATGCGACCCTTCGTACAAGGGTAAGTCGCAAACATTGCGAGGAGCTGTCAGTGCTTGCAAATCCTTTGCTAATCAACTTTGACTAATATATAAAAACAAGTGCTGTCTTTTCGTGGTGACTCTCTGCAAACTATGTCGAGGTGCGATACCATTTCGATGTTTATTCTACGAAGGCCCTATTCCGCTGTTTAAATTGAGACGAACATCGCTCCCTCACTCAGCCCCATGGTCGTAGCAGAAAGAGTCCTGTCCACCATGCTTCTCTGTCTCTAGCCAAACGGTGTTCTTGTTAAAACGAATTATCAATACTGTACACCCTGTTTGGTGCATTACAGGAGTGGCGCATACAAAATAGGATACATAATAATAATAATAATTCCTTTATTTTTCCATCACTCGATGAAAGGGAGGCCGGGGAAAAAAGTTGTGGAGACAGCTTGACAGGTCCACGGGCCCCTACATTGGCAGAACAGAAAAGCTCAAACAAACGAACAAAAGTTGCTGATACAAAAATAACTGATATAGGAAATAGTCCTAGCAGAATTCGTCAGCACACAAACCTATTTACAATGTGCGGTTATTATAGATAGTAATTTCGAAGCTCATTCATGGAAAGCGAGTACAGTTTAATGTCGTCACTAATGAAGCTGTTAAGTAGATGTGGTAAAACTATAGTTTAAAATTTTCAAACCATATTTAGTTCTAAAAGGGACCATTCTCCAATATTCTGCGTGCCGTGTTGGATAGGTTACAATGTTTCTCGGTAACATCGCGAAAGTCGCCAGGAATTGAGAATTTATTTGTTTTCCTTTTAAAACCAGCTGTCACCTCTAACTGTACAAGTTAGGTATAGTCATAATCGCGTATTGTTTTAACAACCCAGTAGTACGAGCGGTAGTGCTAAGTCTATCATTAATGCCGTGTCCCGTTTGGTCTACATAGGCCTTACGACAAAACAGTGGAATGCAGTATACAACACCCAATTGGCAGTAAACAAAACATTGTACATGTTACTTCCCAGACAAAACAACGCCATTTCCCTTTCCTGACAAGCGAACTTCTTGCACAACTGTAGCAATTTACTAGGAGCGCTGAAAACAACGGGCACATCATATTGCACGGCAACGTTTTTCACATTGTGGGACACACCGTGGAGGTACGGAAACACCACCGGCGAAACAGACCTCTTCCGTGGCACCCAATTACCTGGACCCCTCAGACTTTTTAGCAAAACCTTTGACACCTCCTCTAGCACCCGTGAAGGAAAACCTGCCTCTTTTAATGTTTTAACCTGGTTGTTAAATTTTTGTTACACGCCTTGATGGCATGACTTGTTCAATACCAGTCCTAGGCTGGACACCGCGATGCCTCTTTCTATGAGTTTTAAGTGGGCTGACTCAAAAAGGGGGAGGCCTCTCTTTGAAAGGGAACTGTATGATACACATATGTAGTTTTGCATCAAACAAAATGAAAGATCCAAGAATTTAAGACGACCGCTAGAAGAGGGCTCAAATGCAACGTTTCGCCCCTTTCCGATGTTTCTAAAGATGTACATCACACGTTCATGGCATCATAGACTGACAAAAAGCAAGAAATCGTCTGTATACCTAAACAATCTTTTTGCACCCTCACTTTCCAGAAGCCTCCAAGAGAAACGTCAAGTTGGCCAAGAAAAATGACGCTCCAAACCGGGGCTGCAGACGAACCAATACATATCCCTTTCTGTTGCACAAAACGTCTTCCTTCCCACTCGACTAGCATGGACTTCAAATAGAAATTAATTAGCTCCAAAAAACTTTCGGTCTAGACACCGGTAGATATCCTGAACTTGACTCCTCCGGTCGCGTCAATGCAATTGGTCACCGTTACCAGCAAATCTTGCTGACGAATATAATAGAACAAATCCTCGACGTCCACAGAAAATGCGCAACATGTCTTCGGATTGTCATCTTTAAGATAGCATGTAACCTCGTCAGGGTGTACAACAAATTAAACTATATACAAAATTTAATCTCAAAATGACCGAACCGAATTCCACGAATATCAATAGTGATTTATTTATTTATTTGAGCATACTATAGGGCTGGGATACAATAAACAGCCCAAGAATCAAAGTCTGCGCTGTCCTGCACCGACACGATCACGAGAGAAACAGTAGCACAATAAAAGCAACGATAGTAAAATAATAGTAACCCAACAAACTCCAACTGGCCGCGTGCTTCAACAACACCTTCTGGCAACTGGTTCCAATCCCGCGCTGTCTGCAAGAAAAACGAGCATCTAAATTATTCCTTAATAAACCTTCGTTCTTTCATACGCCCTCTAAGCTTATTTCTGGTATTCTTGACGTGTCTTCATCTATATACCGATGCTCGTTAACAAGAACCAAATTATTGATAATACTGTAAAAAAGCTTTAACCTTTTTTGTTTTCTCAAGAGGTCAAGCAGTGGTAGACTGGTTTTGTCATAAAGGGAGGAAACCGAATCCTGTCTTCGGTAACGGGAGTAAATAAAAGGCAATGCGCGTCGCTGTACACTTTCCAGTTTTAACTGCAGTTTTTTTCACATACGGGTCCCAGACTTCGCATGTATATTCTAGCATGGGGCGAACTAACATCTTGTATGCAATCAGCTTAGTCTCTTGTTAGGCAAGTTTGAGGGTGCGCCGGATAAATCCTAACCTTTTATTAGCTTTACCGATAACATTATCAATGTGGTTTGTCCATCTTAGGTCTTCAGTTATTGTGACGCCAAAATACTTATATTCAGTCACGTTAGTCAAGGAGTGTGTAGCTGAACTGGCGTTTATGAGTTATGGTGATACATACGGTTTTTGTGTATTTAGCGGCATTTGCCATTTTGCACACCAGTCGTTTATTTTAGACAAATAGTCGTTTAGCTTTGCTTGATCGGCGATAGACTTCACTTCAGTGTAGATAATACAATCGTCTGCGAAAATCTGGCTTGGATAGATGAATCAACTATAAGGTCGTTAATATACAAAAGAAAGAACAAGGGCCCAAGCACCGAGCCCTGAGGCACACCCGACTCGACATCACATATGTCAGACCTGTGTTCGTCAATGCTTACAAAAGTCCCCACTCGTTGTAGGACTATTTCAGTCGTTTAGTTTTCGCATAAAAAGGGAATACATGAAGCAGTTATTACTTCTATTTAAAGTGTTGTGCTACACAATTCCCAGGGAAATTTGCTAGATTCGTCCTTGTTTTTTTAGAACAAACACCTACGAAACTACAATTTGTTTTTGTTTTTTGCGGCCCGGGGGGGGGGGGGGGAGGGGGGAGGGGGGACTGCTTTTCCGCCAGGAACCTACAGCGTTCAGCCTATATGGCTTAAAATTGTTTAAACGTGTACTCATAATGTTTTACTTTATTATTCCCCGGAGAACTTTGCGAGACCCGCCCTGGTTGTTGGTATGAAAAGCGCTAAATGTGGACTGCTTAAAAAAAAGTAAAAATATCACGTTCGGAAGGAGCTTACTTGCAAGACGTTTTTTAGGAAGTGCGTTTCCACCAGAAACCTGCAGTATACAACGTATCCGGCCTACAACAATTGAAGTCTGTACCCAAATAGGTGTTCTACGTATTTGCCCATGAACTTAGTAGTTCTCGTCCTGGTCGCTAAGATAAGAGGCGCTGAAGTTAGCGATACCGACAGAATCTCTCTCCGGAGGAGCGAACCGGCGCGATTTTCGAGGAACTACGCTTGTTCTTAGAATGATACTGCTTCACAGCGCACAAGATCAGACACACTTAAAAGAAATTTCACGCACACAAAGGAAGAACTCTCACACAGCGCTGACTGACAACTCGAAATATATTATGCATCATCTTCTTCTTCCTTCACTCCGATGCAAATGGAGGTGAACCCCCAAAAAAACCGAGGAACGTATAAAAAAGGAAAAAAGGAAAGAAAAGAAAAAAATAGAATAAAAACAAAAATAGAAGGAGAAAATAATGAATTCTCTGTACAGCGGACGTTGCTATTGTGCTTATTCTAAATAGTTCAACTCTTTTTCCGTTAAGGCTAGCGATGGAGTGCTCACACATATCCTATCTAGCCTTACAATGTTAGCGGTTTCTACTATCTCTCTCGTCAGTTTGTTCCTGCTACGTCCCAGAATGGTGCATTTGTCCATTTTTTTCCCTTTTTTCATACGTTCCTCGGTTTTTTTGGGGTTCACCTCCATTTGCATCGGAGTGAAGAAAAAAAGAAGATGACGCATAATATATTTCGAGTTGTCAGTCAGCGCTGTGTGAGAGTTCTTCCTTTGTGTGCGTGAAATTTCTTTTAAGTGTGTCTGATCTTGTGCGCTGTGAAGCAGTATCATGAATTACCAACTCGCCCAAGCTGAAGTTTTGTTCTTAGAATATGCAGTGAATCAATGTTTACGGCTTGAAACATTTTAATTACATAGCCAAATGTTTGAACTGCTTGAGTTTCGGTGAACTTTGCTATATTCGACACGGTCGTTGAGATAAGAGCGGCTAAATAGGGCTTCTTTAACAAATCCTGACCAGAAAAAGTAAATCGCGTGTATTTTAACCATGTACTTTGTAAACAATAATCAGCCTAAACCTCGTGTTTAGATTGTGTTCACTTCAATGTCAAACAAATAAAGCGAAAAGAAAGACTCAAAACTAAAGATTAGTCACAATTGTAACGGCATATTTGTCGGCTTGCAGGGATGCAAATACAAAGAGGGTAGCAGCTTGGGCGAGTTGATTGCTCATATTAACACACACTACAGCGCAGACTGCAAACGTACACTCACACCGTACACTCACGCCTTACACACGAAAAGAAAAGGAAATAATTCAAACGAACCGCGCTAAACTGACAACTCTCTTTTATATACTTTGTCTTCTTCTACGTCTGGAACTACCGAATTTCTCGAATCACGCGGACCAATCTCCTAGACGCCTGGAATGTTTTTTTTTTCCTTTTTCTGTCAGGTTCAAAGATGGTGTAGTGATACAGTTTTCATAATTCCTGATGATGTGTTCGGCTTCAATAATTTCTCTCGTTAATTGATCACTGTGTCTACCTAAAATTGTACAAAATGGCAGGTGAACCTCGCACCCACAATCACGGCAGTGTATGCCCAGGTGGCCAGAGTTAGCTCTGGTGCTATTGTTTTTGTGTTCACGGAGCCTACCATTAAGGCAAAGTACATAGGGCAGACTGGACGATGCCTTAATGATAGGCTCCGTGAACACAAAAACAAGAGCACCAGAGCTAACTCTGGCCTCCTGGGCATACACTGCCGTGATTGTAAGTGCGAGGTTCACCTGCCATCTTGTACAATTTTAGGTAGACACAGTGATCAATTAACGAGATAATTTATTGAAGCCCGACAAATCGTCAGGAATTAGGAAACCTGTGTCAGTGCACCATCTTTGAACCTGACAGAAAAAGAAAAAAGTTCCTAGGCGTTTAGGAGATTGCTGCGCGTGATTCGGGAAATTCGGTAGTTTGAGACGTAGAAGAAGACAAAGTATATAAAAACGAGTTGTCAGTCAGCGAGGCTCGTTTGGATTTTTTACTTTCCTTTTCGTGTGTAAGGAGTGAGTGTACGGTGTGAGTGTACGTTTGCATTATGCGCTATAGTGTGTGTTAATACAAAAAGGGGTTGTAATTTGCAGATGATCGGAATAAAATATGCTAGCATAACACCACAAAGTGATTAAAATTACTTTATGTACAGTCGTTATAATAAAGAAAAGGCTAAGCAAGCGACTAGATTAAAAGTTATAAAAAAACATTTTTTTTGCCGGGAAATGTGTGTCCGATGGTGCCTTCATGTGCGCTTTGCTTAGGGTGATGAAATCTGACCACTTTGTTTGGAGGGCAATTTGTTTGTTTAATCTAGAGCTCGTGAAAGAATGTCTCCCTGCACGCGCTCTTGGCGTTGACTGTGCTTCGGTGGCGTTTTGTCTTAGGCGATTTCTTTGTAATTTCCCTGTGAGAGCGTGCTGTCAGAATCTGTAGTACGAAGAATGGCATCACCGTAAACAGAAGGACATCGAAGTGCTCTAGTATGTCCAATTCTGGTGAGTGTTAATAAATATTGTTTTCTATTTTGGCTAAAGGATCACTGCGTGTAAACAGGGAGAAAACGTCCTACGTTTTGTACACCGACTCAGAAAAAGCAGAAATGCCATAACACGCAACGGACGGCGCAGCGTACCTGTCGTAGAACGTGCCGGAAAACCCAATGTTGCCATTGCCACACATATTCAGTGTGGCGGGATTCGAAAGATACATCGACCATTTTGTTGTACATGTGTGTGGCGCTGAATACGATTAGCCGCCAAACAATATAGATGTATCATGAGATAACGTGAATCATGCGAATCTCTCATGTGCTGAAGCCAGGCCGAATTCGGCCATTTTTTAAGAATGTAACGTCTCGATTGACTGGCGGCGTGGCGGATTGCGTTAAATTTTCTTAATTATTTTACCTCTTGATGGGTTGGCGTCAGCTCGGTTTCGATCAACTTTTTAAATCATGGGACGTGCTGACTGGTGGGAGTGAGGTCGGATTCCGCTATCTTTTTTATTTCTTTTATTTATCAATACTGCCAGCCCAGTTTAGGGCCAAGGAAAGAATGGGTGATACATTGCCAATCGGCACACTAACGTCTGAATAGCTTATTAACAAAATATACAGAACAACAAAATTTTCTTGCTATACAATCAATGCACAAAACCTTACTCCCTCTTTTTTCACATTTGACATAGTAACATACATACATAATAATAAGCCTCACACAATTGGTTTTATTAAAGTTCTTAATTAAACAATAATCTAAGACTTTCTTAGCACTGAAAAATTATCTCTACAGCTACCTCAAAAGAAGAGAAGGAATCAGTGTCAACAACATCACCAGGAAGACTATTCCATACATCAATTGTATGCACAAAAAATTATTGTTTATAACTATTTATTCGGGCATTAATGGCAGCTGCGGTCTTTGAGTGATGCAAAGGTTCGGAGAAGAAGCCTTTTGGTTTTACGTGATTTGAGCTATAATTTTTTATACTTTTTGTGTAAAATCTGAAAAAACAATGTGACCCGTTGGCGCGCTCTTATGTTTGCCAGAGGATTCATATTGGCTCCCGCTTTAAGTACGGTGACAGACGTGGTTCGTCTGAAATCCGAAAAAATTACACGCACCGCTAGACATTGAACACCTTTGAGTTCTTTGACCAGAGAGCTCTGGCATGGGCTCATCACTCCAGACGCGTACTCTAGGTCTAATGATTGATTTAAATGCAATAATTTTCACAGAAGCAGAATATTTGCCAAGCGTTCTTTTCAGGTACCACAATTCGTTTGTTTGACGCTCCTTAACATCCTCCACATGATTTTCGCATCCCAAGTCACTCGATGAAATTACTTCCAAGAATTTATAACTGTCTACTTTCGTTAGCTGTACGCCGTCAACCTCATAACAAAAGTTTAAGACCATTTTTTGTTGAAATATGCATGCGCTGAGGTTTACTAATATTAATTTTCAGGTTATTCTCATGACACCAAGACGCGATGCTAGTCAATACATCCCTCACTTTTATGTGATCCTGTATTGTAGAAACTGGAGCGTAAGTAACGCAGTTATTGGCAAACATTCTTAACTTAATAGGACCATCAGTGGTGGATTGGAACACACTGTTAACTTAGACCAAAAAAAGCAGAGACCCGAAGACGGAAACTTGGGGTACCCGGAATAAACATCTAATAATTCTGAAAAGGTACAATTTACATCCACGAACTGTTGGTGGTTTCAAAAGGTGTGCATTAATACCCATCTAGTCAGACATGAGGGAACTCCGATGCCTATAATGTATTAATTAGAATAGGGTGAGGTACTCGGTCAAATTTCTTCGACAGGTCAATGAACACTGCATCAGCCTGCTTACGGTTATTAACGTAAGTGGATAATTCGTGATAAAATTATATTAACTGGGTTACCATTGACAGTCTGCTGCAGAAACCATGTTGTTTGGGGTTTAGAATATTATGCATTTCTAGGAAAGAAACGAGTTGTTTAGTTGGGACGTGTTCCAGTAATTTCCATGCCGTGCACGTCGTGGATATAGGACGATAATTATCTATTGAGTCACTTCTGCCATATTTCTTGAGGCGTCTTACGAGTTGTGGCCCGTGGGATGATAGAGCCTGCATACATCTCGCACTTTAGTCATTCGTTTCTGTGTGTTCTGCTAATATAAAGACTTACAGTATAATTCAACAAACGGACAGTGAGAATATTTTACTTAGCTTTTAATGGGAATATCGCACATGCGCACTATTTATTCAGTGGCTATAAATGTGTCGTGAGTCCCCGCCTTAGCGGCCATTCGTTGCTGAGTCAACTCAGACTTTGGCGCTGTCGAGTATTCAGCCGGTGCTGCGCAAATTCGGTGAGTTATATCTGCAGCTATAGCTGATACAATCTGGCGTGAGCTCCACTCATTCGCCCCAGAGCCGCGTTTTTCTTGTTGTTAAATTTGTTTGGTTTTGTTCAGAAAAGAGGACTTCATTACGAAGCAGTCACTGGGGAAAAACAATACAAGGCAAAAACTAAGTGAAATAAAAATTATTGCCATTACTTTTTATGTAGGAAAAGCTTAAAAACAATAACCTTCATGCCGTAAATTATTCTGATTCGGACTGAACAGTGCATTTAATCACACATATATTGATGGTTATTTAGGTTTATCGTAGTATTTATGGCGCAAAATATTGGGGTAAATATTCGCTCATTCCCTGGTGCTGTACACTCCGACCGATGCATGGTTTTGCGCTATCACAAAACAGCAGAGTGAAAAAAAAAACTGAAGCCCGACGTTTTTGCTCGCCGAAGTGATAGCCGATTGCTACCACTAATGTTTGTTCTATTAGATAGCAACTACGACAATTACAAACAATAAAATATCCCGGTCAACCTCGGTTTCTGTTTTTACGTCTCGGCCAGTGTTCCCAGAAAGTTCGCAGGCTGACAGGATTTTAGCCTGTGTTGTCAGGTAATGATCCTGAATCTTAAGCAGAATTAAACATTCTATATACTTTAAAATAAAAACCAGATTAAAATTTAGCTTTATGCTTTAATCGGCTGAGTTATTTGTGAGGTTGCGAGGGCAGAAATACAATGTATGTGAAAATGTGCGTTTGACCCTGTAGGGAGCTTGCGATGTGTCCCTGAAGTAACCAGGGCATTGTTCGCTTGGAGAATCGAAATTGAGGTTTTATGGCTTGCCGGTGACAAATCACGAATAAAAACATTAAGGTTTCAGTCTTGTTTGCGATAAAACTTGGCTAAAATTTATAGGCAGAGATGCTGTGACAACAACACCCCGGATGTCTCTTCCAAAATTTAAAGGGAATCATAACTCCTGTTTTCGTCTGATTTCCCTATGTATTAAAAAGAAAACTCCTAACTACATGTGAAATGTAGTTACCATTTAACATGATTTAACAAGATTTAACATGTTAAATCAATGTCTGGATAAGATTAGCTAGTAGTGTCTTCATTGGCAAACGGTAATTAACGTCAGGAAGTCATCATACACCCACATCACTTATAAAAGGAACATGTCCTATTTTCAGTGTCACATTGGACATAAAGAACTGACCGGAGTAGAAACCTTTAAGAATTTAGGAGTAAAAATCAGTCAAAATTCGAAATGGTAATCTCACAGTATAAATATATCTGCAACAACGCACCGCAAATTATACGTGTTGAGACGGAAACTTAAAGATGCCAATACAGATGTAAGACTCACAGCATGGAAAACTCTGTTACGGCTGACACTCGAGTATGCCTCCGCTGTTTGGGACCCCGTTACTAAGACCGACATTAACGAACTCGAGAGAGTGCAAACACAGGCTGCAGGATTCATACAATCTAATTGCAGATCAACATCCTCGGTTACGAAAATGTTGAGCCATTGGGATTAGAAGAAAAATAGAGCAACAAAAGTTTGTGGTTCAGATTTTTTATTTTCAGCTACAAATAGATCTTGATGTTAGCCTCAAACCTGTTACCAACAGGTTGGCTCGTTTAAGTCATTCTAAAACATTACAACCATATTTTCCTAGACTTTATGGCCTTAAAATGTTTTTTTTGTTACAACGATAAATGACAAACAAACTTCCTGAACACATTGTTAGCTTTATTAACGTGTATACATTTGAAAATGTGCTGCCACTTTCTTAATCCAGATTTAAATACCTGAAGCTTCCATGCTCCTTGCTATGATGTATATATCCAGCAATGTATTCCTTTCGTTGTAATATTTTTAGTTTTTTACATTTTTAAATTGTGAAACACCAGGACATGCCTTCAAAAAGTGTTTTCCTGTTTGTATGTGCATATTCAGTTTTCAAACTGCGACGCATCAGATTTGTCTTTAAATAAGTGTTTACATTTATGTGAACGGATATATAACTATCATTTTTGCCATATCTAGTATATATACCTGTAATGGCCCATCGGCGGACAGTATCTAAAACAAATCTGCATTCCATAACGGCGCCGACAAAATCTATACACGCGAAAAGAAGGCTACTCCATGAAATATTTGTTCGCCGATAGACATGATCTTGCTGAAATGAAAAGTACAACTGCGGTTATGTTTTTATAATAACGTTAAAATCTGGTATTGCATAGTGCTCAGCTATAAACGAACAGTCTACGCAATCGGTCGCCACACGGCAATCATTTTAGTGATTAAAATCAGGTGGTTAACAATACAATAATTTTGTTTAGCGTGTTTTTCATGCTCTGATATTTTTAATCTTAAATGTCTGTAAAATCACTTTAATAAGTGCTTTTTTTAAAAGTCCTGAGAGTGTTGCTTACATAATACGTGTAGTGAGCTTGAAATACCTAGCTGTCTCGTTGGTTTTTATATGTGTTTACTTATTGATGTATTAACACTATAAGGCTTATACACACTTCTTGCAGATATGAACACTCAAGTTCAAACGTGATTAATCATGCATACACAGTTCACGCAGCAGAAACATGCACAAGAAAAAAATACAGCTACGTAAAGTGGAAAATATACCTATATATAAAATATAATCACCGCAAAAAACTAAAAATTAAATGGGGGTTAAATTAGGTATGAAATTCACACTTTTAGAATTGTAAATGCTGTTTGGTATTAGCATCAGAAGAACAAGCCTCAAGATCACCCGAGAAACGTTCCCCGATAAGCAAACAATCATTCCTCCAGCCCTCCTCCCATTTGTCTAGTTCTGACGCATAATGCAGAATTTTCTTGAAAACAGCCACAGCAGGATTCCAATGGTGAAATGATGGGAAGACGGAATGGTGGGTAAGAGATGATGCTAAGATAGCAGTAATCCCGTTCTTTTCTATTTCGCTTTAAAGGCCTTGTCTCGCTCAATTTTGATGCGCCACGTGGCGTGAAAACTGGCCATAAATTTTGAAGAGACCGACGTTAAACCTTGTGTTATCTATCTCTATTGTCGATTTCTTTATCTCTTCATGGGCTCGTAGTGTTGGGAGGGAGTTAAAAAAAAGAACTAGCGTTTCTTGTGACTGTTCGCCTCATCTCGCCATGCACTGATTTACGTTCCATTGACTCTCATGATCGTGGATTGTTTAGAGCCATATTCAAGGGTCAGCTTCGTTATTTGACTTTGTTTGCAGAGAACACGTTTTCCGACCTTGAAATTGATTGTGAGGTATGACATTTTTCCTTTCTTTTTGCGTAGAGCTGGTGTTTTGAGCTATTTTTAAATTCCGCCTCTTTCCAGTTCATAGATTGAGCGTTATTGTTTGGGAAGTTTGGGAGAAAATATCCCATGGATCTCTCAAACATTAGGTAATGGGATGGTTTCTCAGTTGCGGAGTGAGGTGTTGCGTTGTAGACCATCGAAAATTCACACAGCGTGCGTAGGAACCTTTCCACTTCCTCATTTGCTTACGGCCAGTATTGAGTAATGCTCTGGTTTTGAAACTCTTGAAAGTTGGTAAAGTGTCTGAAGTCGTGGCTTTGAAACAGGGGTCCATTTTCACTTTAGATAAATTTCTGGATTCAAACAATGCTGAACATTTTAATAAAGTTGCTGATGGCAATCAGGTCGGCGAGAAAGGACAGTATTTTTTCGACAGGACATCGGGATGCGTCAGGCTTAAAGACCATCAGGCACTTTTCGTTTCGAAACGGCCCCGCGGAGTCAAGTGACAGAGTTTCCCAAGGCTGACTGGGCTTTTCTGGGACAGCGATGTGGTAGGTCATGCTGTTGTGGAATGGATGGATGCCTGTCCCAACTTGCAGGTTTTCAAAGTTCTTTGTGCCATTCTGTACAGATGGGAAAGCCAGAGATTTTGCTTCATGAGTTTGGTTGTCATGGTTATTCATCGATGTCCGGCATAAGCGAGGGATATAGCTTGTTGCAGAAAAGCAGCAGGTATCACGAAACAATTACCTTTTAGTTGTAGCCAATTGTCTCCATAAGATAGTTCGTGTTTTATTGATACAATTGTTTTGAGTGCTGGGTTGTGCCACATAGTAGGGTTCTTGAGGGCAGCGATCACCTCCTGTAGATGCTGGTCACTAGCAGTGGCTGCAACTACTTCCGATGTAGTTATGATCTTGGAAGGTAGCATTGGGCAATAAGGTAAGCATACATGCGCATCGGTGTCATGAGCCAGGATGGCATCAGCAGGACGACTTGGCGGGGGATGGCGAAACGCGTAGTCTGAAGGGTTGCTTGTTTCGCATGTATGCCCCACTCTGAAGTTGTACTGTTGAATACTCAATGCGAGGCGTTCAATTAGTGCAGAGTGGCAGGCTCGTGGATTTTGCGACAATGAACAGAAATGGTTTGTGACCTTTGCAAAGAATAAATCTGTTGCCATATTGATACAGGTGAAGGTGCTGAACTGCTTATACCACTGCAAGTAATTTGTGATCAATTTGAGAGCACCGCAATTCCGTGGGAGCAAAAGTACGGCTAGTGTACGAGACAATCTCAGTAACATCCTCAGTGTTCTGTGCTAGCATGACCCCGAGTCCAATGGCGGAAGCATCAACTGTAAGAACGTAATATTTTGTGCCATCAAAAATGCAAGATCCCGTACTTCTGACAGTTGTTCTGTCATGGAATTTAGAAACGCATGTTCAGTGGGTCCCCATACCCACTTGGAAGTTTTCTTGGTGAGAAAATGAAGAGGGCGTGTGAAGTTGACGAGTTTAAGCAGGAAGCGTATGCTATAGTTCCCAATGCCAAGCAGGCATTGGACTTCATGTGCATTGGTACGAGCTTCCAATATCTTTTTAAAACTACGATGTTTTGTGGGTTAATCGCAATGCCAGAAGTAGATCAGATCTGCCCGAAGGAGTTTTCGCTGTGCGAAGAGGCATTTATGTGAGTTTACGAAAAGGTCGCATTCTTTAACTCACTTACCAAATACCAAATACCAACTAATACTAATATGAAGTTTTACCAAATATCAGTACATTATTGCTTGTGTTCAGAACATGAGGTATTACCTTCAGCGCTTTACGGGTTGTTTCCTGACAGACTTCGGCTGCCGCGTGAATTCGAAACTGGCGCTTGCAGCGGTAGAGTTTGTCGTGTTTTGCAAATGTCATAATTATTCTTGAATCTTTGTCAACGTCCATTTGATGATAACCATTCTTAAGTCAAGCTTCCTAAACAACACTGACCCGTTGAATGCCATAATAAGGTCAACGAGGGTAGTGTAGACATGCCTTTCCCGAAGTATTGCTTCGTTCGAAAACCTCATATCAATTCACAGGCTAATCTCTTCTGGACTGTATGGGGAATTCGTGGCCGAGTGTGCTAGTGCACCATAGCTCGGAGCACTTGAAGCGAAAGCTCGCGCTGCAGAACTTAATGATCTTAGATTCAATCCCAACCCTTGCCTGTTTTGATATGAATGAACATCGTATCGGCGTATGGTCGTGTATACCTACTGCGGGATACACGTTAAAGACCACAGGCTAGCAGTCGTACTGCTCTAGCTAAAGCTCTCCTCTACGGCGTAAACCAGCGCCGCCGAATTTCAAGTGCAGACCGACCTTACGCTGTATAGACACGAACGTCGAACTTTTGTTTACAACAGGAGAAACCCAAGGGGCAGGTCCTGGCGCTTCTTCCATTATGTCAAGGGCAGGGCAAGAAGCTGGCTGATTTTCTTTTCTACTTTGCTTCGCAGGGCAAAGGGCATTCTTCAGTGAGGTTGAGCGACCGGAAAGATGTTTCAGTTTATGTGGAGATGAACTTGAATATTTTACAGCATTCAGCACATAGCTCTGAAAAAGAAACGATCAGTGTCTCAAGTAGGCGTGGTCTTAGCTCTGCGCTTGGTTTTAAAGAAGGTTGCTTGGACAAATTCATGGCGTATGTAATTTTGATGAGGTCCATTTTGTTTGCAGCGGCAGAACTGAGCAATAAATCCATAGTGCCCTCCACTACAAGAACAATAATTTTTATTGCTGCTGTCTTTCCAAGTCAGCATTGCGCTTAGCTTGTCAACGATGCGTAGAGAAATGTTTGACCCACATGCGTAGATTCATGCGTCCGCTGGTGTAAACTCGGTGTGTGTTCTAAAACTTTCTAAACTGTGGGTCCCGATGACTGACATTGAAGCGTCTGTGTCAATAAGGAACTATACAGCTGTGCTGTTGATGTTTATGCAAGCCTGTGGGAGTCTTCGGCCAGTTGCCTGCGACACGGTTCATACATAGTATATGTTATTATCTGACTACGATTCACGTGAGACTTAAAAATGATCCTGTGGGCTGACTGGCAGACCTTGCTCTCAATGCCTTTCCTGCCGCATACTCTGCAGGGGGATAATTTAGAAGGCCAGATTGCTTGTCTGCCCTCATGGGGTCAGGGGCCACCACATTGGAAGCACCAGGTAGAAGAGTTCTGAATGCGATGTTCACTGTATCCGGACTTCCTAGGTGCGGGGAAAGGACAAGCTTGTAAGATTAGGGCGATGTTGCATAAAGTAGCATGGACTGTCGCGTTGGACGATTCCTCCCTGGCTGTTTTAGCTCGATAAACATTTTCGAGTAGCTTATCTTGCTGTAAAAGCAATGGCAGATTGAGATCCTGCCCAAAGCTATCCGTGTCAGGCGGGATGATTTTATGGACAGTATTATTATGTTCCTGATTTCAATGTTAGGGCTTGTGAATCCGCAGTTGCGATCAAGAAGCCAAACTCTTGTTGCAAATTGACTCACAGACCCTAACTCGAGATGTTTTGCCGGACGAAACTGAAAGATTTCAAATGTAGTGTACGTGCGTAAATTGATGTAAGCTTCGAGCTACTCTTTGAGAATTTGGTATGTGCCCATGGTTGTTGATGCTGATGTCGTTGCAGTTTAGGAGTCAGGTAATGGCGGCTGGCTTGGCGTTGTGTTATTCAGGAGAAGATGAATCGTCTCGACGGAGTTCGTGAAGTAGTCATGTTGAACGAAAATTTCAGCAAGGACATTCTTGAATCGTGTTATATACTTTTGCCATTCGTGGTCGATGCTAGTTGCTTCGGTGGCGTCCAGGCGCGAAAATTACAAAATTGTCACAATCGTCATTATGCAGGGTGAGTGAAATCGGTTTCTTCATGCAACCATGAAGGAACCGATTTACGCGGTTCCTTCATGGTTGCATGAAGGAACCGCGTAAATCGGTTTCTGAGCGTAATGAAATACATTTTTTACAAGCTGACAAAGAGCGTGATTAAAAAAAACAAAAAAAAACACCCGCCCCCCCCCTCCCCCCCCCCTCCCCCCCCCCCCCCCAAAAAAAAAATAATGTTTTGCAGGGCGATTCACTCTGGTGTGAGGAGGCTGCCCAATAAATATTTTGCTACGGAGTCCCGCATAATGGTTAATGAAGACAAGAAACTTAATTGCTCGAAACCAGAACCAAAACATGCGCACGGATGCTCAAGGCTGCGAAATGTGAACGATGAGAGCAGAGGAGGAGGGTGAAATGTAGAGGAGCAGAGGTTTGCCGGAAGTCGAATGGCTACACCCGACCGCGTTTCTTTTTTTTTTTTTCTCGCCGCTTCTCCGGCGTGTGAGGCGGACAAGGACAATGACCAAGTTGCGTGCACCGTATGCCGCGCGATTGCTTCGCACTTACATCCCTTCTGCTTGATGTTCTGCGCTTGAAGATGGATTGGCAGGTATCGCTAACGAAAGTTCCGAAGTAGCGGCCCCACGTCCATCGCAACGTTGGTCCGTCGGGCGCCGCCATCGCGTCGTCCAGCCCGTGGAACGTCGCCATAGTGACAATGACGTAAACATGCACCCCTATGATCCGTGCAATATTTTTTTGTCGATCAACGTGTTTGGAGCTTCTTGAAGGCCGCAAAAACGGGGTTCATATTCTTTCCCATTTTTAATATTGAATGTGCGCCTTAGATGACCCACGAATTGGAATATATTTGGTACGCTACAGGTTTGAACGACACGTGACCATGCAAAACAGTGAACTTGACTGAGACCTCCCAATTCTCGACCGGCTGTTTTCAGGCCGAAAAACAAAAACGAATTTCGAGCTGCAAATTTTGTTTTGGGTTGCTGAGCTCCTAAAGAATAATGTTCTAAGAAAAACGTGGGCTACTTAAATAACCTGTCAATATCCATTTAAGTGTATAAAGCTTTCACTGAACAAACTAACTCTAGTGAAATGTTACAAATAAAAAAACCTTTTCTTTCTACTTACGGCGGCCATCTGCTAACGAAAGTCGTCTGATTGGCGCAACAGCCGACTGATAGCGACACGTAAGATCGCAGACGGTATTCTTGAGCCGTGCCGCATTTGCACACGATAGCAGGGCTAGTGGTCTGCACGGGTACGAGCCAGCCCACGGGTAACGGGCCGGCCGGGCCCGCGGGGTGGGCTCGGGCTTCACGGCTACGTTAATGAAGGGCCCGGGCAGGGCGCGGGCCTTGCATTCAAATAACAAGGCGATCGAAGCAGGCCAAGTCGGCAGTTATGTTTTTTAGCAGCAATTCTTTTTAATATTTTTCGGAGGTTTGGGGGAAGGACCGGCTGTGACCGGGCAACAGCCGACTGATAGCGACACGTAAGATCGCAGACGGTATTCTTGAGCCGTGCCGCATTTGCACACGATAGCAGGGCTAGTGGTCTGCACGGGTACGAGCCAGCCAACGGGTAACGGGCCGGCCGGGCCCGCGGGGTGGGCTCGGGCTTCACGGCTACGTTAATGAAGGGCCCGGGCAGGGCGCGGGCCTTGCATTCAAATAACAAGGCGATCGAAGCAGGCCAAGTCGGCAGTTATGTTTTTTAGCAGCAATTCTTTTTAATATTTTTCGGAGGTTTGGGGGAAGGACCGGGTGTGACCCAAATGCTGAAAACATTTGTTTGTGTTTTTCTATGTTTTAGTACGGTTCGGTGTTTGCGCAGCAAACGCTCCTCCAGAGCACTAGTGACGCCGTGGATATTTTAGTCACCGGCGGAGCCGCCTTCGTACAGTCACTTCTCCAGATCAACACGCGGACGTACATACTCCTACACAATGCGCACCCTCGCAGACGTAAACCATCTGCACGTAAGAGTGTGTGCATCGACAATATTTGTGAAGAGATTCTTTTGGGGTGTGCTCTTCTTAAATATTTACTCGCCGGCCACCGCTAAAGACGGCGATAATTTAATGCGAAAGCATTAACCATCCCATGGAGCGAAGCCGGCGATGTCTGTGACCGTCTGTAGCAGAAAAACGGCACCCACAAGCAGAATGTTCTTTACGGTTTTCTGCCTACAAAAACCGACGCATACCGGACGTTATCTCCATTTTCATTCCAATCACCCAGCCTGTCACAAGGCATCAGTGGTCAGAACGCTCTTATCCAGGTCAAAAAAATATCTGCTCATCCGAAGCTGACCGTAAAAAAGAGGAACACACCATCTTCGCCGACCTACAACGTAACGGTTATACAAGCAGCTTCATCCGCCGCATTGCGCGTCATCAAACCCGAGATCGCCGATACCTGCAACTCCCAGCAAACACACAGACCCGTCCTACCTCACGCATCAGCGTTCCTTACATAAAAGGTACAAGCGAGGCGCTGGCACGTATACTGGCCAAAGAAGGGATCCAGGTGGCCCACAAGCCGATGTCTGCGCTTGGTAGACTCATGCCCCGTCCAAAAGATCGCCCGCCTAAGGAAAGAGCACAAGGCGTAATTTATAAAAATCCCTGCGCGGACTGCCCGGTCGCATACATCGGGGAAACGAAGAACTTTCGGGAGAGAATCCGCCAGCATAAGAACGATGTTCAAAAGTTCGACCATGAACGAAGCGCCGTAGCCGAGCACTGCGACGTCAAGGACCACAGAATTGACTTTGCCAACACCAGCATCCTGGCTGTTGAGACCCATCCCAGACATAGACGTTTTATTGAATCCTGGCACATACAAACGACGCCAGAAAACATAAATAGATCCCTCGGCACACTGCCGACCGTCTACGTGAACGGACTTGGCCACCTCACCGATGCAAAACGATAGACACTGCCGTAGAAGAAGAAGAAAACAGAATACTGCTCCTCAACTGCCATAGCCGCAGTCAACCCCTGAAGAAGAGACCGAGCCGGTCTCGAAACGTAGGGTTCCGCCTTTAGGATTTGGTTGGTGTATATTTTATTTATTATTATTGTTGCTTCCCCAACCAGAGAGACTTCTCTCATATGTTCGCCTTCAAGAATGTCCCTTGGATGCAACGCGTTATATCAGCTGCATCATCGAAGATGCCATGGGGCCGGCGGGGGTGCCGCGCCTGCGCAGTGGGGGAGCGTGATGTCGCCACCGAAGCCCCGTGTGATTAAGGAGGACTTGGCGTGCTGCTTGTAGAAATGCGCTGCGTGTAGAAATGCTTTCGCATCCTATACTCTTACGACACACGAGACTGCTTACGTGTAGGAATGCGTTTGCATTCCTACACGTAAGCAGTCTTACGTGTCGCTGGCAAATTTTTGAATACCTTTTTTCTTTCGGTTGTACGCAGCAGGAGTGGGCAATTTAAAAGTTTTGGGGCACCTGCCCCCTCCTTGGGATTCTACGGGAATATTGACGACGAGATTCTTCGGTTGTGCGATCTCAGATCGCGCTCACACTGCTAATGCATTAATCAAAAGACACTTTTCAAACACTGCCTGGGGCACGTTTCTTCTTTGTTTGAATTGAATTTCTTTCTTGTATGAGATAAATGCCATCGCATTTAAAGATGGAATCGCATTTAGAAACGGGGCTGCGTTTTCAAGGTGCTTCTCTGCAAGCTACTTGGAAATACGTTAGTACTTTGACGTCTCACTTAAAGTAATATTTTGCTGAGTAAATTGAGACAACCCTTGGTCCCTCTATCGGTTCTTGGTCGTAGCAGAGCGTTGCTTCCCTGACTTTTACCAGACGCTGTTGTTTGTTTCAGCTACTTATTGGCACGACGAATAGTACTCTGAGCCTATGTGGACCGCCGCTTCTGTTGTGCAATGCCCTTTTTATTCATTTTCTTTCACTTTTTTCAGTAAACATATGGTTGTGTGTAGCGCTCTTTTCTCTCCTGTTCTTCTCTCTATATTGTGGGCTAAATACCTCAATATATAGAGTAGCAACGAACCCAAATGTCGACCTTAACTACGCTTGCGAGGCAATGCGAAGACGGCCGGAGCACTTCGAGCGAGCGTAAATGACTCCTGTCACAATCCCCTCCGTTGCAGGTTGTAGAATCCCGGCACAATGACAGACGGAAACTCGAGCTTCTTGTCTTCGATTGCGCTTTGGGTACATGAATCCTTTGACGGCCTCTTTCTGTATCGCCCAGGGGCCACGCATTTCGCCGCTCCTGCTGCGGCCTCTCTTTTTCTTTTCCCCCTTTTTGCTCAGAGAGTGGCCCTCAGTCGTGTCCCCTTCCTCATCTTGTCCCCCGAGCCGCGGCAAGCCGACGGATCGCATTTCTCTCTCCTCTCCTCTCCTGATCCTCTCCAGCGTTCTTGTTTCTGATAGCGAAATTTGGGAGAAGTGCAGGTGGCCTGATCAAGGTCACGCGATCCCTGTCTTTTCTCCCGCGCTAATGGGGACCTTCTAGACCGGGGGTCTTCTTACTTTGTGACTGAGCCGGATTGGGTATTTCTCGCAGTCTTGAGTGCCGAAAAAAAAAGTAATTATAAACGAGAAGAAACTACATGAAGAAACCTACAATAACATGTAAACCCATAAATGATTATTACTTAAGTTTAAAAACGAAAAAAAACCCTCATTAGGTGAATGAATATATATAGACCAACTCATGTTTATCAACATACCGAAGCGCCCCTAGCGGACGCCACCGGCGCCGCGCAAGCGCGATCATGGCCTCCGAGATCTAGAAGCGCGCGCGCAAAGGCTCCTCCGGCCGTCCCGTTCGAGTCGCTCCCCAGCAGTACGAGTGTAATTGCGCTAACTCCGTCGCTCGCCGCGAGGGGGCGATGTCTGCCGAGTCATAACAGAGGGGCGAGCCATCAGCGTCGCAGAAAGAGATCTGCATTGGTATGGGCCTGACCGCGGGCCACGGGCCGAGCTCGGACTTCACGGGTACATTCATCAAGTGCCCGGGCCGGGTACAGGTCTTGCATTCAAGTCTACAAGGGGGGCCAAAGCGGGTCAAGCTGGCCATTACTTTTTTTTTTTTTTTTTTTTTTTTAGCGGCATCTTTTTTGGAAGCGTGTTCAGGGGTTGGGAGAGGAATCATGGTGCGGGATAAACAGATACTGAAGAATGTGTGTGTGCGTGTATGTGTTTGTACGGTTTGGTGTGTGTGCAGCGAATGCTCTTCCAGAGCACTAGTGGCGCGGCATTCCTTTTCGTTCCCGGCGGCGCCGCCATCGTACCATCGCTTCTCAACACCAACACGCACACACACGCTCCTACACAATGCGCTCCCTCGCCGGAGGAAACCATCTGTACGCACGAGTGCTTGCATCCTCATGATAGGTGAAGAGGATCCCCTGAGGGGTACGTTTCCTGAACAGTTTGTCGCAAACCACCGCAAAAAACAACGATATTTTTTTTATGATTGTGCGCAGCAAGTGTGACCAATTTAGAACTTTGTCCGTCTTTTGTTTAAACCCGTCGCTGACGTTCCCGTCGTTTTCAACTGTGACACGTGGTTTTCTTTACTGCTGCTTGTCATTTTTGTTTATCTGTCCTTTCCGTGCGAATTTGGTTGCAGAAAAGGAAGATCGGGGTGATTTTTCTTATCAAGCTGCCTACGCCTGCAGATTGGTCCAAATAATAATAGCGGCAAATAAAAAAAAAATTGTCACAGTATTTACTATCGGGTATTGTAATCAACGTATGTGTAGCAGTGGCGAGCGAGCTGCCATGCCGCGCAATTTGTAAGCTACTCATACTGGGCTAAAATAAAGCGCAGCTGGCCCGTGAAAATTAGCTTCGGGCCAGGCCGGGCCGGCTGTCGGAAATGGATAGCGGGCCGCGGGCTAGTCCAGGCCCAATAGACAACGGGCCGGGCTGGGCCGGGCTTCTAAATATCGGCCCGTGCAGACCTCTAGTCACAGGCATCGTGGGTGGAGGGTGTCAGTCGCGTCGTCGGTCTTGCGTCCACCCGGGGTCTCCCGGACTGCTTTGTTTTCGGCAGCTTCTGGACGTGGATTGAAAGCAAGGTTCGATGCCACTGCATCACAAGGTAGTTCGCCTCTAATCTCAAAATTCAAGGTTTGGAATCTGTATATAAACCAGGTTGAAACTTGGAATAACGAAGAAACCAGGTTGAAACTAGGTTATATTTTATAAATAAACCAGAATTTTATTTTTTAGATCTCAATGTCTCTTTGCGTAACAAATTACATCCCAAAGTGCCAGCTACATACCGGGATGTGATGATTTGTACTACATGTGCCCAAAGCTAGACGGTTACTAGAAAACTACCTACCTGTTGAATCAATACCTAGAAAATCACGAAGTCTATAAAAAATGGCAAAATCATTGCGATGCGGTTGTATCTTACTGCCATAATATCTGCCCTAAACGTGCTTATAGTACAAGCAAGCAACAATATCACCTGCATAATTTACATATTAAATGATAACAAAATATGAAAATAAGGATGACACGAGGACTGCAATTTTGTAAAATCAAACGTCGTGCTTAGGATCGAAAAACTACGTCAAACAACGTGCGGAGATTAAAAGGAAAAGAAAAAAAAAAGAAATTTCAGCATGAATGTTTTTAGTTAGGGAAATCCGTATTTTTTATATACAGAGCTATTTTTTTTAGTTTTCTACGTGTTACAGATTGCAGTCAAATATATCAAAAGGCGCGCCTGTAGTGCTAGCCGCAACATGTCCAGATGAATATCTAAAATTAAATAATTAAATAAGCACCACAACTTGTCTCTCTACGTCCCCAGAGCAGCTGCTCACCGTTCTACCACAATACACAAAAATATTTGTAAGTTGAAGTTACAGTAACTCGCCGTAACAAGATTTTTTTCTTGAACTCTTCTGCCTCGCGCCATGCTGTCGATGACTGGGTTGGGAGCGCCTCCTCGCGGAGAGGCGCCGCCGCCTTCTCTTTTTTCCGATTACGCCCTCTACGCACGAATGAGACGGCCGGAGAAGCTTTCGCGCGCTTCGGGATCTCGGAGGCCATGGCGCGATGGGGTGTGGACAAGAAGCTCGCCGTCGCCCCGTAAACAAACCATTGAAATGCGATGCTGTAGGCGTCGGTATCAGTCCCCGTGCTCTTTTTCGTGTTGGAAATATTTATTATACGTCTCCCTGGCAATGTTTGACTACTTAACGGGGCTTCAGCGAAATTACCGAGGCTCGTCACACCGCAAAACATCAAGTGAATAATGTTACATCGGCGATTCCTTCCGCGGGGACGGCACAGAATGAACTCTAAAGCCTGATTCGCATGATGAGATTCCGCTCGCAATTTTCAGTCGCGACGACGTCGTTCGGGCTGCAAAAGTGTGAACTGTAGCTGAGATGATGGACGTCGATACTGAAAATAGCAAGCAGAATCGGCAACAAGTCGATGATGGCCACTGGTGACAATAATCAATATCTCCTTGTATCTACTCTTCACACTGAGGCTGCTTAAACCAACCAACCTTCAAACTTAAAAGTTTTTTGAAGCCTGTACTTCTTATCGCAATTACCGAGCCAACATTTGGTGTACAGGCAGGTGTCGTCTAAAAGAGCAGACGACCAGCAGACGACAGTTCAAACGATCAGGTGGACGTCTGAACTTGAAGATGCTCTGAACGTAATCCGCAGGTGGTCCGTACAACTTGACGGTTTACCCGCTTTTATGTTGGAATCAAACAAATAAATCTGATGACCACAAGTATCCGTGAATTCAACCCAAAGTGCTTCCCGCACAAGCAATCGTGGTCCGACGGCGTCTGGTCTCCCCTTTTCACGGCACATATCTTTGTTCTCGAACGAACCGAGCACGTGAAAACTGACCTTCAAACCTTTCTCGACTCTATTGGTACAGCCCCAGTCGCGGCGTTTTGGCCGGAATGCAGATTTTTGTGTGGTTGCTTTTGAAACAACGTATTAATGCACGTCTCGCATGGTGACTTCCACCCACAGCCCCAGACCGGAAGTGCGCACGACGCGCCACCACCGCGCCGTAACGTAACAGAGTTGATTTCGTGTATACTTCGACTTTAAATATAAAATTTAGCCATTTATGAAACTAGACGACAGTTGTGTCCAAAAAAACTTATCGGGCATGAATAAACGCGCACGGGAATTTAGCACATTCGTGCAGTGCGAAAGACTAAGGAGAATGATAAAACTAATGCTAACAATATGCAAATAGTCATGATAGAGATCACTAATAAGAAAGTGTACATGATAATGCAAAGGAATGTTAACATAGTTTAACAGACGGGATGCGGGAGACCAAGAATGGTGATGCTTGGAATGGCAATATTCAATGAATAATCTGCCGGGAGGACCCGCGTTATGATGCAGTTTCTCTAGTTATTTCTTGTATTTCCGTCTGTGCATTTGTAGCGCGTCGCGGCGTCATTTCTTTAGGCGCACGATTTCACGCCGGTAGCAGCGGGTCTGCTGGAAGCGAACCTCGGCCTGCCACGATCCGGTCAGAAGACTTCTGAGGGCCGGGGTTTGTAGACCCCTGTTCTTCTAAACTGACGCCGTCATTTCGCTCTAGAAGGTCTGTCTGTAGCTCTCAAGGTTTGGCAGCGCACCTGGCATGACAAAGTGACACTTTTTTACGCTCACCCACCTTGCTCGTGGATGATATGAAAGAAATCAAAATGATCAGAAAGGCTTTAAACTATGCCTAATTATTTTGTCGAATTTTTTTTAAAGTTTATTGGGACGCGTTTTAGCATAAACCGACATTCACTTGTATTGGACCGTGCTTGTGCACGATGGAACGCTAGAGCGCCACTTTGATTACAGCGAAGCTGTTTATGGCTAGGGTTCCTTGGATACTTCGTGTGCGTGACCAAAAACTTTACGCTCGCACCACCGCACGCTCAAGCCTTCCCCGTATAAAAAGATTCGAAGTAAATAACCAAAATAAAGCGTTGACAATGGCGCGTGCAAGCCATTTGTTTTAGGCTTTTACAGTGACGTACCAACTTGTTTTTGAGTGGGGTGGCAAACCAGAACCCCCCTCTGCCCCCCCCCCCCCCCAGGGCCGGGGGGGGGGCAGAGGGGGGAGAGGGTGTTTGCGTTTGCCCTTCTTGGTGGCCCTTCCCAGTGCTTGCCCTTCCCAGTGGCGGCTGTTTCAGGGGGGGGGGGGGGGGGGGGGGGGCGAAACACATCCCTTGCTCCCCACTCTGAGAACTGGGGGGGGGGGGGAAGCCCCCCTTTCCCCTCCGGTTGGTACGCCCATGGACTTTTGCTTTAGAACTGTGACTGCTGCAGACGCCGGCAAGTGCGGCGCGTGGAACACCATTCCCTGCATTCTCCTTGATGCTTGGGTAATTTAGCAATAGGTCTATTTCACTTCTATCGGTGTAATGGGAAGGCCGCGTATAGTTCGGACTCCTGAAGAGCAACGCGCCAACGAAGCGCAACGGTGGGAACGGCACGGAGAATGTCAGCGGCGGCAGCGGGCAGCGAGCACCACCACTGAAGATCCTGCACAAAACGCCAAGCGGCAAACCAGACAAAAGGACGAACGTCGAGGGGCAGACAACGCATCAAAAAATAATTTTGTGTTACGTCTGTGTCATGTACTAAACAACTTCGCTGGTCATCCACCTTCACAGATTGGAATGGCTCATGATTTTCTAGAGCGCAGCTCTTAGGCGCCCGCTTCCGGCTTGAGCGGCGTCGGCGTCGTTGTCGGCGTCGTTGTCGGCGTCGCCGTCGGCGTCGCCGTCGGCGTTACCGTGAGTTGCATGCTACGCGTGTGGAAAGCTTGCATGCAGCACGTTGCATGCAAGCACGGTAACCGCGCGCTGCATGCAACGCGCATGCAAGGCGCATGCAAAGCTTGCATGCCAGTGGCGTAACCGCGCGTTGCATGCAACGGCGTAACCACGCGTTGCATTATGGGTAGTTTCTCATAATGATGTAACGAGGGTTACCCTCGTGAGGGTTACGAGGGTTACGAGGATCACTCTCTCGAGGGTTACGAGGGTTACCCTCACGAGGATCACGAGGGTTACCCTCACGAGGGTCACGAGCGTTACCCTCACGATGGTTGCGAGGGTTAGTTACCCTCAAAAGGGTTACCCTCACGAGGGTCACGAGGGTTACTCTCTTGAGGGTTACCCTCACGAGGGTCACGAGGGTTATGAGAGTTACCCTCACGTAAGGCCCCCTGAGGTCACGTGACCCCCCCTGAGGTCACGTGACCTCAGGGAGTCACCTATCCCTCAGTACCCTTCCATCCTCCTCCTCAGGAGCTGCGCTCTAATCCGGCCTTACTGGGAGTTGTAAACGGCTTTCATTTTTGGTTATTTACTTCGAATCTTTTACACGCGGAAGGCCGCGTTCGGCTGTGCGAACGTGGAGTTTTTGGTCACGCAAACGAAAATCCGCGGAACCCCAGCCATAAGCAGTGTCGCTGTAAAAAATTCATTGTGTGCCGGTGGCACGTACCGAGCGTGACAGAACAGCGTGGCTCAGCCGAGTAGCTTTTGCATATACCTTCACATGCCACCTTCTCGCGCTCAGCACTTCGCTTCAATAAGAGCAATGCTATTTTGCAATTCTAAGGCTAACATTACTTTTGGTTAAAACCTATTAATGATTTTTACTGTTCAACAACATTTAGAGCACCGTATATACACATTTAGCTATCAAGCTTCTCTCTACTTTTTTACACTGCCTATCAATATATGTGACACATCAAAACACAGACTACCCACTCAGATCTTGTACAATGGAAGTCTTACATTGCTCCATAAATTTGAACTAACTACGGTGCTTTTTCATTTACACATGTAGCAACTAAAACATAAAACTCTCTACCGGAAAGTGAAACATTGATGTCAAGTTTTCGAACATTCACCCTCGCCTTGCTATCATATATTCGCTCTCAAACTTCACTGGAAATAAACTGACTCATCTTCTACTGATTCCTTCCCATTTATTATTTATTATCTTTTTTTTACCTAGAATTGAAGATCAAACTACGTGCTTCTCATTTTTTATGGATCATAAAAGATTATGCTCTTCAACTGTCTTAGGATTTTTTTAGTGTTAAATGTATATTTATTTTGCACGTCGCAGACTCAAGGGTCTTTGTTTGTAATATTATTACTAGCATGAACAGAAGCGCGTTACCAATCAGTGTCGTCATTCTTTTTTTCGTCTTTTATAATTATTTAGCTACATGTATCGTAAATTTCTGAACCGCCTTCTCACAGAATAGGGCTTATCCGGTGCATCGTCTCGCGTGACGATGCACTGGACATGCGCAGTGCGACCGGCACTCATGCAGTATCGTATAAGGACTGCCTACGTTCATTGGATAATGTTCCTCTTGTTCTGCACGCCATGCTGTTGCCTATCGCATTATCAACGTGATATATCGCGCCGGAAGTGGGCATTACAGGCTGAAGCACAGCAGGACGGCGCAGCAACGTCGATAGAACTTCAGAGAACGCCGGACCATTCGTAAATCTCGGGCAACCTTTTTGAAAACTCGAAGCGTTTCAAGCAAAAGGTCGAGCTGTTCCTCAGGGCTACGACGGCGGAAAAACGTCCGAGAAATAAAGCTGCAAAGGCTGCAGTCCTGCTGAGCTTCGCCGGTGACGGAATGTTTGACGTTTCCAATAATTTTAAGTTTGAAGCCGAGGAATACGAGGACGACAACGAAACCCCCGTCAACGAGTCTTACGCCTACTGCACCGAGATGAGCAACAAAATGCATCAACGGGATATATTTCACTTGAGAATGCAGGCCGAAGGCGAACCCTTTGAAAAGTTTGTTCTAGACTTGGAAAAGCAAGCCGTCCAGTGCAACTTCGGCGAGCTGCACGACTCATTTATCGGATACCAGATCGTGTTTGGCACAAATAATTTGTAGCGCAGTGAGAAAATGCCCCAGAAAAAGGGCCGGACATTGCTAAAGGCAGAATATATGTGCAAAATAGAGGAAAACTTAGCGCTGGAAAACCAAGTCTGGAATAAGGTTTTCAACCGTATTGATTCTATTTCACACAAAACGGCTCCACATTGCAGCAAGACGGGTGAGAAAAACAGGAAGCAACTACGCTGCAGTATGTGCAATTGGCAACACTAAATTCGACAGTGCCCCGCGTTCAGAAAGAAATGGAACCCAAGCCGAAATATGAATCACTTCGCGATTTGCTGTCCTGGATTGACCGTCGTTGGCGAAGTAAGCAGAAGTGACGTCGACGATGACTTTGACGTCCTCAAGATGGGTGTTTAAAGCGGAAACCACTACGAGTGGGTACTCTATCGAAAATAGATCTTTTACCGGAATGTGATTTCCACTAAAAGGTAAATTTTACTGAAAATGGGACACTTTTTCACTTCCAGTTTATATGGAATTTACCGGAAATCGCTGGAATTTGCCAGAAGTAAGCAGAGTTGTCTGGATTCACCGGAAACTACCGGTAGTCATCGGATTTTCTGGGAATCACCAGAATTCACCGGAAGTTACCTTTCAGGAAGAAGCCTGTGAACAGTGGGTTTTGTATGTTTACCAGATGCTGGAGGCTTCGATAACCAATAAATTGGTTATTCCATATAGAATTGGAAGTTTCATGTCTTTATTTCACAATGTAGCTAACAGTGAAACAATTAGCATGACCAAAGTATTATATCTTTGCATATAATATAAAGAATAAATACACCATAATATGCAACATAATGCTGCCATGATGGCAGTTATCTAAACACATTGAGCGACTGAAAGTATAAAAAACAAACTTGGCAGGTATAAATACAATAAATATTTTAGTACCAGGAAAATAAAATGTATGAGAACAAAAAGACTGCAGGGGGTAATTTAAAAAAATACAAGCCACTTCACAAAGTTAGGTAAAAATGTTCCATAGGCTCGTATTGATGAGTGATATTAAAAGGATATCCACAAAAGAACCCTTCCAGGAACCAAGAAATACAGCGCCCATTAAAACTACGGCCATTGTCTTTCAAAAGTAGGCATGACATGACGAATAGATCATTAAGAAAAATACATTTGCCTAAACAACTGACCCACAAAGCTAGGAAAACATTGCACAATAAAGTGACTGCCACAGGTTTTCTGAGTTAGACATACCATAATAAATAAATTAAAAATGGCACCTGCCAGAATAACTGGCTCGCAGACACTGAAGGACACTGCACATTAAAAGTGACAGGCACTGGCTTTCTGGGTTAGGCATGACATTGTGAATAAAATATATGAAAAATGACACCCACCAGCAAAACCGGCGCACAAACACCGAAATAAATGGCACTCCAAAAATGACTACCACTGGCTTTCTGAGGTAGGCGTGACATAATAAATAGTATATTTAAAATAATGGCATTCACAAACAAAAGTGGCTCACAAGCACTAAAAAAACTGCACATTAAAAGTGACTGCCACTTGCTTTCTGAGTTAGGCTCCGCCGAGAGGTCTCGTACCTGCTATGGGCCAGACGCTATTACCTGGAGCAAATAGCATGATGCCAGTGATCGCTGCCCACTTTTCTAAATCTTCAAAACAGTTCGTTGCGCGCACTTCTTGCAGGATTGCAACGTTGTCACAGTCGTCCTCTTTAGAGCGGTTACACCCTTTACAGTTTCGGCCGCCGGCCCTCTACAACGACTGAGAGAAGCATTTTTTTGTTAAGGCAGGTGAGCCCGTGCGGTTGGCGCGCGTGGCCAAGTCGTGGTAAACGCAATAAGCTGAGTCAGACGCACATCGTTTCAAACAAAAGTATTATTATTTACTTGGAAAAAAATTCAGCTTCGCCGAATGAGCTTTGACAGCAAAACAACAAAGCCAAGGTTCCAATGGAGAACTGCACAATTAGAAAATACGAAGAGACGGCGCGCTACAACATTACTATGATTCTAGACAGAACATTGGACAACACAATAAAAAAATAAATCAACAGACGGGAGGAGAAATAGAATAAAGCGGGAAATCCGAAACGTTCACAGTGCAGGCCTCACTCAAATTGAAGTCGATGGGGCATCATCGGGCTCTCTGCTGGGGTAGTCCAGCAGGAAGATGACAGCGGCGAGTCCGACGATGAAGAAGCCTCAAGCATGGCGTCGCCTGGCGTCCATTTTCTTCGGATCACACCGCAACCACGAACGTCATGTTCACTTGTCCACCCGCCCTCCGAAAACTGTACCTCTCTGCCGCGTTCCATTCCCCGCCTCGCAGGTGCCGAAAGCACTTCCTTCACCGGAGGAAGAAAGAAACCGGAATTCGTCTTTCCTTGACAGGGCGCATCATGGGGGGAGACCTACGCAGAACGAAAATTGGCGGAGCAGCATCGGCGAGCAGGAATAATGTACAATGAAAAAGTTTGTGAGAACGTCGGTCGTGGCCAGAGTATGTGACAAACGTCGTCTTGAGCTAAAACACTCACGAGAATGTACTTGCATTGGCGGCCGCCATGACACACTCAATCCCAGGTACGAGACTGCTGCGCCCGAGCGGACTTGTGCCTGCACGGACGCCAGACACTTTTGCCTGTCACAAATAGCTAGTTGCCACCGATCGCGGCCCACCTTTCTGGATCTTTAAGGCAGTTCGCTCTGCGCAATTCGGGATTGCAACGTGGCCCTGACCTAAAACAAACACGAGAATGCCACGGCGTATGCGGTAGCCATTACACAGTCAGTCTTCGGCTCGCCTTGGCTTTCTTGGCTTTAGGCGTTTCCCTCGCGACGAGTTCCAGTGAAGTCCGGTAAAGAAAGCGTGGCTGCCGGTAAAACTTCCAACAAAGCCAGGTACGTCTTGCTAACGAGAGTGGCTAAGGGTCAAACGTTTAGTAAATACTGGTAAACTACGCTGGTTTCGGGTCAAAACGGTTGCCTTACAAAAATGTCATATATGGGCCAGATATATTTTATATACGGCCATATATACTCGAATAAGGACGTAAATAAGGCAGTATACTGCCAGATAAGGGAGCGAATAGGGGCATATATGGCAAGATGACACCATATATGGTTAGGTATAGTGACGGATATAACCATGTATGGTGCAAATTATTGCCATATATGGCTATATATAGCCCCTTAAATGGCGTGCATTTTCCATGTCTGCCTTATACGGCAGGATGTAGTCTATATATAGCACGCGCTTGTCTCCGTATATATATAAAAAATATATCCCTCTCCTTTTTCACGGACACATTTCTTATAAAAAGCTTGCCAATTCTAGATTCTGAATTTGAATCTGCAGATAATTTGTTTTATTTAATTTCCTTTTCCAATCGAATACTCCATCAATATTTTCTGAAGAGAAACGCTGTTTACAGAGTGATTTAACAGTGATTCCTCATATTTTTTGTTTGGCGCATTTAAAAAAAATGTTAGCAAAGATTATTGCTCTGTCAAGTGTGTACTATATATTAATTTGTGCAAGTGCAAGTTCTTTGAAGATTGCAAAACAACTTATACATGCTTGCGATCATTTAAAACTTCTTTTGCGACTTATCACCAAAATGATACTAGAGATGCAGCTGGATGTGAATCAACTGTTCTAATGAGCTAGTGTTTTGAATTCAAGATGATGGACCATATTCAACTGAACATAAATCAATTCCTGAAACCTTCAAAACAACTTAGCAAATTCTATTTTAAAAGACATAGGTTGCATCAAGTGTATGTTTCATATTAACGTGATCTAGAACGTATCTGAACAGAAAACAATCACAAAAATTAAAAGTATTTTGTGAAGTGAAAGCTAACATATCATTTTGATGGTCAGTATTTACATGGCAGTTCAGTGACTAGCCGGCATCGGCGCTTTGCTGTTCAAACTGGCGAGCCCCGTCATGGAAGTTCCGTTTACTGATCGGAATCGTTTTATTTTTTTTGCCTTTTTCACTATGCAGTCAAGTCATTGAGATTCTGACGAACTGCGGCAATTCATGAATAGTGAGTGGAAATGTTTGTGTCGATCAATCCTTCCTAAATGACTGCCGACGCTGGCGTATTTGATCCCAGCATGGCAAGCCTGACGTGTTTTATCGCGAAAACGCGAGAAAAAACAATGCGGTGAGGAACATTTGCTGTTCAGGATTTCAAAATCTGACCGCCTACGCCACGAAAAAATAAATTTTACAACACCAAACGGTACTTTTTTTCAGGAAGCTAGTTTAATTTGATGTACTATACTTAAAACCCGGCGGTATATGCACGTGCTTGGCTCTGATAAAAATAAAAACAATATAGCGAAGCCTAAAAATGAAAAAAACACGTGGCATCATTGAGCACACGCCTTGAGTTACAAAAACAATAATAAACATTATTTTCCAGAAACTAGAAAAGTAAGAGATGTGCTTATTGCAAAAGGTTAAAACAGCGCAAAAAACAACGGACAGGGTAAAGAAGGACACAGTGTCCTTCTTTACCCTGTCCGTTGTTTTTTGCGCTGTTTTAACCTTTTAAAATGTCATACCAACTCGCCCAGGCTTCAACTTTAGTGCTTATTGCTTATGACGCTACGAGAGTGTGAAATTGAGTGGGAAAATATGCTATTTCAGGCAGGAATCGACTGTTTTCTGTGGTAGTTACGATCACCTGACAGAAATATTTAAAATCTTCACATAGCCAAACGATATCTGTCTCTTTGATAGCTTATGTTAATCGACATACCGTACCAGAAAAACGAAAAAATAAAAACTTTTCTTTTTACCGCAAAAAAAAAAGCGAGAAACACCAATGCGTTGTGGATGTTCACACAGCCGGGTTTGTGAATGTGACCCCTTGACGCTAGGAAAAATAAATGTTACAACGCCAAACGACACTGTTTCTGAAAGCTAGTTTAATTATCCGCGCTGTACTTGAATCTAAGGAATAAAAACGTCTTTAGGCCTAATAAAAAAGTAAAACTGCGGAGCGCCACCTGTATAAGTAAAACCAGGCGGCACGCGGAGATAGCACTGATCTACCAGAACAAAATTAAATACTACTTTCAGGAAGTCAGAAAATTAAGAGATGTGCTTAATAAGTAGCGCGCTATGAGCTCAGCTAAATTACTGCCTTAAAATGGCGGTATTTTTGTTTCAATAGTGAGTGAAGATGGCCGCTTTCAGAAAAACTTCGGCTGCATCCCTGTTTCAGTTTTACCACTTACACATTTTCCCATTTTGCTCGCAATATGCTCATTATTATTACATTGCTTTCTTCGTTGAAAGGACTTCCGCTGTTTGCCTACTACACCGACCCACATATTAGCACGGAGGGAGTGAATTATCTCGGCAACACAAGAGAGCCACAGTTTGTGCATTGCAACAATTCAAACTTGGGCTCGCACTTTTTATTTTCACTTTCTGCGTGATTGCTACCCTAAAGAACGGGACCGACGACTGAAAAAAAAAAAGATATAAAATATTTAAGATAACAAAAACGAATACAAAAAGGAGAGAAAAATATTTAAAATAATAAAAAATAATACAGAAAGGGAAGAAAAATATTTAAAATAATAAAAACTACTACAAAAAAGTGAGAAAAAATAATTAAAATAAAAACATACAAAAATGTAAGCAGAAAGATTGCGGTCACCGCGATTCGAACCAACGACCACACGCTCACCGAACAGCGCTCCAACAAGATAGGCTACCACCACCCGGTTAAGCCTCGCATATTTTCTAAAAGGTTGCATGTCTGCTGAATTCGTTCTGAACCATTCTACGCTTAGTTTCGTATTTAATATTTTGCAATGTGTTCAGGACTTATTCATAATATTGTGGCAATATTGGGGTGCGCAAAAATTTATTATTGCTGTGTCTTTTTTGAGTTTTATAATGCGGTTTTTTGATCGTTTCATTTCAAACGTCTTGAAGATACGAATATAATCTCATCGAATCAACAGCCTATGTTTCGCTCGTTTTGCCGGCCGTGTGCGTTTGAATGCCTGTGTTCCTGTGTTCACGACCGGCTAACGGTCGAATTTGCCGATTAGTCGTGATGCGTGGAGTTTTCCTTAGTTTCCAATGTGTCCGAAAAAGACGGAAGCGACTGTGAGACGTGGAACTACGTCAAATCTGCTCAACAGCCAGGATCAATGCACGGGATTCAAAGTAAGTTCGTTTCTTTGTTCGTTAGGGCTAGACTATTTCCTGCGTTCAAAAGGCTTGTTATTGTCTGTAGATCGCTTGCTTTTACCAGTATTACTAATTGTGCGCGAATGGTGTTATGCGAGGCTGTTTTTCTTTGTTTTTCCCCGATGCAGAGGCTGTCTATTCGGTCAAGGTCCATCAGTACCGGCGGAACTGATTGGAGACGGGGGGGGGGGGAAGTTTGATTGCCTCCCTCCGCCGTATTGTTTACTAGTAAACTAGAATGTCTGGAAGAGCGCGGTGCCCCTCTACCGCCGATGTCACTCTCCGTCCTTGCGTGCAGAGAGCTGGACCCGACAAAAAGCAGCGATTGATTGATCGCGCAAGCCCGTAGCTTCCGCCGCCGAGTCGTCTGCGAACGACTTCTTTTTCGCGATTCGTAATCAGAAAAGAATTGCCAAAATTTGGTGCCGCAATGATTTCACCCCATGGTGATTAATGCATAGCATTCCACTTCCTATCGCAAAACATTGTCCCCGCGAAATAATTCTTGACGGTGGCACTTAATCTTCACGAAATGTCGAGCTCTAAAGATCATTTGCTGTACACGTGTTTCTTATGATCCAACGCACGTGCAACGAATTTCACACCTCCAGAAACACTCAGGCTGCTTTAAATGGGGAAGCATTTATTCTCTTCCTACAGGTGTTTTTTTAGAGGCTATCAAGTATTAATTGCAAGCTTCTTGGGAAATTTGCAAGCATGTCCTGAATTAAGGTAGTGTGTCACCAGTTTTTGGTATCTATATTTTCTTCAGTGTAAGTATATAGTGTTAGACATACCTCACCCCATCCCTGTTTTTTCGCTTGGTACTGCCTTTAGCGAATGGTGTTAGTTGTAATTGTTTTTAGTTGTTGCATGATTGTAGTAAGGGGGTGAGCTGGTACTAATTGAACACCTTGAAAAATAGTTCGCAAAACGTCAAGGAGACAGGGAGAGTAACACGCAGACCTCATGCAAGCGCTGACTGAACTCGCATAAATCAGAGAAGGGAGAAATAAAGAATGCAGAAGGAGCTCGAGCACAGGCCCGAGTGGAACGCGCTGATTTGCCTGTTAGCAAGAGCAGATTTAAAAAAAATAATTTCCATGTCAGTTAAGGTAACAGATGGATGGCTAATACATAAAGACAGCTCAATTTTTCTCTAAAATCTGCGATGGATTGTCACCTACCTATGCACTGTTTACGCTGCTCGTGTATGTCATCCTTAGGAAAAACGTGAATAATTAGCAGATACTATAAATAAAGCATACGAGAGAATTATTTTAGGCCTTTATTATTCTTAGTATGGGCGAACAATGTGTCTGCACATTCGTCTGTTACCTGAGCTGCCGAGTAAATCGTTTTTACATTCTTATGCATATGGGTGAATTAGCACGTTCCACTTGGACCTGTTCGAACTTTTGCTACAGCTCCTTCTGCATTCTTTATTTTTTTCTTTTCTAATTTGTGTGTTGGGAATCTGCACTCGCATGTAGTGTATGTATTCCTCTACTTTATTCCTTGTTTTTTGTGTGCTATAGTTCACGATGTTCAATCAGAATGAACTCACCACCTTTCTTCGTGGGAAAGCTGTTGTTAATTCTAGAGTGTCTGTAAAACAATCTACCTGACATCTTTGCCTCACGCCCCGGTTCCTGAAGCTCACATTCTCCGAGCACAACCTTTCTGATTTCTCTCGTCCTCTTATTTATTTTCTTTTGTGTTCAATACATGGAGTTGCGAATCTGTACCAGTCTGCGTCCGACGTGTTCCTATCCTTTTGTCCTTGTCTTTTTTTGCACTTTTTTCAAGTTGGTCCATGATATTTTTTATCATATATTCTAATCTGTGTTTTCATCTTTATACTTACTACAGCCTTTCCCACTTAGACGTTGGCATTCACTTTCGCCATCCTGATGTGAGTGACCTGAGACGACACAGAATGACAGTCTCCTCTGCTGAAGTCCTGGCTTCATAGAAGACTGCCAAGGCTGTTCATGGTAAGGTGCTTATATATTGAGCAATATAATAGCAACTTATTGCTGCTAGGATTGTTTGTAACACAGACTGTAGATATGGGCAGGCCTTTAGCAATTCTGATGCCACTCAAGCGGAATGAAAGCCTCTAGGGGAATTGCGCATTTCATTCGTAAGCGGAATGCTGAGTTCACAACAGAAGTGCGTTGCGTTGCCTTGCGTTGGGGGATCGGTGGCCAACTGAAATCGGAGCTTTGGATCAGATCAGTGTCATTGGAGTCAGATAAGTGTCATTGGATCAGATAAGTGTCGTTGGAATCAGATAAGTGTCAAATTGGAGATGCGCAGCACATTTTGAAAATTCTTCCGTAATATATAGGATTTGAGACCCACAGACAAGAGAAATAAGGAAAGCGCAAAGAATAGAGCATCTGAAGGACAAGTGTGGAAGTATTCCTATAGCGCCGTCGACCGAAGAGCTCCAATTTTTATCTAAACAATAGCGGTGAGGGAGAGGAATGAATTGTAAGGGTTTTCTTTTTCGTTTTTTTACTTTTTTTCTTTAGTCTTTTCCCTTTTTTTTGTCTTGTCTTTCGCTTTTTTCCTTGTAATTTGTGCTATTTCTTCTGCTTATCACGTTCTGGAAAGTCAATCTAGACGTTGAAGAGAGGAATGAAGTAGTCAAATACACAAGACTTATACGTTCAGTGCGTGTGCTTGTCTTTCGCAGTACCTGGTGTGTGATTGTTTCCCTTCACTTTCACCGTAGTATATGCAAAAATGAATAATGACATCGGCATATTTGTTGTGCCAAAGCCTGTCACACTTGTTCCAAACTCTGATCTCCACGAGATCACAAAACCATTGTTTCTGTTGTAGTGGCACGGCAGACTCTATACTTGTTTTGCTCCAGTCTTTGTAAGGGGGACGCTGTAATCCGATTCTACTCACCTATGGTGTACTAGATAGCACCATATTTGCAGAGCTAGTCTTTGGGTTTTGTAGTTCCATCGAAATATATTTCAGCTTTTAAGTTATTTGTTATTTCGCATGTAAATTTACGAGCTTATCTAGATTGAAGACAGCAAACATCTTGCCAGCACTCATGGTACGCGTTTGAAGTTTATTGCGTTAACATAATTGACCCAACCTCTGATTTTTATTTGTCAGTGCCTCTATGGAATTGTGCAAGCTAGGATTGCTTTTGTTTGTTTGTTTCACATAATCTACAGCACATTTGTTTACCTTTCTACTCAATGCAGCCCTCGCCGAACAGAAGCAAGCATCGACTAGGCCGAGGTTCAGGTCCATGGCAGTCTGCAAAGGTAGTTGATGGTAACCCTTAGCGAAAAGTCGTTCGAAATCAGTATACTGAATGTATACTAATAGTGAACTTAGGGTATGTACTGAGATCGTACTAGTTTCACACTTCTATGAAACAAAATAGTATACTTTTAGTACAGCACAAGTGCATATGTAGTATACCATAAGTGCACCGCCAGTGCACATCTAGCATAATGCAAGTGTACATTTAGTACACTACATGTATGCTTTTTTTGCACTAAATGTACACTACTAGAACATATATACGGGGTGTCCCAGATGACTTGCACCAAACTTTAAAAAGAAACCGGGGCGTTCTGCGGGAGTGAAACCAAACTCACGCTGTTAGCAAGTCTCTTGCGAAAGTGCACGCAATTGTTTTAGTGCGCCTAGTTATTTAATTAAGACTAACAAGCTAACTTTTGAAATCTTCGTTTAAAAGCCGAGGTGTGCATTGGAAAGTTGTAGAGCGCATTAAGAAACACCCCATTAAACTATTTTCAACAAGGTGCACTTTGCATGCTCGTTTTTCCTAACCTTCGAAAAACGCCCGCGAAATACAAAACAAAACCGCGTGACAACTCGCTTCCCCAATCACGGCGCGCGGGCGCGCCGCGAATATGCGTGCTTTGAAGGCCGGAAGAAAGCACGAAAGCGTGTTATGTTGCGAATACTTTAATTGGGTGTTTCTCAATGCGCCCTTCAACTTTACAATTGACATCTTGGCCCTTAAAAGAATATTTGAAAGGTTAGCTGATTAATTTTAGTTATTTAGATAACCAGGCGCATTAAAAACATCTGTGCACTTTCGCAAGACGCTTGCTAATGACAGTTGATTTCACTCCTGCAGGGCGCTCCATTGTTTTTTTAAGTATGTTGCAAGTTATCTAGGACGCCGTCTATGTCGGGCGTTCTGAATAGAAAGAACGGTCTAAAATTGGCCAGAAAAATCAGCGCCTGCATTTAAAAAGCTGACTTTTCAAAGGTGTTTCTTTGAACGGCTGGATCCCAACTTGTGCAATTTCATGACAGATGCTCCATTCTCGTGAAATGTTAAGAAACACCGTTGACAACACTTAATTGATAATAATGCAGAGGTGCCATTATCGGGAGATGCACTCTTAAAAATGAGTCAGGAAATTTCCGAGGAAAGTCTTGGCAGCTCTATTTCCAAACATTTCTAGTCAGAATAACGTACAATCATATGTTATGAAATTATGTGGGAAAAGTTGTCAAAAAAAGACACCGCGTTTTTAAGCTGCGAGTATAGACGTGAAAATGACAATTGAATCATTTTCAAATCTTCCCTCGTGAAAATAATGTACTGCCGTTTTCCAACATTGACTAGGAGAGTTGTCATTTTGATTTGCGGCTATGTACGTGAAAATTACGAGGAAATCTTTGGCAGCTCTATTTCCAAACATTCCTCATAAAAATGACGTACCAGCGTCTTCTGAAACTGTGTGAGAAAAGCCATAAAGAAAATATGCATTGCATTTTTCAACTGAAAGTATGTATGCGTAGCATACAAACATTATGATCAGTGTTCTTCACTTAATTGATAAGACAGAAATTGAAATCCTACTTATCACTTTATTCAAGTATCCGAGCCTGCCTCACTGTACTCTCTCCTTTGTGATGATAGTGTGCCATTACATCCTGCGTAAAAAGAGAAGAGAAAATTACCCTATGCCACCCTATGATATAACACCACATAACTCGCTCAAAGGACCAGTATGTGAGGAAGGCAAGATAGTAACCACTTCATCCTGACAGAAGGGTGAGGAAAATCGGACAATAGCTTTTCTGAAAGCCTGATATGTCAGACATTGGTGGTGTGCCTTCTTTGCATGCCCAGGGCTATGCTACAGGTAATAGTGTTCATTGCAGGGCACAACAGTTATTACCTAAAATTCTAGGCACCATAAAGAAAATGTCGAACAAACAATAGCCTTTTCAAGATTCAAGGTTGCAGCTGCTACATTTTAAGCACATATGGATTAATGAAGGCCACAATGAAAACATACGAGAATGGCCTATTTTCAGGGCTGTACTAATATTAACATTTTATTTTAGAAGTTTAGTATATTACGGTATTCGATATTGGTTTGAAGATTAATTGTACTACTGTAAACTACTAAATTTTACGAAGGCTTAGTTTTTGCGAGTTCATCGAAATTGCTTAAAATTGGTCCTGCATAAAAGTAACCCCATGGATACGAATGCATTGAACATTACTCCTGATTGTGAAATTTTGTACCTGCAAAGTATTCCCAACACTTACACTTCATAAAATGTATGAAATATTGAGCTCGCGAAAATAAAGTCGTTTATCCCATTCAAACCTTTCAAAGCACTCGCAAAGTCACCATTGCGATGGATTTGCTTTGTTCAGTGCGCTTCTCCGCATGTGCCAGTGCGCTTCAGAGATTAGTTCCGGATGAAATCCCAAGATTAAGACATTTGAACGTGGGACATATTCACTTTTTGATAAAATAGAATCTCAAACTTTTCACATCGAATGGTTTCCCAGGAGACTTCTCGGGTCCGCATGCACTGTTACTCCGCAACAAGCAGGCTCTCTTGGGATGACAAGAAAAAACCCAGCGCCTGAACGTTGTTCAAACCAGCACTCAGGAGAATCGAAAAGCCTGTCAAGCACTCGCTATCAGGACAGGCCGCTTACTTCCAAAGGCTTCATACCTGTCTGCTCGATGCACCATTCAGCCACCCATAATAGAGATCAGTGGGCGGACGTCACTTTTACTCTCGTGATGCAGTTCCCTGCAGGTTCCCGCAGGTTCCAACCTGCTAGCCAAACTGAGTCAGGCCTGCAGCCCTGCGGGAAACGTCAATTCCACTCTTTTACACGTAGACACCCACTTTTTGCATGTACCTGAAAGAATCTCTAACACAGAGGAAACAAAATGATCAGCCCTTTTTGAATGCATCCTTTGCTTTTGCTGAGAACATACATACAAGTCACATGCTAATACACATTCAGTGGTGCGGCTTAATTTATCATTTGTACTTTTTTATATATAACTTCGAGCTTTTAGAGGAAAGATTCAATATAATGGGTTGTACATAAATTCTTGCTATGAACTATCCTATACATTTACACATTACCTGATATCATAAAAGCATTAGAGCAGCGCAGGGCTGTACTGCATGAATTACAAAATTGCAACCAATCAAAAGTTGGCATTTATTTAAATTATTACTATTGGCTATTATTACCGTATTTTCCGGACTATAGTCCGCACCCGGTGTATAGCCCGCAGGGGCAACTTCAAGGTCAAAAATAAAAGATTTTGCTTAGATAGTCCGCGCCCGGTGCATAGTCCGCACTCGGTGCATAGTCCGCACCTGGTGCTTAGTCGACACGAAAATCTCATTGGCAACACACCTTGACATGACTGCTTTCGTAGCTCACAAAGAAGCTTGTATTATACATAAATCATAACTTACATACTCTTTTATTCACAAAATCCGTCTCATCTCGTCATAATCAACGATATTGAAAAACAAAATTCCTGTATAGTCCGCACGCGTAGATAGTCCGCACCGCCTGAATTTTCAACTTTTAAACATGTATAGTCCGCGGAATATAGTCCGGAAAATACGGTATTTGACAAAGAATAACTGGGCGAGTTGGTACGTTGGTAGTCTTTCAACTCCATCGAATATTCAGGTCCTTTTCGCATTTTTTCACGTTTTTGCTTTCTCTAACTGCTCTGCTTTTTGTAGCGGCTTTCGCCGCCACTAAAAAACGTGACATCTCAACTCACTTTAAATTTACATCACGCAATCGTAAACTTGGAAAGCTTGCCGCTTCGGCATACGCAAAGACACCGCGCGTCTCTACGGCACAGGCATCAGCACAGGCAAGAAATCATGCTGCTCGCTCTTGTAACGTTTTTCTCGCTCCCGCTTAATAAAACAAATCGTTAGCGAGAGGCTGTTGGGACCACACGTCAGAACTAGCATGACCTGTGATTGCTTAATCTGCCGTCAGACTGCACTAGAACGCTCCGCAAAAGCGTCGTCGGGCGAGCGTCGTAGGACGGCGCCACCAACAGGCCCTCGGTTCCGCCGCACGCGAATCTTTCTCACTCTGCGGAGAGAGCCATACATTTTGAACATACGCTCTTTTCAAATGGCGAAATAACACCGGGTAGAGCATAGTTAGAATCAAGCATAGCTTAGCAACCACACGGTGCACGACAAAGTTTGAAACAGCGGCGCCCTACGCAGAAACAAACGAAACTTCCTCACCGGGGCTTGCACCAGTCGGTCATGACTGTCCGCCACTTACTTGCGTTGGTAAGACGCAGCGTCTCCCACCTCTCAGTAATCGCTTGCTATTCTTGAACACGGTATTCGTAACTAAGATATCTAAAATATCCGCTAAAACGGCTAAAACGTAAAAAGGGAGCGATACTCGAAGCCTCCGGCACTCCAACGGGAAACGGCGGCCGAACGGAAGCTGATTGCAATAGCGATGGTCATGCGCAGTTTTCAAAAGTCTCTTTTTTTGCTCTTTTTTTTTTAAACAAAACTAAGCAAATCAATATATATTAATGATAATAATGTCACTATATCAATTTTGTAAACAATTAACAATAATTTAGTCAATCTTAGTTTTTATCTAAACTTTAGATTTTTTTCAGTGTAAAACCGAAACTTTATGAAGCAATTTTTCTTTTCGTCGCCAAGGCTATTCTGAATCATCTGCGCATGCTTGCACTCCTGGGATTTCGGCTTTTCTGGAAGGCTTGGCTCTTGCGACAAATAAATAATGAGGGCAACCCCGTATTTTGACCCCGCAGGGGGCACCTGTGAAAGCAGGTGTTTGGAGAGTGGCGTCTTCACGGACCCCGAGCCCCGCAGGGGGCGCCTGCACCTTAGGTGCTAGGTGCTTGGTGAGTAGCGTCACCACGGACCCCAGCCACGTGGGCCACCATACCCGCACGCAGGGGGCACCTACTTTATAGTAGGTGCTTGGTGAGTGGCGTCACTACGAACCCCGAGCCATGTGGGTTCGCCCACCCACGTCTGGCTGTGCGTGGCTTAACCCGTGTCCGGGGAAAAGGGGACCCTGGTGGTTGAGCTGAGCCCGGGGTTTATTTGGACCCTTCGGGGCCCCCCGGGTGAGGCAATACACCGCTTCGTCCCCTGCTTCTCGTAGACGGGTGTCCTGGCTTGGCCCGACCAGGATGATTCAGTCAGTCGCCTCTTCTACCCTATTCTTCCTTCTTTCACTTTTCCTCCCACCTCTTTCTCTTTTCTCCTACACTCTCTTCCTTCCTTTTTCACCTCCTTAGGCGGCAAGGGTCAACCTTGAGTGGAAACAGGTCCTGTCCCTGCAACCACACTAGGGTATAGTGCCCGGGCAGCACTGGTAGAGTAATTGTGTCAGCCAAGCCTTTCTTGTTATGGCACATTACCTACCCCCTTGTTGGGCTCCGTGGTGGGCGGTGCACCCGGGCACTGAACTTCCTTTCCCATCTATATGGGTCTACGTAACAAATCTTTTCTTGATCGGCCCCCGAAAAGGAGCCGCACCGAAGTTTCTACCTCACACGAGGCACACCCTACTTCAACTAGATTCCCAAAATTTTTGGTACTTCACTCTGAAAGCGACAAACAACTATCGAAAATGTCACCATTTCTTGTTGCAAAGGTCCTCGAGGGTGTAATTGGAAAGAACTTTAAAGCGAAGAAGCTGGCATCTGGCGATTTGCTTGTAGAAATTGAGACCAGCCACCAGAGTTCTGCACTCATTGCACTCAACTGTGTGTCGGACTACAAGGTTACTGTGACACCCCACAAGACATTGAACACCATCCAAGGAGTCATCTCGGAGGACGACCTTTTGGACGCGTCTGAGAGCGAAGTAGTGGAGGGCCTTTCTGACCAGGGGGTTGTAGCTGCGAGGCGCATCTCCTTGCGTCGTGACGGCCAAGAGCTGAAGACGAGGCACATCGTGCTTACCTTTGAGTCCACCACACTTCCCGAGTCTGTGAAAGCTGGATACCTCTACTGCAGAGTTCGTCCTTACGTTCCGAACCCCAGAAGGTGTTTCAACTGCCAAAGATTTGGACACGGCTCACAGAACTGCCGCGGCAAAGCGACATGTGCCAAGTGCGGCAAAACTGACGATGCAGCCGACTCGTGCTCCAACGACGCACTCTGTGTAAACTGCAAAGAGCCCCACCCCGCTTACTCCAGATCATGTAAGACGTGGAAAGATGAGAAGGAAATTCTCACCCTTAAAGTGAAAGAAAACCTCTCATACCCAGAGGCGCGTCGCCGCTTCGCGTTTTTGCGCAAGGGCGGCTTTACACAGGTGGTGCAGCGGGGACCTGCACCACTGAAGGTTGCAGTGGCAACCCAGACGTCCTTCCCGGATGCTAGGAAGCCACTGCAGTCCCCAACACCCCAGCTGAAGCTTCAGCTTCCTGGGCGTTCACTCTCGGCTGGTAGGCCCACATCCTCCTCCAGCGAGAGTTGTACCTCTTCCAAGGGGCAGCAGGCTGTCCTCTCTCATGCAGAGGGCTCACAGGCTGTTTCTCCTACCCAAGATGGGTCGGCTGTGTCCGCACCTGTCAGTGCTTCGCGGTCTCCTTCCAAGGAGAGGGGGCCACGCTCCCGAGTGAATTCTTCGGAGGGAGCGTCCTCATCCAAGGAGCGGCACGACTCTTGTGCCACTCCTCCAGCACCCAAGGGGCAGGAGCAGGTGGGCTTAGGCGACTGCCTGCCCAGTACCTCTGCTCCTCCGGCTGGTGGAGGTTGGGGCCGGGGTTTTCCACCTCGTGCCCAGAGCCTTCCTAAACCGGCAAGAACAGCCTCTGCCCAGGAGGCAGAACCAATGGAGGAGGGTGCTGAATCATCCACTCCTGCGTCTGACCCAGACGACATGGAGTGGCAGGTCCCCAAGGGCAAGCACAAGGGTAAAAAACCAATTGTTGCACCAAAGTAACAATTATATTCCACAAGGTTTGTATGCTCTCTCAGCAGGAACATAATCCTGCATCCTCAGTTGCTACATTGACCTCACGACACCGAAAAACTTTGTTAATTTCTATTGCTCCACCTACTCCTAGGGTCCAGCCGAGACAGAGGAGTAACGGCGACTCCCTCGCCAGTGGCCTCGGCCCGAAGTCTCGACGCCCTTGGATGTCGGAGGGGGTAGCTTCATATAAACCAACCAGAGGACTACTGGTGACTCCCTTGCTTGGGGCTTTATTTTTAATTGTTTTTCCCCAAAGGTTTGGTCGGAGCTGCCTTCTTGCAGACTGATTAAATCATCATTCATGTCCATATTCACATTTTATGAAATTTACCTCCTGTGACTGGATTAGTTTTGCTGTAGTTACCATTACACAAATGTAGTGACTTTCTGGTAAAGAGCGAACTGCCTAACGTTAATAATGTCTGTTTTTTTTACAATGGAACTGCCGTGGACTTTTTTCCAATTATGACGACATCACCTTTTTATTAAATGAACACCATCCTGCTGCCTTTTGTTTGCAGGAGACGCACCTTAAAGAAAGTCATTCAAACGTGCTTCGACACTTCAAAGTCTTCAGAAAAGATAGGCTGAACGCATCTGTGGCTTCCGGTGGTGTTGCAGTGGTTGTCCAACGCATGGTCCCGTCCACTGAGGTGGCTTTGCAAACCTCCCTCGAGGCTGTGGCAGTCCGCATGCTGTTGGACCGCGTGATTACCGTCTGCTCAGTGTACATCTCCCCGGGATATCAGCTGCAGTACGAAGAGCTAGATGATCTAATTAGCCAGCTTCCCGTGCCTTACATTATTTTAGGTGATTTTAATGCACACAATCCTTTGTGGGGAAGCGGTAGAAGGGATGCTCGAGGGGCACTCATTGAACGGTTTCTTCTTTCGACGAGATTGTGTCTGCTCAACACAAAAGAAGCCACTTATTTTAGTTCAGCAACTTGTAGTTTTACTTCCATTGATCTTTCGTTTTGTCATCCTTCGTTATACCCCCTGGTTTTATGGAAGGTCATCCCAAATCCATATGGGAGTGACCACTTTCCGCTCCTTTTAGAGTTCAACCATCCTCCTGCTGGTCTTTTAACACGTACCCCTCGCTGGAAGCTTGAAAAGGCTGACTGGTCAATCTTTACAGACGCCTCACTTATAGCATGTTCATCCCTTGATGATCTTTCTATCGATGAGGTCACCGAGCACATTACTCAGCACATCTTGCAGGCCGCTATGCTTGCCATTCCCATGACATCCTCACATCTTCCAAAAAGGCCAAAGCTGTGGTGGAACAAAGACTGCCGCCAGGCAAAGAAAGAACAGAATCGTGCATGGGGTATTTTCAGGCGTTATCCCACAGCAAATAACCTGATCGGTTTTAGAAAAAAAGAGCACAAGCGAGGTATATCCGACGGCAAGTCAAGCGGCAAAGCTTTAGAGGGTATGCTTCTTCAATTAATAGCAGTGCATCCTCGAAGGAAATTTGGGGCCGTGTACATAAAATTGAAGGCTCTTACCGGGTATTTTCTGTCCCACTCCTGAACAAAAACGGAGTATGCCCCGCCAGCCTAGAAGAACAGGCGAATATCCTTGGTGAGCAGTTCGAATTTGTTTCAAGTTCTCAACATTATACTCGGTCATTTCAGAGACACAAGCTACAGGCAGAGAAAAAGGCAGTTACTTTGTCAGGTGGCTTGCAGGAGCCCTATAATTAACTATTTACACTTTTTGAACTACAGCTGGTTCTTCATTCGTCCAAACAGACGGCTCCTGGGCCAGACGGCATTCATTACAGAATGCTTCAGCACCTCCATCCATCAACTCTTGAGCTTGTTTTATATTTGTTCAACCGCATTTGGCTTGAAGGTTGCTTCCCCTCATCTTGGAAGGTGGCTATCATAATTCCCCTGCTGAAGCCAGGAAAGGATCCTACCTGTACATCTAGCTTTAGGCCGACAGCCCTCACGAGTTGCTTTTCAAAGACACTAGAAAGGATGATAAATAAAAGGCTTATATTTTATTTAGAAAGAAACAAGCTACTTGACCGTTACCAGTGTGGTTTTCGCACAGCTCGATCGACAGTTGATCATCTGGTACGCTTTGAGACTACTGTGCGAGAGGCCTTTGTAAATAGACAGCATTGCTTCTCTGTCTTTTTTGACTTGGAAAAGGCATTTGATACGACTTTGCGCTACGGCATACTGCAGGATTTGTTTAACATTGGTCTTCGGGGCAGAATGCTCGGTGCCATCCATAGTTACTTCCGGGATTGCACTTTTCGTGTGAAGCTTGCGGCAACTCTTTCTAAAGAATTCTCGCAAGAAAATGGAGTCCCACAGGGCGGTGTGCTTAGCGTGACACTTTTTATCCTAAAAATGAATTCAATTGCTCGTATTATACCCCCATTTGTTCAGTACTCGCTCTATGTTGATGATGTACAGATATCAGTCTCGTCGTGTAATCCGTCCATCTGTGAACGTCGACTTCAACTTGCAATCAACAGTTTGGTCAAATGGGCGGATGTAAATGGTTTTAGGTTCTCTCCCGAGAAAACGGTTTGTGTGTGCTTTTCTCGTCGCCGCGGAATTTTACTTGAGCCTTCCTTAAATATGTATGAAGTCCCTATTGCAGTAAAGAACGAACACAAGTTTTTAGGTCTTATATTTGACTCTAAAATGACATTCATTCCACATGTTAAGAGCCTCAAAATGAAATGTGTGAAATCACTTAATATACTCAAGGTCTTGTCGCACGTGTCCTGGGGGGCTGATCGGTGTTGTTTATTGCGCATCTACCACTCAGTGGTACGGTCCAGACTTGATTATGGCTGTATTGTGTACGGCTCCGCACGGGCATCGGTTCTCAAGATGCTGGACCCCATTCATCATCAGGGGCTCAGACTCTCCACTGGTGCTTTTCGCACATCTCCAATACTCAGCCTATATGTAGAGGCAAATGAGCACCCACTGGAGAAAAGGAGGTTTGAACTAGGCTTCATGTATTTTCTGCGAATTAGGTCTGTTCCTGGTCACCCGACCCTGGACTGCATAGAACAAGTACACTATGAGCAGACTTTTATAAATAAGCCTTCATTTGTTCCACCTATCGCCTTGAGAATTCGTTCTTCTGCTGAGTCCTTAGGGCTGGATGTGCTACCCCCAGTTGTGCAACGCTTGAACTCAGTAGCTCCTTGGGACCTCATGCCCATCCACTGTGAGTTGAAACTAACAAAATACAACAAGAAAGAGACCTCTAATGAAGTTCTGAGACAAGAATGTTTCGAACTCCAGGACCAGTACCGAGACTTCACAAGTTTTTACACTGATGGGAGCAAAACTGATTCCTATGTAGGCTGCTCAGTGGTAGGGCCTTCTGTGAAGTGTGTTCAGAGAATTAACAATAGTGCCTGTATTCTTTCCGCAGAGCTTTATGGCTTACTCCTTGCCATAGACCACGTTCTCAAAAAGAAGATCCGTAAGTCAATTGTTTACACTGACTCACTTAGTGCTTTACGAGCTCTAGACACAACGAGGGATGTTCAAAATCCACTTGTTCTACAAATAAGGAACCGGTTATTTTCAGCATCAAAAAGGAAGAAAGAAATAACATTATGCTGGGTACCTTCCCATGTTGGAATTCCTGGGAATGAGGATGCTGACCGTGCAGCGAGCACTGCTAAGGATCGACAAGTGGATCTGCACAGAATACCCTACAGAGATTATAGACATGCCCTGAAAAAGTCTACAAAGTGCAAGTGGCAAGAGGAGTGGAACCAAGAAATGAATAATAAGTTGCATGCAGTAAAACCTTTAATTCAGGAATGGGAGAGTGCACGTCATCGCGAGCGATTTTATGAGGTGGTATTATGTCGACTCCGAATTGGTCATACACGTCTTACGCATGGGCACCTTTTGCGAGGGGAGGATGCTCCAGAGTGTGATCACTGTCATATACCATTAAGCCTCCTGCACATTTTACTTGTATGCCCTATGTATGACCGTGAACGTCAAAAACATTTTGGACGAATTTACCAAGAGCATACCCCATTACATTTGGTTATTTTACTCGGTGACGAACCGCTAATACCGCACAAGTGTGTTTTTAATTTTCTTAGAGATATCAGACTACTAGACCAGCTATAATTTAACTTGTTTCCTGGAATCATGCCCATGTGGGGATTCTTTTATGTTCATAGTTTTTTATAACCCACAAGCTACTACAGCTCTTTCTTCTTTATAACCCTGGTTTCCTGCAATAGTCATAGTTGTTGGCGCATTATAGCCTTGGATGCTGCTGCGCCACTAAACCTCAATCAATCAATCAAACCGTATTTTGAAACAAAGAGCGTGCCCGATTCTTTTTGGGCGAGGGAAAGACACGTAAAATTTACGTCGATATTTTACAGCGTGGAACTCTCGATCCACTGTGTTGGCGTGTTCGGTGTTGCAATTGTCAAGTTCTTTTCACGTGAATTGAGATGTCTTGAAGTTTTGGAAGATAAATCTACACAATGAAACACTTTCGGTGAAAGCTTGATGTTGTCACATGAAGGCGCCGATTTCTCCAGCCAATTTCAGAGTGAGCTTCCATTCATAACACCACTTCGCTTATGCGGTTTAGAACTTTATTTGCGCTGCATGTGACTATGCAAGGTGGAGCATCTTATGTCCCCGTTATTAGCCGTGGTTTCCCTTGCCTCCTGTCATTTTGCTTGCTGTGGGTGCAGATATCTGAAACAGCGTATAGTGAGCTGAGACCTGAATTACAAAAACACTGGATCATCCTGCAAACGTTATTTGTCTACTAGCCTATGAGGCAGCACGCAAGTGGCGGTGCACTTTGAAAACAAAGACATGTGCATGCTTTTGCATCAGCTGCATCAAACACTTGGTGCAATTGCCCTCGATCGTCTAGCTTCCGAATAGTGCTAACAGTTTTTTTACAGTAAACTTTTATTCTTCAATAAAGGTAACAAATACAGTTCAGGGAAAATAAAAGCTATCTTTGCAATAAAATTAGATTTTCAATTGATAAATATAGTAAAAATGACTAGCTAAAATAATTATTGACAAGTTAGATAACGCTACTTTCCGTGGCGTACAATGTAGCTAACTTTACTATGTGTGCTTTTTTTCGGGCTATAGTCCATGCTCATTTGCCACGTAAGTATGCTCTGACAGTGCCAGTGCCGGTCGTTTCCCCGGGGAACGTTTGGACCACGTGGTCTGCAGTGAAATGAGAAATGAAGCATTCCTTTGTCACATTATGTCAGCTGTATACCCGGTGATATTTTTTAATCAACAGGTTTTAGAAAAAAAAGGGGCTTGCTGCCACGTTGATACAGTATTCAGTGTGTCGTGCGACTCAGCGGACATTACATGGGTGGATAACTGTGGCAACATATTTATTATTTAACCGAAATCCGTAAATTACCTTTTTTTTATTGCTGTTTTAGAGGCAGTCATTATTAGCGCGTAACCCGATCAAAACTATTCACTAAACAGCAAGGGGCTTTGAGATATTTGTTTATCAAATTTTTCACTTTCTTCCCCAATTCAAGAACCACGCGCGGCAGGGGCGGGGAAAATGGAGAGTGACTTAGCGGTTTTGACATGGCATGTCGCCAATGTCATGTGTGTTTGTGTTAGTGAGAACTTCTCATATTGGAGTTCCATGCATTATTTATTTTCTAGTGAAGTTACAACCCTTATAAAGTGCTGTCGGATTCAGCATGAACAAACTTGCACACTTTTGACAACGTGCTTTTGGTGGATGCTCCAGCATCATACTTCAAAAGGTGCGTCTGAAGCGACTACGTAAGTATAACATCCAGTGCTCTGTCCAGCGCGCTGTTTTTTGATCAGGCGACGGAAGGCAGACTTTGAGCTATGAATAACCCAAAACTCGTCGCCTTTTCGCAAATTGTTTCGGTTGGGCGAGAGTTTATTCACAGCCCCTTTAAAATTGAAAATTCATCATGGTGACTTACACTGTCAATTAAAAAAGTTAATTAGACAACGTACTGTGACGTTTGTGTACTCATATAATGTCCGCCGAGGCTACAAATATCCTGTGAAAACGGCATCGGGGTATCTATCTCGCGTTTTTAATGTGTTGATCTTAAAAAATCGCACTATATATATATATATATATATATATATACCCGTTTATATAATTTGAGTATGCCGACCGCAAGCACTCAAAGTAGAAATTTAGTATACTTAAGTGCACTTCCTGTATACTGATTTTGAACTACTTTTTAACGCGGGCACTACGATTCTACTACATGTACTAATCAATGCAGATTGTTGGACTAGTTGGTACTGGGAATTTGACGACATGATGGCGCTTAAGACAAGGGCAAAAGGGGAGACTAGACAACACGGAGCGCTACTTCAACTGTTTATTTTTGAAAAAGGGGGGGAACATAAATACACTCAAACCGCTTCACCTCAGCCAATCCCTGGCCTCACCGTCTCCCGCAAAAACGCTATCTCCTTGTCTAACAAGTCAATGGAGGCAACGCTGACACATTGTGCTCCAGACTGTTTTATCAAGTCTGCTTCTATTATTTCTCTGACTGTTTTATATTTGTGTCTGGATAGAATCGCGCACGTGCTGAACAAGGGCTTGCACCCACAATCGTGAAAATGAACTGAAAGATGACCGTCACGGTGATTATTAACATTCAAATTGTGCTCTCGTAACCTATCATTTAGGCATCTGCCATGAGCATGAGCTTCCAATAGATAACGTCATTCAGTTTCTAGACCTCAAGCTAACCCTGTCCAGTCATCATATTTGTTGGACCTACCAGCCTAGGGCCAATAAGCCCCTGTTGCCGTTTAAGTCTTCCCATTCTAAACTCGACAAAAGGGGGATTGTGAAGTTGTGCTTTCTGAACGCTCTTTGTAGATCGTGTATCCATGTGACACATTCGAGTCTGGGAAAGCAGTGGGAGCGCTTTCTATTCGCCTGTTATCCCAAGAATGTGCTGGTGTCTGTTGCGGAAGGCGTTTTCAGGGGGCTGAGTGCTCAAGATAACTCTTCTCCGGGGTTAGTCAAAGAGAATCAAGGTAAACAAAAGATAGCGGTTGTCCCCTATATGCATAAAACTGCGCACAACCTTAAGAAAATAGCTGACCGAGTAAACACGAAGGTTGTTTTCTCGGCTCCGGAGAAGCTAGCCAGGTTGTGCAGATTAACGAACCCCTTTCGCGGAGGCCCCCTTTGCTGTGGCAAGAAACATAGAAACCCGTTTCTCGGTTGTGCAGAGGGAGTCGTGTACGTGATTCCGTTGTCATGCGGTAAAAAATACATCGGGCAAACAGGCAGATGCCTAAATGATAGGTTACGAGAGCACAATTTGAATGTTAATAATCACCGTGACGGTCATCTTTCAGTTCATTGTCACGATTGTGGGTGCAAGCCCTTGTTCAGCACGTGCGCGATTCTATCCAGACACAAAGATAAAACGGTCAGAGAAATAATAGAAGCAGACTTGATAAAACAGTCTGGAGCACAATGTGTCAGCGTTGCCTCCATTGACTTGTTAGACAAGGAGATAGCGTTTTTGCGGGCGACGGTGAGGCCTGGGATTGGCTGAGGTGAAGCGGTTTGAGTGTATTTATGTTCCCCCCCTTTTTCAAAAATAAGCAGTTGAAGTAGCGCTCCGTGTTGTCTAGTCTCCCCTTTTGTCCTTGTCTTAAGCGCCATCATGTCGTCAAATTACATGTACTAGTTTTGTACGAATGAGTATACTTTCAGTCCACCACCGTTTTTACTGGAAGTACACTTTAAGTACACTTAAAGTATACATTCAGTACGAAGACAACACTGAAAGTATACTTTTAGTATACTTCAGTGCCCTTTTAGTATACTGATTCTGAACGACTTTTCGCTAAGGGAAGCTGCCTTATAGATACAGCTGCGTAAGAGCAGCTTGTCCTGGGTGGCAATTTGAAACGCATTTTTAAGTTTTAGAAAGTGAAATTTGCATGGGCATACTTTCAATGGGAAACCTTACGAAGCCTCTTCTGAACTTTCATCTTGAGATTTCAATACAGCCGTTTGTGCTGCACACACACTGGCTACTTCGGCCAGGTAGAGACTTGATTCATATGTAGGTAGACAGGTGAGTATCAACTGCTCAGTGCTGTCCGTGGTGACGTTCTCCCCTTATCAGACGACTTACCACATTTGGTTCGCAAGGCATATGAAAAGGAGAGCATGTCAGCTGCTGCATGATGTTCCCAGTACTGGGCAGTCGACCATTGCTTGTTCACCTTCGTATAGATCACGACTGTACTTCAAGCTCAGCAAGTGTGACGCTTATCTGATTCATCCTAGCAGTGGTGTGCTGAGCGGTATGTGTAGAGCTAGTTGACTTGTGTACAGACCCGATTGGGAACTTTAATGCAATCTTGTGTAGTCCCATTGATGTTATGATTATGATTACACAACGTTTTATGGCACGAAGAGAAAACAAAACGCGATGTAATTGGTTTTTTAGACTGCCTGTGTGACCTTCAAGCTTGTCTTTGTACGTTCTGCGCCGCGAAATGCCCTCTATAAGCAAAATTTCGAGAATCCTTGAGCTATATGCTGCAAGGAGTGAAATCAGCGGTCCTGAGCCAGGGGCATATTTAGAAAAATTATTACAAAACAATGTAGCTAATAATGTGTATGTGTGCTGAATATTGTGTTTTTTTTCTCCCAATTACAGCATACACGGAGGGTATCTCCAAGGAGAAGGGGTGGGATTATGTAGAGAAGCTAGTGCTTCTTTCTATAGGGTATGAAGCTGTCCGAAGTAAGGCCAGAATGAAAAAAAGCACCACCAAGTTCCGCCTGGTCCTGAGCAGACACAAAAATGAACACAGAATTCAGAAGAAGAGTAATACGAAAGACTTACGCAGGCAGCCACACCTTTTGAGTTCGCAATGATTTGATTATTATCCTGCATTTGCTCAAGGTCGCCTAGTATACACACCATATTGGTGATCTTTAGCGCAGCTGGAACATTGTTTTTTTCAGAATTAAACGTCATTGTTAATTGAACAAATGTGGCTGTGTGTGTAAGTCCTTCGTGTTTGTATTCTTTTTACTTGTGTGTTCAATATTTCATATTTTTCTCATGATTTATTCCTTCGTGTTTTTGTTTTTGTTACTTATGTGTTCATTATTTATTCATTTTTTTCTTTAATGAGGTTTTAGTTAAAGATATGATGCCCTCGTCATTTTCTAGTCCGGGAAACAGTGGCGACCACGTCGTGTTCAAGGAGCAGTAATGACCTTTTCACCTTGCATTGCTTCCGGCGAACAATGGTGTCTGTGTGTGTGTGTGTGTGTGCGGCGTGTTGGTCACAAGGGATGATTTGGGGACCGAACGGAAAAACAAGGCCAGCGAGGAGCGACTGGGGGACTTTGAACATCGCACGGTGCAAGGAAGGACTTCAACGACGAGGCAAGCAAGCAAGTCCATATGAAAACTGCTGTGCTTGACCAGAGTTGAATCACTACTGTGACTCTGTGAGTAAGAATCGACGACTTTGGAACTTCTTATAGTTTACAGCTCAATTGTTGCCTTCCGTTTGTTTTATTTTAATAGGTGTCTGTGTGCTATTACATTTTTAGTTTATTTTAATGGTTGTCCGTGTGATATTACAGTTTTGTTCCTTAAGATTTTTTCTTGAACGGGGAAGTGCTTGTTTGGAGTTTTCGCGCTTTCATGTATAAAACTTATTTTGCAAACCATACTCTCGGTCTGCTCCCTCGACAACGAATCCCGCCAAAGGGCTGTGACTTTCCGACGTCGAATGATATTTGCCATGTTTTCTAACTATCGATCGCTTGCATTCTATCTTTGTAGCAGACATATTTGTCGGAATGACAAATTCCGAACCAGGCCAATAAAGATTGGTCACTGGCCTGTTCGGTAGATATATCTACGTAAAGACACGTTTGGGGCCGTGTGGGATAGCAGTATAATGTATATTTTGTGGATACTCATATAAATGCTTTATATCATCCCATGTCTGGACCTGGAAAGTATGGTTGCTGTCCATGGCAATAATTTTCATGTGATGCCAGAAGGAACATCACATGAAAATTACTTTATATGGGGTGGGTACCCTATCTGCCAGACCCAAACACGGGATCATATAAAGCAGTCGTTGGGCAGATATGGGTATATAAGGAATTGGGCAGATATGACTATATCCATCCAGATACGGCCTGATTATGCATATCTGGCCATACCTGAACAATTCCTTATATATCCATATCTGTATTTTTTAATATAAGTTCAGATATGACATTTTTGTAAGGGTTAAAACGCGACCGTTTCCATCATATGTCACTGGAAGATTTTGTCGGAGTTTTTAATACGTAGAAATTCAATAGGTTCAATAGTCCTAAAAACATTAAATGCCAAAACCCATGGATCATGGAGAAAACTGAACGGGCTTCGTAAGCGTCGGTCTTCAAATGTAAGTGATCGGGCTGGCAACTTAAGAAGAATAATAATGTCAGCCAAAATACGCACTTCATAACATCCTTGCCAAAATTTTTGAAATCTGCGGCAGCATCAGCCAGTTTTGCATTAACGGCAATTCAGTGAGTGACAGGACAGAACTTTCATTTGAATTTAACAGCTTCCTCTAATTTGTGTTTACAAACGAGAAGAATCTAATTTTGTAGTTACGCATGCGCTAAGGACATGAACAGTATTAGTTTTGGAGCAGGGCACTGTGTCCATATTTCTATGATTTGATATTAAGTAATTGCATAGAGTGCATGCTTTGCCAAACTCGTTTCTTAAAATGTATGCCGAATGAATCTCTAGTGCTTGAATATTTTCTAGATCTATCAAAGATGCACTTTTGCCGGATACCTGGCTAGTAGCAAGAGTTATTCCCGGATACCTGGTTAGTAGCAAGAGGTATTCCCGTAAAAAAGGCGGAAGTTGTGACCTGCTGAAAACTATCAGCCCTATTTCTCATACCTGTGCACCTGTTGAATTGCTAGAAAACATTGTTAACACACAACGTGTTCCTTTCCGGGAGAAAAATGCTGTGGTTGACCCTGACCGAAGCATGGTTTCCGTAGAGGCTTGTCAACAGTGACTCAGTTAATTGAATTTCATCATGAAATATCCAGATATGTCAATGATCGGAAGCAAGTTGATGCAGTGTTCGTTGACTTGTCGAAGGCCTTCGATCGAGTACCACATGGTAATTTGGTAATGTACTCAAAGACATTGGTGTTTACCTACGTCTAATCAAATGAATTAACGAATATCTGACAAATCGCCAACCATTCGTGAATGTCAATGTTGCTTATTCAGGGTTGATTGATGTATAGTTTGTAGTAGCACATGGTTCTGTTTTAAACCCCTCCTGTTTTTGTTCGTCAGATGTCAGATTTCTAGCCGCCAGCGTCTGTCGCGGGACTTAAAATTTCAACGAGTTTACAACCCCAAATATATCGAAGGTTACCCATACGAAAATGTCATATATGGCCCTGATCTATTTTATATATGGCCATTTATGATAATATAAGGAGCCAGATATGGTCATATACCGCTATATATGGGTTCCAATACCGCCAGATATCGCCATATACCTGGAAAATACTGCCATTTGTGGCCCTATAAGTGCATAAATAAGGTCATATATAGCCATATACGCGTTCAAATACAGCCATAAATCGCTGTATAAACGTTCAAATTCTGACAACATTTAGCCCGTTCACGACATATATGGGTAAAAATATATCCCCTGATAATGATATATGGGCCCGTTTGGGTCGTCCAAGCAAAACGTCATATGTACTCGCCAAGACACTAGATGATTGATCTATATTGCATGAGTCTCACGTAATTGGTTAACTATTGTTAACATCCTTAAAGTGAAGTTATTCCAGGTATTTGGACCAATTAATCAATTTCGCATTTTGAAGATTGAAAGACAAACGAAATTTGGTTGTATGTTTGACGTGTGACAATATGACGAAGTGCATAAGATCGGAAAGCGAGTTAATCAAATAATGGATTTTCGATCGCAGCTCTTAGGCGCCCGTTTTCGCGTTAAGTGGTGTCGGTGTCGCCGTCGGCATCGGTGTAAACGCCCACTAAATTTAGCGAGAAAATTAATTGGTGGTTATGTCACGTGACGTCAATTTTCCCGCTAAATCTAGCAGTGAAACTAATTTTGTTCATGTTTACCCGCTAAATTTAGCGGGGAAACACGAACCGTTAGCTTACTGCAAACGCAAGATTTGGGACGCTACTTCGTCGTCCCAAATCTTTTTCCCTTCGAACGGCTGCGAAGCCGTTGCGCCCAGAGTACCGCAGCATCATTCAAAAACCGTTCGCGCAGCATCGCAACCTTCCGTGTGCGAGCGTCGACGATTCATCGTGTGTTGAAAGGCGGAAGATGTGCTGTCTGTGGTGTCTTCTATCTGTAACTTTTTCGTAAAAAATTTGAAATTTAAAAAGTGTACACATAGTTTTAAATTTAAAAAGTGTACACATAGTTTTAAATTTATTGGTAAAAGTTTATATATATTTATTTATCTATTTATTTGTGGACATCGTGCGCAAAAAATACTCGCGCCTATTTTTTCATTTAAAATTATAATGTGGGTTACACGGCGTAAAACATTGTATCTTCAAACTTGCATTGTTTTGGGTCACTTTCGGGCTGGACAGCGTCTTTGGAAGTTCAAAAGCTGAACTTAAATAGCTTTCCTGTTCACTCGGTTCTGACAGCAGGGTAGATGCTATGCATATTTTAAGCAAATCGTGTCTCCGGTTAGGGTCACGTGACTGCAGTCTAGAAGCTGGTGATAAGGCAGAACACGGTACCTGCCTGGAGCCCAAGGCCACACATAGCATTCATTGCACTATCAACGTTGGGTAGAAGTGACAAATACGCTCATTGTGGTCATTGATGCCCCAGAAGATAAGTATTTAGTGTGTGAACTTCCGTTTTAGCCTTTCCTTCTCTCCTTTTCCTTCTCTCCCTAAGCTGAAAGCGTGGAAGAAGGTGCTTTATTGCCGAACCACTCAGCCGTATACTTTTTGTCGCTAGACTCGGCTCTCTGTGCGCAGGAAATGGCAAAAGCGTGATCGCATGGTGTGACGGATGACGCATTAGCCTTTTGCAATATCGGAATGCCTGCTTGCGGATACGGACCTAGTTTGGAGTATGGCGCGCCCTGCGTGGCTACTGTGGATTCTGCTTGTGTAGCAATTGGTATCTCGGTCGAAAAGTCCCACCCGTATATCGGCAACAAGCGATTTCTTCAAAGAAGCCCAAGATTGTTTTGTGATGCGTTTAGTGTTCGGTTTTACAAATGAGAGCTTGTGCTACATCGTGTTGAATCTTCACGGACACCTTCCTTCTCGTTTTTGTGTTTGAGTGGATCTGCCGTGCCCATTTCGACATATATCTCGGATTACACCTTTCAAGTCCGATATCGTCAACGTAAGTGCGCTGCAACCTACTTCGGGAATATTGATCGTTTTCCTACAGGTACTCTTCCAGATTACCTCTAGAATTAGGCCGTGTTTACCTCCTGGCAGCGGGGAAAATAATTTCCCCGAAATTCTACCAGCAGTCACCCGCCATTGGCTGTCTGAGGTCATGTCACAACTGCAGATAAAATACTGCATTTTTTATTCCCCCTGCGTCTCGTGATAACACATTCCAGCGCCACCATGTCGTAGATACACGTTTCATGGACAAACTTTTCGTCGGCATTAACGTTTCATCGACATTCGTTACGCGAATGTCGATAATCGTGGTTTCACTGGGAACCAAGTTGAGCGAAATTAGGAGTGGTGTAAAGCGTAGCTCATGTGAAAAATATTAAAATTGGTACATACTCAATATCCAATCGGTATTTTTCTTATAGATATGAGAAGTCACTTTTTGTAGAAAATAAAAATATATATAAAGGTTGCATTATTTGATTGGGAAATATATGGCCTTATATGGGAGGCAAATCTGGCCAGATAGGCCTTATATAAACTGATTTGCTTGATATGGATAGATATCTCCAATCTTTTATATAACCATATCTGTTTTTTATATAAGTCCAGATATTGCTATTTTTGTAAGGGTAGACTCTTAAAAAAAAGCTAGTAAAAAGCTAGTAACTGCAGCAGTTACTACCCCTTTCTGACCGTTACTACCTTTCACTAACTATTTACTACCTCAAACGCGCGATAGGTAGTAAAAAGTTAGCAAATGCAGCCGTTACTAGCCTTTTCTGACCGTTACTACCTCAAAGGCGCGGAGAAGATGGCGGCGCTTGCTTCATACCCGATTGCCAGCGTTAGCAACGTACTTGCTGTTTCGGATCGCAGGGGGCGGTATCCACACGCAATGGTAGCGTCAAATATTGTTTGAGGGGGCATGTTTAAGGGTTGGAGCTGACTTTATAACGATCGCAGCCTCCGTACCAGCCCGACGTGGAAGCCAGCGCTGCAGCGAGCGCAGCAGCCATTGTTGATGCAATGGCCATGCGGCTTACTTACCTTCCTTTTCGTTTGCATTCGTTTGTGAGCGTTTATATTTTCATTTTGGTTTTAACTGGGATGAAAATAGCCACGTAGCACACACTAAAAACGTTTCCGAAAACAAATAAAAAAGTTAATTCCGTTTTTTTTATATTTTTTATTTCTGTATTTTTTAAAACTAATGTTTTTCTTTCACAAGAGACGCTTGGCAACATTGTACGACAAGCAAGTTGGGGCCAGTCGGAGTTCACAAGACGCTAATTTCTCCGATGTCAACCTGCCGTTTTTGCCTTGTGTCTTGTGCAGTTCTCGTGTTCCCGTGTTGGAGTGCATAGTTAACGTTCGTGCGCTCGACGGGGCGATTGTGTGCGTGAACCTGGACTGCTCTGAGGATAGTTCTAACGAGCTGGTACCGCTGTCACTGGATTGGGTTTCGTCGTCCAAGAAGCTTTTCTCTGCCTCCTCCTACTTGACACTGAGAACTTCTTCACGGTTTGTGTGTGCTCGGTGGTTGAATGATTCTGATTGAGCTGTCTTAGGTCGTGACAGTGCACTGTCACAACCGTTGATGTGCGTCTTAAATTGTGTATGTAGCTTTAGGACTAATGAAAAAAAACTGTTTTGTCATTCTACGAGTCTTTCTGAATTTGCTTATATCTTCCCCAAGAACGCGAGCATTCGTCAGTGTACTACAAAAATTAAGATGCGAGCTGCACGCGGTAATAATTTTGTATGCATTTTTGTAGCGCAGCACGCGAAAGGAATACAGCATGCCGTCGTACTCCCCGTCAATTACAGCCTTCGTTCGCCGTGGGAGACGGCAAGAAAGCACTCTCTCGCCGACGGCGACCACGTTCGTTTTAAAAGATGAACCACATGTAATCGATTTAGCAAGCGACGAGACTATCGAAGGAGACAGCGACGAGCGACGGCGATTTCTCACGGTCACCCGTCGCGTCGCTCGGTTTTGTTAATTTCTAGGAAATGTCGCTCATTGCCTTGGCCACTTGTTCCCGTCGCTTTCATGCGGTTTGCCTCGTCGCGCAACTGACCTAGCGACTGCGAAGAACTGACGTGCTGATACGCGACGACAAGTTTGCGCACTCAAATGGTCAGTATAAAAGACTTAAAGACAGTCGAGAAAGTTAGCAGGGAGGAAGTGGCCGAGTGGCCGAGCTGGTCTCAGCTCGTAAGCTTGCTGTGGGAACCTCCTGGGTTCGATTCCCGCTGCCCCCGCCCGTAAGTTAGCGATTAGAGTGATCCTGTGTTTGTGTTGAATGGATTGTGTCGATTGTGTGCTAAAAATGTGGGTGTGCATGTTTATATGTATCTACTTGCGAATGAGGAAGAATCGAAATAAACTACAAACAATTGGGGTCCTTTCATGTGTGCAGCATCTAATTGGACGTTGACTAGCGCCACCTGGATTACTCATTTTCAGTTACAATTTCTTTTTGCGCCTGCCATCTGGTGGTAAGTGGCATAACCCCACACCTTTTTTTTTTCACCGGAAATCACGTGACTAGTTGCGTTTCCGCTATTCCGTCGGGAGGTTGCGCTAGTTACTAGCTAGAGGTAGTAAAATACATGGATTCTACTTTGAGGCTAGTAACAGTTACTAGCTTCTTGACCTAGTAACCGTTACTAGCTTGACCGTTACTACCTAAGGTTACTAGATACCTAGTAACTTATGTGACAAGCGGTTACTAGCTCTTACCTAGTAAATACTACTAGCTTTTTTTAAGAGTGTATGCCTGGGCGTTAAGTTTTTTTTTTGGAGCGCAGCTCTTAGGCGCCGGTTTCCGGCTTGAGCGGCGTCGCCGTTAGCGTCGCAGCCGGCGTCGGCGTAGCCACGCGGTGAATTATGGGACTTTTCCCTTGATGCAACGCGCGGGGAGGAGGAGGACGAGGGGGAAGGGAGGAGTAGGAGGGGAAGGGAGGAGGAGCGATGAGGAGGAGGAGATGAGGGGAGCAGCTTGAGGGATGAGGGGAGAAGGACGAGGGGGAGGAAGAGGAGGGAGGAGGGGAGGAGGATTAGAGAGGAGGATGAGGAGGTGAGGAGGGGTATATCCTCCCCTCAGTACCCTTCCCTCCTCATCCTCAAGAGCTGCACTCTAATTCGGCCTTACAAACTGTTGTACACGTCTTTCACTTTTTTCAGGTTTACAATAAACTCTTAAAAATGGATAGCTGTAGATACCTAAAACCAAAAGTCTTCTGCTCTAAAGAATTACATCATTTAAATATGGTGACTTGTGTTACTGCTCGAATAAATGCATTTTGAAAATCACTGTTTATGTATACTATAAATCTATGGAACAAGGTACCCGGTGACGTTGTTGACATTGTTTCTTTTTGTTATTTGGCGAATTTCGTAGATATTTCTTTTCAGTGTTAAGTTGTTTTGACACTATAGCCTTTGAGCTGTATAGTGCATTGTTTATGTACCAATCTTTAATCTGCGCAATGACCTTGGAAACCAACCAAGCCTGAGCAAATTGTGCAAAATGAAAGCCGTGTGCAATTCCCTGTAACGGCGGATTAGAGTGCAGCTCTAGAGGAGGAGGAGGGAAGTTTACTGAAGGGAGGGTATACTCCTCCTCCCTCCTCCTCACCTCCTCATCATTCTGCTCCCCCCTCCGAGTGCAGTCGGCGTCGCCGTCACCGTCGGTGTAACCGTGAGTTCATTTGACCCTCGTGACGTCGCGTAACCCTCGTGAGTTCACGAGGGTCGCGTGACTTCACTGGGGTCACGGGACCTCACTGGGCTCACTTGACTTCAGGGGGGTCACGTGATTTCATGGGGGTCACGTGACGTCACGGGGGTCACGTGATCTCAGGGTGGTCACGTGACACCCCTCGGGGAGGGGGACAGGGGGGTCACGCGACCCCCCTGATCCTCCTCGAGAGGTGTCACGTGACCCCCTTGAGGGGGGTTACGTGACCCCCCTGAGGTCACGTGACTCCCGTGACGTAACGTGACCCCGCGCAGACATTTCAGGACGGTGCCGAAACGTCACTATGCCGAAACATCGCCGCGGTTACGCCGATGCCGACGGTGACGGCGACGCCACTCAAGCCGGAAACGGGCGCCTAAGAGCTGCGCTCTAAAACAAAAGCTGTCGGTGTGTGCAGCTGAATCTATTGTCTAGAAGGAAGATGTGTACAAAAATTGTTCTCTTACAGTAAAGGCTGAACTCCATGGGACGAATATGCTGCGAATAACCGACGAATTTTGCCCGGCGGCTTTTGCTCTGCGCGTGGAATCAACACAGTGGCTGCTACGTCGCGCGCAAAGCGAGCGTGCCGTCGGGCGGCGTTCGCTAGTTATTTGTCACATAATTCGTCCCATGGAGTTCAGCCTTAAGAAATGTTTATTTGTACTTGAATCATTCCTACCTGCTTTGGCCCCAACACGCCGGCACAATTAAAAAATAAAATAAAAGAGAGATTCTGCGCCTCGAGCGAGAGCTTTCTACTTTTGATAACAGTTCGTCGCACGCGCAGTCAATCCCCGGCGGAAGGGCACGAGCGCACGCCGGAGGAGGAGCTTCCGGGTTCTTAACCTGTCACCGACTTCTGAAATAATACCGCCATTTTGGAGTATGAAAGCAAACTTGTTATTTTCCTCGTTTCCGGTGAGCTGGATGTGACGCCAATCGTCATTGCGACATCTGGTGTTTTTTTATCATTTATTTTCTCGTTTCCGGTGATCTCTACGTGTGTCCAACAGATGCTGCAACTTCCGAGGTTCCCTGTTATGGTATAGGATCCAGAAGTTCCGGGAAAGGGCTCATAAGTGGAAACGCTCTTACTCACAAAACTGAAACACAACGCCTTTATAAGAAGACCGTTTTCAACCACACGGTTTTGCCAGAGGGTGCAGAGATTTTCTTGAAGTCACGATATATGTTAGAGAGTCGATAAACTTGCTTTTCTGACAGCACACCGCCACCTTAATTTCACCTGTCAGTGGAGTTTGTTTTTAGCCTCTCCACTTTGAGCGAGCCAATTTAACTTGGTGGTAACAGGTCAAGTATACACAGAATGTTTTAGCGCGGCTCTTAGGCACCCGTTTCCGGGTTTCGAGGCGTTGCCGTCGGCGTCGGCGTAACCGCGCTAAGTTTAGCGCGAATATTGACGTCAAGGGACATCAAGAGCAGTTCAATTCTCCACTAAATTTAGAAGAAAAATTATACTTCCCGTGACCTCAACACCAATTCAGTTTCGCCGAAAACTTTTGCGAATGAAAATGACGTCCCATGACTAGGTGTCACGTCACCTAGCCTTAATAGGCGGTATCGCGGCAGTACTGACAACAGAAATTGGCTGAGACATTATGTCGGTCAAACTGGCACCGGGATGCCAAGATGGAGGCTCGAGTCTCGTATTGAACCGGTGTGTTCGCGCGCGGAAGTTCGCGGTCAAAACTGGACAAGACATATTGCCCATGCCAGCAATAAGTGCAGGAGAACCATCCTTCGAGAGAGGAGTCGCCGGTGGCATGTCGGGTCTTTGTCATCAGTTCCCCCGGCGCAGAGTCTGCCACAACCAACCTTTAACGGACAATTAAGGCCGAAATCCTCGTCGCCATTGTTATATTCCGACCCAGTATAGGAATAGGTGCGCTGGGAGGTGCCGAGTCGTCTTACCGCAAGACGAGGCTGCGGTACGATAGGGCGGCAGATCCCCGAATCGGGCAGGGCTGCTAAGACCAAAGCAGCCAACATCCCAGATCGAAGCCTGGCGGCAGACTGGCTGGCTCGTACCAGCCTCGCGCATTTTATTTGCTTGCGCTCGTGCCGACGCTGACGCGACGGCAAGCTCACAACCGTGTTATATCTCTATACACACAATAGACACAAAACACACATTTCTTGAAGATTACAACACTATCGTTTTAAAGTAAGTGTTTGGTGCACATGCCAACGTGCTGCTTCACGATATTCTTGTTTTCACCTAACAAGATTTCCTGTGGCCCGAGGAAAACGCCACAAACGTTCCCTTGAGCGCACCCGCATTCCACCGCGCAGCGGAGCGTCCTTTTCCCTGGCTCCGCGTCAGCTGTGAGCGTGGCTTTTAAGAACACGAAAGGGCTTGCTTTGACGAAAATTGGCGGTGTCTGTCAGTTTGTCAGCGCCCGGGAGAGAGGGAGAGATTGACGAGTGCAGACGTCAGCGCTTCGCACCAATGGAAGCTTCTCGCGCGTCGCCCTTTCCCCCTCCTTCTCCTGGAAGGGGGGGGGGGGGGACAGGAAAACCAAAGACACCGCCGGGTTTTCGTCAAAATGTGCTCTCCAATGCCAACGCAATAAAGCTTTATCTGTGGAGTTGTTCTGTATCTAACTCTATTAACCATCTAGCAAAATGATTGTGCCAGGCTGAACATGAACAAAAAGCAGTGCTCTTCTGAGCAAATTGGAACGTTGAGCTCTCTTTCTACCTAGCACTTCGTTCGCCACTTAAGTGGTGTTTCATTACAAGCAAATTATATCGCGAGAGATTTGAAAGCAAGATAAAGCTATATTGCGAGCAAATGAAAACGTAAAACATGCTATTAAAATAAAAAAAGCTAAAATAAAATTAAGTTGCACTTGTTCGATATTGCGGGATTTACATCAATAAAACATTGCCAATTTAAGTGTTCTTTAAATGTACAACAATCAATCCGTTCGCATTGTTTTCAATGATCGGATGGATTGGGCAATCCATCTATTATGTTTAAAAAGAAAATTAGTGATAAATAGTTTTTGTTCTACCTACAGTGGTTTAAATATAATTAATCTGAGTTAGAAAATTTTAATCTGATTTAAATAAAATAAATCTAGCTTATTTAAGTCTTGATTGTTTAAATTTTGGATTGAGCAGCGAGTTACCATGATCTCTCAGAATCACCTTCCAACGGAAGATGTTTTTGACAGTGGTGCTACGAGCGCACATGACGGACCCAACTTCCGGAACACCAGCACCGCGGGAGCGCTGCGGGCGGAAACAGCTACAACTGCTCAGTTGCGCCTGACCAGCCGAGCTGGCCGGTCATGGTCTGGAATAAAGTTCTGCTACAGTCTTAACTCCCCCTTCTTAACAATATGCGACGAGGAGTACTGACATCATGCAACATGCCGAAGTTGGAACCGTTTACCGGAGAGGGAGGCCAAGATTGGGACGAATACGTCAAGCGATTGGAGCAGTACTTCATCACGAACAGCGTGACTGAGGAGAAGCGACGGGCCGTATTCCTGAGCGGCTGCGAAAGGCCAACCTACTCACTTCTGCGCAGGCTACTGGCACCGACGAGACCGGCAGAGGCACCGCTGACCACAAGCCTTCGGCTGCTCATGGAGCACTATTCACTGCAACCATCGGTCATCATACGGCGCTACCACTTCTAGTGTCATTAGCAAAAGAACGACAGCACGGCGAATGAGCTTGTAGCCGGTCTGCGTCAGATGAAAGATCGGTTTGGGTTTGGCGCAGAGCTTGACAACAACCTACCGGACTGACTGGTGCACTGCGTCGACAGCGACACGATGCGAAGACAACTACTGGAAGAACCCGAGCTGATGTTGGACAGTGCGGTAAAGATCGTCACGGGAATGGAAGCGGAGGCAAGAGGCGCCGCTTCCATTCCCGGACGTGGGAACCAGCTACTGTCTGGTTCCCACATTTGCGTTGGAGTGAACCCAACTGCTTTCAAACCACTTGTTATCGCTTACGACTATACTAGTTTGCACCTAAACAACCGCTGTAAAAAGAGTTCGAATCCCCGCAGAGCGTTAATAATTTGCCCCCTAATGTGGAGAAATAAGTATAGGTGCATTTTACGCTAGAAATATGTTATATTATCAAGACGTACACGTTTCGCCCACCAAAAGCATCGCTTTTTCCTCCGACAGCGAAGTTATGTAAGAACTACTTTGCGCGACGTATAAACGATGCGCAAAACTTGCTTTTTTTACGTCACAACAAGTATAGAAAATAGACTGGCGCCGTCCATCGGGCAGCGCTGAAACACTTTAGATCTGCGCACATTTCGTACATTTTGCGCATACATTTTTTTCAACGTGGAATTGAAATTGAAACAACTCTCCCACTGTTATTACCAACCAATTATCATTGGTACCGAGCAGACTTGGTCTTTAAATTATGCAGATAAAAAACTTTAAGTGTAACTTCGCTTAAACGTCAAGCCAGAATAAATGACTGATAGTCTCAGGGGAGCAAAATACGACCAGTGGCAAAATTTTGCACCTAAGTGAGGCCGCGTTTTATGCGGTCACAAACTGAGAGAGAAGAGGAAACGAAAGCGCACGGGGAAGCCAGAACGCCGAGTATTGACTACAATCCACCTCTTTCGAAATCATGGTTCCAGAGTTTCTGGTATGAAAACACATGTTCGCGTTCCATGGATTCACGAGCGGCCATGGCATGCTTTCAAGCGAGATCTCGTGAAAGCGCTCGTGGTGTGCACGCGCGTTCTCTACCCAAAAATCTCGAACCGGTGACTTCGTAAAAAGGTGGATTACAGTGAACAAGAATATAGGGGTTGTGGAAAAAGCGTCGGCGGCGCCCCATCGGCCGTGTGAAGCCAGAAGTGTAGACTGCTGCGAGTGGCGCTGCTGTCGAACTCCGAAGGACGTGGTTATGGCGTCGCGTACGTTCTCAGGTGGTTTCTGTGGTGTCTATGGTCGTTTTCGCAGTCTTTTTTTGTGAATTCCAAGTACTTGGCATTGTGATTACATAGGTTTGATTCTTGACGCTAAGCAATAAGAACGAAGAGAAAGAAGACGGATGCGCACCTCTGCGCGCCAGCATGCAAGACTAGTTACCCCGGTTTTCACTACACTTCCCAAATAAGCTTTAAGCATTATACATGATAAGGTAAACAGCTCAGGAAACACGGACTACGAAGAGGAACACACACGACTCTTCGTAGTCCGTGTTTCCTGAGCTTTTTACCCCATCATGTATAACGTCAACCAACTGGCCCAGTTCTCCACCTTATTACACTTTAAGCATTAATTCATACACGTTGAAACACCCATAAAGCATACATAGGCTACGCTAATGAACCACTAAGATCAAAATCAGCTGCGTACGCTTGGCGCGAACTTCGCTAAAAGGAGTGCTCCGGAATGGAACACCAGCGCTACCTAGTAGATTCTTTACGAAGCGCCTTACCTGAAAGCCGGCTATTCTTCCACTACTCCTATTCTAGTTCACTGTACTACAATGATTGGTATGCAAAGCTAGCTGTCTTTGTTTTCAGCGCACTTGACGAACGCGTTCGAGCGCAGAACGCCGGCATCCAGCGATTGTCGTTCGTGTTCGAACGCGGTCGAAGAGTGCAGTTGAGGCAAAAGCTGCCTCTGTCTCCACTGCGCTCTTCGAACGAGAACGCAGAACGCCGGGTTTGGTGTTTGCCGTTCGTTTTAAACGCGTTATAACTGTCCAGTGGAGACATGCAGAGCTCTGCCTCCACTAATCACAGAGCTCGGAGTTCTTGTGTCTCCGCGCGTTATAGCTTTATCCTCTCTCTCAAGTTCTGTCGCATTCTAAAACTGATATAACACATGTTATCACCAACTCTTTTACGGGCCTTCGGCGGGTTGGCGTTTAGGAAAAACAAAAGTGGATCTTGACGTCACGCACGTACTATACTTTTTTATCCTGTGTTTTTCCACTGCGCTTACAGCCATCTTGACTGCTAGGCAGACAATTTGGTTCCTCTGCACCTACTAATTTTGCTATATTTAACAGTGTTAAGAAAGGGGCGTTAAGACTGTTGCAGTACTTTATTGAACAACATGACCATCGAGCTTGGCCGCTCAGACGCAGCTGAGCCCCCCTAGCTGTTGCCGACCGCAGCGCTTTCGCGGTGATGGTGTTCCGGAAGTGGGGACCGTCCTGTGCGCTCGTAGCACCACTGTCACAATCCTCCCACCAAAAAACAGGTCCCCTCAGGAAGAGTAGCGCGCCGGTAGCCCCCAATCTCTGTCTGACCTGCGCAATCAACGATTTGTAAAATAGTGCGCGCCGCCTATCGCGCAACGCCGGAAACTTCGACATTCAGGGTGCGAGGCTGGAAAGTGGTTGGAATACAACTAGGCTTCGCGATGGATGGTTTGGCCTGATACATGTGGGGCATAACGCTCGTGCACCCACTGTGTTCTAAGCGTTGCCTCAAGACCCAGACTGAATAGTGTGGAGAATTCCCCAGGAGCGTACAAAATCGACGTACCCGTGACAAAATGCGCACTCCAGATCCGGCAGTGCTCGTTCGGCTGCCATGGTGAGCCGTCCGTGTTCCTTCTCCTCACGGCAGCTATCCAAGCCTCTCTCTTCGCAGGATACAGCATGGCCGACGGAAAAAAAAAAACAACTTTGCCTTCTCTTAATTTACCGTAAAAGTAATTCGCGCAACCATACGCAACACTGTGCGGCGGCATGGCGACAAACAAAGCGACTCGCGAGCTCTCTTCGTCCTCTCTTCTGCGCCTCTGGCGTAGCCTAGGAATAGCCAGCACGCCCATTTGTTTTCCAAAAAAACAGGGGGCACTAGCAACACGCTCTGCAGCTTTTTTGCAAATCGTGGATTGCGGTTGGGGTGATGGCCGGACTGGTGACTCTCGCACTGTCGCCGGTTGCCCCATGCCGGCGGACCTCTGTTGGGAAGGTTCGTCTACTGCCGATTCATACGCTTGGTTAGTCCTGAGAAACGACCCTTCTGTCTCCGGGAGTCCCGATACCACACTGTCACCCAGGTCCTCCGCTGGTGGGTCCAATACTCTTTCCAGTGTTGCCCTCGACCCCCGTTGACTTCTGGCGCCTCAAGCGTTCGACGCAGCGGATGGTCACCGTGACGGTTCAGGGTAGTGCCGTCTTCGAGCATCACACGAGCCTACGAGGCACTGGTAGCTTCTACAGCTGTCGGAGGAAGCCACCGACTCCCTGGTCTAAAATTGCGAGCCCAGACACGGTCGCCCGACGGGGGCAGGCCTTCCCGTCTTGCACCCTGTAGCGCGTTCGCTGTTGAAGACGGAAGAGATGTTGTAACGTTGTTGTGACCATAGAGTTATTATAATATACGTTAGAGCTTCAACTGGCGCTAGTGTCTATGCGACTTCCGTGACGCAAATTGAAGCAGACAGCAACCAGTCTACTTTTGCGATGCTTCTGTGCATGCTTCTAGGAAAACGCGCGTGCATTTTGTCTCTTCGCCGGAAAATAACACGGAACACTTTGGTTATTTAGGTCGTACCGAATAGCATGTACCTTGATTAACACTGTAAAAGTGTAATTGCTTTAGTTAGCGCATTTTTCTTCATCGATGAACGGTATTTATTTCAGTACATTTCCGTGCCAAACGTGTGTTCCGCAGCAGGTGTGTAAAAACAAGCGACGATTCCAAGCAAAATTACAATCGAAACGAATATAGAGTGTGTTCAAGGCTCGCCAGCATTCCGGTGACGCTTGTATATTGATACTATGCAGGTCCTCTCACTATATGAAAATTATCCCGTCGTGCATGAGCGGATAAAAACCTTCAAACCGTAAAGAATAAAGTCCGCGGGCTATGAAAGGTGTCTCTTCGTATTGTTTTCTCTGCCGGGCAGCTTTTATCGCGCATTTGTTCTCAAACATATCGAGCGCGCGGGTGATATTTTGAACATAGAACAAGCAGCTTCGCTCAGAACAGAAAGAATAAAGCGGGACTTACTTATTTAAAATCGGAATAGATTACATGGCTTTCAATTTATTTTGATCGTGCATGCACTGTGAGTTACTGATCCAGTGTTACTGCGTAGTTCTTGCCGCCGCTCTTGATTTTCCAGATGTCCTTCATTCGTTTGGCATGTATATCCCCCACGCTGGAAATCGCCGACGCCGCGTTCTCGCTAACAGTGTACGACAGTGCACATAAATACACGTACGAGGCCGTTTCAGCACCGTTTTTAATGCGATGAATTCGAAAGAAAAACGCCGTAACTGACCAATTCTTTCGTCGGCCTGACTGAGAAATGTTCCAAGCTACCTAGTACGTACGAATTATTCGGGATATTTGCTCTTATGAGCGAGCACAGGAAGAAAATGCACTCACTTTTCCCCATAGAAATGCGTTACCGGAAGTCAATTTTCGACTGGTTGCTGTCTGCCTCAATTTGCGTCAGCACTCTAGTGGCACTTGAACCTCCAGCGTACATTATAATAACTCTATGGTTGTGACCAACTTCGAGCTTTGGTGAAAACGTTCTGTTAATTCTCTCGTGCCACCGGCCTCGTATCAATCAGTAACGTCGTCGTTTTTTATCGGCGGCTTGGCAGGCCAATGGAACGCCACAGAGCTCACCCCCCCCCCTAGAGCCGTTGCCTGCAGGTATGTAGCCTGTAGGAAACGGAGCGATTGAGCGGTTGCGGCTGTGGCAAGTGGGTTGGGTTGTTGCCGTTGGCGTTTGATACGAGCCGAACGACGAGGCAGAAAGCGGTGCAGCCTGCGCAAACCATGCAGGGAGTGGGCGCTGAGGTCAGACGTATTGAAGAAATGATGCAGCAGAGAGACCGCACAACGATCCCCTCGTGCTGCCGATTCAATATGGAGTAGGCTTGATCGCAGCTCGAGCTCCATGGGACAAGGCGGTCAGCTGTGGGACCGATAGGCGTCATCCCCTGAGGTGACGCGTAGAGCGGAGAGCAATGCGTGACCAGCGATAAGGAGGTCCTGGTCGGTTAGCGAAGTGCCTCGTTAAGAACAGTGTCGTCCGCCGTGACTTGGCATGTCTCAGCGTGGCGCGGTGCGGCACGCCCCACATGTTGTGGCAGCACGCGACCGTGCCAGGCCAGCACCACACCACACAGATGGGCACGACTGCCGGGGCGACACCAGGGACTGCGGCAATGGTGGGAAACGCCTATAAACGTTGACTTGCCAAGCCGGTGGTGTGAGCGAGGTGGTCGCAGCCCTTTGCTGAGAGATGCCGGTGGCAAAGGCAACGAGTCAGAAGCCGTGTCGGAGGTTCCGGATGCGGGGGCCGAGAGAGATGTGCTCTCACATAATCGTCGAAATCGCAAGTCGTTTTTGTGTACCGTGCCACGGAGAACGTTCCTCTGGATGGAAGGTGCTCGGAGTCAATCATCCCGTCCGGGTCAACAATTTGTTGCGCGTTCGAAGTTGAGGACGGAAGAGATGTTGCGACCGACTCCAAGCTTAGGTGCAAACGTTCAGTTTATTCTCTCGTGCTTCGGGGCTCGTATCGACGAATAACGTCGTCATTTTTTATCGGCGGCCTGGCAGGCCGATAGACCGTGTCGGGACCGAGCGGTTGACCCTGTTTGGCGGTGCGACGACTCATTCCAGGTACGGGAGCGGGACTGGCGCAGGAGACTGGAAACCGATCCCCGGTAATAAAATGTACAGTATGTAAAGATTTAATCATATCCTATGTACAGGTTAGGCGGATGATCGTCAGCAGCTTTCCTCGAGGTCGCGTTTTCGAACAATAGCACGCGCTGGCACGCGCTCTCACGGAAGACCGTTTCCTTTTTTGTCGTCTTTTCTCCACCAGGCAGCTCGCGGCTGCAGATGCGTCCATTGTTCGGAACGGTCAAAACTACGTGAAAGCACTGCACGAGCTCCAAACGAACAACCAGAGTGATGTCCTGGTACAGTCTGAAGAGATGGTGTGCTTAACTGCAGTTTCTTGGGTCTTTGGGCGACAGGCGACATCGCGGCGGGGGGGGGGGAGACCGGCCGGTACCCTTGGGCGCCATTCATAACGGCTCTTCCGCCGACAGGGAGAGGGTCTGGAGGTGGAGCAGTCAGCAACCGCTCCGCCGAGAGACTTGTCCTGCTTCTGAGGTCGCCGACAGAAGTCCAGGCAGTGGTCCGCTAACCCTTGAAGTCTCGGAGGGGAATTATAAGCGGGTCACACCATCACAAGCCATCAAACACCACAGACCAGCAAGCGCCTAATTCTATCCAAAGGTCTGCCAAGTAAAACAAATTTGAAAAGCCCCCGTTCCAAACTACTCTAAATTCTTCTTAAGCGTGAGCATGTCACAGACAAAATTAGACTATACTGAACCAAAGGATCAACGAACGCAACAAAACAAAACCCAAGTTAAGGGAAATCTTTAGCTTAACGCAACAGGCTAAAACTCAACAGAAGTAGTAAGATCGGACACCCGTGAAAAAATAAGCAGAACAGATTGTCTTAGTACAAGCGACTCAAGCAATTGGCATTTGAATTCAATTTTCCTTTTTTGTAGGTCACATGGAAGTTATGTTCGTGAAGAGCCAGGCTCCATCGCAGTAACCTTCCATTCTTTTGTGACATCTGTTGCAGCCAGGTGGACGGAGAGTGTTCAATTTTGAAAGTAAACTGAGCGCCCGACAGATAACGTGACAATTTCTGTACAGCCCAGACCAGCCAAGCACACTCTTTTTCGGAGGCGCTATAAGCCTCCTCCCGCGTGGTCAGCTTACGGCTGGCGTAGAGGATCGCGTGCTCTTCCCCATTCTCCTCCTTTTGACACAAAACCACCCCCATTCCTCTGTCACTGGCGTCACATTGGACATACACCAGCTGCACGTAATCCGGAGCTCTCAGGACGGGACGATCCGTCAGCGTCTTTTTCAAGCTGCGGAAAGCCCCCTCTTTTTCCTCAGTCCAAACTACTTTATTTGGGGCATTTCCACGGAGAGCGTCCGTGAGCGGACTGACTATTTGCGAGTAGTTGGAAACATACCTCTGGTAATACCCGGTCAAACCCAAAAACGACCGAATTTGCGTCCTGGTCGAAGGCCTGGGGTAGTATTCGATAGTTTCTACCTTTAGCTCTGAGGGACGGCGGCACCCTTGCCCAACTACATGTTTCAACACCATCATCGACCATGTACCAACTAGCTCAAATCAAACTGATAATTGCTTTGTAGCTTGGGCGCAAATGTGAATGCGTGCTTACTGACGCTGCGTGTATGCGCGGTGCGGGTTTATCTGCTTGCTAGGACGACGTCAAGGACATCTTAGAGGACGACGTCAAAGACTGCCGTCTAGAACGACCTCTAGGACGACCTCTGGGGAAATTTTAAGGACAAGTTCTAGGGCGACCGCTATTACGACCTGAAAACGAGGTCTAGGAGGACGTAAATGACGGCGTCCTAGAGGATGACCTCAAAGACGACGTCTAGAACGACCTTTAGGACGACCTGTAGGGCGATTTGAAAGATAACCTTTAGGACGACCTCAAGGACGACGTTTCAGAGGATGTCTAGAACGACCTATAGGGCGATCTCAAAGACGATCTCTAGGGCGATCTCAAGGGTGACCTCTAGGACGACCTGAAGGACAACGTCTAGTACGACGCCGAGGACGACGTCCTAGAGGACGATGTCAAAGGCGACGTCTAGAAAGACTTCTTGGACGAGCTCAAGGACGACCTCTATGACGACGTCCGCATGCGTGCGGCGCCTGCGTATGTTGACGTCTTGTGTATGCGGGCGTCCTGTGTATGCGGAGGCGCCGCGCATACGCACGGCGCATTGGAGGCCACATACCGTATCACGAAAACCGGGTGAAGTAGCTAAAGAATGATATCGCATTAAAAGCGTTGTGCTTAACTTGAAGTCTCCAACAATTCTTGCTAAGTAGATAATAAGCGATCTGTTAATCTTGAAACAGCTAGTACTTCAAGCCAACCTATACGTCCCTGTACCGCATGTGTAAAGGGCCATGAAACGATTTTTCAACTTCTTCCTCTTCAGATTTGATGATCAACTCAGAAGCTAATTGAGAAATCACGTCGTCGTGACATGCTTGGGAGCCGGTGCGATGACTCTAAGCTTCCACAGTGCTTTTTAAGCACACCATAGATCTTGGAATTCGCAAGTGATGATTAGTTCCGTCAGGGCACTCATTGGCCACGAACGCGAATCCAAATATTCGTCGACGGATTGATTTTTGACAAGCGTATACGTCCGAGTGACGCAGTTCTTGTGACCAGTGCGTGAGCTGTGGTTGGCTGACGTGTTGTGGGGTCGGCTGACGTGTTTCGGGTACCGCGGATGTGTCATCCGCGGTACCCGAAAAGGGGGAGAGTTTTCGAAGGAAAGGAACTATGGAATGGTCCGCTACATATTGAAATGTTCGTACCCCAAAAAACTGGCTTTGGACATTTTATCCTCTTTCCTTTGACCCACTATAAACGATATGCATTTAGTAAACTCCCAATTTAAAATCATTTATCCCAGCCAAAACTACAAAAAAGGGAGTGCGACTTAATCCCGCAGGGGACTAAATACGCTGACACTACCATTAGTCCCCTGGGGGACTAACGCGAACGGGAGCAAGTTTTGAGACCGTCCTCGAAGTTGAACCTCCAGGACTAACCTTTGCACACTTGCGTTTACGCCACTGGAACTAAATGTTACGCCCTTACCTTATTTATTACTAAATTGCGTCCTTACATACCAGGTGGCGAGTCAACGTCAAATTTAAAATTGGTAAAAATATATCATCCCTGGGATAGACCTTTTTCACGCTCATTACATTCGCACTTGAACAGCGCTTATTTTACATTTGCACACGTATTATACATTTAACAAAGACAAGGAATTAGGACACAGATGACGCACGCACAACACACACGGCGACGACACACTAACTCAATCGCCGCCCCCAGAGGCTACCCATGCTCCTTTTATACTGATAGTTAAGTACTGTAAACGACTTAATTTTCGCGGGCTAACATTTTCGCGAATCGGGCCAAAGCTGAAATTTTGAAATTATTCGCGCGTTCTAATTTTCGCGAATCGAGTGTAGCTTCCGTAGCGTTCACATATTGCCCGAATTGTTCGCGGGACGTATGTTTCGCGAATTGTAGGCAATTCGCGAAATTCGCGAAAATGAGGTCCCCGCGAAAATTTAGTCGTTTACAGTATTTACAAATCATGCTTACTCATTAAGGTGTTTTCTCTTGTTAGAACTTTCCAGAGTTGCGTCGGCATTGTGTTTTTAGCTTTCTTTGTTGGTGTCGGCGTTTTGGAGGGAGCATTTGCGGGTGAGAGCGGCCGAGAGGTGGGAGTGGTTCCCCCGCGGTCGTTAAGAAACGTCTCGGGTTTCGGGAGTCTTCTCGGACAGATCCTTGGGACAGCCCGTTCTTGGAGCTGCTTGTGGCTGTTAACCGAGGGTGCCTGTATATAGAGGGTTTCGCCGCTTAAGGCCAAATTGTCGCTCTTTGTCCGGTGTAATAATTTAGCTGTTGGTGCCAGCCAGACTGGGAAAAATGCAGAGAACGACTCTACCCCTTTCGGTCACGAATTTCAAAATTGTAGTTCAGAATTTTTTATCTTTACAGAAGTTCATCATTCTAGCCTCATGACTTCAAATACACAAATTCGGTCTCTTTTTTAATTATATTAATTAAATGAGGATGCGTGCTCATATGTACACAGTGTGACTCAAGGCCACCTTTATGGGCTAAACTCTGGTCAAACAAATTTATTCAATTACTCAAAAACATGCGTTGCATGCAGTTCTTAGTCATGAAAAGTGACGTCATGGGTTGCGGTAGAGAAAAAAAAACAGTAATTTTTAGAACTGATGCGCAGAAAGACGTCACAGTTGCGGCACCGCATTCTGGCTCAGACACATTGCCGTCGGTAATCGCAAGAAATATCGCTTCAGCTGCACACACTGATGTATTTCATTTTTTTTTCTTGCGTGTTTCTTGATGGCTGTTGGCAAAAATACAAACAATTCAATTTTCGTGCACGAATAGAGCCTGCCTGGGTCTGTGCACTGAGTCAAAGCTCGCAGTACTGATTGAGTCACGTTGTGTACGCTTGTGCACGCTCATGGGCGCGTTTTGTTATTCACCTGATATGACTAGTGCCAAGCTCGTGTTTGGTATTTTATGGAAGAGAATATGTTTTTCTATTAAAATACGGCACTCTTATGTCTCCGGGAACGATGATACTCATTCAGAAGCCAAATTTGAACAGGCGCTCACCGGAGCTTCGATAAAACGTAGAGGCGTCCATCTTGAATGCGTGATTTCATTCATGCTTCGAGCTGCTGGTACTAGATGGCGCCACATAGTGGCTAAAAATGTCTCAAGTATAAGCCGCAGCAGCGCGAGGTGTCATTTATGGCTTCTAGCGCGAACAAAAATGCTAAAACGATTGCGTGTACATACGGAGACACAGTGACTGAAAGGGCTACAAAGAATTTGGTTTTGGCGGTTGAAGCGCCAGGTTGACAGCTCGCCGACCATTGGGTAAAAGTGTACCACGTGGGAGAGGCGGAATTTGAAGGGATTCGTCGGTCCCTGAGGGGAAAGGAGGCCCCTAAGAGCCTACAAAAGGAGTGCCGAGAGGATTCTCAGGGAGGGAGATTTGGATCTTTCGATGGAATTGGATTGAGAGAAATTGGCGACGGAGGTCGAGCCTCTACACGAGGTAGGATGGTCTCCCAAGTTGGTACCTGTAACTAGAGTGTAAATAAATGCACATAGTTCTCTACAAGCAGTGAGTCGACCCGTCACTCAGAGACGTTCATGCCACCTCGCTCCAGACCATCGGAGCGGAACGACAACTTAACTCTTATCATATCAAAGGAATCGTTTGATCAGTGGCCATCTCAATCGCGAATGATGTTACAAATATGGTGCTGCTTTCGCACCAATATTGTTCTGCAATAGTGTTGCTAAACATTCCAAGGAGTGCATCTCTTACAAAGAAATAACGGTACACACAGTAATTATTTGCGACAATCTTTAAAACACTGTCTCAATATGATCCCAGCAGCTATGTTCTCGCTTCCCCGTATAGGCTGCTCCACATTGCGCATGCCCGTCTCCGCAGTAACCGCATCGTCTCTTGCAAACAAACAGCAACATATATCATAAATAATGCAAAACAAAACAAAAATGAACCTTTTTTCTCTTTGGAAACATTTTTACTAGGTACTACGTGGCTATATTCATCCCAGTTAAACAACAAAAAAAAAATACAAACGCTTTCAAAGTAATTTTCAAAGAATACAAAGGGGAAGGACGCCAGGACAGCAGTCAAGAGCCGCATGGCGAGTGTACAATGGCGGCGATCGCGTCAGCGCTGGCTTCCACGACGTGCTGGAATAGAGGCTGCGATCGTTATGAAGTCAGCTGCAACCCTTAAACATGCCACGACCTGCAAAATTTGATGCTAGGATTGTCTGTGGATACCTCCCCCTGTGTTCCGAAACAGTAAGTGCGTCGCTGACGCAGGCCTCTGCGATGCAGCAGACGTCGCCATCTTGACCGCTCGTCAGGACAGACGCACTTTGTCTTAGAAGGACTAATGGCTGTTTTTGCTCTTTCGCTCGCGCGCGCCTCTCGGTTAGTCCCGGTCGAGTACAGTTAGTCCTCAGCATTTGCCCAAGGTACCTGGGTCGAACCATATGGTCTCTTTGGGGAGAAAATGGGAGTTTAGATGACCAAATTCTGCCGTTAGTCCTTTGAGACCTTCTTTTTGCTTGAAGTGCATGACCCCTTTAAGCAAAGTCTAAACAATCCTTAAAATAATGATGAGACAAAAATAATCTTTTCGGGAACAGGTGCCAGCCACCATGGATGTCATGGATTGCAAATAAGACATACTAGTTAGATAACGAATGAACTAAATTTGCCTACTTTTTAATCAGCCCTGTTTGACGCGAGTATAGCTATGGCGAGTATGCAGCTGTGGAAAAATAGATCTCATATCAGTTTTTAAAAGAGAGGAGAGGTCCTTCTCCTCAGCCCAGCAGCGAGAGAATATATCAAGCATTTTCTGCAGACTACTGAAACGCACCTTGATTTTCTGAGCTTCCGACGTAGTGTGTTTCCATGTTTCTGCAGAAGAAGCTTAATGTTCGCTTGCTTATAGGGCTTAGGACTTTTTACCTGCTTTAACAACGAATATGAGATCGTGTTTTACACAGCTATAAATTGTCATTGGAACTGGTCACACAACCACGCTAACTAAAGTTATTTAGTAACTATTAAGTAAATATGTAGCTAATCATATTTTTTCAACCCCTGTTGTTTACCTTGGCTGGCAGTGTGTTCCCGAAAAGGTTTTTTCCCTCAATCTCCCTATTTTTTTGGAATAGTTTAAAGTCTTTACTGAAACACTCAGTATATGAAAATATTTGTTTTGGAGTGGATATATTAAAAAAAAAAAAACTCCTAAGGGGAAAATGTTGTAAAAAAAACTCAGTTTTAGAAAGAAAGAAAACAAAAAAAAACTTTCAGCCTTTCCACTTCGGTGAAGAAGGAAAAGCAGCGGAGCTGTACTATGTACCGCAACCCATAAGCGACGGCCGCAACGAGACAACCGGCAAGCCGGTTGTCTGGTTGCCGCTGTCGCTCATAGATGACAGTAGCTTTCCAGAGGGTTGTGTCAAGATTTATTTGCCCACAGACACGAAACTGGGGAAACTAGCCCTTAACAGCTCCGCTGTAACAACACCAGTTTATTTTTCTGTAAATCCATTTGTGCTTATCTGAAGCACACGTAAAACAAAGCCCATTATTGTTTTTTGTCTTTTGGAATGTATTATTGGGCGACTATCAAGACCTAGCCGAATGCTCTACTTTTTGTTTTTTAGCGTTTCCCATTGTATTTCTGAGCAAATAATTTACAGAAGTGACACTTAAAGATTTTAGTCATGAAACCAATTCTATCAACGGTATTGGTGTTATAGTTTTAAAATAGAAATTAATCTCCACCGACACAATTTAATTGGCTTATGCTAGATGCGTGAAAAGAAAGTCAGTACTAAATATGATAAATAAAGCAAGATAATTTGAATATGGGCGGGCAATAACAATGCTTACAATAGTTTTAGGACAGGTGATATTTTAGCGGTTTCTGCACCTGTGTTTCCTTAATTAATTTGCCTGGAAAGCAATCTATATGACTTGCCAATAAATTCAATTTGTGTGAGAGAATTGTGTATTTTATTTAGAATATACATCTTTGGTTTTATAATATTGCGAAGATGAACGTGGCCTCTAAGTTTATGTTTTGGTGCTTATCTCCACTTCTCTTGCGAGCTTGATCACAGGTGGGTCTTGAAATGTGTATGTTCTTTCCATCACCATGAAACTTGATGACTGCTGGTCTTCCTAGAAATTACAAAAATGCATTTAAACTATCAAAATATTTGATTGTGGACAAAACAAGACTTGTTTCGCTCTCAATATAATTTTAAGAAATAAACCTTTCTGACCTCCTGTCTATGCCATGATTATGTGTCCCTCTGCGCAGTCAAAGATGTGTAGTTACCTGTTATCTCGGAGTAATAAACTTTGACTCTTTAATGTGGGTTGTGTTGTGTGTTCCGAAATTATTATTATTATTTTTTTTGCTGTTGTTTTTTGCATCATTGTAGTTTTAGTTGAGAAACGAGTTAATATGCATGGCAGCTGGTGAAAGTATTTCTGTAGCCGTTCGAATAATGAAACTTCTTATATTCTAAGTACCTTTATGAAGTGCTTTTTTTAAATGAATATGTTAAATGAAGGTACAGAACTTGTAACTCGGTCAATATTTAGCCTGTCCAATTTTAATTACACAACTTGTAATAATATAAAATGTTTTTATTTCTGACGATCATTTCCACAGTCACAAAGAGCCGGTGGAAGTCTAGTTGACTTCTCTACCCATGGCGTGAAAACTACCTTTGGTAGCCGCAATGGTTGAATATTAATTGCATACGTATAATTGCGACACAGTTAATGTCACGACACCCGCCATAGGAACACAAAAATCCTGACATCGTCTGGTGTCATTGTAGAGATTGCAAGATTCTCCTTGCCGCTACCCGTCTCAGAGAATGACTCAATGCACTGGGTCAACAACACGTAGTCGTTTATTAACAGTTATTGCCCGAGCGCCGCGAAGGCCTTTTATCAGCGGCAGAGCGCGGCTCGCGTGGCAAATTGCACTCGGCCCCCTCGCGGTGGAATTGACCGCGGACCATTTAGCACGGGACAACCTGGTCAAACGCTTTGAATCCCCAGGTTGTCAAAAAAAAAAGTGATTCTGGCTATAGCGTTCTTCGGTACTCAACATGAGTTGAACCTTTGCACTGTCCCTATGTACAACGGCCGCTGAAGTGCACCAAATCAATGGGAAGTCACATCAAATACACAGCTATGCTAATAATTCCGCTTTTTCTGCTTCGTGGTTACTTACGGAATCATTAAGCTCAATAAATCCTGCTCTGCTCCAGATTCCCAGGAACACATCACTTGTCAAATGCAGATATTTCTTGTAAGTCCGTCTTCCACCTGAGAATAATTTTAAAATGAAATCAAGCAGTACACCACTTTTATTCCTCAATATTTGTGCCTATAAACTTCTGGGAAGAATAAAAACAATTGCTTGGGATGTGTTTAAAGAATGAAAATACTAACTGTTCGTTTATTTGCAAGCTATGTTGGTGGTATAATATTGAAAACACTTTTTTTTGCACGCTACATACTCGGCATTCGAAACGTTTTTGCAGTCAAGAACGCAGCGCAGCAAATATAGCGAAGTTCGAAAGAATAATAGTTTAAATGAAAAACAAGGATTCTACTAGCTACAGTACTTTATTAATATATTTAGAACCATAGTGACGTTCTCCAGCACCCGTCTTATGTGTAGGTTTAATATACCCCCAAGGAAAAGGATCCCAAATACTTTCTTGTATATTTTCGGAAGTGTATGTTATGACGTTTGGTGTAATACGTGGCCAATTGCACTTGCGTGGCCAATACGGAGCGCAAATTCGTCTGCTTCTTTTGCAAGGGTCATGGTGACGTCAGAACGCCGAGCTTCCTGATTGGCTGTGATTGAAGGATAGTGCGCAGACCTCAAGGCAGATTACTTTGAGGTCTACCAACTATCCTTCATTGAGAGCCAATCAGAGCTCGGCGTCGTATTGACGTCACCGCAACTTCTGCGCAAAAAGCAGACGATTTGCCCTCCGCATTGCACTTGGCCCCCTCGCAATGGAAATGACCGCGGACCATTTAGCATGGGACAACCTGGTCCAACACTTTGGATCCCCAGATTGCCCACAAGATAAAATGTTACTGGCTACAGGCGATCTTCGGCACTCAACATAGAAGTGTACACCTTGTTATATGAGTAAGTCATTACTGACTTTTGATGTTAAAATAATGTTGTAGTTGGGTCCTTAAACATGCTTATTTGAGCTCTGGTAATTTGTTTAGGAGCAAGGAATTCTTGAGAATCGTATGGGAACAGAGCATGCCTTTCTTTATTTGATACTGATCCAAAACTGGCACCGAGTCCTAATAGTTATAATGTAACCTATATGTGAATTCCACACTAGTCAAGTACGAACAGGTAATGCAAGAAAAACCCTGGGGAGTGATCGTCAGTCGACAAGGGCATTTGGTAGAGTTGAAGGCTGTGAGCATATTGTAGAGGAGCAGCCAAAGCGCAAGGATGTCTCTTTATGTATTTTTGGAAAGTCATTCGATAGAAAGAATAATAGCGCACGCATCACTAATATAAAGTATCTTCAGTAGCAAGCAGCTCAATAAAAAGGATGATTTTGTCCTTAATACAGAATGTAATTATGGGCTGAATTTTATGCGAAAGGTGTGGCGCTCGAGTATGAACGTATATAACGTTATGTATGAAAGTTAAACGTATAGAAGGCATACCTCGTTATGACAATTCATAAGTGCTTATAACGAGGCACAATTCATCACAACCAGCAAGCTTCGCCCAGTGGCTCAGCAGGTTTCGAACTCGGATCATTCAATCCGCTATCCAACGTCTGTGCTCGGCTCCACAAGGAAAGTGAAGAGAGTGCAAGCAGCTGGACGGTAGTATGACTTGCTGCCTCCGACTGTCGCCTGCGGTAGCAAGCGATTTTCCGCCGCGCGCGATACTTGGTCTACCATTCTTAGTACACAGGCGACCAAAGGCGGCGAGTTATACGTTGTTCACCTAAAGCCGCGGATGTCCTGACTTATCCAAGTTCTGCCATCGTTTCGTCTTGCTGCAGGCGCTCTTATTGGATGCCGGAGACGCGTCGCCATTTTTGGCTCATGGCGCGTCCTACATCGAGACGCGCGCGGCTCCCATTGGTCTGCTGTGGCTGCCGGTGACGCGCCGCCGTTTCCAAGCACGCTCCCATTGGTCAACAGTAGATGCCGGCGCCGCGCCGCTGCGCCAAACTAGGTTGGCAGCGACGCTCCGCCATTTTTGGCTCAACTCGCGTCCCAGCCTGCGCCAGCTTGGCGGTGCTTGTTTCTAAACTTCATCCAGCGCTTTAGCCATACTTCGCCGTGAAGCGACCAACGGCGGCGGTTCATATTCAGCCGTCCAGCATACTTTGTCCGCGGGCGAACGTCGACGTCGGGTCATTCTTAATCCAGCGTAATTATTCCGCAGTGATTATCGGCGCCAGTCATACTAAGTCCAGCATACTTATTCCGCAGACGACCACTGGTGCGCGAAGCTGGAGTAGAGTAAGAAGTCGACTAACGACATAACAGGGTGATCGTAACGTACCAAGGCACAGCGCAGCGGGTGTATGACGTCACAACTTCAGTCAAAAGTCAATAGACAGCGGAAAGGGCGAGACGAATCTCCTCTCGTCGCGACTACATCAGTTACCACGTGGAGTTCCTCGCAAACCAAGAGCACTAGCAATTCAAGGCCCTACACGTACCCGCCAAAGATGCATAACCCATCGAACACTTCATATTGATGTTGGTGACACGCTCCACTCTGAAATAAATTTAAACTTCTCTCGACGATTCTGATCAACCTGGAAACGACAAAAGCGTGTCGTATGTGCGGCGCATTGGAAGCCACCCTAAGCTCCCCGTAACCAAGCATAGCGAGTCATAACGCAAGCATAATGCACGCACGACACCTTCTCCGCTCCCCGGAATGATCAAAGCAAGCATAATTTTATAAATTTCATTTCAGACACTGAGAATTTGTGTATAATCCGTCATACGTTGTTAGTCAAGTATTATCAACTTTTTATATATTTTAACTTCAAGTGTTTATGTGTTACAAGAGTGAATAACGTGCGAGTCTCTGCCTAAAATTCCCGGTTAACAAGATTGACTTCTTGGCGACCACATTTTATTGCTTTTGATGTCTTATATGCTGGTACCGTAAATTTTAAAATATTTTAGACACCATTCACTGTCATCATAGGGCTGTGTGATGAATACGGCTGAGTGTTTTTGTGATTTCAAGTACCAGTGTCTGCGTCTCCGCGTTTTTTTTTTAAAGCAATATTATGCGCAACTAGCGCGGCCGTGCAATAGATATAGGATTAAACACCCACTTGATCTCGGCCATTTACACACCTCTTTATTACTCGAATTGGTGCAATAAAATACCTTTAACGCGAAAAGAAATATTCCATAACAAGGGCTCTTTGCTCTCAAACTGAAATCGGAATTGCCCAATTTCGGTCAATTGTATTGCGGTGCGGACACGGCCAGTAATCAATCAATCAATAGTTGATTTTTTTTTCACAAGGAAGATGGCAGCTGGGACAAAAAGCTCCAACAAGAGTAGCTTGACGAGGATCCAGCTCCAAGATGACTCCTAGGTTATACTGGGAACAACTCCTTCTAATAAAGTGTTCATACTATAACAGAGGTGCAATTACATTGACCTCTCTAAAATTGTGAAATTTTAATTGGTCAGAAGATACGACACAGTCACAAGTGGTGCAATTGAAATTGGCGTTCTTTCTTGCACAAGCAATAAACAACGGCTGGGAAACATTGTTGATAAATGCAAAGTTGTCAGATATATTAAAGTATTGATCTACCTTAAGCTTGCCTAACATTTGAATTGTGCAAATGTAGCTTCAAATTTAAAGCGATTGTGTTTTTTGCGCGTACTTTTTGAAAAAGGTGGGCTGTGAGCGGATCGCGTGAGACGAAACACACAGCATGCATGGCTCCGAGACTGGAAATATGAATTACCGCTCATTCCATTATCTGTTCTGTTGTGGTACATAGTTCATTTTGATTTCTCTAAAGAATGTATGGCTAATTATGCCGAATGAAGTGTACAAAATGAACACTGCACAGTTATGAGGTATTTTGGAAGTGTAAACATTTTAAGCTATCTATTTTATTTGTAAAGGCTGTCAATATTGTGCTAAATAATTTAACCTTCTTTAAATTATTTCGGAGGCGCTTTCTTAAAATCTTGAACTTCGAAAATGTCCATGTTTGAAAATAAAATATATTGTGTAAACGAGTTACACTTTTACTTTCACGTCTGCAACGTGTGTGCCTGTTATACCGTGGAAAGTTTCACCGGTAATTCTTTGACGTTCATCTCAAACCATAATGAACCGTTCGGGGCAACACTATGCCTTTAAAAAAAAGTATAAAAACAATATGGAAACGAAGATATATGTGTAATGATTACGCTTTGCGTAACCGACAAGAAAACTTACATTGTTTGCATCGATTCAAACTGGGACAACTGAGCCTAGAGGTTTTGGCTGATTAAGCTATTATTGGAGTTCTTGTCGTTGAAACCTGGGTGATCAAGAATTACACAGTACGCAATGCAAAAATCAGCAAAAAGTAGTTTATGTTTCTCGACTAACCGAAGTTTATAACTTATGAAGTACTAATCTAATTCCACAACACAGCACTGTTTTCTTAGGGGTTCTTTATCATTGTATGTATATGTAACGTCGTCTACAATTACACTTACGACATCTAGGGTGTCCCTACTTTTTTATCGATATTACTTGCTCGAGGACCGCATGGGGCCTATCCCATCTCTATTTTATGAATCTCACTGAAAAAAAAAATTATTACAGAAAATGTTCCTTACACGAGTACGTAAAAATATGCAAGAATAATATTACATATTTGTGATGAAACTAACAATATATCTGAATGTCATAGCTACTTTATATGTTGTTTTTTTTTGTGAACAGACGCTATTCTTTAAAAAATATAAAATATATCTATAATAAATTAAGAAAACAGGGCTTTTCTCTTGTCGTCAATTTTTACTCTTTCCCTGTTCTTGGTGCCTTTAGTACGTATTTCTAACGTTTATCGCAACATTTATTATAATATTTTATATGCAGTATGAATGCAGGGGAACTGTGATACTTATAAACCTGGTTTTACTATGTTAATAAAACATGGGCATACAAAATATTCCTCAGTTTTGTCAAGTATATTTATAATAAATAAATAACACCAATGACGCACAATACCTCACTAGGAATGTCCACACTGCAATACAATATAAAGGCTTTAGGCACTGACAAATATCTAAATGAAAATACAGTCGATTAGGAATTATTATGATATACAGAGTGCATATTTCTGTGTACAGAACAGGGAATGCTGCGTTTTGGAGGCCACCTTTGTGTTCTGATAATATTATGAATAATTTCTTCAATATGGAACAGAAACCAGAAATAGCAAATGAAATATTTTTCAGACAATATTGAAGATGTGTAACTAGGGATGTCGCGAACCACCCTAGGTTCGATTTCGAAAGGTTTCGATATTTGCGAAGCGAACTGAGGTTCGATTTCAAAAAATTTTGATATTTTCATACCGACCGAGGTTCGAATTCGAAAAATTCGCAACTTTCGATCACAGTAGAGTTTCGAATTCGAAAAGTTCGAAGCTTTCACGGTTTCTAAAATTTCGGGTTCGAATATTTCGAATATTTTTTTTACTTGAGGTTCGATAAATTCGAAGATTTCGAACTTTCCTAACTGGAAATTCGAGATATTCGAAAACTTTGAATTTCTTAAAATCTGAAGTTCGAAAAGTTCGAAGATTTCGAAATTCTTTGGAAATAAACTTCGAAAACCTCGAACGCTTCGAATTTTTATAGACATGAAGTTCGAACAATTCGAAGATTTCGAATTTCTTTCTGCATAAAGTTCGAAAAGTTCGAAAGTTTCCATTCTCTTTTAACGCTGAATTCGAAAAAAAAAAAAAAAAAAACTTCGAAGATTTTGAATTTTTTTCAAATCCAAGCTTTCAAAGTTCGAAGTCCAGTTTTCAAGTTCCTCCACAGTTTCAGTTTCAAATAACGTTTTCACGACTCACTGGTTTTCACGAAATCAAGTTTAGAAAAGTTGGGGTGTGATATCTAGACTCTGCGAAGTTGGTCAGGCAATTAAATGAGACGACACGTGTCCCGGATGCGCTGGAATGTTTGCCAGTGCAGAGTGACGTGTGACCATAGATCAGTAAAGTAGTAGAATAAGTGTACCAGCTCACACACCTGTCAATCAACGCCCAAGGGGGCGGAGCCTAAACCGATCCGACCAATCACAGCGCAGCCGGGCGGGGCCTAACCAATCACAGAGCAGTAGGGCGGGGCCCTTTCCCTCTCTCCCATCCCAGTGACCAGTGACAAGCCGAGGCCATCGATGGCCCCGCCCGGAGGGTATTAGCCAGTGACCAATCGGAGCTCAGCGGGGTCCCGCCCTCAAGTCACGTGCTCGGTATAGGTGTGAACCCTATTGAAAAATCCTGTAAAAGTTTATACAGGAATCTTATAGGAAGGCGTTTCCTGTACACTTTTCTACAGGAAGTCCTACAGGAAACAGTTTCCTGTAAACATATTTACATGCAATCTTAAAGGAAGGTGTTTCCTGTACATTTTTCTACAGGAAGTCTTACAGGAAGCCGACTCCTGTAAAAAATGTTTACAGGAAATCATAAAGGAAGGTGTTTCCTGTACAATTTTCAACAGGAAGTCCTATAGGAAGCCGATTCTTGTAAAAAAATGTTTACAGGGAATCTTAAAGAAAAGCATTTCCAGTAAACGAAATCTTAAAGGAAGGCGCGTTTCCTATATACCTTTTTAACAGGATCGCTTAAGGCCCGTTCACACTCTTGCGACCGAGTTCGACCGAGAAAGACGAGACCGGTTTTTAAGCCTCTTGCGATCTCTTAGGACCAGCTCCGCTGCAGCGGATCTCGTCCTAAGAAGTCGTAAGAGGCTTAAAAACCGGTCTCGTCTTTCTCGGTCGAACTCGGTCGCAAGAGTGTGAACGGGCCTTTATGGGAAAGCATTTCCTATATATTCCTATAAAGGAAGTCAAACGAGAATTCATCTTCTATTTATGTCTACGGGAATATGATGGGAAGTCGAATCCTGTAAGGTCCTAATACGTGAAGCCAAACCAAGTTCAATTTCCGTTATGCCATGAGAGCTCCTGCAAGAACCCTCACAGGCGCTGCCGGCAAGTGTAGACGAAATTCCCTTGATGCAATTCACGCTTACAAGTACCGCCAACCATTTTTGTGGAAACGCGCAAGACACGCGCCAGGAGCGGGTGCTTCGCTGCCATTCGCTTCCAAGGGCCGCTCATTTCAGTGCTGCGCCGACAACTGCTCCCAAGGGCCGCACTAGACACGGGCCTCCTGCACTGTCGCATTTGACGCTACTTCCAAGACAAATGCAAACACATCGAAGGGCTAGCGGTTGTACTGCACTGGCTCTATTGCTCGTCTACAGCTGAGAGACAAGTCTACAGTTGAGGCGATCTCTATGGTTGAGGCAGACTAACTTCGGGCAGTATAAACACAGACACAAACACAAATGAAGAATGTACGCAAAGGTATCTCTGACGAGCTTGCTGTCTCTCGGTGCTTTTCAAGTAAGCACGAGCGATTGTAAGCCTGCTTTTGTTGTTTGTTGCATTTTTTGCAAGGCTTGTAAGGCAGGCACAACTGCTACACCTTGCCACAAATCCGATGCAGAGGCAATAGAGCATTTGCAGTATTCCCAAGTACCCCGGCCCGCTCTCAAGGAATCATGGGAACGGTGTTCCTTCAGCTCTCTAGTGATCACTAATTTTCGACTAACTCCATGGTTACACAGTTTTTGAGCGTAATTCGAGGTCACCCTGAACAAGCGCCTGATATACCCCAAGTACCTGTCATATCACTTTTAAAATTGCTCGTCAACGTCAGCATTTTTTATACTGCGCATGCGATCCACCTTTCAACCTGGCTGAGCTGCAGACATCTCTTACAATATTATCATTCTGGTGATTCTTGTTTGAGCAGGAATTGCTTAAAAGGCCGATAATTCACAAAAACAAAAACTAGGATTTAGCTCGGAGTCCGCGGGGCTGTTTATAGCCTTTTTAGCGTTTCTAACTAAATATCAGCATGATAATAATGTAAGAGATTTCTGCAGCCCATCCAGGATGAAGGGTGGACAGCAAGCACAGTATCACAAACGCTGACATTGAGGAGAAATTTTAAAAGCGATATGACAGGTCATTGGGTATATCAGGCGCTTGTTCAGGGTGACTCCGAATTACTCTTCAAACCTGTGTTATCAAGAATAGGTCTGAAATTACTGATCACTAAAGAGCTCTAGGCACATCGTTCCTTTAGCGCGTGCCGGGGCACTTGGGGGATATAGCAAATGGTCTATTCATCTACACATATGGACGTCTCACACTGATACAGATTCCGAATGTTGAGTGTGTGCGGTATATGGGCCACTGGCCGCCATATTTGAGGTCACTGTTTAGAGCGCAGGCTCAGAACAAGCTCGCATTAATAGGCTGTCAAGACCGGCAATCTTGATGGTGCGGGGTGCACGTTGCAAAATAACTGTGGAAGCTCACCATCAGCACGTGCTCAGCCTTAGCGCACACAGATATGGCCGCCAGTGAATACTCCCTATAAATGTATGGGTCCCGTACATTTATACGGGTCCTGTATGGATGTATGGGTCCCGTACATTTATATGGCTCCTGTGTAAATTTATGGGACCCATATCCAATAGGCTGGTATAAATATTTATACAGGACCCATTAGAAATTTTATACAGGATTTTTCAATAGGGACGTGTCCGGCGCGTGCCAGAAGCGTGCCACTTACCATGTAATTACAAGGTGTGAACAACCGCTGTTATCGATCACGTACGGGGCGTGTGCCAGAAGCGTGGGAAAGTCACGTATCGGAGATGTCATCATCCGCTCCCATCACGTGATGTCAACCACGTGATTTCTTCGGGTTGGAGTTGTGTCCAACAGAGGGCGCTCACGTGATCTCATGCGTAGTTCGTGCTGCATCCGACAGAGAGCGCTGCGCTCCGGTCACATGACGGTCACGTGAGATTATTTGAATCGCTGCGCGGTAAACATATTTTATTCGCTAAAAAAGGCTCTGCCGCGGCTGGGAATCGACCGCGGTATCTCGTGCACAGAAGCCCGACACCCTATCCCCTGAGCTACAAGCGCATTGCTTCCGAGAGCGCTTACCTCGGCTTAGTTGTCAGTCTGTGTTTGCAATTCAGATCACGTGGTTTCTCGACACTTGGCTTTTGTAATACGGTTACACCACAGGGATGCGTCATTGCCGCAGGTCACGTGACGATGGTCGTGTGACGTCGCTGGGCGCTAACGTTGCTCGTCTTCCTATCACGTGATTTCGCGCGCGCAATTCAAGCGGTGTTCGCGGACTCATGGCGCCCCAATGCTGTCGCCTATTTACGCAACGTCCTATATATGTCTTATATGACGACAGCGCACCGTCATTATGGCGGTGACGCGCGCGCCCGTCAAGTCTCTTCTCGCGCTCATCATGGGCTCCTTTCTAATTGTCTGCGTGATCACCATCGGCGTCACCATGTCGCACGCGAGCCTGCGAGGGAATTGCACGCTCGAGATGAGCCTCAACAAAGACATCAAAGTACATCAATGTCCTGCATCCGTGCTGGCAATACGTGTATGGACAAAAGAGGGCTATCCGAAAAGATCCGGTGTAAATTTGGACAGGAATCAGACTGAGGCGCTGAAGCACTGTCTCAATGAAGCGGACGTTATCGCTCCCCGGAAATATGATCTCGAGTGTGAAGACACCTGCATCATCAGCGAGTCCATGTATCTTACTCGACGGATCCAGGTCTTGTTTTCGGCCAGGGACACGCGCTGCCAGTTCTGACCTCGTTAAAAAGAGCCGGTAACGAGTCTCTTTTCTCACCATATCGACTAGGTGATAGGTATTGGGCACACCTAATCGAATTCGGTCCACGATAAACACCTCGTCAGTGAACGACTGCTTGTACTTCTTCAGAAGAACGTGACGGTCTTTGGAGATGCGCACATGGTCGCCCACGCGAAATTTAGGTATTTTCACCGGTCCGGGATCGGGGAATAAGTGAAAGAAAAATTCGGTCTCGTTTTGTGGGGTAACGTCGACCGGCCTAGCGTTCAGTGTCCTGTGGTGGCTAAAATATAAGGACTCGACGATTTCCGGGAGGATTTCAATTAATCGTTTGGTTCGTGCATACTCAAAGTACTTGTAAACCCGACTCATTATGGTGCGTTGTACGCGTTCCACTATCGAAGCCTTTTGCTTCGAATTCACGGAATATAATTTAATTGCCGTTTAAACGCCTGCTTTTCCCCATTTTGCGAAAGACAATTTTTAACGCCCTGACAACTTCCTCGCCCGTCTTTCGAGCTATGGGGACGATGGTGAGAAATCGTGAGAACGTATCAATCACAAACAAAATGTATCGTTTTCCATCATTGTATTTGGCAATTTTTTGAATTTCCACTAGGTCAGCCTGATAGACGTCTCGAAGTCCCAAGGATAGCGTTTTGCGGTAGACGCGAGGGCGCTTGGTTTCCCTGAACAGCGTGTATGCGTCCGATCCTTCTAGAAACTTTTCCGCCGTTCTTCGTCCCGTATGTCGTGCGAGCCTGTTGATTCCACCAAAAGAGGCCGGATGACTTGCTTCGTAGTAGACCGCTTTGCTCCCCTTCTTTTGTGACGAAGACATGCTTTCTGGGCGCACCGCACTGTTGGTCGATAGTGGCGAGCTCGAAACGCCGTCAGGTTCAGGTGACAATTGATGAGAGAGGAAACTGCGCCTCTCATCCAGGGAGGCTGACTGTTGTACAGCTCGTAGTGCAACAGGTCTACAATGCTGGATCCGTCGAGCGGCTCTCCGTGAACCACTAGCGTTCCCTCGGGGGTGTAGGCAATTACCGACGAAATCGCGCCGAGGAGCGCCTCGACTTTCCCTCGATGTCGTGGGTGAAAAGCGGAAAGAATTTCCTCGTCGTTAAAGTAATCCTTGTCTAGAATTTCTTCCATGCTCTCTCGACCAGGCGCTGTGAGGCACGAGGTGCGGCGATAGAAACGGGATCAGCAGGAGCCGGTTCGGTCGGGGTCGGTGACCCAGTCCGCTGCTCCGGAGAAACAGTACGAAGGCGCTTCGGCGAAGTGACCGAAGAAGACGCACCTCGACGAATGGTCGCCCGCGCTTTGAGGGTCCTTCTTTTAAACCGATCGTGATTCACGATGGTCACCGGCAGGTTCTCTTTAACCAGTAACCTCGTGACGCGATCGAAATGAGCCGGAACTGGCAATTTCTTTGAACGTGAAACCAGATAGGAAATCAAGTCCACAATGTTGGACCCCTGTAGAGGTTTTTCGTCGATCGAAATTTCCAAGGTTTGCGGGTCCCAGGTGAGCACCGGCTTCAGTAGACCCAGAAGCGATCGACCCTTTTGCCGGTAGGTTTTGCTCAAGTAATTGACTATGACGGAAGGGTCATCCTCACGCTGTTCCTCGCTCGTCTGCGTTGTCCGTTCTTCCGTGCTATTGGGTGTCGCTCTAACCTCTTCACTGTGTGCGCTACTCTCATTCGACGTGTACGGACGTAACATTTTGTGTAGCGTTTGAATTATTTTCTTTAGCTTGATATCGTCCGGTTCGTCGTCTTCTTTCAAAATCTCGGGAATGCTCTCTGTGTAAGGTACGAGATGGTACTTTTTCATGCTTCTCAGACTCCGATAGCCTTTGCGATGGCTCTTCCCCCGATCGTTGATATGAGGCCTAAGAGAGCAGGAAGGATCAGGGGTAGGAAACCTCCCTTCAATACCAGCGTCTTTCTTAGGTTCTTGTGCGTCTCTTTGCGATTTCCCAGTGTCCGTATGATCGGTGGAAATCTCTTCACTTTCTTTTTTATAGCTTCGGAGAGAGGAAGGTTTCCGGCGCACAGGTTTAAACAAATTTCCCTAATTATTTTCAGATGCTCCTCCTTGGCGTGACGTAGAAGTGATTCCCTTTGCCTACACGATTTGGCTTCCGACAACAGGTGCAAGAATCTTGCGTGCTTGGTGATGCGGTTCATTAGGACGTGTCGTACACGACCTCCGGACCCTCGTCCGACAAGATTTTTGCTCTCACACGGAAATTATCGGGACAAGTTTGCGATAGGTCGATCAGAAGGTAACTGAACGGCGTTCTACACGCGTCCGAATATATACGCGGTAGAACGTGCCCCCTGCTAGCCCCAAAGAGCTGTCGGGATAGCACTTGGAGCTGATCGGCAATCCGCACTGAACGGAATATAATTAAGGCCGAAGAATTTAGGCTTATTGTTCTAAAGTACGCGTCTTGGAGGAACATGTTCTGCGTGATGAAAATGACCGAAGCATTATAGTGATGAGCAGCTCCTATAAAATATTCACAAATGTCTTTGAGCTTGGTTCGATTTGCGAGAAAGTCGTCGAATATGATCAGCGAGTCTCTTTCGGGGTCTAAATTTTGCGGGATCTCCTTGGTGAAAATGGCGCCGCTCGTCTCCGAAAACCAGCTCTGGGGAAACACGTAGACGTAGTAGACTACGTGAAACTCCTTGTCGAACATTTCGCTTTTACATCGCAACAATTTGCGAATATACGTGCTTTTGCCCGATTTAGAGGAACCAATCATCGTGATTGACGCCGGCGTTTGGAAACGAAATTTCTCCAGGTCCAAAGACATGACCATGCATGCTACGCTCGTAGACGAGTGAAAAGAAGATATCGCAGACGCCTTTCTAAGTAGTCGCGGGAAGCACATTCCTGCGCGGCGGGACACCCTCTCGCTTCGCGATAAATGCTAATTTTCACACGCGTCGCAACTGTGCGGTTTATAGCGGCGCCCGTGCACCGATTAACAATTGGATTAAGCAACGAAGGATATGAAATGAAGAAATAAGCGGAGGCTCGCCAAGGTCAGAGTTGACCGCTCTGCTTCAAGGTCGTCTACCAGGAAGTCTGGACATGTTTGGACATGTCTCGAGAGCTCGGAACGTGATTTTTTTTTTTTCACACGCAAATTAAATAGGTTGTTTTGACGCTGGCTCGCTAGCTCTTTTGTTTTCAGTCTCGTCTTTTGTCCTTTTCCTACGCACGTGTTGATTGCACAGCGACTCGTCATTACGCAATCCGCTTGGTATATATAATCTCAGGTATCGTCCCCTGGTTGTCTTCACTGCTTTCACGGCGCGCGGAAGAAAAGGTAATGCTGGAAAAAAAAAAAGCTTCATAGGGCCGCCGTATACTAATGTCATTATTTTCAGACTCACCCCGAGCCACAGTCCTCCGCGGTCAACCCAAAATGGACGGGGTCCTGAGCAAGCTGTCTTCGCTGCGAGCGTCGTCGTCGTCTTTGTTTGTCAGCATGGGCTCCATTCCGTGCAACGTCAAGATACCCGTGCTGGAGGTGAGGCGAATGGACACGCGATACGGACCATCCATTTACGTGACTCTCCAGCTGGAGGGCGATGTGGTAAAAGTATTTTTACCGAAGCGGTTCGCCGAACTGAACGAGCAAGACCTCCAGAGCATGAGGGCAATGAAAGGACTCACGATGGAGAAAACCAGCGGTGACGAGCGCTCACCGGTCATTACATTCTCGTGCTCTGACTAAAAACCTGCGAGTCGCCCGGGACAATTCGAGAAAAAAAAAATGGTCACCTGCCACTTGTGCGATGCGCGAGAGCGGCAGCAGTACTCCAGCCCGGAGTCGTTACAAGTTCATCTGGCCCAGGTGCACAATATCCCGCCGCAAGATTGCCTTCCCTTCATCAACTCACTGTGCGCATTTCGAAACTTTACCGCGCGGTATGACATGCATTTGCACGAACGCGACGACGAGTCCCACGATGTATCCACGCTTTTTCGGCTCCAGTCTGACGCAATGGCCAATGTTTTTAGGCATTATGAAATGCCATTGCGTTTTTTCATCACACTAACCGTGGAAATGACTCGTCTCAATGGCGACGACGAATTCGAATTCAGCGTGCACTACTTTCATTCTTTAGTCCACACGGTCTGGGCCGAAGGTAGCATTCGCGATGCTCTACAGACAGCATGTGCCGAGATCTCTGCTCGCCTCGAACAGTATCAAGAACGAGGATCCGGACTCGTCGTTGTCGCCATTCAGACCTGCACCATCACCGTTGGACGTTTCATTCCGCCCACGGTCGGTTGTGCAAGCTTCGTGTTACCCGGGGAACTCCCAAGCAGAAAGTGCCTAGTGAATGTGACCGAGCAACTCACCGACTCGGAAAGAAACATGTGCTTTGTGTTTTCTGTGCTCGCCGGTCTCCATCCCGTACCCTCTAAACGATCGAGAGCTTCTTGCTACCGAGAGCATTTGGCTAAGTATTGGTTCCCCACCAGCTATCCAGTGACGTTTCCGCAAGACGTGCAGGCTTTCGAGAGAAAAAACTCCGTGTCCGTGAACGTGTACGGTTACGATCGGGAACAAAGGTTCGTCTACCCACTCAAAGTCAACGATATCGAGTTGGAGAAGCACGTGGATTTGCTCCTAATAGACGATCACTTTGTTCTAATCACCAACTTTGCCGGACTTTTCGCGAACAAGAGAGTCACCGTTTTCGCTGTAAAAGGTGTATGATGGGCTTTCGCTTTCGCACTGCGCTGGAGAGTCATTTATCGCTGTGTAAAGAAAAGAAGGCAGTCCGAACAGTGTGTCCTGCAAAGGGGGACGCGCTGTATTTCCGGAGCCCGCACACGATGGAACCTTTTCCCTACTTTTGCGTCTACGATTTCGAGGCCATTCTGGAAGCGGAAAACATGGGTCAGGCTTACGAGAAGCACGTCCCTAGTTCGTTTTGCATACTCGTAATCCGATCCACGGACTCGCGCATCGTCGAGCAGTTTTTGTACCGGGGCGAGGACTGCGTGGAAAAGTTCATTTCCATTCTTAATCAATTGTCAAAGCTCATTGGCGAATGGATTCGAAGTGAGGAAGTGCCAATGGTGAGCGTGAACGAAGAGGCTCATGCGTCGGCCTCTCACTGCGCGATTTGTGGCGAATCGTTCGGAAATCGAAAAAGAAAAGTCAGAGATCACGATCACTTCAGCGGATCGTACAGGCAGTCGTTATGTCAGGGATGCAATTTAAATCTGAGAGTAAACAAGAAAGTCATTCCAGTGCTCGCGCACAACCATTCGTACGACCTGGCCTTTATACTACCGAAACTCGACTTATTCGAGTCTAAGGAAATTAAAGTGCTAGCCACTAGCTGCCAGCAATTTAAGAGACTCGACGTGGGTAACCTGCGGTTTCTCAAAAGTCTGGCCTTTCTCCCCGCCAGCTTGGACGCGCTGGTTCAGGACCTCCGTTCCAAGGGACTTGAAAACCTGTGCTGTCTACAGCAGGCTTTTCCGCAGCACGTTGAGCTCCTGGCGCGGAAAGGCGTATTTCCCTACGACTACGTGACCAGTTTCGAGGCTTACCGGGAGCCCGAGCTACCGTCGCGCGAGTCGTTTTACAACAAGCTAAACGACAGCCAAATTTCAGACGAGGACTACCGTCACGCCCAAACCGTCTTTGAAACATTTAATTTCAAAAGCCTAGGAGAATACAGTGACTGCTACCTGCAACTCGACTGCCTACTTCTCGCCGACGTGTTCCAAAATTTCAGGAAATGGACTTTAGACACGTACGAGCTCGATCCGCTACACTACGTTTCCCTCCCCGCGCTCAGTCTCGCCTGCGCACTTAAACAGACTGGGGTAAAACTAGAGCTGCTCGACGACGTGGATGCGTATCTCTTCATCGAAGCGGGTCTTCGAGGAGGAATCGTTCAATGTGCCATTCGTAACACGAGGGCTAACGTGCCAGGAACCGCATGTTTCGATCCGAACACGGCGGTTTCTCACATTTTAGACCTTGACGTGAATGGCCTGTACGCTTCCACCATGCGACAATCCCTTCCATGCGCAGATTTTCGCTGGCTAGACCGCGAGGAAATTGACGCTCTCCACTTCCAGCAGGTTCCCGACGACGCGCCCGAGGGTTACATTTTAGAGGTGGATCTCGACTATCCTCGGGAACTACACGATTCGCACGCGGACTTTCCCCTGGCTCCCGAGAAACGAGGAGTCCCGCTCGAATGGCTCTCACCCTATCAAAAAGCGCTCGTCGAAAAATTTCACCTACCCCAGCGAGAGTCTGAGCGAAAGCTGCTTCTCACCTTCTACCCGAAACGCAATTACATTATTCACTACCGAAATCTCAAGCTGTATCTGGAGTTGGGCTTACAGCTAAAGGTCATTCACCGCGTTTTGAAGTTTTCGCAGAGTGCATTCCTTAAAGATTTCATCGACTTTAACCACAACCTCCGAAAACAGGCGACAAATGCTTTTCAAAAGAACCTATCTAAGCTCATTATGAATTCGATTTATGGTAAGACTATCGAAAACCCACGTCAGTACAATAACGTGGTAATTAGCGTGAGCGAGGAGGAAGTGCTGAAAAACCTGCAGAAGCCTAACCTCAGACAGTTTGCGGCAATTAGCCCGACCGTGGTGATCTTTCAGTTTTCCCAGAGAACCCTACACTTGAACAAACCCGTGTACGCTGGCTTCTCTATCCTAGAGATGTCCAAACTGGTCATGTACGAATTTTTCTACAAGCAGGTCAGGCGCGTTTTCCCCGACGCTCGCGCAGCGTACAGCGACACGGATTCGTTCATCCTCCAAATCACCGACCCGGAGGTTGACTCGAAGCTCGCGACTCTTGCCGAAACGCACCTGGATACTTCGGGCTACCCAGCCGATCACCCCTTGTTCTCTCCCGCCAACAAAATGAAACTAGGAGTGTTCAAAAACGAATTCCCAAAAGATCACATTCTTGGATTTGTTTGTTTAAAACCCAAACTCTATTCGATCGAACTAGCCTCCCGAGAGCACTACGTGAGGGCGAAAGGAGTGAAAAGGTGCGAGTCCCGTAAGCTAACCTACGAGCTTTACGTTCAAACTCTCGAGCGACAAACTCTGCACAAGATCACGCAGCGGACTATCGCGCGTAAGTTGTGCGAGATCAAGACTGTTGCCGTGGAGAAGATAGGACTCAACCCGTTCGACAACAAGTGCTTCATCGACTCTGACGGTGTTTCAACTCTTCCTTTCGGACATTGGAGCCTCTCGTGAAGTGCCTTTTTCTTTTTTCACCCGAGTGATGTATTTGTGTACACACACACACAGAGGCTCGTGTAAAGAGTCATTTTCATGTAGCGCTATAGGTTTTTTCCCGAGTGTTTGTATAAAGAGCTGTCGCGCGCCATCTGTTTCTTCGTGTCTCGAGAATATCTTAGATACATGCGTATTGAATAAAAAAGAGAAAAAGATCCATCCTCGCTTTGTGTCCTTTTTTGTGGCTTTATTTCGAGATCAGGTTACAGAGCGGAGCAGCAGGAGAGCTTTAGAGCGGGAGAAGGAAATTGCTTGCGCACGAGTATGGAAATGTGCGTGTCGTTCCGTCGGTAGTCGCTCGCCGAGAAAGCTTGGATGCACTCGCGGAGCGGTACACCGCAACACAGGCGCGCACCCACGTATAGACAGTAAAGTCCGCACGTGTGCGACAGGGTCCCTTGAATTCTTTTCTTGGAGTAGAAGAAGCTCGCGGCGCCTCCGATGAAGTCGTAAAATTCCCGCTGAATCGGAATCATTCCGAAACTGTCGAAATAACTAATTGCGTTGTCCTTTGGGCATACATAGAAAAGAACCGAGTGTTCACCGAACGAAGACCTCGGTGCCGTATTCACTACGTAAAGACCGGGTGACGCTGTCTCTTGACCAATCTCGTCGCACGCGAACGTGCCACGAAACCAGGGACGCGTGCAGTGATTTCCCGCGAACATTGGGTAAAATTCGTGTTCTTCCATTTCAACCGGCAAACTTGACGTTTCTCTCCTTGTCAATTTCCAGGACGCGAGGCGTCTCCGACATAAAGAGAATGGTGATGGCTTTAGTTAGATCTTGCTTGAAGGTCAAGGTGAGTCTCACGTTTGCCGTGGAGATTGGACAAAGACTCTGCTCTTCCCTGTCCGGAGTCAAAATGTAGTAGAGCAGAAAGGAGTCTTTCGAGAAGGCACCTTTAGAGTAGGGGACGTCTCTTCGATTGAGGCGGTGTTGGAAGCTCATATAGGCCTTCATGTACAGATCTTGAGCAAAATCAAACTGCTCCGTCTGCTGGCAGCCACCCACGTCCAGGACCGCCGTTTTCAGGTTGAAGTGTTCGAGCTTGAAGGGGTCGTGCTCGCGACTTCCCTGAAACGCCTCGCTCTTCACGAAAGCGACGATGAGCTTTGACGGCACTCGATGCGGATACAGATCGTCGAGCACAATGTGCGACACACCGGGAGAAACGGTTCTGGTCTTGATCTCCACCCCACGTAGGAGATAAGTCGCGGGAGAGGACTGCAGACGTCTTTCGATGCCCACAAGCACCGTCGGGGCCACTTGGACGCGCCGAATGTAGAGCACAATGCGAGGAAGTTGGACGACGTGTTTCTGGGGAACCGTCGAAGCGGCCAAGAGCCGGAAATCTTCGGTATTTTGCCGCAGCACGATGCGAATGTCCACCCCGTTCAAGAGAAGCTTGTCCTGGTGACATATGTCACTCATAAGAGGACAAAACATATCACAGAGTGTACTTCCTTCGGTTCTTTTAAAACGTGCCATAAGGCCCTTAGCATCGGCGGGAACGTCGAGCTTTTCGGACGTATTTACCGGGTCTTTTTCGTAGAGCATCGCGGAAAGAGAGTGATCCCTACTCGTCTGGTTTGCGTGCAGGAGAATATCGAGATAGGAACGATAAGCATAATTCTCGTACTGGCTCACCAAAGTCTGATTCAGATACACGTGTAGGTATTGAAAAAGGGAGCTTCCAAATGCCTGAACCGGTATGACCTTATCGTGAGTGACGGTTCCGTCCAACGCGGTGGTGCTCGCGGGATCGCCATTGGCTCGCACGATTTTTGTCTGGATGTGCAAGAAGCTTGATTTCAGATCGTAGAAGTGAGGTCCTAGAGACGGAACGTGAAATTCTAAGACGGAAGTGGGTGTTGTCGTGGCGACCGGAAAGAATTCGATATATTCAGACTTTTCCAAAGCAAAAGACGTAGGTGGAAGAGAGAACAGATCGAGCTCTCCGCTGGTGCACAGACAGGAACGCTCGTGCAGGGTAAAAATATCGCCCGTCATTTTTTAGCTATCGAAAAAGTCATGCACGACCTTTCGTTTCTTTTGCCGTCCAGGAAGTGAACAGCACTGGCTGGGCGCCTTTCTTTTATGCCCTCCGCCAGACTGCAGCTTTTGGAGGAACTCGTCCCTGGTGCTTCGATACGTGCGGCCAATTCCCTTCTTTACGGCGTCCTTCAGCGAAGAACCCTGCCTCATTCGCTCTGCGATATCTCTACCCGTGGACACTAGTTTTCGACCCAGGTAAGGGGCCACTCGCTTTGTAAACACTGGCGATAGCCTCTGATAAATGTCCGAGAGTAGTCCGCTCCCAACTTGGAACAGGGGCCCGGAGACGAAATGCGTGAGCGGTCTTTCTCCGGAACCCGAGAAATGTTCTAAACAACACGGTGGGGACTTTACGTGCATTTTCTAAAATGAAGAGTGGCTGCAACGCGACCCGATCCGTCCAAAAATGGGATGTAGCTTCCTCTCTCACCGACAAGCTCGAGACAAATGGTGCTGACTTCTTTTACGATCACCTTCTTATATTGGGGTAGATTGAAAGAATACGATATCATTTCGTTTCGTTTTGACACTACAAATGGGACGACTCTCAAGAGAGGGGCTTTCACGTCGCCGACGTGCTCCGCTTCTATGATATCACAATAGGTAAAAATGTAATTGCTGGGAAATAATATAACATCACGGTCTGCCACCGAGAAGGAAGTGTACACGCTTTTCTGACCAAAGCCAAGCATGTGGGATAAGTGAGCATTGATTAAGATATACCCACTGTGGTGCAACTGTAACTCTACGACTTTGATGTATGGATTATAACGAAGCAATATTTTCGAGGAATTGAGCTTAAGATGAGACTGGTAGGCGCTGTTTATCGCGTTAATGAGATCTTCTGGCGATTCGTAGAAGCCCTCGAGGATCTCGATTCGATCCTGCGTCATCACGTGCTTAACCCTCGTCAGCTCTACCTCTACCTCCCGATCGAATGTATCTTCCTCCACGGGGCTGCCTTCGACGGGCTGACCTGTTCCAAAAACGATCTCTGCAAATCCGAGTTTTTTCGACAGTGTAGGGGACATGCGCAGTGCGTTGTTTCTCTGGAAGCTTATAGAGTAACATTTTCCCCTTCGCTCGAAGCTCGTCTTGGGGCCAAAGAGCTCTCGCAGGGCACTTTTCACCAGCGCGATAAAGTCTTGCTTTGGCTGTATTCGTAGCTTTTTGGTGCCTTCCACTTTCCCGGCATCCGTAGGCCTGACCAAGTACAGCACGTTAGATGGGCTCGTCACATTCTTGATGCTAAACGGGAAGTTCAGTTCTTCTAGGGCTACCTCGTACGGTTCGTTTAATATAATGGGTTGAGACAGCTGTACTTTGAACTTGCTCAAACTATTGTCGTGAAAAATGTCCGACGATGCATTTGAGAATAGATTCACGTAAAACTGATCCCTCATTTCGCTTCTTCGCGACCGATCTGCACGTAGGTCGAGTGCAGACTGACCGGACCGCTCTGCAGGGTTCAGCCTTTAACAAGGCGACCAACCGTATGAGAGAGAGAGACACGCAGTCATTCTATAGGGTTAGGTATTTTATTTCCACGAGTCTAGAGTATCCACGGTGATCAGTCGATATCGAAGAACATCGGTGGCCAGGCAATGGATGTAGGTGGCTTCGATGTGGTGCTTACAGTGCATCGCGCGTTTGATGGTCTTCAGCGTGTCCGAGATGAATTCCACCACGTCCGTCGTCTCCGATGCGGCCACTTTGGTCAACACCTTGCCCGACCAATGGGATAAGAGCACAAAGGGCTGCTCGTGCGATTCCCACTCCTTGTCCCGCACCTTGTAGCTCTCGTAGACCTGGGATATGATCCTGAAGACAACGGGGTCCACTTCATACGGAATGAACTTGCCAAAAACTACGAGGTCCACCAGCATATCGAACGCAGACACAAAGAAGTTGTTGTTCGCTTTTCGATGTGCAGCGCAGGCTTCGACATCGCTCCATCGAGTGTGATCATCTGCGCAGCCATCCAGACGTTCACGCACGAGCATCTTGTCAGATCGACCTCCGTCGGGCGAGTGAGGGTCCGAGCCCAAATGCAACAGCTAAGGGGGCGCCACGAGTCCGCGAACACCGCTTGAATTGCGCGCGCGAAATCACGTGATAGGAAGACGAGCAACGTTAGCGCCCAGCGACGTCACACGACCATCGTCACGTGACCTGCGGCAATGACGCATCCCTGTGGTTTAACCGTATTACAAAAGCCAAGTGTCGAGGAAACCACGTGATCTGAATTGCAACACACACTGACAACTAAGCCGAGGTAAGCGCTCTCGGAAGCAATGCGCTTGTAGCTCAGGGGATAGGGTGTCGGGCTTCTGTGCACGAGGTACCGCGGTCGATTCCCAGCCGCGGCAGAGCCTTTTTTAGCGAATAAAATATGTTTACCGCGCAGCGATTCAAATAATCTCACGTGACCGTCATGTGACCGGAGCGCAGCGCTCTCTGTCGGATGCAGCACGAACTACGCATGAGATCACGTGAGCGCCCTCTGTTGGACACAACTCCAACCCGAAGAAATCACGTGGTTGACATCACGTGATGGGAGCGGATGATGACATCTCTGATACGTGACTTTCCCACGCTTCTGGCACGCGCCCCGTACGTGATCGATAACAGCGGCTGTTCACACCTTGTAATTACATGGTAAGTGGCACGCTTCTGGCACGCGCCGGACACGTGACTTCACACCTATACCGAGCACGTGACTTGAGGGCGGGACCCCGCTGAGCTCCGATTGGTCACTGGCTAATACCCTGTGGGCGGGGCCATCGATGGCCTCGGCCTGTCACTGGTCACTGGGATGGGAGAGAGGGAAAGGGCCCCGCCCTACTGCTCTGTGATTGGTTAGGCCCCGCCCTGCTGCGCTGTGATTGGTCGGATCGGTTTAGGCTCCGCCCCCTTGGGCGTTGATTGGTGTGAGCTGGTACACTTATTCTACTACTCAGTAATTGTGACCGCCAGCCCGGCGGGCTCTTTAACGTGCATCACGCAGTAGTGATCACACGAACACACTGTTTTACGATACTCATCCAGTTCGAAATGGCCAGGGGCGGGCAGGAGGTTGAGGCTCAGAAAAACCTTGAAGCGACCTGGCAAACTACCTCCCCACCCCTTGCACGCTGGTAGTAATCCGATCGAACGCCGCCCGAGTGACGCTGGCATATTAGTAAGTTAAGTTTGTAATTGACCTGGAGGTTTATTTTCTGGGACGGAGTAATCGCCTCGCAAAAAGCACAGAAGCCGACACAACTCGAGGTCGAGGAGCGTTCGACCATACAAGTGGCGTCGGAAGAGGAAAAACGGGGGAGGGCAGAGGGGAGGGGGGGGGGGGGGCTCAGCCCCCTTCCCCTCTTCCAGATATTTCGGACTGTTAAAGAAAACAATACGGGGAAAGAGGGCGTGGTCGAGCTTATTTTAATCTGAAATTATTTATGCCTATGTATAGCTACTGTCGCTCTTCACTGCATAAAAGATCGCGTAGATGGTCATTGTTAGAAACTCGTCGTCAGAAGGCACTACTCATCACATGCTTAGTGGTTCGGAAGTTCAAAGCTATGTCTTTATGACCTAAATAACTGTGCCAATAATAATAAAAAAATTAATAAATGCGGGGATAAAAAGCTGGAGAAAGAAAAAACTACCAAGAACTCGCCGGATGTGTTGTATTCTTGCATATTCAGAGGTTCAGAACTTCGAAACAACTTTCTCCTACCAAAATGTGTACAGGCTAAAAGAAACACGTCCCAGGAACGTGAAGAGAAAAAAATGTTTTCTTTTGATGACGTGCTGAACTTGAACCAGTGTTGGGTAAAGTACATCTAAAAGGTACTTCAAGTAAAGGACAAACTAAATTAGATGTGATGTCCTTCAAGTAAAGTAGTAAGTACACCGGGTGCAATGTACTTGAAGTAAAGTACTATAAACACAATGTACTTTCAAAGTAAAGTACAAGTATTTTAACACAATTGTTCATGATGCCTTTTAATTCCCCTATACAGTGATTTTTTAACTGGAATGAGTTGCCCGAGGGGCAGGCACGTATCCAGGGGGGAGGCCCATGGGGCCCGGGCCACCCCCCCCCCCCGAAATCTTCCATTTTGCTGGGCCTCCTCTCCCCCCTCCCCCTCACACAGCATTTTGTCATGGGCGGGCCCCCCCCCCCCCCCCCCTCCGAAACAAAATCCTGGCTACGGCTGCATGACTTATTTTCAGAAACAGCGGTGAATATTTGATAAAGTGGCCATAGAGTACCTACGTAGAATACCGTACATCCGCCCATACCACACTAAGCGCCCATATACAAATTTCTAAGATCTGAGAAAATATGCACCGTACATTTATTTGTAAAATTGATGACCGGACAAGCGCCCATCCTCTACTTTTTTCAAGATTATCTCTAAATTTTGAGTGGGCGCTTGCCCGGTATTTTACGGTAGTTATTTTCAAGAATTGAGCCCAATTCCTGAAAATTATTGTATAGTGATTTTCTTGCACTGGATTGTTGCACCCAGGGGCGTTAAATGTACTAGGAGAGAGCATGACGTCTGTCCTGTAGCTTCCGCAAACAATCCTTTCATAAAGGAGTGTCCTCTCCTTAATGAAAAAAAAAAACAGTGAGTGTGCAAGCGAGCTGGTGATAATTAATTATAATGTGACACCTGAGATTGGGGTGCGAAAAAATTAAGGAACTTTGAAATCAAAGGAAAAGAAACATTCTGACTTTCTCCTCTGTTGTCTTTTTCTTCGTCTCGAAAGTTGAGTTTTTTTGCACCACAGTCTCAGGTGCTATATTATGATTAATTTTGCTCACCTAACAGTTTAAACCTCCTCCCTTGTGCTGATCGACCGAGAAGTAGCGAGAGTTAAAAAACTACGGGAAAGCCTCCCCCAGAACGAACGGAGCGATGCATCGTCTGCTTACGTTTCTTGTGAGAGCAGAATATCCCTCCCAGTAATTTTTCGGAGCTGACAAAGCATCATTTCGTGATACAAATTTAACAAAACCAAATTTGGGGAATTTACTTTGAAGTCGGGAATTGTACTTTCCTCGGAAAGTACCAGAAAAAAATACTTTAAGTAAAGTACGAGTACATACTCAGAAAATGTACTTTAAAAGTACAATGTACTTCAAGTACTTCCCAACACTGACTTGAACAATATAGAAATCTTCTCCCATGAGTTAATTTATTCCTTAACGTGAAAAAACAATAAATACATTATTTTGTATTCTGCAGATAGCAATGATATGTACTGTCTGTGGTGTTAATTTAAATGCGATACCTCAAACAACTTTGACGAAAATAAATACCAAGTTTAGGGCGTAATTGCACATGTTTGGACATTTCTTCGAAACTCACCTTGAATAACAATAGTCATATCTTAAGACGACACTTATCTAGGCTATACATAGATCATTCTTAAAAAGTTTAACATCTCTACCATAAATAGCTTCGGCTACATCGCGCTTCAAATCTGGCACAAACGATAATCGTCAAAAACCCGTCGCCCTTCCTCGCTCCTTCGGGAATTTATTTCTTTAAAACTAAGCACGACAGAACATTGAAATAAACGGCATTGTCTTTCGTAAAGAACGGAACACCGCATATAAAAGTTCGAGAAAAAAAAATTACGAATGTACCTCACTACTTGAATTCAAATGAAACCATCCGCCGGTCTTTCGAAGTTCGACGAACGTCGAACTTTCACCCTAAAAGTTTGAAGTTCGTCGAACTTCTGACTTTTCAGGATTCGAAAGTTAGAAAATTTTCGAATTCTATTGATAAATAAGTTCGAAAGTTCGAAAATTATCGATTTCCTCAGCATAGGAAATTCGAAAGTTCGAACAATTTCGAACTTTTTAGTGCAAGAAATTCGAAAGTTCGAAAATCATCGAATTTTTTGGTCAGTCAAGTTTGGAAGTTCGACAAGCATCCAATTTTGCAGTAAGATAAGTTCGAAAGTTCGAAAAGAATCGAATTTTGTAGCGTAATAAGTTCGACGGTTCGAAAAGCGTCGAACTTCTTAGCTTAACAAGTTCGAAAATTCGACTTCTGTCGAATTTTACGATATCAAAAATTCGAAAATGCGAAATCTTTTGAACCTTCCGAATCGCTTGATTCGATCATCGAAACTTCGATTCGAAAAAAGTTCGCGGCATCCCTATGTATAACCACTAATACTTAAAAAAAAAAAAAAAAAAAAACAAGCGACAAATATACAGACTGGGGCAACATTTTTATTTTATTTTGGAAGAGATAATGAAGATAAAATCGCACACCGAAATAAAATATAATAAAACATAATAATTGAGAATAGCAAAAAAAATCATCTATTTTATGCATTCCATTTCTTTTTAGATTGGTTGAATGGCATTGCTGCAGAAATGGCGATCAGTGCTACTGTATCGTTTCATGTTTACAGGAATGTAAGCCGATCTTACAACATTATTGAACCTGCTATATAAGTTTTTGTCTTATTTATGATTATTGCGGTGGAGAAAAGTCGCAGTTGCACAATCGAGGACGATATAATAACGTCCAAGAGAGCCGGGTGGCTCCAAAGACCTTCAGTGATATCTAAAGGAAGACACCTGACTGATTATTCAGGCTATTCTGTGAATGAGCGACATTGCGTAAAGTGCACTCGTTCCCACAATAGCCTCGATGATAATTCATTTGTCTTCCGTTACGTAGTCTTATCAGCCTTCGCGCTTAATTTATTCATACTTATATAATATTACCCAAGACTGTACATGCCGCGTCCTATGCACAAGTCTTGCTGGTTTATGGCCCTTAAATTATACAATATTTAAAGGCAAAAAATAAATATTGTATTCTATCGCAAAAACAAAAAAAGAAGCATTCGTAGACTTATTATAAGTCATGTTTATTAGAACTGTCGAACGAATGGCGCTGAGTGCTCTTACCCGTAAGCAGGCTGATGATCAATCCTATGACTATGGTCAGAATGGTGCTAAAGAAGTTGCTCCAGTACGCCGATAGCTGCGTGAGAACGAAACCGCTACTCAATCTGCGAGAAAGAAAAACTTTTTAATACTTTGTCATACTTATTCAACACTAACCTCCTAGTGTTTAGTTCATTTTTAATAGACCGCATATTTACGTAGCCTGCACTTTGTGCAGGCTACATATTGTGTATATTGCTCTTTGAACCTTTGTATAACTATTTGTGTTTTTCATTCCCAACTTTCCCCCTACTGTAATGCCCCATGGCGCTGTAGGTATCTGAATAAATAAATAATAGAGATGGAACCGCGAGGAAAGTGTTCTCGTACACCGAATCAAGTTTGCGTTTTATCCAAAGCTGATGCGTGGATAGGATTGACTGCATATTTATTATTAAACACCAACCATATTTTACTCCTTTTATTGCGGGATGCCCGAGAATACATGAGGACGATCATATTTCCACGCGCATCGCTGAGCGATCGGGTGCGTGGCCGAATGGTTACCGCACTTGACAGTCACGCGGAAGGTCCGGGTTCGATTCCAGTGAGCGGAATGTTCTTTTATTTACTCTTTCAACTTGGCGTTCTCGTGAGTTCGAGAACATTCTCGTCTGATTGAGTTCCAAATGTTCTTTCTACGCGCGGAACGTTCTAGACGGAATGTTGCAGAAACCCACGCGGCTACAAAAGGAGATCTGCGTGGCGAGCCGCAGTCAGCCTCGCTCCAGAGCTCGATCCTGCTGTTTTGCCGACATCGACGCCTGCGACGCTAATGTTCTATTTTATTTCGGGCACAAGTTCGCCCCACTAAAAGTTCAGTTTCTTTAGTTATTCTTCGCCTCATCATTTGACATTTGTGACAATATATATTTTCGCTAAAGAAAAATTAAATCTCGGTGCCACAGCCAAATCTCGGTGCAACGCTGTGGCATTACCATGCCACAGCGTTACATGTGGCATGGTAAGCTACAAGGAATGAGCGCTATGCATTTGAGCCCTATATAGTTTCTGGAAGCTTAAAGCCCGACCTACAAAACCTTTCTCTCAAGGGAAGAAAATTCTCCTCGCGACCTTTCATATTTGCTCCTCCACCACTGCTATTGTGATGGCGGGGACTCCTTTGGTTGCTGCTTCTTGGGCTGGAGAAGCCGAGATCTTATCTCGTCTTATCCAGCCCCCAAGACGCATTGACAGAAAGAGTGCCCCGTCTTTAGGATAGCAGTGGCAGAGGAAGAAATATGAACGGTGGCGAGAAAGATTTTTCTACCCTGCGAGAAAACTTTTGTGTAGGTCGACGTTTAAGAAACTCAAGGCGTGGCAGGCCGGGGGAATCGTATCATCGCTTTTCAACCAATAAGGTTGCAGCATTAGCAGACACAAATGCAAAGTGATCCAATCACGTAGCGTGAACATCATAAACAATGCCACGCATTTTCTAAACTTTGAGTTACTAGCCGAATGTAGGTCTGTCCCTTTCTCCTTAATTTCACCTTTCTTTCTAACGCTCCGGTCGCTTCGCTGTTTCGTCGCTACCGTTGCTGGTTGGCAGAGGTGAATAATGTCTCAACACGTTTAAACAACAAGGTCATTATAGTATAGGATATATTTCCTCATTTACCGGAGGCCGGTCCGAGGCACACATTGGACACGTCAGCTGCGTCGAAAATCGACAGGGACTTGTGTTTATACGCAGGTACACGAGTTCCAGCAAGGCCAGCTAGAATACAAGGCCTGCGCGTTACCTTCCTAAACGTATTAGACCTGAGGATCCACGCAGCGCCCCCTAGATCGCGTTAGCGCCGCCGTCAGCGCGTCTCGCAGCGCCTCACAACGAGGACGACGTCAGCACGCGTCGACGCCAAGACGGACTTGCCTGCCGCTTACGCAGCGTCCCTCGTCGACCTTTAGCTCGTTTACCACTTGGGGCGGGTCGGGGATCCACTAACGATGACGTTGTAGTTGCGAATAAACTGTAAAGTCAACCAAGACAGCTCCTTAACTACGACCACATAAGTTTAATAATAAAGGTAAGGGAGCGGACCGAAAGACGTGGTCCTTTTACGAGCATTAGACGAAGACTGTCCTTTGACGAGGTGTTCTTGCGAGGGGTGAGAGAGAGGTTATTAAGTCGTCTGACTATTGAGCCGACTGTCCCCCGACGATCGGGCCCTGAGTTTTCCCGCTTCGGAGTGTGAGGGGTCAGTATTCACACGGGTGGCGGGCCGCAGCCCGCTTGCCCAGACTGCGTCGTAGCCTCGTAGGACCACTCGCGTCTTGAGCGTGTCTACTCGGGCCGCCACAGCGCTCCCTCCCCAGTGAGCAGGCGAATGTTGTATGTAGTTAAGCACGGGCCGATCCGGCCAGCGAACTCTGAGGCCGTAACGCGTCGTTCGTCCTGGAAGGAGAGACCGAGCTGCCGTCGGAGAGATATGCTTGCCGCGGGGATCTGACGTTGATGCAGGTTAGGGAGCTAGGAATGAGGCAGGCGAGGATGCCTTGGGGTTGTCTCAGATGGTTGCGGCGAATTCCGTTGGCGTCGGCCTGGGGGCTGATATCTCCTCGCGGGCGGGCTTAAACGGCCAGAACAAGTCACCTCCTCTCGGTTTATTATTTGGAGTGTGTTGTGTTTTGGTCCGCGTTTTAGTACGCAGAAAGGACCGTAGTAAAGGGCGTGAAGCGAGCGCTTGACGGGGCCGTGCCTTACAAAAACGTGCGTGCAATATGTCAGGTCCTGGTTGACATGAGGTCGGAGGCTGGCGAGTAATCTGGTGGCTGTTGGCCGAAGGCCGTCCATCATTGCACACTGTCGGTGGACGTAGTTCGTCGGATCTGGCAGACGCTCTTCGACTTGCCCGAAAACATTGACCAGGTAGCCTGAGAGGGGCTCAGCACACCAGCTCCGCGCTAGTGCACCCGAGGGCAGACTAACACACTGATAGAATGTCGAAGAGAACTAGCAATAAGCTATGTCCATTTGTGCTGTGAACGTGGGCCGTGAGGGCGGACTTCAAGTTGCGATATAGTCTATCAACGAGACCGTTGGCTGAAGGGTGGGCCGTGGTGTGCAGGGGAACAGATATGATTCGAACAGATTTGCCTCGAACATAATCAACTAGAACTGCCGAGTCCGTCAGTTGTGACTCTGGACGTCACTCCGAAGCGGGAAATCCATGTCGAGGTGACACAGCGAGCAACGGTTCGCGCGGCATCTGTGATTGGGAGGGGCTTCTGGCCATCGAGTGAATCGATCCACCATGGTGAACAGACACGTGTAAACCTCTGATGGTGGAAGTGGTCCACCGATATCTATAAATCTGTTTCCCGGCAGAGGGAAGCTTGCTCGGGGCGTGACTCTTTAAACCTTCGAGTGTTGGCATTGGCCTTGTCCACTGTCGGACACACCGGTTGATGGAAGACCAGACGTGGTCAGCAGGTATTTATACTTAGTTGCCTCCGGGATGCCTGTGAAGCGCGTCAAACACCTGGCGTCGTTAAGGTTCGGGCATGTAGGGTGGAGGCGTTCCGGTGGAGATGCCGCACTGAAGCTTGGCACATCGGTAGTACGGCCATACGGAACTCGAGTCTATCTGGCGAGTCACACAGGAACACTAGATCGCTGTCTATCAGCTGAGCCATAGCCACTGCAGTCAAGTCAACCATGGCAGATGACTCCAGTTCGCAGATATTATCTCTAGATAGCGCGTCAGCGACGACATTGTTACGACCTTGAGAATGTCGAATGTCGAATGCAAATTCCACAACGCGGAAAATCTGACGCAGCTCCCGCTGGAATCAGTTCCACCGTCCGCCCGCAAGTTGCGGAAGGCATGCACAGGCAGTTTGTCGTTGGTTAATATGGTGAAGTGACCTTCCACGAAATGGCGGAACTGCCTAACCGCCAAGTACACCGCAAGTAGTTCACGACCGAAGTTCCTGTAACGCTACTCGGTTGATGAAAGCTTGCGCGAAAAGAACGACAACGGCTGAGGGTACCCGTAAACCACCTGCTGCAGCACTGCACCTACCGCGGTGGCGGAGACGTCTGTCACCAGGGCAAACTACACGTTTTCCCTCGGGTGTGCCAGCATTGTGCATTCTACGAGGAGCTCTTTGGCACAGCGAAATGCCTGGCGGGCAGAGTCGTCCCATTGAGGTTCTGTCGTGGGGTTGCGGGAGAACCGCAGTGATTCAAGTTTCTCGGCGCACTTAGGTAGGAAGCGGCGGTAGAAAGTAAGCATCCCCAAAAGCTCAGGTACGTTTTTTTTTTGTTTTTTTTTGTTGACCGGCTAGGGGATGGGGGAATTCCTTGACTGCCTGCACTTTGGTGCCAAGAGGGCGAATACCCGATGCGCTGACTTTGTGTCCCAGGAACTCCAGTTTATCCCTGTCGAAGACATATTTGCTGACATTGACAACGATTCCGTAGCCCGCTGGGCGAGCAAAGAGAGTACGCAGAGGTTGTGCCTGATCGTCGGCGGAGCCGCTTGCAACGATGGTGTCGTCTATGTAGGCGTATAGAAAAATGGCAGAGAGCGCAGCACGTGGTCCATAAAACGCTAAAACGCAAGTGGAGCATTTTTGTATTGCGAATGGTATTTTGACAAATGAAAGGAAATCGAATCTTGTTGTGACAGCGGTCTTCTCGAGATCGGTCGGTTCAACTGGAATTTAGAAGACGACCCCCTCCCCCACCCCCCAAAAAAAAGAAAAAAAAAATCAAACACAAAAAAAAACACGCAGCTATTTTTTCGCATATTACTATGGGAACAATCATCGCAATCTATAGCAATTGCGCGAATGAACCAACCGTACAATTGTTTCTAGACAAAAATAAAACCTGAAAAGCAGGGCTAAGCATGACCTGCATAAAAGGTGTCTTTCGTATGTGATTACGTCACGCTTCATTTCTTGGTAATTGCATTTCAGTCTTCGGCCTCCGCCAAGCCAACACGGGAAATCAAGGTGATTCGAGAGTTATTTGGGAGGAGGATGTACTGGCATTTATAAAAAGAAGCTGTTCTCCGAGAACTGTTTGTGAAGTGATAAACTATAATTTAGAGGGTGTAACAGTATATAAAAAATTGAACAGTATTAGAGTTCACTATACTTCTGTTTGAAATTGTTATTCTCAAAAAAACCTTTTAAAAGCTATAATATCAACCGCTTCTAAAAGCTGTTCAAGAATTACTTTCTTTTTGTCAGAGCTCGCCAATATTCGAATTTTCCAACCGATAATTGTTTTCCTATTTCCCCGTACTGACGACACTCCTGTCAAATAGTATTTCTGCTAACGGTTCTTTCTCGTGGCAGTAAATTGGTAACGAATAACACATGCAACCATATATTTCCTAAACAAATAAATAGTCAAAGGTCCGTAGGATAGATAATTTGGCCCGCCGATTTTACATTTATTTAGGGTATCGCAACAAACTGCCATTGCGACAAAGAGGCACGTTCTAAAATGTACTCAAAATCAACATCCCCCTATCAATATGCCGATAACTACACCGTCTACACCTAAGCCGACAGTCCGACGGGAGCTACGCACTCGGGGTTACCGATCAAACGCCTCCCTTTTATCACGTGATCACGCTCTCGAAGCACGAGTAACGGCAGGGGTTTGATCACGTAATAGAAGACAGACGTGTGACTGATCCAACGAGCCCGTAGCTTTCACCGTGCTGTCAACTGAGGAGCGAATGGAGTATAAACATTGCTATTCGGATACATTGAACACCACCCAAACGACTACCGCCGTTGGACGTGTTTAGTTTTCCCATGAAAATGCTGGATTCATTTATATACTGCACTGTTGACAACAAAACGACGAGGTATCTATTGGAAAGAGCATCAGTTTTCGTGTAAACACAGTGACGAAGCAAAGCGACCCGAATAAAGAGAAGCGAATGTCTGTCTGGGTTACAGCTGCACAAAAGTGTCGATAACAGGAGCTTGGGGAGTAAGAGGTCAGGGAACTCTTTGCCCTAAAGATGAAATATGTACGGCGACACATAGCACAAAAAACAAAGAACAAATACGTCAGGCATTGTGGCATAGTTTTTCATGTTAGAGTTTAGAAATGAGATTGTTTTCTGTTTTTTACCTTCAACCGCCGAAACGCTTTCGTATTCAGCAGTCTGCCGATAAGAAGGAGCGACGATATTTCGCTTATCATCTTGCGATTAGCGCAAAGTCTTTGGGCAATGGGCTCAGGCACTGCGTACGGTATTGCACAAAAAGGAGTTACGACGCAAGGTCAGAACGAGTTCCAGAACTCTTTAGACAATGTTAAAACAAGAGGGCGGTTAGTAGCATGGTTAATAGAGTGAGGAGAAACATTAAGAAAAATGAAGTATTTTTGTGAGTGAATGGAGACACTATTTGCGCTAAAACTGTGTCAATTTTAAAGATCAAGTGGTGAACACAATTTGCGCAGGTTACCCTTGTTCGTGACTTAGGCTTGTATTGCTTGCAGGGGCCGTGGCAGTGAAATTTGCAGGGCAGAAGTCGACCGACGCTGGCATCCGAGGAGGAAGACTTCCCAGGCGCACCTTCTCGGACATGTGCCACAGCTGAAAACTGATCATCAGCAACGTGGCCGTGCCGGCGCCCTGTAAGATTTGACGTAGGTATGCGATACAATTCTTAATTAGTGAGCAATAATATATTAAGCTGTTTTACTCGAAGGTTCGGGAACGAGGGTTCCTTAAATTTTCACCATCTTTCCTAAAGGCCCGTGAACACATTTGCGCTTGAAGGCGTTGCGTTGAGTTGTAGCAGGCGGCTGCAGAACATGGCGGAGAGTGTTTGCGCAAAACCCGCGCACATAATTTTATTGAACCGCGCATGTTAACGGAAGTCAAGAGCCGATGAGAATGCGCCATCGTCGCTTTCCGCTCACCAAGAGCAAGCGAATTCCACGTCGAACGTGGCGGAGCCCGGCGACATCATCGAGATGGCCAATCTCGGGACACTCCAGCTGGCTTCCATGACATCTATGCAGACTGAACGATCGAATCACTGAAAAAACCCTGCTGCGAAACAAAAGTTGCTGACCAGAGCGGGCGAGCGCGACATCCTCCCTTTTTTCCGGATTTTGATTGGGCTGCTACCACGCGTCACCGTGGAAGAGCCATGTTCCACTGTTTTGCATCGAGCGGAAGAACGCTGCGCGACGGTACGCTTCGCATACCCCAACTAGCCGCTGCCTGCCGCGAGGAAGCGGTTCCAAACTCAGACGCAAATGTGTGTATGGACCTTGAGTTTGTAAAGCTGTAGAATAGTGTCCGGGGATTCCACGTGAACTCTTTCGTTCAGAGAGTCATTACTAGGGTCACTGAAAGCTTAACAAAGGCGAGACGTGGCGTATAGGTTCAGGCTTTTAGCTTGGTGCCTCACTCTTCACCGTTATAATATTAGCTAAAGCTGCACTCTCATTGGCTATGCCGGGACGGTGAAATGCTCAGGACTCATCACGTTCTGCGTTTCTTCGGCGTTCGGTGAATATAATCCCCACAATTTAAGAAAACCCAAGACATATCCGGTCTCGTGCTTTCGCTCTAAGTAAAATAGTTTATGAGATTGCCGAATCACCGGTTCAGTCCAAAATAAAAGAAAATGTTCGAGCGATACACGCAGTGATCATTATAGACGCGCCGTCAGTTTTTTTGGGGGCGCATTGGGGTGGGCCGTTTTTGGCAACAAGGTTTCGCCATATGCCCAGAAAGAAAGTTAGCGTGGTCAAATGCAGCTGGTCTGCGTTTACCGCACTGGTAAAACATTTCTGCCGAGTGCTCGCGATCCTCAGGAACTTTTTTTTTTTTACATAAATGTTTCTCATTCATGTTGTATGTGATGCAGTCACATAAACATATATTTGACGAACAAGAAAAGCAAAACACGGAAAGCGCAAGCGAACTTATCGAGCAACATTTAGCTCAAATTATCCCTTCTACAAAATGAACATCGCATATATTAATAAATAGGGACATGTAGCGTGGTGTCCCCTGAAAAAATGTACACGTTTTTTTTAACCACGAAAATAAACTATCTTTTGCCGGACGCTCATTCTGTGGCCGAAGATAGCGCTAGAGGTTCGTACAGATGCCAAAGTTTCAGTACGAACCAATGTGTTATTCAAAAGTTATAAGCAATTCTATGAAAATTTCAATGGCAATATGGGGCCCATTTTTGCCTGCTTTCGGTTTCTGGCGCCATAGAGCTCCATGCATTCCAGCTCCGTCAACCACCATTTCCCCATTGATAGTTTCGAAAAATCACTTATAACTTTTGAATAAGATAAGGGATAGTGTTGAAACTTTACCACCTGGTTCGGACCTCTATGGCGCTACAGTTGGGTGGAGAATGAATATTCGGCGATGCGTGGTTTAGTTTTGCGGTAATAAATACCTCGTGAATGTTTTGGGACACCCTGTCCCGAAACCTCTAGATGCAAAAAAGCGAGCATGTCAGGAACAATTATGTATATACGTTTCTAACTTTTAGACTATTTGATGAATGTTCGCGTGTCTATTGACTGTCTTGAGACATAACACGTGCAGCAACCTTACTCCTTAGAGAATTTTTGGATATTGGGATGTAAAAATGGACGGCTGGGCATTTCAAGGCGAAGAAACGTCAGTACTAACGACAAGAAGAGACAATGATAGAGCCACCCCTTTATTGTATAAAATGCGACAAAAAAAAAAGAAATAAAGAATTATGCCGAAAAGCTTCATTTATAAAAAATAAGATTGAGAGAGGCGAAGATGAGGCATCAAATGTGTCTTTATTTTGGCTTCATATAGAAGAGCATTTGAGCCTCAGTGTAATTCTTGTTGCACATAACGTTTACTCTCATCAAGTTTCAGCGATCCTGCTGCGTTCGCGTGTCTATCCCTTAGTGTAGTTTTTAAAAAAAGAAGCGAGTGCGAATATAGACGATACATTTTTTTAGATTTCGGGAAGATATCGTTTTAAGTTAACTATATGAAAAAAAAAGAAACAAAATCCCAGTTTGTTTTAAATTATATTTAACAGGAACTCAATACAGTTTGAAACATCAAATCAGACTGGTTATATTTATGGTTAAATCATTGCATAATTTAATTATCACTGAGCACAACGCTTTCAAAAAAAAAATTAAACTAAAATGGTAGGTGTTTCAAACCGTACATTTCTGTACGAAATTATGAAAAAAAAAAAAAATAATCATCAGAGTTTTTTTGTGCTTTTTTAAATGCAGAATGGCATTCTTACTTAAAGTTAAATTCGAGTAAGCCCTAAAACAAAGTCAGTGAAGCTTTACCGGCTGCCGAACACCTGCGTCTGAAGCTCCACCGGCCAAAAAAGAAACCGTAAAAAAAAACAACAACAACAACAATAATTGGCTGATATCACTGCTGCCGCTACGCTGATTTTAGGAGAAAGGCGTGAGCCTTTTGTACAGCGAATATTGGGGACGCGCGCGATCGAAAGCGTCGTTGTGGTCGACCTTCCACAATTGGCGGAATACTGACGATAACGTCAGCAAAGGATTTCTTATGGACGGAAATAAGGGTAATAAACTAACCTAAATTTTCGCAGTGTCGGCAGTGTTGCTTTCAGAGCGCAATTATTTCAGGCCTCCACCATGCTAATTACAAAGACCATCGAACTTGTTCTTCGCAAAGCAATGACGTCACGAGAGGGAATCACAGGAGGGCGCCACAAAAACATCTCGCTGCCAATATATAACAATGCATGCTGAATTCAGCCTCCCAGCACATTTCCGCGTGGTGAATATACCCGAAATCCCTCCTTTCCCTGGTGCAAGAAAAGCAGGTCACTTAGCGTGTTCATATAGAACCTGCGCATGATACGCGGCAAACGACAGAGACATTTCGTTACTGTGCACAGATGTTGTGCATACGGGGGCAACGACACCGTGCGCGTACGGCCCGGTGACATGGTATAAGAAGACCGTATTTCAAGAACGCAGTGGCAGGTCGAAGAACGAAACCGCTGCCCGTGTGTGTGGACAGGTCTCCAAAGCCGATGGCAGGAGCTCCCGGGGCGTCTAATGGTACGTTTACACTTGCGGATCCGCTAGCGAATCCGCCCAGCTTTTGCCGCTGGGGCGAAACGCTGGGCGGAAAACGCGGCGGCGAGCCGCTTAGGTCCAGGACCTATTTCTGCCGCCGAACGAGGCGTTTCGCTGACCGGAAGTGACATTCTTGCGCAGCGCGACGCTGCCTACGTCATGAGCACGCGTAGTTCCGGGAGCAGCAACGCCCGGGAGAGAGAGCCGAGGCGGGAACTCTCGCGCCTTCTCGTCATATTTGACGAGATGTTACGGGAACCGCTGCCGCAGCTGGCGCCGCCGCCACTGCTCGAAGGAAATAGATGTAAACGCAACCCGCTCGTCGCCGCCGTCGCCGGGAGCGGATCCGCTCCCGCGGCAGCGGATTTCTTCTCAGGTGTAAACGTACCATAAAGCGGTCACCCGCACGCCGGCTGCGTGACATGAACGGGGGAAGAGGGGGGAGGTGGGGGCGTTGACACGCGCCCCAGCGGTACACCTGCCAAACTGCACTCCACCGGCGACCTTGGGTTGCTAGTGTCACATTCGTCTGGGGCGTGCACGGCACCGAGAAAATGTCGCCCCCAAGGCCACGCCACTGTGTAGGTGTACCACATGACGCACTACAAGGCGAACGCGAAGCATCCCGCCGTGCGACGCGCTTGGTTCGGTCACTACAAGGGCAAACCATGAAAGGGTGGACGATAAAAAATATCCGCAAGAGTGGGGCGGCGGCTCACTCCATCTAGCGAGGAATGAAAGTAACAAATCGTCTTTCAAGCGGATGGTTCAAGTATGTACTTGTTACATCGAAAATTCGCCCGCCAACGTAAAAACAAAAACACATGGACTATGAAACAGAGCGTCTACACATATGCGATTTTACTGTCGGACTGGTGACAAGCGATGGGTACACGTCCGGTGTGAAAATCAACAGAGGCGAGGGCACGCAGGGGTTAAAAGAAAAACAAGAAATTTAATTAGGAGATAAAAAGCCGCGCACGGCGACAACACGACAAAACCATCAGAACGAAATGCGAACACGCGTTACTCCAACAACACACTCACGAACCTTCGGGCAGCGGGGCCGCGAAAAAAACAAGACAGCACTCAATTCCCGACACAACGCGAAACAACTCACCGCTCGCGACACAAACGGCAGCCTGGAAACAAGTTCGCCGGTGCAAAGAAGACGAAAGTTCCGAAAAAGGAAAGTCCCCACTGCGGGACCTTAAGTCCAGGGAAAAGTTCAGACGAAGTCCGAAGCCTCACCGACGTCTTGAATCCGACGAACGACGAAAGCTTCACGTGCCCGGCGTGGTGGACTGGTTGCTCGGCGGCCAACGCAACGCAGCACCGCACGCACACACACGCACCTCCCGAAAAGGCAAAACCGACGCCCGTCGTCACTGCTGGAATCGTAGCCAGAGCAGAGGGCTTGAGGGAAAGAAGATAGCAGCGCCGACATCACGTTCTCTCGAGCTGCGGGCCGCCATGTTTCGCGAGATGAGGAAGGAAGACCGATGGCGAGGCGAGAGAGAGAGAGGAGGTGCCGAAGGAAGCGGAGAGCGTTAACTCAAGGTCGCAGTGCGAGGACCTGCATGGTCTCCTTCCATACGAACGTAGTGCAGCCGCTCCGACACGACTTGCGAACGTGACGCGTCCGTCGGTGCAGCGCGGTGCGGTGCGGTGCGTCCGAGACGAATGTGACATTAGTCTGTAACGCCATTCCGTGGCGACGTTGTGAACTCTATAAGCGTGTGCTCCAATAACGTCCAAGGTAAACGCATAAAAAAAAAAAAAAAAAAAAAAAAAACAGAGTAAGGAGGAGCGAGGACTCCGGAACCTTTCGAGAATGCTTCGGCAGCTGCAAAAATTGAAAAAAAACAAAAAAAAAAAAAAAAACGTCGCTAAGTAAAAAGAGAAACAGTATTAAAATAGGACACGGGGACGCTGACACGCCGTCGCGTGCGTGGATGACTGAGGCAAGAGTTAACGTCCGCTGGGTTCCTCCCAAAATGCAATTATGCATATGACGGTTTGAACGATAGTTCTGAATACAACTGCAAATGTTTATAGGTCAGCGCTTTTGCAATGGTTATGTCGTCATGCAATTTTTTGTTATCAGTGCGCCAGCTGCTAAAACGCGCAGCGTGGTTTCGAGTGCTTTGCGAATAGCTCGGTGTCAATGACCCCGTAAGTGACGACGTCACAACATGGCACTCTGCTCCAAAGAAACCATTGATTGGGCCGTTTTTGAGCCTAATTGCGTCCATTGGTCCTTTTCGATGGAACACGCGACTGCATTGGATGAAATTGGTGACGTGCGACTAAACTTCTACCCTCGGGTGTCAACTTTTGGTGGGATTTCAGACGCGAAGAGTGCCCGTGCCCAGCTTTGATCAAAGCTCACAGTGAGCTTTCGCGCAAACGTGTGCCCGCAGAGGCTTCCACTATATTTGGGAAGGGTGAAAACAACGTGCAGTCGAGTCGCGTAGAATGAAAAGTTAAAACGACGAAGTGAGGTGTATTAACGTCGACGTGAAGGCCAGCACGCGGTTGCAGAAGTTATTGCGGCACAGAAGCTACTACAGTGCGTGTTTGTGGGATCAAACAAGCAGTCCGTAGCTGATATAAACTTACCTGATGATTTTACACTCTTCTTTCGCTATTGGGGGTCTTGGAAAGAATCAGCTGGTTTTTTTTCTCAATGTCATTGTTACAAGTGGGTTAGAAACACATTGTCATATTGCAAGCCTGAAAACAAAGAAGTCTAGGCTCTGGAGTTGTTGTTAGAGTCTAAATAATTTCTCCTTTATTATATATAATGCACGTCAATAGAAAAATCATAGAGGGCATAGCGCTACTCTGATATCGTGTAAATCAGATGCTTATCTTGTCGTATTTTTAGCAGATCTCAACACGTGTGTTCTATTTTGTTAGGCAGAATATATCCCATATCGCAGGCAAATACAATTCCTTTCTTATAAACCTGGCGAGGTTTCTTAGACCTGTCAGATTTTGCAATTAGATACAGGATCAAACTCGTATCATTATGCAAGCGTTTAAAATCATTTCAGACGACATACTTCAGTCATTATGCATGCGTTTGTCGTCTGCTGCAAGCATCTCAATACGTCTTGAGGACCGGAAATTTCCGTCGCAAATATGTCAGAAACAGTCGGTTCTCGCAAACTCTGGTTGCTGTAAGTGTGAGATCTAGGCTTCCTACACCTATTTATTACAGACGTTTACATCCGACGTCCGATTTTTGACCGATCGTTCTTTCGGAGCGAAATTCAATTCCATGTATTTGTCCATAGCAGCGCCCCCCAGCAACGGTTTGTTTGGAGCAGTGACGTCACGTTTACAGGGTGAATTCAGAGCATTTCCAGTGGTAGTGTAAACAGGCAGCCAGAGAACGTTTATCCGCAGATAATTCACCGCAACCTTGGTGAAAGAGTGATCAGAGAGGCCACCTTGCACTTGAGTAGCTTTGCAAGTTTGGCCCTTCCAAACAACAACGACAGCTAGTCGCAATGAAGCTGACAAGTCACTGCAACTTTGAAAACTGTGAAACAATCAGGATAACGGACAACCAATAGAGTCGGGGTGAGGAACAAAGCGATCTGAAATGAGTTACTTTTAGCTGTTGTAAGAATTCGTAGATGGACTGCGTGAAGTATGCTTGTCGTTGAAACGAAATGCAGGATGTGAAAGTCAACCGAGGAATGGTTCACAAACAACTCGATGGACTGAATCAGGGACTGACATGAAATGAGTAATGTTTTAATCACGTTGAAAATATCTTGTACAACCATACTGGGGAAAAACGTTCCGTAGCAATTCAGTCAAAATTATGGGAACGCGTGCTTGAGTACCGATTAAATATGGCCAAGTGCACTTCGGAAACGCCTCAGAAAGTTGTCCCTGAGCAGACCTTAATCCTGGCACACAGGGAAGGTTAAGCCAGTTTTCCGCACAGGAAGAAACGCCCCCTGAAGCGGAGAAACATAAAGTTTGAAAGCACAAACGTAATGAGCTCCCAATACTGACTGAAGGAAGAACATTCCTTATGAATCTGGAACAGTAGAGAGGACTATGGCATATGATAAGGGTTATAGCTTGGATATCAGGTTGCTCACCGTTTAAGTCCTACCGCAGCCAACACCCCTATCCTATGGGTTCAGTGAAGATGCGCCAAAAGTCCCTCGATGACGGTGATAGTTATCTTTGTGGAAGTGCTATCCCCGGCCAAACCAATCAAGCTCAGAAAAGAAGCGCAGGATAAGTTCACTGTGAGTGATTCGTTGAGCCGATCAGAGCAAACACACAAAGGCGATGAGTGCCGTGGCGATGCACTTTTGACAATACTTGATTGGATTCATCTGATTATAGCGTCTGCTGCGGTCAGACCTAGAGCAAAATGCAGCGTAGTTTTCTCAATAAAAACCTCTGGAAGAAAAATAAAGGGAGAGACAGGGAGGCAATGCACGGCAGTCGGAAACTAAAACGGCTTGTGTGTCTTTGGTTCAAATCCTGTTTGAGTAGATCCCGGTCACTCCGGTAACTCGTATCGAGTGAAACACAGACAGAGGGGCGCGGGACGCCACTACGTCTTCGAACGTCACGGCATGCACTAAAACTTTACTCTGAAGTAAAGTTTTAGCGCACACGGCTCACAAAACTGGATCGGGTTGGAATACCGCTAGTTTAGCCTTAAGTTTATCATTTGTTGCTTTACTGTAAAGTTCGAGTGCATTCTCGTCATTTACCTTGTGTTTTATTTCAAACCCTCCCGAGTCTAGAGGGTGTATGAAAGCAGCCGTAACGCACTGCATTGAGTCCTTCTCACAGTAGCGTCCATTTCACCTGTGTCGCTAACATCAACGCCCGCCACACCAGTTATTGCATTTTGGTCATTTGGCATAAGTTAGTCTTATTAATTTTTACGATTTCTTAGTTATTTATTGAGTCTCAATCGTCATCCTGTATAGTATTTAACGGGCAGTGTTCTCCTTCATTTGACTGAGCTGTGAGAATATAAAGGAGCACTATCTCCAGATTGACTTTTCGCTTTCTATTTTGCGACATCCTAAAGCGGATTTCGGAATCCCAGCTTTGCCGGTGGTTTACCCCATTTGGCATCGCATATTTACATGAAACTGAAGGCACAAGCTCTGCCCGAGTTGCACTTTAGAGGAACTTGCGTGAAGCTCAGCGTCTTACCTTATTGTTTGCCCAAGGAAAAATGAGAGCCAGCATAAGTAAGCCGCAGAAAGGCCCGGTGACAGCACTGTAGACGGACATGATGACCTTGATGACACACACAAAAAAAATATACTCACGCTTATTTTTCTTTTTTTTTGCGTCCAGTGTCATTGTTGCACATACAATGCGAAACTGAAGGAAATAATAAATCGAGAGTTTGCGTTGACGTTATCGCTTCGAGCTCTGATTGGAAGGAGTAGTGGGAAGACGGAAAACGCCAGCTGCCTTTGTCTCTACCCACTCTCCCCCTCAAATCAGAGCGTCATATGCTCCTCGTTGTGTTTGGCGTTCGAACACCGACTGCCGGACACCGAACGCCGAGCATTGCGAGAAAAGCAGACGCGTTCTCTCTGGCTGGACAGAGACCGCGAGCAGAGTCGAAGGCATCATGTCTTTGCTGTAACCTACTATCCGTCCTATCATGGCTCGGCGCTCTCATCTTCTGCTTTCCATCAGTTTCTCTCAGCAAAAAGGTATGAGACAGGCTTATTCGAAGATAATACGTCAAAGACCTACGTTTGGAGGGATCTCGCTTCTTTATCGGGATGCGGTATATGAGGCTGTGATATCGGTGACAGGGTTTGATTAAAGAGGGTATGCGCCGGATGCCATATTTTCTGTCGTTTTTTGCAGAACGACGTCCTCCACAAATCGTCGTCTGCCAAAAGCAGCAATCCTGACAGCGGAGAATTTCTGTTGAACGTGCATGATCGGGCATTTCTCCCAATTAAGATATGTGTTCTTTGCAGGGGATAAATGGGAGCTTTCTCGGTCGTCTGCTGCGAACAAAAACAATATGGCGTCCCATGAATACCCCAATACCTACGCTTCGTTTGCGTTACAGCAGAGCCCTCGAAGAGCCAATCACATTGCTTCATAAAGTTTGCGCGGCATGGTACAAGGTAAGGCCGGATAACCGTTTGGACGTAGAAACGAAATCTGCAATTAGCCAGGATGAGCAGGGGAGGAGGTCGGCATGAGAAGCATAATCCTTTGTCTCACATCGCAAACTTAAGATTTTAGTAAACAGTTTTGCCTGCCTGGTTGTTCGCTTCACCAACTTCTTTGATAATTGGAGTGATTAGATGTTTGAGTACCCTGCGAGAGTATCCAGCTCCCAGCACTTATTCCCCTTGCGCACAATACCGATTCTCTGCGCTGTAAACGCATTCCTGCGTCTGATATTTCGCAGAAAAGAGCTACTGCGCAGGCGTAGAACGCTTCCTAAAGCTCAGTAGACAAAGATGGCACCCCGCAGAAGGCAAATTTTGGAATAGACCGATCTCACCAAGCGTTCGGCGCATGCGTGACGTCACCATAACTTTAGTTCATGGCAGGCAGACGGCCGTGCATGCGGGGCTCGTACCGTCTCGTGCTCCACACGCGCAGAGCTCCAGCAAGGTTGTTGCGCGTGCAGAAAAACTAAAGTTCCCTCGATGCATTGCGGCAGCGGTGGCGTAGTCAAACTGGCTGGTGAGATCGGTCTATTGTTTATTTACTATAGTAGGAAAAGGCTTCTGACCAGTGTCCTTCTCAGCGTTTGTGCGTATCGCTCAAGCTTCTTTTAGTTTGGCAAGCGACGACCTTGCGCGCGCTGGGCCGTGGAAATCGCACGCTGGTGTGTGAATTTGTAAACATTTACGCTGTATATGAGTATAGACCTTTTCCGCATAACCTCAAACCAGCCAGTAACTGACGTACCCTCGACCTGGTGCATTTTTGGATTGCCCGCTGACACAGGGTATGCAACCGCCTAGGGTATGGGCGAAAAGGCTTAAAAACGGACGTCGTGCATGAGTTAGTTCCGAGTGCTCCTTTTTACCGTGCTGCAATTTCCGAAAATCTACGGTTGTCGGGCTACCACTGCGTGGTCTTCGGATGGATAAATAATTTTAAAAAGCATAAGAACAATAGCAGAAAGTGTGCCATGAGCACAAGAAGCTGCAGCGTGAGTGTGGCTGCAATGTTATCGAGCTTCGTATTTTCCCTCAAGAATCCTCGTTTATGAAGTCTGTCGATTGCGAGCTTGAATAGCGAGAGATTCGTATCAGACTCAAGGTCGCGTTTAAGCTCACGACCACTTCGTCTACGACAAGAGGACCGATTTTAATTCCCGGTGCAGGTGGTCCAATTAGGTTATCACTGCAAGCCCCTTGGTATGTGAAAGGTATGAAAAAGTCTACATGCCACCACTCAAGATGGAGCTATCAAATGCCGAGAGCTTACCTGCATAGACTACATTAAACTGCTCATATATACTTCGCTGTGGAAACTCAATCAAAACACCCCACCGTCTTCGTCGTCGTTTTCTCGAGGAGGCAAGGTGATGGCCTGGGAGTAGCCAGCTGGATCCAACCGGACAAGCTCCAACCAAGTCATTGCAGCCGACCATAGCCAAGTCTAGCCAAGTTCCCCCCATACCCACACCGTTGCCTACCTAGATAGCTGTGCTGCCAGAACTAGCCGGTATTTCTCTTTCTAAGCCGCTAGACGGCGTCGTCGGCGCCGCAATTCTCAAGATGGCGGCGCCGTTAAAGAAAAGGTCTATACCATGTCGATATTCGGCGGGTCATTTCCAGCACAAGTTTTTGCCCGCTATTGATTTTTAGAATATGACTCTTTGTATTGTGAATTGTGCTGTTGAAAATTATTTTGCAAATCATGATCCACTAAGACTTTTAGACTACCCAGAAATAGGGACGGCACTACAAAAGTTTCATAATGAGACTATACCTGAGAAAATGCAACTTCTGTGTCGTGCTTGCGATTTCTTTGACGTGTCATCCCTCGCTCATCAAGACTCAAGGTTTTAGTCCATCTTGTTTAAACATCACCAGCTCGATTGCCTCTTAAACATTCTTTCGCAAATCAATTTTTTAATCTTAGAGTGTAGGTGGTAGATTTGTCTCTATAAACTTTCAGGGGACATGTGGTAAGTAAAATATGTACCACGCCAGCTCTGAACTCAGGTCTGGCGGTAAATATAAAAATAAAAAAAAGAAATATGCGTTGTCATTTCTAGAGTGAAATCCAGGTGCTTAAATAAACACTGAACTCCTCAGAAACTTTTGAAGTACCTGGATAGGAAACGAATGTCAGAAAATTATCTCCCCTTTATCTCCCCCAAAAGAACATTGTTGGGAGGGAAGTTTCGTGTACACTGTCTGAAACGCGTCTCGGATTGGTGTATTTACAGTCCGATTTCGCCCACGCATCAAATGGGGTCCCGAAGTGCCGACAGATGACGCCACAAAAGCCGGAGTGTCATGCTGTCGGATGTCACGATCCTGGTGGTTGCTCATAAAACTTCCGTTAAAAAGCACGGGCAAACGCGAATGGCGCTGTCATTGCAGCGTCCCTGGAGTTCCTTCATACGCGCTTTTGCTTGATTGGTGACTGTCATTTTTCCGACCAGTGGTTTTCTTTTTCTTTTTTTTTCGAAGCGCGCGCAGGCCGGTGTGACTCAGCTCGAGTGCGTAGCCTTGGCTAATGCATAGCCGCCATTTTACCGCACAAGTCACACAATGAGTGCGCCAGCGCGTCACGCGCTTGCCGATTAAGTGCAACGGAGGGTTTCTACCCCGAAACAGATAGACATGTAGGCACTGTAAGCGTCCCAACTGATGGCTGCCGAAGCTTCCGTGGACTATAGCTGGAGAGCGACCTGCAGCTAACAGGCTTCTGCCACATCCACTACCGCGTCCGTTACACCGCGAGGAACGCGGTCGGCGACATGACACCTTTATGACGTCATCAGGCGGAAATTGAGAGACCACCTTTATGGACTGGGTAAACATATCAGTCGGAAACGCCTTCTTGGCACAATAGTTCTGAGTTATTTGCGTTTCTGAAACACGGTTTTATTTTTAAAAAGTCAGATTTTGATGATTTTTGACGTATACTCAGTAACACGAAACCCAGTACAGTCAGTGATACATATGAACATTGGCGTCTGCTTAAGTAGACTTTTATTTTCAGTGCGGAGAATTATAAGCTAACCACAGTTATCCGGCTGTGAAATTAAGTAGGAATATTACAGTTTGGCAGTTTCTTACAAGATCTCTTTGCGAGATGTCATCGGGCTGTTAGCGAGATGCCGGCAATCAACTATTCTTTGTTGGCAAACATAATATATTTCTCATTACTTCTCGATGAGTTATATTTTACTGAACCCTCGCCAGGCTTATGAAATCGTTATATTCACCCGGCATCACACCCGGTGTTCCGCTACATGCGAAGGGACGCATATAGTGCGATTGCATCCTATTGGCTGTGTTAAGCAGCTTAACTTAATAAGGGGGAATATTTTTTAATGAAATTTCAACCCTTTACGTTATATTTGAAGTTGTTATCTGTTTCTAAGCTGGAGAAAAATAAACTTACTTTCGCAGCAGAGCCAAGATACGGGATGACGACGCTGTACATCGTCATGATGATGCCAATTCCAAAGGCTGTTCAGAAAAACAAAAAGTAGACTCTTTTACGATCAATTAAAGAACCCGTGAAGAGAAATTCTTACAAAATAAAATCAGGGAATTAGCACAGGCCGAAGGGAAAGCCCAAAATATAATTTTCTAACTAATTCGCAAAACTTTGTTTCAGCCTTTCCACTCTGGTGAAGAAGCAATACCTGCGAAACTGTAGTGTGGTGGGACGACCTCAAGGACGACGTCTAGGACGACCTCAAAAACGACTTCTAGCTCGACCTCCAGGACAACGTCTAGGACGATCTCGAGGGCGACGTCTAGGACGACCTCAAGAATGACTTCTAGGACGACCTCGAGGAAAACCTCTCGGGCGACCTCAAGGACGACCTCAAGGACGACATCTAGGACGAGGGTGACTTCAAGGACGACCTCGAAGACGACTTGTAGGGCGACGCCTTGAGAAATTCGGCCTTTCCACTCTGATGAAAACCAGAGTGGAAAGGCTGTAAAGGTTGCCGCCATCTATGAGCGACGGCGGCAACCAGACAGCCGGCAAGCCGATTGTCTTGTTGTTGCCGTCGCTCATAGGTGGCGGTAGCTATCCGGAGTTTTGTGTCGACATTTATTTGGGGACGGACACGAAATTGTGGAAACTAACCCTTAACAACTCCGCTGTAAAAAAAAATTGGCCGCGATTTAATTTTGTTAAGTACAGGATTGCATGAAATGCTCTGAAACAGCCTAGGTGCAACATCACCTAGGGATATCTAGATGGTGTTGCAAGGAAAGGAGGGGGTGCGGTCGGAAAAGGAGAGGGAAGGGAGGACAGAAATGGGGTGAGGGAACTGTTATGTCACGTGATGTATATTTTTCCGCTAAATTTAGCGGGGAAACTGAATGGTTGCATAGGTCACGTGAAGTCAGGTCACGTGACGTCGATTTCTCCCGCTAAATATAGCGAGGAAATTGGATCGGTGTCTACGTAACAGGACGTGAATTTTTCCGCTAAATTTAGCGGGCTACTGAATGGGTGTGCAAGTCTCGTGGCGTCAGTATCCTGCTAAATTTAGCGGGGAAAGTGAATTGACGTTTTAGCCGCAAGGCGTGAATTTAACCGCCAGATTTATTGGGGAAACGGAGCTAACTTGTAGGTCACATTCCGTTCATTTTTCCCAGGTGTATAGTTCCCGCGACGTCAGGTGGCTTCACGTGACACCACTTCCCCGCTAAATTTAGCGGAAAATGTACGGACCGACGAATGGAGAAACTTCTGTGATTAGGGGTAGCGTTTAAAAGCATTTCCTGCTTTACACTTGGTAACTAAGAGGGGGATATCGACGTGACTTTCGTGTACGCTTTAAGAAAATTCAATTCTTAGCGTCTTTCAATGGCCTTCAAAACACACGTGAGATTTTGAGGGTTTTATGTTTGGCATTTGAGTTAGGGAGCAAATGAAGGAATACGAAACATATACTGGGTGTTTTAGAGGAGGAATAGAAAATTCCTACTGATAGAAGTGCTCGAAAAAAAAAAAAAAAAAGAGGCGTTCTCGGGAACAAACTGCCGGTCACGGCGTACGTCAGCGATTGCAAAAAAGCGAATAAAAAAATTAGCGACATGATTTTTCCTTCTTTCTTTCTTCTTGACCGCGCTCATTGGCAATCGATCGCCGGTGTTCGATGGTCTTCAAGCTCCGTCAAGAAATTAAATTTAGTGCGGAGAATTATGTGCCATCAAATTTTGGATGAACGAAGAACTCTATTCTCGGTTTCCACGTAGGTTTAAGTTTTATCACAAGCTGGTGGGCTGCCAAAACTATTCCTGGGAACGGTGGTTGCATTTGTCTAACATGGCTAACTGCTTGCGTCAGTCTTCGTAATGAAGATAGCGTTATTTACATAATTCAGCTGAATTGTGGCATTTTGTTTAGACCTCAAGAGTTCTGGGAACACTTTAAATTGTGTTATAGGCGTCATTTAACATATGGTTGTCGGGAAGCATCACTAGAATTCGCAATGCTGTCCTGAGCCGGCGTGCACGCTTTGTGTTCCCAACAAGGCGGAGAAAAATGCTGAATATGAAGGAACGGCAATCAAGGCTATGACAAAGCCAAAATAGAACACAAAGAAGGCACTTACTATTGAAAATTCCCATTTGTATGAGAAATTTCTGTGTCTAATAAACACATATGAATCATACAAGATATATAAAAACATATAAGAACTATATGAGAACCATATAATAACTACATCAGAACCAGATAAGATATATAAGAACATACAAGCACCATATAAGAAACTTGTGAGAAGTTTCTTATAAGTTTCTTATATGGTTCTTATATATGTCATATAATTCTTATATAGTTCTTATATAGCTCTTATATGGTTGTTATATATATTCATGTTATATTCATATGTGTTTATTGGACACGAGAAATTTCTCATACAAATGACTTTTTTTACTAGGGCTCTGCCTGGTGGGAAGTGTACTATCCTTGTTTCACAAATATAAACAATCTTCTGTTGAAAAGCGCACGTGTTATGGAGGCTATACTCTGTTTCACCTTGTGTTGTACCGCAGGAAAGGCTACAAGCGCGAGCTCCTTGCTCTAAAGCACATCTCGGTGGCACACGCTCTCGTGCACCAAGGGCAGCTGCCAACGCTATGAGCTCGCGCTTCTAGCCTTCGCAGCGGTACAACATAAAGTGAAACGGAGTATAACCTATTGACGAAAAAAATATTGACAACATTAGTCAGAGTACACTAACTTTCAGAAGTAATAGACGTAGGTGTGGGGCATATTTTCGATATTCTGGTTGTTTCATATTTGTCGTTTAATTTGACATATATGAAGGCGTTTCGGCGTTTATACGCTGTCTGCATGTACATTGTATGTTCAAGAAATTAAATTTTAAAATTAATTTCACACATTTTACCGACCTCTGTTCATTTTGAAAGAACAACTAATTGGCCATATTTCGATGTGTCAAATTGCTCCCTAAGTTAGTTAGAAAAATAAAACTCTAGAAGTTAACTAGAAAAATAAAAGCGCTTACACGGATCCTTTGAAAAGTTCTACTTTTCCCGTGGTCAGGAAATGGTTAACTTCTGAATGAATGAAAATAAACATATGGCTCAAATTAGAAACTTGCTTTGTATTATTGAAAACCAAAAAATCTGTCAATTCTAGGAAATCTTAACGCACGTGTAAAGCGTGGGGGTGCGGTGCGCTTAAGTTTCAACTCCTGCATCAGACACAAGGCTGGCGATGCAAAAAAGCGGGAGATATATTTATCACCCATGTTTTCGCTTCACCAGCCCTTCGCCTGCCGCACCAATGGAAACTAGACCCCACCCCACATTCACACGTGCTTTCAGGTTTCCTCAAATTCACTGATTTAGAGTGGTGATTTGACGCTCAGAAAGTTTCTAAATGAAACCAAATGTTTATTTTTACTAATTAAACGTTATTGAGTAAAGGTTATTAGGTTAGTTAAATTTTTGGATTATTAGTAGGTTTTCTGCAATCTCTGAAATTCGCCAAGGTAGAAAGTTTGTTCCGAAAAAGGTTTATTTTTTCTCAATTAATTTTCAAAGTCTTCGCTGAAATACCTTGTATATAACTGCTCCTAACGCAAGGAACGGCGGTCATAATGACAATAATCCGCCACATGACTAGACGCGCACGCGAGCACAGCGTGTGAAGCCAGCAACGGCAGGTACCATTTTACGGGTATTGTCCGCTGAAGTCGACGTTGCAACGCAAGACAAGGCCGGACGCGCCTGTGATGGGGATCGACTCTGGTGGCGGAAAGCAGTCGCCTGTCGAAACCGTTGCGGTTCCGACGAGGCTTCGTGTCAGCTCGGGCCTGAGCTAACAGAGAGTTGAAGTAGGTCGTGTTTTCAGGCCACGCAATTCGTAGCGGGAGCTCACACTGCCACTTAGATGCATGCTCCAAAGCACTCGCCCATAGCGTAGCGGGCCTTTGAAAACGATCTACTAAAGCTCCGATCTAATTTATTCTCCCCGAGCGGGGTGGTGCAGCTTGAACCCAGAAGCAAACGTTTGCCCGTTGACATTAGTAGACGGCATTCGGAAAATGGTGCAGGCAATTGCTGGTTTCAGACGCTCCCTTCGCGTATACGTCTATTCAGAAGGCATCTCGCCGCCATGGTGACGGTGACCACAGCAGACGTACTTTATCGTGCCAAACGAGCCGGCGGTATTTCGAGATCAGGCGCGCGCTTGGGATTTTCGCTGCGCTTTTCATTGGGCGGAATATAGAAAAAAAAACCCGATGGCTGATTTTCTGCGATGTCTAAAATTTTGACGAGTATTACAGAAACATGTCTTTGTTCTACAATCCGCCGACCGTTTAATTTTTTCCCCTGGAACGTGAGGCTAACCTTTCAAACTGCCCCATTAATAGGGAGTATTCACTGGACGCCATATTTGTGGGTGCTATTTAGAGCGCATGCTCAGAACGAGCTCACATCAATAGGCTGCTAATACCGGCACTCTTAATGGTGCGGAAAGCACGTTGCAAAAGAACTGTGGAAGCTCACCGTCAGCACGCGCTCAACATTCGCGCACACAGCTATGGCCGCCAGTGAATACTCCCTATTTGGTCAACCGACACCGCAGAATATGCAAGTAGTGTGAGCGGGCAGCTTGGACTTGCGCTTTCGCTGCACCGGAGCTCGTGCAGCCAAAGCGCAAAGCGCAGCCGAACGCAATCAGCTCGCGCTGGTGTCCGCCATTGTGCAGGGATTCCACAACTTTCAAAGAAGGGCACTCTTTCAAAAAGGGTATATGCTACAAGTCATACGCTTGCCGGAAGTGCTTCGGTCGGCTTGACAATGCCTCGCAAAAGAAAGGAGCGGACTGAAGGGGATATTGGTCAACAGAAGCTGCAGACCAAGGAGGCTCAGCGTGTTCGTCATGACCATAATGCGCCGGGAAAAAAAAAAAAAAAGAACAGTGTTCAGCTAGGGTACAGAGAAGCAAGGGGGGGGGGGGGGTTGGTTGTGTCATGCCTTTGGTACCTGGAACGCGTATCCAACTCGTGTATTTATCGCGGCCTCAAAAACGAACTCTCCATAAGACGCAATAAAAAAAAGTTATGTTGCCTGTCGCAATCCCGGCCGTGGTACAGCAGTGGAGGTGGACGGGGCAGACGCCGGAGCCGTTGTACAGGGTCGTCGAGATAAATCCGTACATTTCGTCTCGCAACAATGTAGTGAAGCTAACGGGCCGTATTGCGCTTCTGCGGCCACGCGATTCGACAGCAAACCATCGCGTGATAAACAATTCGCGACTTGCTCAAACATGAGCAGAAAATTCGACCGAAGGGCTTGAATACTCGAATCGCTTTGCGCCGGAAGGTCACCTAAGTAAATCATTGCGGGGTATGGCTACTAGAAGACACAACTTCTAAAGCGTTGCCCAGACGTTCAGATAATCAGACAACGAGAAAGCCGTCACGCCAGGCCGAACAAAACACACAAAACGGTCAATATTAGTTTTATTTTTGCCTCCGTTTGTTCAACAGAATATAGTGAATTTTACGGAGTCATCTCGATGAACCAGGTTGCTCTGCAGCCAGACATTGAAAGGCGCTGTCACATTGAGGAAGCAGTGTAACAAGCCTGACTGTCAACACGCGGGAAACATGTTTCCGGCGACCCTGTCACATTGAGGCAACATAAACTGTTGGGTGACACAATTTTGTCTGCCGGCAACAATGTTTGCCAATTTGTTCTTCGACAGTCGGGAACACGCTGTCCCACAGAGCTGATAGCGCAGCCAACACGGGCATCATTCCGGCATCTTGTTTGCTTACTTTCTTTAGTGTGTGGTGCTGCGTCGCTGGAAATGTATAGTCGGCATCAAAATGAGCACGCTCGTCGTAACGCCGGCCGGACCGGCAAAATCCCGCATGTGACGCCGCTGCCGCAATAAGCCGCTGAGAGCGAGGCTGGAACAGACTGCCGCCATTGCTGGCATTGGGGAGGTTCGTAGACCTACAGCCGGCCTCTCGATGAGTGGCCGGCTGATGGTTTCGATGTATCAGTACACCGCTCATGTATTTTTGTGTTCCTTTTCTTGTTTACGATCACCTGTCATTCGCTAGATGCGCGGCCCATCACTACTACCAACCTCCCACGTGCATGAAATTGCAGCCGTCCGTTCCAGCCTCGATCTCAGCGGCTTATCGCGACAGGGACTTTTTGTACCTCTGGCCGTCCTTTCGTTGTGTCAGAACATTTTATTGTCACCTGTACCTGTACAAATTTTGCGCGCGTTCGAAGAGTCAAACATTATCACGACATTAAATCCACCAGTAACAGAGATAGAGAAAAAGTGGAATGAAAGGTATTTTCCGGTCACTATATTATCGATATAATTTCATTCGCTGACAAAGCAGCTAGCTCTAAGTGAGGAAGACAATACTAGCAATTTCATGATTTACGCCAGGTTATAAAGGCGTTCTACGTTTTATGAAATATTCATTTCTAGTGTAAGAGACACTATCGTCGACAGTGCTGCTTACGATCATTTTAAAAAGGTTGCTGTAGGCAGTTATAGAACTGTCATTTTTGGCAATTAATTTTTTGTTAAAACCATGATTGAGCGAAACAGCCTTCCGGAAGAGATTGTGTCAATTGACGATAATGACTTATCCTTTTTTCTCTTATCATGGTGTGTTCTAATAAAACCCAAACATTATGCCCACAGGGCGATGCTTGTACTTTGTATATAAAAAGATAATAAAACCTTCTGTGTAACCTAGCGATCGTTTGTAGTCATTTAAAAAGTGCGGCTGACAGATTGGCCGATACAACAATTGGCATTACTGTTTTTAACGCCGTCTATTTGCCTTCTCTGTTTGCCTTGTAATGGCTTCCTTCACCCAAAATTCTAGGGTTTAAAAAAAAATTACGTGTCTCCAGCTCCATTTTGACTCCAAATATTGTCACGGATGAAAAGAAATCGGAAAACACAAAACTGAAAATAAAGATCTAATCAGTTAACTTGCGCCAGAAACAAAGAAATAACGCGCGTTGAGAAACCAGCAGCGAGCGCCGAAAGCGGCATCAGCGAGCGTCGAGGTGGCGGCATGACAGCTGGCTAGCGCCAAGTGTGTGAGGGTTCCGGCAAGGCCACGCTGGGCTCCTTATCTACTACACTCAGTATCTCCAATATTCAGCCTAGAATGTTCGAGCATCGATCACTAGGCGTAAGAGTAAAAGCGCAACGTCCAAATGCAACTTAAAATAAAATAACACAATGCCAAACCAAATGACCGTTCCTAGCAACCTGCGGGGTCGTCTTAAGTAGAAAAACACTTGATTGCGGCGGCAGGCTCACGTGGCCGGAGATTATTCGGACACCAGCTGACGTCCTTCTGGCTTCCTCCTGAGCCAGGAGAGGTTTTCGCGGCGTCCAAAGGTACGTCCGTGGTCGATGACTGAGCCATATTTATCCTGAAAGTCCATTCTGAGAACAACGTCCCTTGCACAGTCTTGCAGAAAGACGAATTTCACGGGACAGTTCTCACCATGGATCACGACTCGCGCAGTGCACCTTCCGACGGGCGTATTTGGGTGTCCTCCTGCGGTTCGAATTTGTGGGTAAACCCACGGCACCATAACATTCCCAAAGGCGGCGTGAGCGCTTCCCACTCATAAGGGAGTAGTCCGTGCCGGGTGTCCACGAGTGCAGATGTGTTGTGACCGTCGTTGATGACGTTGAGGTTTTTCTGCAACTTTACAGAAGCGTCGTTCCGATGCCCAGCGTCGTTAGAGTGGAGACCCTTCGGCGTTCGTAGAGGGTCTTTACTTCGTTGGTCTGCGGCAACTCTTCCTCCTCCAGGGGTTTCCGCGCTCGGCTTCCCCGACGAAGGGCGAGGGGCGAGTGGCTTTTGCGACGGGGTCTGTGCATCGGCGAAGCAGGACGTCGTAGTGATGGCGACCACCCGCGCGGAAAGGTGGAGGCGGGAGAGACAGGTCGTCCAAGGTACTCGTCAATCACCCGCGGTCACTCGCTGTAGCGTGGGCCTGGGTCGTTCAAGTGGAAACCGCACAGGCCTAGTTGCCTCTAGGGACAACGGCGGTAACTGTGGTAGACTTCCCCGCAGTTGTAGCGGAGCGGCCGACTGCCGGCCGCTCGCCACACGCCGTTCTTCCTCGGTGCAGGTAATTCAGGGCGGGTGTAATGGGCCCGGTCGTCTTGGCGTCGGACATGCACTGGCATTGGGTTGTCTGGTCGAGGTGGTACCGACTACTGGCGGGGCACTACTGGTGGCCTCCTGGCAATCGTGGCGTACGCCACCGACGGCGCTTGTTCATGTGACGTTGCAGCGTTGATGGGAGTTTCCAGTTCAATAGCTTGCCATGGACTTTCTCTTTTTCTTCTCTGGGGAAACGAGAGTAAAGCTGGGCGATAGGCAACAAACATCAATTTCATGAGCTCCTCCCGGATGACGCCAGGGATCCTTTCACGAATGCCCGGAAGAAGGTCGGTGCCGGCGTCGAGGCGAGTCAACGTGGGGGCAGCGAACGTTGGGCAGTCGCTGGTAGTAAGTGGCTCGCTCTTGGAGGGCCCGCTCGATATTTGTGGCCTCCGTCACAAGGGCATCGACGGTCGCATGCGGGTTTTGCATGAGGCCGCCCGGAGATGCTTTCCTTTACTGCTCGCATGAGAACCGTGAGCTTATTTGCTTCCTGCGCTTGGGGATCCACGCGGTTGAATAGTCGGAGGACGTCTTCGACGAAGCGGATAACGCTTTCATTAGGTCTAAAGTCTCGCCTGGAGCAGTTTTTAGTGGGTTCCTGACGCAGCTGGCTCGCAAAAGCGTGGCGTTGCTGCTCTTTGCATGTTTCCGAGGAGTTGAGTGAAGCTTCGCGGTTTTCAAACCAGAAACAAGCCGTTCCATTCAATGAGAAGTAGATGTTCTGGACTCTATGGTCTGGTGTCCATCAGTTCTGCCGTGCCACCAGTTCGTACTGCTGTATCAAGTCGTCGAAGTGTTCGTAAACTTCCCCGTTGGAAGGGCGTCGGAGTACAAGCTGCGATAGGCCGGAACGCGGCGGGAGATCAGGCAGCGGCGGTCTCGGTCGGGTGGCCCTGGGGAAACATCTCTCGGTTCGTCGACTTCTTTCTTGGAGGTTTCACCAATAGACTACCCGGCGGCTTGGTCGGGCTTCGGCTCCGCTTCCGGGGCTAGCTTTTTGTGGGGGACTAACTCTTCCTGCGGTTTTTGCGCCGGGTTCAGAATCGAACTTGGCTCATGGCTTCTTGGGGATGTACAGTGCTCTGCAAACTTATCTGGAACACATGCTAAGCCTAATCTTGGCTTGTTATATTTTATTTTTTCTATCTGTGCGGGCATAGCTGGCGCTAGCCCGAAGCTATTTGTCTTTGTGTCCCACTATGTCGGTAGCATACCTTCAGTTCACATAAATATGCGCAGTTCTCTCATATTTTATCTTTTTTCTGCATTCAATATTCCACAAGTGTTCCGTATAAGTTTGACGACGACTGTACAAGGAAGGGTCATAGAGAGGTACCCAGCATCGAGAATAAAAAAGATGACATGCGTAAAACTGAAAATGAATTGTTAATTGGCGAGCTTGTGCCAGAAACAAAAAAAAAAGAACGAGCGTCGAGAAAACAGTAGTGAGCGTCGAAGGCGGCAGCAACGAGCGTCAAGGTGTCGGCGTCACAGCTGGCTAGCACAGAGAGTGCGAGAGCGTTTGGGAAGGCCACGCTGGCCTCCTTATGTCCTACAATTGGTATCTCCAACATTTGGCCTAGAATGTTCGGGCATCGAGCACTCGGGAGACTGACTGGACAAAGTCATACTGGCCTTCGTATCTATTACATTCGGCACCTCGAATATTCGCCATAGATTGTTCGAGCGCCGAACACTCGGGGAAAAGGGAAACACCAATCTTCTAGAAGTACGGAGTAGCGTTTGTCCATGCACGGGAAAATATCAACGATCCCTTTCGGCAGTGTTCGTTTTCGAACTCCGAGTTTTGTATCGCCCGATTTTGTGGATGATTGTTAACATATTTTTAACAATAATTACGCAAGCTATTTTTTTTTATTCTAGGGATATGTGGCGTGATCAGTTCCGGCATATCAATGATTAACAGACTGTTTGAATGTCCAAGACAGTAGCAGTGACAGTTTCGACTATAGCGGTTTGTAAATACACATACATGTTTCAAATTATCTCGGCTGCGTACCAGGCTCGAATACTGTTAAATAGCGCTTGCTAGCCCTTTATGTAGGGTAGTTAAATTATTTGAAAGAAACACGTTACTGGTGCTGTGCTTCATGCATGGACGCTGCTGTCTGTGCTGTCGCGCTGTCGGCACAGGATTCGCTCACTAACCGATCCGGGCAACACGCGTTGTCCAACACAAGTTACTGCTGTTTGCTTTGCCAAAAGCTGTCACACCAAAGCAAAAGTGTCGCTGTCTTCTATGCTGTGCTGATGTTCCCGTGACGTGACAGGTCTGCTGAACAACAGAGCTAAAGAACAACACCCTGCCCGACCGTTGATCACCATGTTGTGTTGACGTCCCCGATGTGTTTTCTCCATGTGACAGGGCCTTAGCGGAAACTCAAGCAGTCACGTCATGAGAAGCCACGACGACTGCCACCCTTGCATCTACTCTCTTTTTTTCGCCAGCATTTCTACGACCCACGGCCAGGATTGCCTGATCCGACAGCACGACATAGGGAGCCTAGATTGAAGAGAGAATCCATCCAAAACTGTGCACAGCGTTTGCACTTTAATGACTGGCGCATCCCGCGGATATTAACCGCAAGTGCGCATGCGCTGCGTTTACACGTAACGAGAAGGAAAGCAAACAGAAGGGCGGAGGCGGTTCCAGACGATCAACGCTTTCGTCACCTCCTCGCAGCTGGTATTCCAAACGCGGCCCATGAACTACGCGATCTCGATCGAGCAGTTGGCAACACTCTGTAATCTCGGCTCTCTGGAGTGACACACCGGCTCCAGTGCCGTAATTAGTTGCCACTTCGGGAGGCATTTCAGATATTGCTTTGACACGATATTTAATCGAAGTGCCTCGAACATATACAGACGTACAGCGCATTGTTTTTAAACTATCATACTCATATGTATATATTATTTTACCTAATGTTTAACTTCGCAGTCGGCCTGCCGTAGCCATCAGACTGGTGTGAAGTAAGGTCGATTCTATGTTATTTTATATATGTATCGTTTTGTTTTGAATACGCTAAAAATTTGCTGCCGTGAAATATAAACGTTGCAACCTGCGTTGAGCCGGAACCACGTATCCTGTCGTTCTTCTGACTTTTTGTTCTCCTGATTTTAAAATATCCATCCTCACTGATGCCACATGACGAGTGATGAGGTCGTATTATTTTATACCTGACATTTTTAATGAATTCATTCATTTAAACTATTCATTCGTTCTGAAACATTGCCAGCGTATCTTGCGACCCGTCACTGTAGCACGTGTAGATTCAACCGCTGCAAACAAATCAGTAGCGAATTACGAATTTTAAAATTTTTCTTTAAAATAATGCCTGCGATAAGACACTGAGCGTGACGGTGTACTCATTTATGCTCGGTGCCGCAATTGAAATTTCTATTTTAGGTCGAATCTATTTCTCAGCCTCGTCAAATCGCCGATCACTATTCGCATATTACAATGATCGGCTCTCCAAGTACTCTGTGGCAATATAGACGCATGGACACATAATGAGTGTTCAGCCAACAGGTTAAAGTGGAAGCTCTGCTTCAAGTGCAAGCTTTCTATCCTTTATAGTAGTTCGGCGCATGTGCAACCAATAGTACGGTGGAAGGCAACGAATGAATAACGGAGGCGGAGCTTGTACTGCATTCTTACTTACGTCACCTACCGGAGGCAAGTGCGGGGCACTGATTGGACACGGGTACAACGTCATCGTTCGTCTCGGGCTCATGCTCTCGCTGATTGGTCGTGAGTATCGGCCGAATGCTGGCGCAACACATGTCAAACCTGAGCGTCCCGGTAGACCAGCACCACCTAAACTAATCAAAGCCTGCGCACTAGAATTTTGACGTCATCACAGGGAGACGGAGCGAAGACGCAGATTGGATACGAGTCCTGCGTCAGTGCTCGGCTGGTCCTCGTGTCCAATGAACGCGTCGAAGGGCACTCGGCGTCGGGATCGGGTCCAATTGCCGACTGTGATGACGTTCCATGGAGGAAGAGTGGGGCATTTGGAGGCCTTTGTTATTCTCGATTGAGTTGGAAGGTAGCTGAAGTAGAAAATACACTACTACGGCCGCCATAGCTGTAGGCATTGTTTTAATACAAGTTAAAGTTCGGCGTTCTTTTTTTTGTTTTTTGCACGTAGGTAAAGGCTGTCATACTTACCCATTGCTCTTGTAAATCTTGTCGCCCAAAGTTCTGTCATAGAAAAGTGACGTGACAGCACGTCGACGTAGAGAACAGCAGCCTCGGAGTTGATCGCGGACGATACTGTGCTATGGGAGAAGAGTTGTGAGCTTCGTCTCCAATTCCAATAAGAAAAGCAGGGTCATTCACAAATGTAAAAAAAAAAAAATACAAATTGCGCAGTATTTTACGTAATTTTGGAAGATGGCTGTAATTTCTGTTAAAGAACGAGTATTTTGCACATCTAATTCTGAGGTTTGTAGCCAGTGCCTTGCTACTGCGGACAACTTCCTTATACAGTGTTTTTTAAATTTTTTTTATGAGAAGTACAACAATTCGGGAGATATCTTTATACTAATATTAGTAACTGTGAGGAGTTTGAAAAGAAAGTTGAACATTGTTAAATGTATTAGTCGACAAACTATGATTATATCAAAATTTGAAATGACTAGAGATTTGATTCGGTCAATTTTTATTTCTGATTAGTAACAGCGGAGGCACGGATGCCCCATTTAGGAGTGAATACAGTGGGATTATTTGCGATAAATGCGGATAAATAAGCAGAAATTAATTTGAGACGGTAAATACGAGGAAATTGAGGAAAAATAGGTATAATTGCAACGTTATTTTTTTGCTCCGTTTCACAAAAATCACGAGCGCAGCCGGCGCTATGATTGGATGCAGCCAATGAAGTGGCAACAAAAGTATCATCTTTTTGCGTTTGGTATTATCAGCTGAATCAGTCGAACACGGTGAACGAAGCCTTGGTGGCGCGTTTTTTTTTTATTGCGTTAGCATTAGAACGCTTGTTTTGACGAAAACCTACGGTATCCTTCGTTTGCTAGTTGTCGCGTGTGACGCTTCCATTGGTCTGAAGCGCTGACGTGAGCACGCGTCAACCTCTGCCTCTCTCCTCGGCGCTGACAAACTGACAGACACCACCGGGTTTCCGTCAGAAGGAGCCCTTTCGTTTTCGGCAAAGTCACGAGCGCAGCTGCCGCGGAAACAAAGACGAGGTGGCACCGCACAACACCTCCGGGATAACAAAGCCGTATAGTGCTGAATTTGATGGCTTCATCAGAGAAGGCCAACGCTGGACACAGATTAGAAACGAGTGCTGCGTCAGCGCTCGGCTTCGAGTCGAGTTTGAGCCGAACGTTGACGCAATCGTCGTGTCCAATCTGTGCTCTGCGTTTTCCTTCTCTGATGACGCCATCTCATTCAGGACTATGCCCTTGTTATCTATTAGGTGTTGCGCCATGGCGCGGTGAAATGCGGACGTGCTCAGTTGCCACTCCGACGTCGCCGGTTGTTCTTCGCTCTTGGCTTCCGTAGAAGCGGTGCGTGGGCTGTGATGTACGTGTGTAGTTAAAATAATAGATGCGGTTCCCTCCACGAGTTATATGGATGCGGTTCCTTCGACGAGTGGTATGTATGACCGTATCTAAGGGCACTGACGTACTCTGAACGGCAGAGTACAAAAAAGGAAGCAAAAACAAAATTACAGCAGGATTAATTGGTAGATTCCCGGGGAATCCGTTAGCAAGAACCTTGAGAAACGCCAAACACGTCCCCCTTTGGAAAACGCTAACACCGACTCCGTGGAGAGGATAAAGAAATTTAGCAAAACATAAAGGAAACGAAAAGAAAGCCAAATGAAAAATGTGAAGGGGTCAGGGTTGGCATTTGCCAAAGGGGGGCGTGTGGGGCTTTTCTAAGGGTCATGTTAACGCATTCCCGAAGAATCCAGCAATGAATTTTTTCTTACGATTGCTTTATTCAAGCGTACAAAGACGTATCACCGTGAAGTTGCACTTTTGGCTCTGATTGATTGGCTCCGTTGAATCGTTGCGTCCGCTGGGCTGAAGCAGAGTATAGCCATACATTGTCATTAAGAAACATAACAGCCGCATTTAACAATTGTTTTATTGGGGCTACGTCCTTTGTAGTAAGCTATGTGGTTTCAATATATTCGCGTCCTTCTAAAATGCGGCGGATGATATGTCGACTCTAAAAAAAAGAAGATATTTAAGCAATTCAATAAATGCCTTCAGTCTTGTAACTGATGGGATGTGAACGGTAGGTGAGAACTGCTGATTCTCCACCTTCAGCGCGAGCTTCCTGCCTTCGGTAACTCTTCGGAATCTCGTGAGCATGGACCATGCCCGCGCAGAAAAAGCATGGCGGAAGGTAGCGAGGGCGTGCTGGAGGCAGGGTGTTGGAAACAGACGGCCCTGCCGCTCTCATCTTGTCAGTGAATATAGCTCGATTGTTTTCTGCTTGTCACTGCGATACGTGCAAGTATATATATCTCAAAAACGTCTCGTACATTTATACGGCTAATATATATACAGTATATAAAGGTTGTTTTGTTTCTAATATGTGCGTTTTTGAAGATTCAGACTCGACTTTAAATGGTTGCCCCTATATTGTGCTCAATAAATAGTCAGCTACTGTGGAGTAATTGTATAAATATTTTGGTTAACCAGCAACCTAGTATTAAAACGACTTAAACCTGAAAAATCAATCAAGGTATTCTCTGCTGAACTACGCTCCTAAATTTACGCAGTATCAGCCTCAGCTGTTCCTACATTCTAAGATGTCTGAAAGCCTGCTCTCACGCACGGTGCTTGGAAAGCCATCTCTGCAATCTATGAACGAACTTCGGCGGATAACATTAAAAAACAAGAATTAATAGAAAAAAACAAAATCGTTCAGCCTTTCCACTCTCGTGAAGAAGGAAGACCAGCGGAGCTGTACTCGATACACTGTGTGCTTCTTCTTCGTTGTCGTCTGTTTTTCGCGCTGTTTCCTACGATGAATTCCCACCAACGCGCCTAACTATCCATTGTTCTATTATAGCTGGAAAGGTTGCCGCCATCTACGAGCGACGGCGGAAACCATACTGGTTGTGTGCTTGCCGCCGTTGCTTATAGATGGCGGTAACTGTCCAGGTAGGTTTGTGTCGACATACACGGACACGATCCTGGGGAACCTAGCCCTTAACAGCTCCGCTGTAAAACACTGTCCGCGGTGTGACCTAGAGAATGTTAAAATTCTCATTTCATGGTCATTACTGACAGCCAAAACGAAAAGGGGCAATCGATTTAAAAGAAAAGACAGTGGTAGTGATTATTTAGGCCCTTCTAAGTTTATATATATTGTCACGAACGAAATTGATGAGGCGATAATAACTGAAGAAACTAAACGTTTAATGGGGCCAACTTGCGCCCAAAAATAAAAAGGAAAAACGATAACAACAGAAAAGAACAGAGCGTCGAGGTCGGCGTGAGAGCAGAGTCGAACGCTGGGGCGAAACCGACTGCGGCTTGCCACGCGGAGCCCCTTTTGTACACGCGTGGGCTTCTAGAAGAATCGGCGTAGAAGGTTCGCGCATAGAACATTCTAACCTCGAACATGCAACCGAGTTCTCAAATTTACGAGAACAGCAATTGCAAGAATAAATAAAAGACGCGTCGCGCCGAGAAATCGAACCCTGACTTTCCGCGCGACAGTCAAGAGCGGTAACCACTCGGCCACGCACTCGGTCGCTCGCCGACGCGCGTGGCCTATACAAATGCTTTCGTTGATATATATGCAAAATTAAGGTGCGCTGATACAGCAGGCGTAGAATGATAAAAATAAAACTCTAATTTAATGGCGAAAAAAGTCACGCAAGAAAAAAGGGTGAAGTGCCGAAAAAAAGTATATTAGTTCACAAGAATAATGAAGGCCAGGCACAAGAACGCTAGTTACGCGGTAAAAAAAACTTGAAAAAGGACGGAATAAAAGTCAAAGTTATACGCAAGAACTTACAAAAATAAATTGTTAAATGGAAAATGGAATAAAGAATTAAGAATAAAAAAATGAATAAAAATAAGTAAGGGGCCTGACGTCCGTCGACGTTTCGGCGGTGGCACTGCCTTCTTCAGGACGGAAGCCGACATGGCGTAGTGGGTTAGTTTTATAAAAGATCTAGAGGGAGGGTTTGTTGACGCGAAAGTTCGAAGGGGCTTGTAGGGAAAAGGGGAGCACGGGGGGGGGGGAAGGAAGAGGGGGGCAGAAATCCAATTTTCTAGCAATGAGAGAGGCTGTTGTGGGTTTTTGCTCACAATTGGTGGTCTGAAGGAGCTTGTAGGGAAGGGAAAGCACAAGGCGGGATAAGTCCAATCTTGTCGCGATGAGGGATGACGGTTGTAGGTTATGTTCGCAGGTGCATTGGTGGCAGAAGGGGCTTGTAGGGAAAGGGAAGCGCTAGGGGGGATGAGTCCACTTTTGTCGCGGTGAGGGATGACGGTTGTGGATTCTGTTTAGAACGTGTATTCCTGGGTAATGGCGGTGCAGTGAGTGAGTGTTGGTGCTCCTATATGACCGGGTCGTGTGGGGCCATCTTCTTCCTTGTCTCCGAGGGCTGGTTCGTCCAGTCCCAAAAATAAAGAAAAAAAATTAATCAGGGGGGGGGGGGGGTGTCGCGGCAGATGGTTGTTTAAGCTGTGTATTGTGAACACAGTACCCAAATATTTGTTAATTTTGCACTGGAATTCATGATTTAGGAACGACTCTCGAATTTCTCAATTTGTTTCAGTCTTGAAACCACTCTGCACGATGACTAATTTTCCATCCGTTATTACATGTCCTGGCTGGCTAAAATGTGTGGATACTGGAAGGTCGGGTTTTCACCTAACGTCTGTTAGCGTCAGCATTAGCGTGATGGACATCAGCCTTTTTTTTGGAGTATCCGCCATGTTGTGTTTATCGAGACCATCGAGGCGGTCGGATGGGCATCCGGCTCGCACCCAAGTTTACAAAGTTTGTACCTATGTACGTTTTAATAACTTTTCCTAAATAAACTCAGTTTTCTATTACACGTCGGACTTATGGTTGTTGTATCTTGTACAAAACGTAGATTTAGTTTGTCCAATTTACTGCTCCTTACATGTGTGACATTCAATAAGGTATATTACATTGTCTGAGTCACAGTCGACATCACTGCTAATCGTTTGACGGAAGTGCGAATTTGTGCTAGATAAAATGTTAGTGAAAAGCATTTGACGGCATATCTTACTAGGGGTTTTTCCACACGGTTTACATCCCGTTGGTTTTGAATGACTTCGTTTATTTAGTTTTGCATGCACGAGATTGTCACGAATGTTTCGAGGTCGTCTAAAAACCGCTTTAGGCGCGTCGGGAAATATTTCTTTAAGTTTAGTCGATTGCTGTATTAAATACTGATGTTTCCTTAATATAGAGCGGATGCGTGGGAGCTTATTACTGTAGGTAAGTGTGAGGTTCACAAAGCCTTTGGGGGCATTTCGCGTGGTGTGCGGAGAGAGTATTAAATTACGATCTTTTGCATGTACCTTGTATCGCGTTATCAACTAAGGCCGTTGGGTATTCACGTCCCCAGAACGCCTCGCTGAGTTTTTTTTTAAATTTCTGCCTAAAATTCCTGTGAACCTCACACTTACCTAAAGTAATAACCTCCCAGGCATCCGCGTTATCTTAAGGAAACATCAGTATTTAATACAGCAATCGACTAAACTTAAAGAATTATTCCCCGACGCGCCTAGAGCGGTTTTTAGACGACCTGGAAACATTCGTCACAACCTCGTGCATGCCAAACTAAATAAACAAAGTCATTCAAATCCAACGGGATGTAAAACATGTTGAAGAACCCCTTGTAAGATATGCCGTCAAATGCTTTTCACTAACATTGTTTCTAGCACAAATTCGCACTTCCGTCAAACGATTAGCAGTGATGTCGACTGTGACTCAGACAATGTAATATACCTTATTGAATGTCACACATGTATGGAGCAGTACATTGGACAAACTAAATCTACGTTTCGTACAAGATACAACAACCATAAGTCAGACGTTAGGTGCAAACCCGACCTTCCAGTATCCAAACATTTCAGCCAGCCAGGACATGTAATAACAGATGCAAAATTAGTCGTCGTGCAGAGTGGTTTCAAGACTCAAACAAATTGAGAAATTCGCGAGTCGTTCCTAAATCATGAATTCCATTGTAAAAATTAACAAATATTTGCGTACTCTGTTCACAATACACAGCTTAAACAACCATCTGCCGCGACACCCCCACCCTGCCTAATTTTTTTTTCTTCATTTTTGGGACTGGACGAACCAGCCCTCGGAGACAAGGAAGAAGATGGCCCCACACGACCCGGTCATATAAGAGCACCAACACTCACTCACTGCACCGCCATTACCCAGGAATACACGTTCTAAACAGAATCCACAACCGTCATCCCTCACCGCGACAAAAGTGGACTCATCCCCCTAACGCTTCCCTTTCCCTACAAGCCCCTTTTGCCACCAATGCACCTCCGAACATAACCTACAACCGACATCCCTCATCGTGACAAGATTGGACTTATCCCGCCTTGTGCTTTCCCTTCCCTACAAGCTCCTTCATACCACCAATACTGAGCAGCGTCATCCCTCATCCCGACAAGATTGGACTTATCCCGCCTTGTGCTTTTCCTTCCCTACAAGCTCCTTCATACCACCAATACTGAGCAGCGTCATCCCTCATCGCGACAAGATTGGACTTATCCCGCCCTGTGCTTTCCCTTCCCTACAGCTCCTTCATACCAGCCAATACTGAGCAGCGTCATCCCTCATCCCGACAAGATTGGACTTATCCAGCCTTGTGCTTTCCCTTCCTACAAGCTCCTTCAGACCACCAATACTGAGCAGCGTCATCCCTCATCGCGACAAGATTGGACTTATCCCGCCCTGTGCTTTCCTTCCCTACAAGCTCCTTACATGTGTGACATTCAATAAGGTATTACATTGTCTGAGTCACAGTCGACATCACTGCTAATCGTTTGACGGAAGTGCGAATTTGTGCTAGATAAAATGTTAGTGAAAAGCATTTGACGGCATATCTCACTAGGGGTTTTTCCACACGGTTTACATCCCGTTGGTTTTGAATGACTTCGTTTATTTAGTTTTGCATGCACGAGATTGTCACGAATGTTTCGAGGTCGTCTAAAAACCGCTTTAGGCGCGTCGGGAAATATTTCTTTAAGTTTAGTCGATTGCTGTATTAAATACTGATGTTTCCTTAATATAGAGCGGATGCGTGGGAGCTTATTACTGTAGGTAAGTGTGAGGTTCACAAAGCCTTTGGGGGCATTTCGCGTGGTGTGCGGAGAGAGTATTAAATTACGATCTTTTGCATGTGCCTTGTATCGCGTTATCAACTAAGGCCGTTGGGTATTCACGTCCCCAGAACGCCTCGCTGAGTTTTTTTTTTTTAAATTTCTGCCTAAAATTCCTGTGAACCTCACACTTACCTAAAGTAATAACCTCCCAGGCATCCGCGTTATCATAAGGAAACATCAGTATTTAATACAACAATCGACTAAACTTAAAGAATTATTCCCCGACGCGCCTAGAGCGGTTTTTAGACGACCTGGAAACATTCGTCACAACCTCGTGCATGCCAAACTAAATAAACAAAGTCATTCAAATCCAACGGGATGTAAAACATGTCCGTCAAACGATTAGCAGTGATGTCGACTGTGACTCAGACAATGTAATATACCTTATTGAATGTCACACATGTATGGAGCAGTACATTGGACAAACTAAATCTACGTTTCGTACAAGATACAACAACCATAAGTCAGACGTTAGGTGCAAACCCGACCTTCCAGTATCCAAACATTTCAGCCAGCCAGGACATGTAATAACAGATGCAAAATTAGTCTTCGTGCAGAGTGGTTTCAAGACTCAAACAAATTGAGAAATTCGCGAGTCGTTCCTAAATCATGAATTCCATTGTAAAAATTAACAAATATTTGCGTACTCTGTTCACAATACACAGCTTAAACAACCATCTGCCGCGACACCCCCACCCTGCCTAATTTTTTTTTCTTCATTTTGGGACTGGACGAACCAGCCCTCGGAGACAAGGAAGAAGATGGCCCCACACGACCCGGTCATATAAGAGCACCAACACTCACTCACTGCACCGCCATTACCCAGGAATACACGTTCTAAACAGAATCCACAACCGTCATCCCTCACCGCGACAAAAGTGGACTCATCCCCCTAACGCTTCCCTTCCCTACAAGCTCCTTCATACCACCAATACTGAGCAGCGTCATCCCTCAATTCGCGACAAGTATTGGACTTATCCCGCCCTGTGCTTTCCCTTCCCTACAAGCTCCTTCATACCGACCAATACTGAGCAGCGTCATCCCTCATCGCGACAAGATGTGAACTTATCCCGCCTTGTGCTTTCCCTTCCCTACAAGCTCCTTCATACGACCAATACTGAGCAGCGTCATCCCTCATCCCGACAAGATTGGACTTATCCCGCCTTGTGCTTTCCCTTCCCTACAAGCTCCTTCATACCACCAATACTGAGCAGCGTCATCCCTCATCGCGACAAGATTGGACTTATCCCGCCCTGTGCTTTCCCTTCCCTACAAGCTCCTTCATACCACCAATACTGAGCAGCGTCATCCCTCATCGCGACAAGATTGGACTTATCCCGCCTTGTGCTTTCCCTTCCCTACAAGCTCCTTCATACCACCAATACTGAGCAGCGTCATCCCTCATCGCGACAAGATTGGACTTATCCCGCCCTGTGCTTTCCCTTCCCTACAAGCTCCTTCATACCACCAATACTGAGCAGCGTCATCCCTCATCGCGACAAGATTGGACTTATCCCGCCTTGTGCTTTCCCTTCCCTACAAGCTCCTTCATACCACCAATACTGAGCAGCGTCATCCCTCATCGCGACAAGATTGGACTTATCCCGCCCTGTGCTTTCCCTTCCCTACAAGCTCCTTCATACCACCAATACTGAGCAGCGTCATCCCTCATCGCGACAAGATTGGACTTATCCCGCCTTGTGCTTTCCCTTCCCTACAAGCTCCTTCATACCACCAATACTGAGCAGCGCCATCCCTCATTGCGACAAGATTGGACTTATCCCGCCCTGTGCTTTCCCTTCCCTACAAGCTCATTCATACGACCAATACTGAGCAGCGTCATCCCTCATCGCGACAAGATTGGACTTATCCCGCCTTGTGCTTTCCCTTCCCTACGAGCTCCTTCATACCACCAATACTGAGCAGCGTCATATCTCATCGCGACAAGATTGGACTTATCCCGCCCTGTGCTTTCCCTTCCCTACAAGCTCCTTCATACCACCAATACTGAGCAGCGTCATCTCTCATCGCGACAAGATTGGACTTATCCCGCCTTGTGCTTTCCCTTCCCTACAAGCTCCTTCATACCACCAATACTGAGCAGCGTCATCCCTCATCGCGACAAGATTGGACTTATCCCGCCTTGTGCTTTCCCTTCCCTACAAGCTCCTTCATACCACCAATACTGAGCAGCGTCATCTCTCATCGCGACAAGATTGGACTTATCCCGCCTTGTGCTTTCCCTTCCCTACAAGCTCCTTCATACCACCAATACTGAGCAGCGTCATCCCTCATCGCGACAAGATTGGACTTATCCCGCCCTGTGCTTTCCCTTCCCTACAAGCTCCTTCATACCACCAATACTGAGCAGCGTCATCCCTCATCGCGACAAGATTGGACTTATCCCGCCTTGTGCTTTCCCTTCCCTACAAGCTCCTTCATACCACCAATACTGAGCAGCGTCATCCCTCATCGCGACAAGATTGGACTTATCCCGCCCTGTGCTTTCCCTTCCCTACAAGCTCCTTCATACCACCAATACTGAGCAGCGTCATATCTCATCGCGACAAGATTGGACTTATCCCGCCTTGTGCTTTCCCTTCCCTACGAGCTCCTTCATACCACCAATACTGAGCAGCGTCATCCCTCATCGCGACAAGATTGGACTTATCCCGCCTTGTGCTTTCCCTTCCCTACAAGCTCCTTCATACCACCAATACTGAGCAGCGTCATCCCTCATCGCGACAAGATTGGACTTATCCCGCCCTGTGCTTTCCCTTCCCTACAAGCTCCTTCATACCACCAATACTGAGCAGCGTCATCCCTCATCGCGACAAGATTGGACTTATCCCGCCTTGTGCTTTCCCTTCCCTACAAGCTCCTTCATACCACCAATACTGAGCAGCGTCATCCCTCATCGCGACAAGATTGGACTTATCCCGCCCTGTGCTTTCCCTTCCCTACAAGCTCCTTCATACCACCAATACTGAGCAGCGTCATCCCTCATCGCGACAAGATTGGACTTATCCCGCCTTGTGCTTTCCCTTCCCTACAAGCTCCTTCATACCACCAATACTGAGCAGCGTCATCCCTCATCGCGACAAGATTGGACTTATCCCGCCCTGTGCTTTCCCTTCCCTACAAGCTCCTTCATACCACCAATACTGAGCAGCGTCATCCCTCATCGCGACAAGATTGGACTTATCCCGCCTTGTGCTTTCCCTTCCCTACAAGCTCCTTCATACCACCAATACTGAGCAGCGTCATCCCTCATCGCGACAAGATTGGACTTATCCCGCCCTGTGCTTTCCCTTCCCTACAAGCTCCTTCATACCACCAATACTGAGCAGCGTCATCCCTCATCGCGACAAGATTGGACTTATCCCGCCTTGTGCTTTCCCTTCCCTACAAGCTCCTTCATACCACCAATACTGAGCAGCGTCATCCCTCATCGCGACAAGATTGGACTTATCCCGCCTTGTGCTTTCCCTTCCCTACAAGCTCCTTCATACCACCAATACTGAGCAGCGTCATCCCTCATCGCGACAAGATTGGACTTATCCCGCCTGTGCTTTCCCTTCCCTACAAGCTCCTTCATACCACCAATACTGAGCAGCGTCATCCCTCATCGCGACAAGATTGGACTTATCCCGCCCTTGTGCTTTCCCTTCCCTACAAGCTCCTTCATACCACCAATACTGAGCAGCGTCATCCCTCATCGCGACAAGATTGGACTTATCCCGCCTGTGCTTTCCCTTCCCTACAAGCTCCTTCATACCACCAATACTGAGCAGCGTCATCCCTCATCGCGACAAGATTGGACTTATCCCGCCTTGTGCTTTCCCTTCCCTACAAGCTCCTTCATACCACCAATACTGAGCAGCGTCATCCCTCATCGCGACAAGATTGGACTTATCCCGCCTTGTGCTTTCCCTTCCCTACAAGCTCCTTCATACCACCAATACTGAGCAGCGTCATCCCTCATCGCGACAAGATTGGACTTATCCCGCCTTGTGCTTTCCCTTCCCTACAAGCTCCTTCATACCACCAATACTGAGCAGCGTCATCCCTCATCGCGACAAGATTGGACTTATCCCGCCTTGTGCTTTCCCTTCCCTACAAGCTCCTTCATACCACCAATACTGAGCAGCGTCATCCCTCATCGCGACAAGATTGGACTTATCCGCCCTGTGCTTTCCCTTCCCTACAAGCTCCTTCATACCACCAATACTGAGCAGCGTCATCCCTCATCGCGACAAGATTGGACTTATCCCGCCTGTGCTTTCCCTTCCCTACAAGCTCCTTCATACCACCAATACTGAGCAGCGTCATCCCTCATCGCGACAAGATTGGACTTATCCCGCCTTGTGCTTTCCCTTCCCTACAAGCTCCTTCATACCACCAATACTGAGCAGCGTCATCCCTCATCGCGACAAGATTGGACTTATCCCGCCCTGTGCTTTCCCTTCCCTACAAGCTCCTTCATACCACCAATACTGAGCAGCGTCATCCCTCATCGCGACAAGATTGGACTTATCCCGCCTTGTGCTTTCCCTTCCCTACAAGCTCCTTCATACCACCAATACTGAGCAGCGTCATCCCTCATCGCGACAAGATTGGACTTATCCCGCCCTGTGCTTTCCCTTCCCTACAAGCTCCTTCATACCACCAATACTGAGCAGCGTCATCCCTCATCGCGACAAGATTGGACTTATCCCGCCCTGTGCTTTCCCTTCCCTACAAGCTCCTTCATACCACCAATACTGAGCAGCGTCATCCCTCATCGCGACAAGATTGGACTTATCCCGCCTTGTGCTTTCCCTTCCCTACAAGCTCCTTCATACCACCAATACTGAGCAGCGTCATCCCTCATCGCGACAAGATTGGACTTATCCCGCCCTGTGCTTTCCCTTCCCTACAAGCTCCTTCATACCACCAATACTGAGCAGCGTCATCCCTCATCGCGACAAGATTGGACTTATCCCGCCTGTGCTTTCCCTTCCCTACAAGCTCCTTCATACCACCAATACTGAGCAGCGTCATCCCTCATCGCGACAAGATTGGACTTATCCCGCCCTGTGCTTTCCCTTCCCTACAAGCTCCTTCATACCACCAATACTGAGCAGCGTCATCCCTCATCGCGACAAGATTGGACTTATCCCGCCTTGTGCTTTCCCTTCCCTACAAGCTCCTTCATACCACCAATACTGAGCAGCGTCATCCCTCATCGCGACAAGATTGGACTTATCCCGCCCTTGTGCTTTCCCTTCCCTACAAGCTCCTTCATACCACCAATACTGAGCAGCGTCATCCCTCATCGCGACAAGATTGGACTTATCCCGCCTTGTGCTTTCCCTTCCCTACAAGCTCCTTCATACCACCAATACTGAGCAGCGTCATCCCTCATCGCGACAAGATTGGACTTATCCCGCCTGTGCTTTCCCTTCCCTACAAGCTCCTTCATACCACCAATACTGAGCAGCGTCATCCCTCATCGCGACAAGATTGGACTTATCCCGCCCTGTGCTTTCCCTTCCCTACAAGCTCCTTCATACCACCAATACTGAGCAGCGTCATCCCTCATCGCGACAAGATTGGACTTATCCCGCCTGTGCTTTCCCTTCCCTACAAGCTCCTTCATACCACCAATACTGAGCAGCGTCATCCCTCATCGCGACAAGATTGGACTTATCCCGCCCTTGTGCTTTCCTTCCCTACAAGCTCCTTCATACCACCAATACGAGCAGCGTCATCCCTCATCGTGACAAGATTGGACTATCCCGCCTTGTGCTTTCTCTTCCCTACAAGCTCCTTCATACCACCAATACTGAGCAGCGTCATCCCTCATCGCGACAAGATGGACTTATCCGCCTTGTGCTTTCCCTTCCCTACAAGCTCCTTCATACCACCAATACTGAGCAGCGTCATCCCTCATCGCGACAAGATTGGACTTATCCCGCCCTGTGCTTTCCCTTCCCTACAAGCTCCTTCATACCACCAATACTGAGCAGCGTCATCCCTAATCGTGACAAGATTGGACTTATCCCGCCTTGTGCTTTCCCTTCCCTACAAGCTCCTTCATACCACCAATACTGAGCAGCGTCATCCCTCATCGCGACAAGATTGGACTTATCCCGCCCTGTGCTTTCCCTTCCCTACAAGCTCCTTCATACGACCAATATTGAGCAGAACCCTCAACCGCCTCCCTCATCGCGACAAAATTGGACTCGTCCCCCCGTGCTTCCCTTTCCCTAAAGCCCCTTCAAACGTTCGCGTTAGCAAACCCTGCCTCTAGATCTTTTATAAAACTAACCCAATACGCTATGTCGGCTTCCGTCCTGAAGAAGGCAGTGCTACCGCCGAAATGTCGACGGACGTCAGGCCCCTTCTTGGTTTTATTCATTTTTTATCTTTGACTGTTTATTCTATTTTCAATTTAACAATTTATTTTTGTAAGTTCTTGTGTTTTAACTTTGACTTTTATTCCGTCCTTTTTCAAGATTTTTTTCCCGCGTAACTAGCGTTCTTGTGCCTTGCCTTCATTATTCTTGTGAACTAATACACTTTTTTTCGGCACTTCACCCTTTTTTCTTGCGTGACTTTTTTCGCCATTAAATTAGAGTTTTATTTTTATCATCCTACGGCTGCTGTATCAGCGCACCTTACTTTTGAATCTCTCTATATATATTTTTATATATATAGATCTCAATGACTTGCTTCTGGGGGCTTCTATCTCTGTTACAGTGCTGTGGCACGCGGTTTGAGCACGCGCATTATCCTGCTTCTGCGGAATACCAGACGCCCCTCGTGCATCCATAGCCAAAATATTAATTTTTTTTTCACATAATTCATAAGCGCCGGAAAGGTGTATTGCGTAAGATCGCACACTTAAACTTTTTAATTCGAAGCGTTGTTTCGGCCTCCTCATTAGTCCGAGACTGTACATCGTAGCCATTGGCACTCCGAGCGGGCTGCGGATAATTTGCCCGGACCGATTTATTTTAGCCTCGCATTAAAACAAACCCATAGATTTGCTGTTAACAAAAACAAACGAAAAAAAGTAGTCGGGTGGTACCTTGTGGATGCGCTCACGATACCTGCCAGGAAGATTCCGGAGAATCCAGGAAATTCGGTCAAATGTTCACTCACGTAGAAAGGAAGAAGCTGGAACAATGAAAAACAAACAAAAAAAACCAGACAGGCACGCATAAGTGGGGAAGTTTCAAATTCAAGTTGTCGCTATAAATGACCGGGTATTAGACTACAATGGTCTATACTACATTTCGCAATATGTCCGTACGAAACCGACGCTGCAATCGGATGTAGTCAATCAAGCGGAGAGGAATGAGCATCATGGCCCTCGTCGTCCGCATGCGTTTGCTTCTAGCAATTTAGCCTATCACGCACAGTTAATGCGCCATACTCTTTCGCCTTCCTGGCGTTTATTCGGTTGAGCCGGTGATATCAAGCGCACCAGAAACAACGAAATATGCGACAATGCGCATTTGGTGCTATTTGATTGACTCCATTGGATCATGGCGTTGGTTGCGCTCGGAATTACGGAGATACTTTCTAAGAAAAGAGAAGAAATGAACGAAAGACCGATTTTTACCCCTGTCACCAACGGAAGTAGAGCAAGTTGCTCTCATTCCTCAATTTCACCTATTCACACGCAGCGCCCTCTGGTGGCGCTTGAAAAGGCAAATAAACTTCCTCCTCCATGTTCGCGCAGGCAGCGGTGGTCGAATCGGTGACGACGGTGACGGCAACTTGAATGTTTGGTTGCTTTTTGATAAAATTGGTGTTATTAGAATGGCGCGTCGAATTTAGATCACATTAATAGCAAGTTTTAGGGAAGCTTTTTTGCATCTCGGATCGGTACACTTTAATTTAGGAAATTTTATCTTTTGTTCCTACTAATTGCACCATTCCTCTCTTTCCATGACTTTGCGAAGTTCACTTTTTCGGAAGTTTGAAAGGGGAGGAAATTGTCTTTATCTCTGTAACCAGCGCTTGCCTGTGCCTCTAGGGGCTAACGGTAAAAAAGAGGGGTTCGGTTTACCATCATGTTGAATAACCTTAGACTCGGTAAAAAAAAAAAAAAAAAAATACAGCGCGGTGCTGTTTTCTTTTTTCTTTTTTTTTTCTTTTCCAAAAAAAAACGAGCGAAGCATTTTAGCAGCGAGAAAAAAACGTATAAAAACACTGGGCGATCGCCGCGACATGGCGGGGCCGCGGAGTTTACGGGAAGCAAGGTTTTGCTTGCTTCGTTTCACTTTCACCGGATTGGTCCGTCTCGTTGCGTGTGCTGTGTATGATGACTTGTGCCGAGCGGGACCAATTGTGGCTTGGACTCTACATTAAATGTGATTGATTTAGTTCAAAGTTTTAAACGGATGAACTGCCACCAAAGTTGGAAACGCGAATAATATTTTATATTTTAAAGCTCCAAAACCGTCTAGAAAAGGCTTGCATGAGCCATGGAAATGCCCAGACACTAACTTCGTCACAATAAAAAGGGCGATTCAGATGAGAAAAAAAATTACTGTTCGTGGTTGTTCTTGATTTATAATGGCTCGATAGAGGTCGAGTTTTATCCATACAAGAATGTGAGAATTTCTTTTTCGCACTATATATTCGTTGCCCATTAACGTTCCCCAGTTGTGCGTGTTATTTGACGCGAGATACGGGCAGTTTATTTTAAATCGAGCAGATTTTGATAAAAAGAGGGTGTGAGGCTTACATGGACGGCGTCTTCTCTGTGTGTTTTGGTGCTTGACGGACGTTTGGTGGGAGTATAATCGTCGCGGTAATCGAATCATGAACTAAAATTTAATAATTGGTAATAGGCCGTAATAGGAATTACTGTCAACATTTCAGTTTTAACATGGTTCACCAGATTAACCATGAAAAATTAATTCATATATTTGAGTTTATTCATTTACTGTGGCTTTTCTGAAAATGCTGGATTAAGACATAGATTATTTCATCGGAAAATGTCAAACAAATGTTAAGGAGTAATATTTTGTAAGCCTCTACGTGTTTATGCGGCAAATGTGGCAGTAACCGAAAAAGTCGAATTAAAAAATAAGACTGCCGTATGCATAGCGATCGGGTGAACTTGGCATTCGTAAGATGGATCGGTGGCCGACTGGGCTAACGCATCTCAGCTCGGAGCTCAGAGCAAAAACTTGCGCTGCTGAACTTCCTGGGTGTGATCCCCACCTCTTCCCCTTTTCGATCTGGATGAGTTTCGTACCAGCGCGCGTTCGTGTTATCACTACTGCGTGGTGCACGTTACTCGTAAACACCCCAGGTTGGCGGTTGTACTGTACTTCAGCTAAGAGGCAACTCACCGGCTAAGGTGCACTAAGTTCAAGGCTGTCTAAACATACAAGAAACACAAGTTTTGGCACTGGTAAAGGAGAGTGCGGGATTGACGAAAATAGTCCCTGGAGAAGGGGAACAAGAGGGACAAAGACAAATACAAATTTGGAGATTTATGTTTGTCCTTTGTCCCTCTTGTTCCCCTTCTAGAAGGGTTACTTTCGTCATTCTTGTTCAGCTCGCTTGCACCTTTGCCATTCATCGCATTATAATCATAACCTTAAAATGCAAGTCTTTCACCCTTGTTGATGTTAGACTGATGCCAGCTGATAAAACCTGTTTGCTTTACTGACGTCAGGCCCCTTGTTAGCTCAGTTGGTAGAGCGCTCCACTGGAAATGGAGAGGTCCCGGGTTCGATACCCGGACCAGGCGGATTTTTCGGGCCGCGCACCAGTCACCTAGTTGTGTTTGTCCTTTGTCCCTCTTGTTCCCCTTCTCCAGAGATTATTTCCGTCATTCTTGTCAAGCTCACTTGCACCTTTGCATTGAATTACACTATACTCCGTGCGGAATAGGTTTCACTGTCCTGTTGTTGTTTGTGCGTTTGTCTCCTTGTATGACTGTGCAGTGTTTCGTGTATTTTATGATGTCTGTGTGAATGGTGAAATAGACAAAAGGCGCCTTCTGACCGATTGTATTTTGCTATCTAGTGCGCCACGTGGGCTACATTAATTATACTACTTTTCCCTAGGCGCCGAACTGCCACACGCGAACTATTTCGTCTTTTCCATACTTGGTATGGGGCCAGTACCCCAAGACTGACGTTGGGAGTTCCTTGGGGCACGTAAAAGACGTCGGAAAGGTATATACACCGTGCGCTGTCACTCCGGTGAAAAGGCGCCGATCTGGCTATGCCGTTCTTCCCGGTTGTCGCTTACAGGCCCGCCATGTTGCTTTACGGGAGGAGGTTTTAGTCCATTAGCAGGAAAAGGGTGTCAACTTTCTTCCCTCGTTATGGGAGCAACTTTCCTTCTCTTTTTCTCGGAGCAACTTTCCTTCTCTTTTTCTCGGAGCAACGTTCCTCTCTTTCGGAAGGAACATGGGGACAGGTGAGTTCTTCTTCTAGTATAAAAAGTAGTACTCCATTTTATTGAAGTGTTCCTTTAATTAATGGCTACTGCTCTTCCAAATGGAAATATGACATTTGGTCAGCCTGCGGTACTACTTCAAATACGGAGTTGTCTGTCAATTAGTTGAAAACGTACTTTTCACGCAGTTAAGGTCTAATATAACGAATGCTGAGTAGCGTCCTACGGCAATAGGCCGCAGTGCTCGTACGACTTAAATACGGGAAGTAATATCCTTTCTCGTGTAAAGGATAAGGAAAATCGTGTTTTGCGAGGAACGGCCGTATAATTTTGCGTTAATTTTACTGGCGCGGAACCTCTGGAGTCGCAGACGGACGATGATAGAAAGAAGTCTTTTTCGAAAGGCTATTCATCCTTTCCGCTTTAATTATTAAAACTTTGTTATCCCGTCAAAATAGCCAATATCATTCCCTTTCTTTTAGGTTTTTTTTGCAAACATTTTTTTTTTAATTTAAGGAAAAATATCAAGCAAAGGGACTCAACATCACTTCGGAAGAAGACATGTTTGTGAAAGGCACCAACTTGCCACGGAAGAAGTGAGTCGAAGGATGGCTCCCATTTCTGACAAAGGACGTGAGATGACGCAGCTTGACAGGAGGTTGAGCAACTGTTCTTATTCGGTCACACGTTTTTATGACCGCTAGGCGCGTGACGGCGCGTGCGCGCGGAGTCCCAACCCGATACCACCCCCCGCCTGCAGTTGCGCGATGCCCGAATGGAATTTCGACCCCTTTTTTTCGCCTTGTTTCGCCAACTCTATCTTCTTTCACCGTGGTCCACAGTTTGTTAGACAAACTTCACTCTTGCAGTATAGCGCAGGAATAGCTGAAATTAACGCTCTACAAGACCGCTCGTACTTATCACCTGCGTAGAAAATAAAGAAATCACCTTCATGTAATCCTTCTAGTTAAGGGTTTAATTGTTTTTCCACTATAAAAAATAAAATTCGATTATAAAATGAGCAAACTAAAGGAATTAAATAATAAGACTGCCATGATGACTGAAAGATGACTATATTGCGCAACACTTTGCAGACATGGCGTTAGATGAAACAGTACAAAACAAGCCATCTGGATAAAGTAACACATTAATACTCGGAGACAAAGTTCGATACAAAAGAGGAGATCCGCTAGGCGTCTTAATTCGTGCCAATTGTTGTTTCGTGTCTGTGGTGTCGTCTTTTGTAACGATTTTTGGATTGGTGTAAGGAAGATGGAGGGAAATATCCGCCGTTTCATGCCGTAGAACTTTCGGGTCTTTATGGCAGAAGACGCGCTACATATCTATATTTGTCGCTGTGTAGCATGTAGCATATCCTGAAGTTCTCAAGTTCTCAAAAAGTGCGCTCGAGAGAAGTTAAATAAATATGCCACGACAGTCCATGCTGCGTAGTTTAAAAAAAAGATCCCCAAGACCAAAAAGTAATAAATCAGCAAGCACTTGCGTATAATAAAAAAATGAGTGCTTCATTATAAGTATTATACGAGTTTCAATTGGTAAGGGTGATATTTTCTCGATGTAAAATAACAATAATATAATATCCAATCTAAAACCAATGTTGGATTGTAGGCTAATCTGGGACCTAGACGGTAGTACATCTAAGGGGTACGTCTACAGAACGACGTGCTGTTCTCTCGAATTGTGTCGAGCTAGTTTTCATTATAGTTAAAGCAACACGCTTAAGGAGCACATCATACTTACTACAGAGGCAAACTGAGTACGTGAGCTTATTGTAATTTGTATTCATTAGAATCATCGAAGAAGGAAGCGACCACAAGTCCTCGTTACTTACTTGATCTACCTTTTTGATGGCTCCTGAACGCAAGGGATCGCAGTTACGATACCAATAGATGAGTGCAAGAGCTGTGAACGCCCGCAGGATATGATAAAACACCATCAAGAAGATCCCAGTGGTAGCGGTCCTGCGAGAAAAAGAATATATGATATGAAACTAAAATAAAAACAGCATTCTTAAGACATGCACACCGGTGAGTGTAGGATTATTTATAGATGTGTTTATCAGTAACGTTTTGTTTCACCTGAAGCCAAAGTGCAGCCGACGTTGCATGCAGATAAGGCCAATGAAGCAGCGTCAAAAGCGCAACGCCACTGCGTTCGTAATCTTTATGTGTGCATGCTATCACCGGCAAAAAAATGGAGCGCAGTCAATGGGCTTTGCTTCGACCTTGCGTGTTTGATTTTATAGGTTCTACGCTTTCACTTCGACTGTCTCGTGATAAAACAAAGTATAGTGCAATTAGTTTTTAATAATGTTAGCAATATGGGAAAAGGTTTGACAGACACATCTGCGAGCTTCGGAAGCTGTTGTGAGAAGCACGTATTCTGCTATAAAGCGAGTATATTAAGGGTAGGTTTTAAGACGCTTGCAGCACGAACCTTTTCTTGGGTAATTAAAGAAGAAAAGGCAACCAGAACGCGGTAGTGTATTTGTGCACACGGCATACTATAATACAGGGTGCCACAAAAGAATATTTACACAGTTTGTTTTACCGCAAAAATAAACTAGGCATCGCCGAACGCTCATTTTCCGCCCAATGGTAGCGCTAGAGGTCACAACCAGATGCCAAAGTTTCAGCCCGATCCGATAACTTAATCAAAAGTTTTAACTGATTTTCTGAAAATTTCAATGGGAAAATGGCGGCCAACGGAGTTTTTGAATACATGGGGCTCTATGGCACAAGAAACCGAAAACGGGCAAAAATGGGCTCCATTTTCCCATTGAAAGTTTCAGAAAATCACTTATAACTTTTGATTAAGTTATCGGATCGGGCTGAAACTTTGGCATCTGGTTGTGACCTCTAGCTCTACCTTTGGGCGGAGAATGAGCGTTCAGAGATTCCTAGTTTATTTTTGAGGTAAAAACGACCGTGTAAATTTTCTTTTGTGACACCCTGTACATCTGTTAAGCCTACTTTTCTACAAAATACTTTGGAGACTAAATCTTCGCAATTTATGGTGGTAGTTTGGTAAATGACGATATTAAAAATATATTTCCACTCTGTACATTCAGTCTCTGCTCTCAGATCGTGTTTCACGAGCTTACGTCAGGCTCGACATCACAGCGCAAATTGTTTTTTCTTAGGTCTGAACATATTTTCGACCTCGCCATTTGCCGAGCTCTCTTCGTTTATTACAGCGATGGGCTTCTTCAAGTGCTTGAATGAAAAGTATACGCTCCAGGTGCATTAGAGTGCATTAATCGAGGAAGCAACGAAGGTTTCGAAGCGTTCAAGAAGCTGTAACTTAAGGCAGTGATTATAATTAAATCTTTAATATTAAATTTGTAGTCAGAACTTATGTGCGAGTGTTGCTAGCAGCGGGTGGTAGCATTATTGCGGATTGCCCGTTTTCTTGTCTGCTCTTGAACACTAGCACACGCAAGAGGGAAATGAAACCGAAGATCAGTGGGAGAAATAGAGACAAAAAAGAAAAGGAAGAGAAACTGGGACGGTAAATAAACCTAAAGATGGCGAGTGTTTTTTTTTTTTCTAACAAGGCCGTTTAAACACCCATGAACCCGGCCTGATATCATGCTAAGCGACGTCAGAAAAATAACTCGATCCCAGACTGTCTCGCGCACCGAGGGTGCTTTTATCACTCACTTGCTTCCCGCTCAGCCGGCTACGTTAGGCCTTGGCTACGCTTGCTCCACGCCTGCGGTTTGCTTCGTCTGTTCGTTGTAACTGCTGGTTTTCGATACAATGGACAGACCCAAAGAAGGTTTCACTGCGCACGCGCTGTCACAGCACGACGGAAGGCAATGAGTGCGTGCTGGAAGCGAAGCTCCTACGGCGTTCTAAAGACAGTGTCGTTATCAGTGTTTTTGCGTACTGCACCTGATATGCTCCCTTTCCAAAGATATTCTGGACGACGCTTCCAGTGCAATGTGGAGGGCGTCTGCCGCACGCCTACTTCCTGCTGGCCAGGAAAGTGCCTGGGTCTCAGTTTCACATGTTCGACGGTGATTAGGCGGACGCCGCCATTTAATTATGAGGCAAACAACCGCGTTGTCACAATTGTGCCATAGCAACGGGTTTGTTTTTTCTATATTTAAAGGGCGGCGCCCTTTAACTCAGTTTTCCTATTGGCCGATATATTAAGTGTACGCTTTGTGGCCACGCCTACTTCCGTTACGTCTCGCTCCATATATTGTGAATATGGACGCTATCTCCTGCCCATTGTAAGCTCCTTGCTTCTCATCTGCGTCCCGGGTTTTATGTCTTGGAAGACTACATTGTGGCGCAGTGAACGGGATTTTAGTAAGTTGAAATTAATGCAAGATACCTCCAATCCGAATCTGATGACCGGGGTAATCTTCGCTTCAATAAATGTCAAAAATGTCAAATAAATGTCAATGTTGAAAAATGAAGAACCCGTAGTAATACCGTTGAAGGTAAACACCATCGAATTTGTTCAATATATACTTGACAATTCAGGTAGAAGTATCCAAGTTATTTTCACCAAGTGCAAGGGCAACATCAGAGTACACGAGTCGCCTTGTGATTAACGAAGGTTTGCCCTTGGAGAAAGTGTAGTGCTGACAAGACCCCCGTCCTAAGAAACAAACACACCGGTTGTTACGGAGCTTGAACCCCAAAAGAGCAGATGGTCAGTAGTCGGGAATACTGAGGATGATCACTTTGACGCTGCAAAAGGAGAACAAACCCCGCTTCGGAATGTTCAAGCCCGACATCGCTGGCTGAGGTTCAAGTAGCACCGACTTGTTTGCTGGAAACAGCGCCAAAAAAATAAAAAAAAACGTTGGACCGGTCCGAGAACGCACACAGACAGGGCTCTCTTACAACTGCAGGTTTATTGTTGTGCAAAAACGCAAATAAACGCGGAAAAATCGGAGGGGTCGGGTGAAAGAAGAGACCAAAAAAAGCAAACTGACAACACCCGGCATTAGCCACGCCTACATACAGTCACACGAACCTGCCACATATTTTAATGAAATCTACTTGGTCACCTACAAATGCCACAGAAGGAGCGCTCACACACCAGTCCGCTCCATGAGTCGCCATAAAATAGGTTTCGGGTGTCGTCTCTCTCTCTCTCTCTCTCTCTCGCTGTCTTGTTTTGGCGTCGATAGAAAATCTTAACCTACAACAAAATCTTGGACACGTACTAGAATGGACGGGTAGGTTCCCCGACTGCGAAGAACGCAGAGAAATAGAACGTTCTCTTGCCCTTATATTTACACATCTGCCCTTCTGAACAATATACACCCTGCCGCGGGACAAAGGAATCGGTACACAACCCCGCGTCCATAATCAACGTACGTAGTGCGATGTTTGATGTCAAACTGAACGACAGGGCGTCCCGCTCTGCTCACAGAGGCACAAAGGCGGGATCTGCTTAGATGGCGCAGAGAAGAGGAAAGGCACATCAAGCTTATTGACAACGTGCTTGATTGAACGGGCAGATGTGTAAATATAAGGGCAGTGGAGCATTGTCTCTATCTACGTTCTTCGCCCTCGGGGAGCCTAGTGGTCCATTGTACCGCGTGCACACCAACGCTTCGATCACATTTTGGACGGTCCCCAAACATCGGTTTCTTAACGTATCGTACTGGGATTTACTGCAGTGGTGGCCGAAGGGGGGTCATTCATTAAGCGGGAGTGTGAATACATAAAACCCCCGGAGTGAAAATAATAAAAAAGTTTTTTTAATAATAAAATATCGCAAAACATTTTTTCTCAAAATCCCCAAAAAATTGTTCTGGGCTATTTTGGAAATTTATTACGACTGAAAAATCGGTGAATTGGAAAGAAAATACAATTGGCTTGCCTATTGTTTGGCCCAAATAGGCACCACAGTGACGCAAAATATGATTTAGGTGCACATGCAAAGTATGCGCAAAACAACATTTTTGATTTCTTGTGATTTACTCAGGCGATCCAATTTTTCAAGCAATTTTACTACATCTGTAGTAAATCCTAGCGCGATTCGTTAAAACCCGATTTACGCGGACCGTCAAAAGTGGGATCAGAGCGTTAGTGTACAAGCTGGAGTAGGCGTGACTGCTCGCCGTCATTTCACGATATCAATGTTTTGTCTCTATACTAAAACAAGACCGCGAGAGAGATAGAAGAAGCATATTTGATGCCGACTCATGGAGCGGACTCGGGCGTGAGCGCTCCTTCTGCAGCCCAAGTAGATGACGAAGTGGATTTCACTAAAAAGTTGCAGGTTCGTGTCACTGTATGTAGGCGGGGATGGTGGCGGATGGTATTGGTTTCCCTTTTACAGCGACATTTCAGCGATAACCTTTAGTCGGACACTTCGCGGTTTGGCGCCGTTGATAGCGCTCAATATCGACGCGGGCCATTTTTGGCACTACGCCAAAACATTACACGGGCCGCTCATAACGAGATAGCAAGCAAGGAAGATAACGCGCATGGTTATGAAAGCAGTCCCCGCCGGACAATCTGGCAGTGGGATATGTGCCCATGTGACTCAGAATTACCACAAACAACAACTCTCGGGGGATACACAGTTAACACTACCTTAGAATTTTATCATGCATTCGGTATCACAAAACAAAGAGAAAGCAAGTGCATTAGTGTCCCGTCAATGAACCTGACAGGTAAAGAGTTTTACTTTCGAAACGGATAGCCAGAAATATGGTATTAATAGTGTGTGTTTGTTTCAAGAATCCTTCATTTAAGAGAACACTTCGTCTTGTCTACTTCCTTGTGCTTGGTTATCCGGCGATTTTAGTTTAGCAGGTGTGACTATTTGTACCTAAGTGACGTACGAAAACACGCTCTCCTCTTACGCAGAGAGCTGACATGTTCTCTACTTAATACAACCTTATTGGTTCCAAAACGCTATAGAATTTTTGTCCGGTATTGCTCGGTTTAATACGAACCCCCTTTGCGGGCTCAATGGTGTGCGCTCGCACCTTTATCGTTCATTCAGTTCATCTGCTCCGAAATGAAACCTTAGCGGCTCCGACGCAAGATCTCACCTGTCGCTGTGTTTCGCCTTAAAGGCTGCGTATGTGTTTTTTCAAAGTTGTTTTCTGGGTGCGCCACGTCGTGTAGAACCTGGCACCTGAGCTACGCGTCTTGCTGAGACACTGCTTTGTTATTGATCCTGGTTTCGTGCCTCAAGAGTGGCAATAACAGTTTAATTAACAAGTTAAAGCGGAGAGATATCTGCGTGGTGCTCAAGCAAGCTTTTGCTAAAGGGGCTGTGCAAAGATATTCAATTGGAATGTTTTTTACTTTACACCGCCTTACTGGCACTAGTGGGACTCAACGATACCCGCACGCAACCACACTGACCCAAAAACTCCTTTGTTGCGGTGTAATTTCAAGGATAAAAGCGAGTGTTGTCATTAAATCTGTCCTTCGCAAGACTCGATGACGTAACTGGGTGGTTGCAGTACCACCCAGAGATGATATTTGAATGTGTTTCATAGATTAGACCCGATTATTACGTGGGCATTCGATTTAGGCTCGTGATAATCGATAGCTCGAGAAGCATTCGGGTAGTGGCCCGTGTCCAATCGCTGAAATGACAATAGCTGCGCCATAACGAAGTCTAGAACTCGGCGCGTGTCTTTTGCCTTGCAAACCCGGCGCGTGACTATGATCAACATTGATGGCATATAATCCACTCCAGATCACGTGGCCACTTGTTCTGGCTGCGAGTTGAGGTGGTGAACGCTGCTTGTGTTTCTTTAATTTCTTCTGCGACTTCGCTTGCGTGTGGTGACAAACGAAGGGGTTTTTCACCGACCATTAACGCCAGGAATTTGTTTTAAGCGGTATTTGCACAAAGTACAAAAATCGTTGCATCTCCGCTCTAAGGTCAAAGCAGCCGCGGCTTGTGGAAAGAGCACGCACCCGCGTGCCGTCGGAACGAGAAACTTTTTTCTACATGTTTATTTTTTTCATGGTTGCGCCATTAGGACGGCGGAGGCGCGGTCGGCTAAGGCTACATGGGCGCGCGCCAACAGAACTTTATCAGGTCGATCGCGTCGCAGTATTCACAGTTCCTTGTGTCCTCATACATATATATATATATATATATATAACGGGCATGGTGGCGGGAGGCCGAAGGCGTGGGTATATAACTGTATATATATATATATATCAGTGACGTGCCACGTCACTGCCGCAATTCGGAACTAGCGCGGGCTTTATATCAGCAACGGTTGTCGAATACCCAGTTAAGCGAATTCGAAACTGACAGTAGACAGAGAGCTGGTCAGAAATTGAGTTCGCCGAAACCAGTGGTCGGGATGGTCTCATCGGTTAAGGCGTCGCCCCGGACAGGCGAAGGTTGCAGGTTCAATCCCCGCTGCTCGACCAATTTTTCGCCAGCTCCCTTTCCCTTTCCCTAACTTTAATGCAATGAATTCAAAATTCACCTTCTCCCCTCTTCCGTCACAAGATTACTACTGCTGCACTTGTCGATCTTCACTCATTCCCATTATATATATATATATATATATATATATATATATATATATAAATAAGCCCCTGACCCAGGACCAAAACGATATAAGCCTTTATTTGTTGCGACGAGTATTTTTCAGAATATCGAATATGTGCACTTTTCGTGAACACCCTGTATGTACATACATATATACGCCTTTCGAAAGTCACGTGCCGATTACTAGAAGGTCGGAACCCCTGCACCACGGCGGAAGAACTGGCATCGTAAAACGGGCAAGTAATTCCATTAGATAGCGAAACTGGGAGCAGGGCGAACGCTAGGAGCAAACGAGCCAATAAAAAGGCGTCAAAGGTGAAGCGTCACTGGCTCCTCGCCTTTATCTATGGGTGTGGTTTTGAGTTCTAATCCAAACGAACGCATAAAGTGTGCCGTGACGTTGTGGTCTTAGTCCGCCATTAAGCAGGGATTCCACAGCTGCCAACAGAGGGCAGTTTTTTGAAAGGAGTCTATTACAACGTGGTCTAAGCTAACAAAAGGTCTCACATAACTTGCCAAAAAAGTACCGTTTGAATGGTCTAAGCAGTGTGAGATTGTATATCAAGGTCTCCGATTGTATATCAATGTATCCGATTTCAGACTACCTTTGGAGTAGAAAACCGATGCCTCAACTAGAAAACATGGACAGAGCTGTATCTAGGAGACACCACTGCCACCTTTTACTCAACAGTTTAGGGTTAACGTATACTACTCGTTTACATACTCTTAAGCAAAAATCAACTATGCAACAACCGAGAAGAACGCACTGGCTGTACTGCTGGAGATTCGATACTTTGGAAGATACAAAAAAGTCGAAGATTTACACCGACCATCAAGCACTGGCCTATATTTTTCGTGAAGGAAAGGTGGCGAGAGAGATCAATGCACCACAGCAGTTTGAATTTGAAGTTATTCATCGCCTGTCAACAAGCTGACTGATTCTAATCCATTGTCGCGGCGGGCTGTATGGATTCCATCGGAGTACTCGAACCTAATCCAGGTGTGAGAAGAATCGAAAAGACATAACACCGTTACCCAAAAGTTAGTCCCAAAAGTGCGACAACTTTATCACGGTATCCCAAACATATAGGTACATGATGGCTTTTGGTGCACTCTCAACAATCTATCGCAAATATTCAGGCAGGACCATATAAAAGAATCTCTCTGAGTTCACGCAAAATCTTGCCACGTATGACAGGTAAAGAAAGCCAAATACCACCAGAGAAATAATGAAATGATTATCTCGAAGCACACCGGATTACACTTCTAAACTGTTCGTCTTGACTTTGCTGAACTCAAAAATAAATAGCGAAGGAGTGCAGAAAATTCATTCGTTTTTAATTTCTATTGGGCAAGTGCACAAGGATGGTTGCCTCCCACCCTGGATAGAAAGATGCAAATAGTGTGCCCCCGTAACTGAACGCAACAAAGTGGGATCACCTCGCAACGTTCAGCAGCGTACCACACGGCAGCCAATGGCACGGCTGAAAGGGCTAAAATCAAAGAGTACACGGTGGTGTAGCCGGCCTTAAAGGGAAACGGAAATGTTGCCTCGAGGCAGCAGTTGCACACCACAAGCTCCCACGCACTACCGCTCTAGGAGGCAGGTCACATTTTGCGGTCCACGGAGAAACCCCTGCGCGATTCGCGGACAGACATTTAGGAATTACTTTGATGTTGGACCTGAAGAATCGACGAAAAACCGCAGATTAAGCGTTCAAAATGTCGAAACAATATGAAAACAAAAAAACTCTCCACTGCAACCTAATGTTAAGCTGAACGACTTGGTCCTTGTTCCCCGGGACTAACTCCAAGTTCCTTGGCCCATTTGGCGTCGTCAAGACGGCCGTCCAGCAAATCATGTTGAAGAATGGGAGAAGATGATTAAAATGGCTACTTCTTTATTAAAACATATTTCTGTACCTATTCGTTGAATTATTTTTCATAAAAATAAAGAAGAAAAAATAAATGCAGAACAATTTAAAGAATACGCATCAAATATATATATATATATATATATATATATATATATATATATTTGATGATGAAATGTAGACACAACAGGAAAGAATGCTGTTTCGAGTACAACCGAACTGCCCGCCCAAGGAATGCGAGCCCCCGTGTCTCGTCTTCCCCAAGCTGTCTGGTGACGTCTTCGTAACAATTGTCCCTGGTGGTAGTAGTGCCGGTCATCCGGCACTGGTAGCGTGGTTAGTCTTGGCAGAAGTAGGCCTCGATGCCAGTCACATGAACAATGTTTGTGTGTCTGAAGCGATGCTAACGAGGCGGGGTTACAGGTACCACCTCGTAGTTTATGTCGGAAAGGCATCGAACGATGCGGTATGGACAGACAAACGCTTTCTGGAGTTTTTTGCATTTTACAGTTTGGCGGATCGGTGTCCTTAGTAAGACAAGGTCACCAACATTATAGGACAGCGTTATTTGAATGTCTGGTGACAAGGTTGTTATTGTTGCGATTATAGAGTATGTAGTCTGGCAAGTCAGCGGGCAATTTCGGCTTGGGAAATGATGTCGGATGCATAGGGATCCGTACTGCGTCAGTGTACGGCAATATTGTGTCTATAGTTGTTAGAGGGCCACGAGCGTACATGAGGTAATACGGCGAAAATCCAGTAGTTATTTGTCGCGCTGTATTGTAGGCGTACGTGACGTAGGGAAACATTACATCCCGGATCGTGTGGTTTTCTTCAATATACATAGGCACCATATTCGCCTGTGTATGGTTTAGCCGTTCGGTGGGACCATTAGCCTGTGGATGGTAAACGCTGGATTGTGCTTGCGATTTGCAAGACCTCAATCAGATGGACTGTGGAGCACCATGGCGTAGCAAAATAGAGGTGAGGAAGGAGTCGGAAACTTTCTCTTGCTGTAGCATCAAGTACAAGCTTTGTTTCAACATACCGGGTCATGTAGTCAATAGCTACAATGACCCACCCGCTGTTATTCGAGGGACACGGAGAATGGTACCAAAAATCAATTCCGATTCTTTGAAATGGGTACTCTGGTGGGGGCATGGAATGCAGAGTCCCAGGAGGCTTTGTCGTGGGTTGTTTTCTTGTATGGCACTTGTGACAAGAGCAGATGTATTTGTTGATGGCACCGTACATCTCGCTCCAAAAATAACTGGCTCAAACTCAAAAGTAAGTCTTAGCGAAAAGGGGATATCCATCCATTGGGCCGTTATGGATGGCGTGAAATATATCGTTTTAAAGGGCCCGAGTAATGACAAGAAGCCTAGGACGCCCTCGTAGTTCGTAATTTGCGCCTGAATAAGGCATCATTGTGGACAGTGAAATGACGCGCTGAACGTACAGTGAACAGCGATGAATGAGAGGTTATTCCGCAAAGGTGAATAATTATTGGCTCTAGGAAAGGGTTCGTCATCCGGGTTGCGGCAAGTGCCTATGTGGGTGAAACGAGACGTGGTGAGCGAGTTTAGCGCCTCTTGACGAGGAGAGACCTAATCGCAAGGGGCATCTGGACAAGCCATCAGTGTCAACATGTATTTTAGAGGACTTGACTGTTGAAGTCGAATAAGTCTGAATACGCCTACAACAGGGTTGCCAAACGATGTCATTCTTCAGCAACTAATGTGGCGTCTACCATTCATGCCATGCTAGCACTGATATCAAGTGTGAATGTCTGGAAAGAAGTTGCTAAGGACGATTGTTTGGAAAGAGTGGTGATGTGTTGCTCTTCATGCTGTATCATAATTGCGACACGAGTACTTTGGGGCAGTACCTGCGGCTCGGCGGAAGGGCGGCTAATGTAAATATTAACGCTGCCGTCCACTATGAATACGAGGGAGTACGAAACAATAATTCGTTTTTTTTTTAAATGGTTTTTCGGCAGGCTCGACTAACCAGGGAACCCTGTGAGAGACTGTGATGGTTCCAGTGCTACGATGATGGCGGATAGCGGGGGTACACAAGGGTCGTCGGCTGTACGAAGGACCACAGATGAAGGAGTTAAATTATTATCGGCAGGATTGTAACTGTCTCATTCTAGTTCACCAGGTTGCACAGTTTATGATGACGTCAGAGGACACCAGAAAGTCCCGCCAAAAATCACGTCAGCAACGCAGCCTGATAGCACAAGAAATACAAGGATGTATGACGTGCTGGAATATGCATAGCTATCGTCACGCATCCCAGGGGCTGAACCTAATTCGCCGTTCTTTATGCGCAATAAGTGCACTGTCTGGAGTAACCACATTACGTAGGTGGCGGCAGACATCTTTTGAAATGCAGGATTTTTAAGTTCCTCTGTAAGCCAAGGCGACATACTTGTGCCCACCAATTGTAACATTACTCTCGTGTGTCCAACAAAAGGAGGATTTTAGGCAGCTTGTGGCAGTGCAGCTGACCTCCCATGGCAACATAGGCTACCCTCGTTAGTTTGACGACGGTGTGGGGGCTACGACGGAGCCCAGGCAGCACATAAACGCGAAGAAAATGTCGAAAGAACGTCGAAGACGTCTGTAACGTGACGTCGTACAACGTCGAAGGTCCGGACGTTACCTTCCTTCAACGTCGATGAAACCTTTAAATGTCCGCGAGAAAAAGTGCGCAGAAGGTTGAGAAAACGTTCCCAATGACGTTTGTCACACGTCACATGCACGTCTCAGCGGGCCGTTGCGTCCTCCCTTGACGTTTATGATACGTGTGTTTTCGACATCCGGACTACCAACGACGTTCATAGAACGTCGAGAAACCACTCCAAATTACGTTCCCTAGGCGTCGTGGGGAAGACGCTGTGTCCACACCCCCCCCCCTTCCTCAAAAAAAAAAAAAGTACGGTTTGAGTATTATTGCGAAGGCAATTTGCTCTCATGCAAGTACGAAGGAATTAACTAAAACACAGGTTTGGTACGAACTGTTTATTTTAGCATTTTCAGACACGAGATGCACTATGGAGCGCCGCCAAAAGACGTCCCTGGATGTGGCAGCCAGAAGTATGTAAAACAAACAAATTCACGTAAAGAAACGAACAAGGGACGATGTCACGCTGCGCGGAATGTTCCACCGCTTACCTTGTTCTGCTTCTGATTAATCCGCTGACGCGCGTGCTTTACCCACCCCATCGCACATAGCTGGTACTCTCGCTGCGTGCACAGGAATGGTTTCAGAAGTGGGATCCCGTCCGCTGGGCGTTCTTGACTGGGATCGTCGGAGACGTCTGAAGGGCCTTGATCGTAGACTGGACACTGACGCGCCATTATCTGCACTGCCCCTTCTTTTCTGGGGGGCGTCATTCATATCCTCACAGGCACCTTGATCCGTGCAGTAATATGATTCAACGTGTGAAGCGTCATGGCCTTGAAAAAGGTCCGCGAGCCGTGACTGAACTCGACGGCGTTTTTGGCGATCAGCGACTTCTTCATAGGGGCGACTTGAGCGATTCAGTCTGGACAGCATAGTAGAGAAATCGAATCGCAGCACTTCCACTGTATGCAGACTCGAAAAAAATCACGGCGTCAAGCAGCCTGCCTCGTAGACCGCGTAGACGTGACGGCCGGTGCTAGTGACTGACTTTCGGAAAAAGCTGGACCGGGATATACCCAGAGCTGTTCTCTCTGGGCCAACGTAGAATTCAGTGAAATATTTTGGGAACGACTGAGAAAATACGTGCACCCGGAACTAACGCTTGTCGATTGTTCGTCGCCACTATCTTTCCCCACTTTTCTCTCTCGCCCTCTTCTTGCCGATTTTACCGACGCATCGCATGGGCTCTATGAAGATGCCACTGGCATGTCCTCTGCCTGCCTTTCCCCCTCTCTCTCGCGCCGCGCTGGCGCCGGCTCTGTTTTTTTTTTTTTCTTTTTTTGCCGACACGTAGGTGCGGGCTGGACTCGAACGCTTTTTGGACCGTCATCTGGGCCATTCAACGGTTGGCATCATGAGTGCCAATCTACACAAACTGTTGACAGTATCTACCGGATTTCTTCATTGCCGGGCATTTTATTTTTTGGAGTAGTGTTCAAAAATGCCAAGTGTGCAGTGAAATTGTGCTTCGATATGGTGTGTGCCGACGTGCGATTTTCGTTGGGGTACGTTTTCAGTGCCAAAAAAAGCAAGATCTGTTTTGACAGTCACGTAACAAGACTGCGCACCGACCTACCGAAAGCGCTGATGTTCTGATGTGCTGGAAGTTGGCGTTGTGGATGAACTGTGATGTTTATGCGAATTTTGTGGTTGTGCGCAAGTGAGCATGCGTAACAAAATACGAAGAGAAATTGCCGAACCTTAAAACAATGCCAGGTGGTCGCGGTGCAGTATGGATGCTCCTAGGAAATGATGCATGCCTGAAATCACCTGGAGAGAGGATAGTGTGGCGACGCGCCTGTGGCGCGTCCCAGGACCCAAGCAGGACGACAACGCGCGTGCAAAAAACAAGAATGGCACAATTCGATCCGTTCTTGACGCCATGGGCTTCACTTCCATGGGCTTGACCTCGCAAATTAAAACCGTAACAATATTTTAAACAAACCAAAAGTATATCAGGCACATGTAAAAGGAATGATATTCCCCACATGCCTTCATATTAGTTTTTTCCTTCAGTGCACATTGAGTTTTGTATATGCCCTCCCTAGCGTAATCGCATGTGCAATCAATAGTATCTTGAAATAAATAAATTAATGTATAAATAAATATATTCCTCATGCTCTCAAAAATTAAGTTTTGCTTGCGGCTCTTGAGCAGTGTCACCTTGACCACAGCTGTAATTAAGCTTTTAACAGTGAACGCGTATTATACATAATTCTGTGGCTGGAGAGGGAGCTGGAAAAGATACAAAAACACAAAACAAAGGTTGTGGCATGACATCGCCAGGGCGTCAATGACAGGAGAAAAATGGAATGTAATTTAAATACTTATGTCCTCAATGTTGAACAAAACGTGAGTGGTCGACGTCGCCAGTACGTCCTGTATGACGTTTACGACAATTAGGTATGAACGCGACGTCGCTGAAACGTCACTGACGGGTCAATAATGTAACCTCACTATATGGACTTTATTTTAACGTCTAAGAAACGTGAGTGTTCGACGATGCTAAAACGTCTTGTCTTGACGTCGTGGCGACGATGACGACGTAGAGGTTGAAACATGACGTCGCCAGCACGTCACGGACGGGACGATAATGGAACGTCATTTATGAACTTCACTTCAACGTCAAAGAAACGTGAGCGTTGGACGTTGCCTGAACGTCGTGCATCGACGTCGTGGGAATGTTGACGACGTTTGAGTTGAAATACAACGTCGTCACAACGTCACTGATTGGACTCTAATGAAACGTTATATAAGGACGTCACCTCGACATCGAAAAAACGTGATCGAAGTCACGCGGGACGTCACGCACGTCAGGGACCTTTTCTCGACGTTTCCACAACGTTTTTTTCCTGCCTGGGAGTGGTTGAGTGAAGAAATTGAGCGGTGACGTCTTGGGTATGGAGAGAGCGATTGGCGGCGGCAGTCCTCAGGTGCTTCAAGGTCATGGGTGCAAAGGCGAGCGTCCGTTGGGCGGCTGTCTACAAAATCTCTCGAATAGCAAGACGAGTTTCCGGGTGAACGATAGTAATCGCCGACGGTAGTAACGGGCAATATAGCCCGCTTTGTGACAGAAGAAGCACATCGGCCGCTGGTCCTCCTGTTCTTGAAATGTTAGCCCTCGCTTTTGCCCGTAAACTTGAGATGGTGAATGAGCGCCATTTATAGGGGGCATCAGGTTATGGTTGGTTGTCATACAGTCAAGGGCAAAGGCCTGCGGTGCTGGCACGTCGAATGCAGAAGCAGCCGTTAGGAGCTGGAGAGCCACGCGTAGTTCGTAATTCACAGCCTTTTGGATGATGTTTGTGTAATGTGCTGGAAAGTTGTTCGAGTTGGTGGCTTATCTTTTAGCGGAAAAGTAAAACAGCGCAAAAAACAAACAAACGGAGAACAAGAAGACGAAGTGTACAAACAAAGTGCTGACTCTCAACTCATTTATTGCAACAAAACACAGACCGACAAGCATTACAGATCAACAGAAAACATGAAGTCACCGTACCCGCACGTGTCAAACCTGCTCAAAAATGCGACCCTTTTGTCAAATAATGCGATAGAAGGCGAACTGACGGAGGTGTCTTTTTGCGTTAAAATATAAAAAAAAGAAAATTATAAAATTTTCCTAATCATCCGTTGACTGTGTTCTCGAAAATACTTGTTTTATCAAGAACGGGTTTGCAATCGCACCTACCAGTGTACTGCCAAGTTGCCTGTTGGCGATGATCTAACCGATAGATATCGGTGTAGTTTCGAACATGAACTTTTCCTGTGGCAATCGTTACACCGGACAGAAATGCAGATATATAAACGAGCAGTTAAGAGAGCATGCTCTGTCGATAAGATCAGTCGCCAGCAGACAACTTGGCTGTACAATGTGTAAGGTGCGGTAGGAAATCCGTTCTTGAGAAAACGAGTATCTTAGGACGGAACAGTCAACAGATGACTAAAGAAATTTTAGAAGCCTTTTATAGTTCGAAGTAAAAAGACTGGTGCGTCAGTTTGACTTTTATCGCAATATATGACAACGAGTTGGCATTATTGAGTAATCTTGGCACGTGCGGGGGGCGGTGACTTTATGGTTGTGTCTGATTTGTGAAGCTTGTCGATTTGTGTTTCTTTTTCAATAAATGAGTTGACAGTCAGCGCTTCGTTTGTACACTTCGTCCTTTGTCCTCCTTTTTTGGCGCTGTTTTACTTTTCCGCTAAAATATGTTTGTTTCGTAGGGGAGATAAATATGCCTGCAAATTCCGGTGAAGAATCTGGCGGATCAAGTCTGGAAGCTCAAATGCTTATGTGATTTGCGCGGACATCTCGGAAAGACGTTCAAAAGGCCCCTTCATTATGAGGCCGTTCTGCAACCCTTCATACCTTGTGCACTCTGTTATAAGGTGCTGAACTGTCGGTGGGGACATGGGAGCCACAACCGTGAAGAGCTCACGTGAAAGGCATTTGAACAAGTGCCATATCCTGCCTTCTTCCATCGTGTCAGCGTCGACACGTCGGCAAAGTCGGAGAACGCCTTCCACGTATGCTGTAGAGGACTCCATGGTAGTATGGTACATTCGAGCAAGCTTGTTTTTCGTCTGTTGTTTTCGGCGTTCAGGCTTACCGAATACTTTAGCGAATGCCATCTGGAATCCATTCCAGGAGTTTCACTCCTCTTTGTGGTTATCGAACCACTGGAGTGCGATACCTTTCTAGAAAATACTACATTCGCAGGCCTGAAGCTATTGTCCCACCTCTTATGTTGGTTTGCGCGGTAGTAGCTACGTATCCAGTCGTTGTCGTTCATTTCCTGTTCTCCGCTGAACACTGGTTGTTCTCGTTGACAGATTTTGACAACTGGAGTGACGGGCGGCGCGACGGGTCCACGGAGAAAACTCCAGGCCCACGGAAGAAAAACCCCCGAGGTCACGTGAACCCCAGGTCACGTGACCCCCTAATAACGTGACCCCCCGAAATCACGTGACACCCCCACGAGTTCACGTGACACCCCCCCCCCCCCCCCCAAATGCCTTCCCCTCCTCCGCAAGAGCTGCGCTCTAATTCGGCGTTACAGGGAGTTGTAAACGGCTTTCACTTTTTTTTAAAACGTTCTCTGCATTCTTTGAGAAACGCAGCAGACGCTCAAGTTTCGTATTCGTCTTCCTGGCACAGACCACCGCGTATTTCTAAAACGTCCCCTCGTCAATATTTCCTTACTTTTCTTTCTTGCGACAACACCAAGAATGCAAAAACGGAGGTGAGACAGCATCGTGTGGGAAGCGCACGACGTAGGAACACGTAACGCGTGAAAATACTCGCAGTTGGTTCGCGGCGCAAGGGTATGGCAACTTACCTTCGTTCCCAGCTCACTCAGGGCTAGGCCTCAGCGGACAACGAATGCTCGCGAAATTTTAGTTATCTTCGGTAATACAATAATTCTGCATTATGAAGTCTGATAAAAAATTGTAAGCCTAAAATATTTCGATCGTAAGAATTATGTCCAAAGATGATAATGACACTGGCATGTGTAGCAAGTTCTGGCACATTCCTAAGATAATCGTTTGCGCACTTGCTTTAGCATTTTTATTCACTGCAATCTAAAACATGAAGATATCCATGAAATGGTTGCACCAGTGGTTCCATCAAATGATGCAATAAATTACATTACGCTAATATTGTTTTTTAAACATTCTTCCTTAATTTACTTTGTTAAGAATGCAGCCTATTTTCTTGATGTTTCACATTAAAACAAAATAAAGTTCCAGGAATGAAACCTTTCACCAACGCAAGTAAATAGTCATGGGTTCCATGTGCTGTAAACCATCAGGAAATATAAGAGCTTTTCTTAACTTAAACATGTATAAAACTCGTACCACCAGATATCAAACAAACGTTTTTTTTTAATAACAAATTGCTATTGCACGCTTTAATAAACTAGTAAAATATTGAAAAGGTACAACGAACAATTCTGTTCTAGTTTCATCGATCCTGCGAGTTAATTTGTGTTGTATTGTGGTGTACTACTGACTTCAATTCTGTCAAAAAATATGCATATTTTTGATACCTACCTTTGCGCGTCGTTTATATTCTTACACGCCATAGACCTCTGCACTACCATTTGCTCCAAAGCCAGAAAGTAGACATTGTATCCCAAAAGGCCAATCACGCATGCCCAGACATTTTCGTCTTTCTTGAGGTCAAAGCTGACACTGAAAAGTAGGATGTTTATCAATGTCAGATTAAATCATCTAGTTTTGAATATAAGAAACATTCACGCACAGCATTTTTTTCGGTATACTCGTCCTCGAAGGAGAAACGTCATAGAGGCTTTTCTGAATGATCGATTATAAAATGATTTCTTCATGATAATGTTTATCATTCGAATAGAGTCACTGAGAGCTTGAAAAAAAAAAAAACTGAAGGCGTGGTTTATAATGTTCACGCTTTCAGCTTCGTTCGGTGTTATTATCCACAAAGGACACAATTTCATCGGCTGCGGAACAATCGTAACATTCCCGGAATTTCCGTCATCCTGTATTTATTGAGCTCTCAGTAGCTATAGCGTTAAATACTGTCTCGGTAAAATTTAGCTAAAATAAACCATACACAGTATGGACATTTTTTTTTTATTATGAAGGGCATTTAAGTTCTAAGACAACTAAATAGATTTGCCAAAAAATGTACTTAAAAAAATGCAGAAACGTCGTCACTTATAGTTACATGGTAACAGCGTAGGTTTGTACATTTTTGCAACATCGACGCCACAATGGCATGCCCGTTACGAAAACGTCATTGGAAGCCTGTCAAGACCGGCTGGGGATACTGCTGAGGAAACAGCGGAAGGCGTTGAAGACACTCAAAAACGGAGAGTGTCGTTTAGGGTCGGAAACTGCCGAAAATAGGGAGTTTTCGTAGACCGCATTTCCACCTCCGCGAAGTCCTCCGCAACGAAGAAGCCGCTACTGCGCCCGCGCGCCGATAGCCTAGACTGTAGAGTTCCGGGTATCGTAGCGGGTTACGGAGAGCGTTGCGGGACGGCGAAAACGATCTACGAAAACTCCCTACTAACTTGGCACAAGGTTAGGGGAGTATAGGAGCCTGTCAAATCAAACTGAAGTTTTTTTTTTTTTTTTTTTTGAGAAGACATTTTTTAAGACGTTTTGCCCGATGAGTCGGAGCATTGTTGAGATGGAAGATCACAACTGCAAACTTGTCGCAGTGTTTTTTTTTTTTGTTTTGTTTTTAATGCGGACATACATGTTCGTTTCAGTAGGGTCTTTGTAGGATACGGTCGTCACCGCTATTCTTCTCAGAATTCGGTTGATGACGATGGCGCCTTCAGTGCCCCAGCACATGTCCACGACCGTATCCTCCGCACTGACGGTACCGGGAAACTTCTTGGGTGGCGGGGAGTGGCAGTGCTTGAATGGCTGCGGCTAGCGTTTTATTCCGGGATGAAGAAAACGGCCTTTATCTCGCGTTGATTGTGATGCTTAATCAAATTAAACCACCATCATGTCGTTTTCAAGGAACAGAATTGCACGATCTCACGCGGATGAAGAAAACAATTAACACGCTGCTTTTTGAAAGTGTACTTCGCAATTTTTAGTGTCTGAAACAAGTGAGAACAAGTGGCGCCACTAGCGTTTTATGAGTTTAACAATGTTACTAGGGCTCATACTAATTCCATATATTAATCTGCATATATTGAAACGCTTCTCACGCATGTACCTGCTCACAATTTTGGAAAGAAAATTGGACCTAAAAACATGAATGCCCCAAGTAATTTCCTTGTCTCTGATGTTGTACGATAATAATTCTTTAGTGATGTTAGGCTCGATAATAGTGTTTTCAGTTGTGATATTTGTCCTAAAAGTAATGTATTGCCTAAAGCCATTGGCAGCTTAAAAAAACGCAGGGTGTGGTTTAATAAGGGTTTGCTTCGTAATTTCTACTTCGAAGTTCTTATAGCCTTATCACAAAATCTCGTTAGCTATGAAGCGATAAGGACATGCTTGGGACTGGCTACGCCCAACATTTCTTATGATATCAGCAATGCTTATAGCAGAGAAAGGTGCAATTTGAAACGTTCCCAAAACAAAACAAATCGTGTTTACAGCGTCGTCCGCGAGAGACGAATGCTAACGGCTGCAGCAAAAGGAGGTGTAAGGAAAGTTTTTCTTCGTTATTGTTCTAAATATATTTATAGCTAGCGGGATTGTTTTAAAATGAAATGTTTTTTTTATTTAGAAAAAGGTTCTCCTATAATGTGCAGGCATGTCGACGCTCTAATCCATTCCAAGTTGCCTGTCTGGTTAACGACCTGAAACAAACACAAAGCGTAGGAGTAGCTGTTTGCTGGACAAGGCGTTGCTACAGCGATGTTTCGTCAATGAACGTGCATATTCGGACAAACGGGTAAATAAAACGGAGCTTGCATACACGTGACATGTAGTCATCTAAAAACAATAATTCATACTCGAAAAAATAGACGCTGGGTTTCAGGCTGCTGAGCGGTTGAAGTTTCCTGGTCCCTCCGTAGGAGTCGATGATGATTTTGATGATGATGGTCGCGGGCGCCACCAACGTGAGAAAGGCCTGCACGCAGTCGGTCCACACGACGCCCCTCAGGCCTCCCTGCAAGGAGTGCGAGTCTCGTTTCAGGTGTTTTTCCCTTCCTATCTTCTTGATTCGTATGGACACTGAGAAAGTATATTCTGAATAGTAAGCATTGTGTAGTTTTATTCAGTCGTCTGAGCAAATCTTACTTTTCCGGACTGTTCCCCTGGAGATGTCACAATTTGGCGTAAACCAAAACGGTCACGTCACGACTGGTTGTCCCGAAAAACGACAAGTGACAGAATCACTGCCGAGTTAAGAAAGGACAGGGGTGCCGAGTCCCGAGAACATCATCATGGAAGCCAATGTGATGGCGGAATTAGCGGAGAAGGGCGCCGAACGTCGAATCACAAAGCAAGAAGTTTGGACGCATTCAGCTACAGAGTGCATCTTTTGGTTTGTCAGTGACCAGAGCAGAAGGGCCGCTTACGGGGGCAACCTTTCATATAAGACATGCCTTCCTGATGTCGGCAGAACCACTAGAAGACGCAAGTATATATCTAGTGTGCCTCGATTTTAGAGTAATTCCAACAGCTCGAACGAGCTCACTGTTTTGTTGGGCTGTTTTGAATAAACAAGATACGCTGAAGTGACAAAATAAAATAGTTTACTCTTGAGTATGCATTTCAATTCAGAAATGGAGCTTGTGCGATATGGATCAAAAACCGCAACAATGCCGCTCAAATAATTGTGCCAATTGATTGATCGCGCTCCACATATGACCGCGGCCGCCATTTGTTTAGTTGACATAATGCAGGCGGCAGTGCACGAGACAGCTTGTGACATTTTTTGTTCTGAACGCGCAGAGCTCTAGCCAGGCAGTCCCACGTGATGAAAAACTAAAGTTAACTTGAAGCATTGCGGCAATCATGTACGCTGCAGGTCCAGGTGGCACTAGTGAGTGATGTAATATTGAAGCAGACAGCAGCTAGTGGTAAATTTTCTTCTTGTAATGTATTTATATGAAACAAGTGAGAACATTCTTTGCCTGCGCTTAATTGTAAGAGCAAATATTGTGAATAATTCGTTCATACTAGATAGCTTGGAGCATTTCTCAGTCACGCAGACAAAAAGATTGGACCGTTAATGCGTTCTCAAAAATTGATGCCATTAAAAACGGTGCTAAAACAGCTGCATACAAGTATTTGTGTACTTTGTCCGACACTCTAAGCGCGAACATGGCCTCGGCACATTTCTGCGGGGGGGGGGGGGGGGGGGGGGGTTAGGGCCAACGCACAGATCATCTCGAAAATCAAGAAAGGCGTCGAGAACTAGGCAGTAACTTTGGCTGAGTAATTAGCTGTGCACGTGGACAATCATAATAAAGAAAAGCCAAGTAAGAGTGCGATTTGCAATAAATAACATTAGCCTTATTCACTCTGCTGCTCCCGCATGTGTGCAAAGGTAAGTCTGTTCTAGTTTTCAAAACTCTTATCTTCATGCTGGAAACCGCTGGATAAATTCAAATACCAAAAACAGAAATACATTTATAGTGCGCTTACGTTTACTGTTTTGCGCGTTTTAAGCACTCGTAAATGGGGGTCATTTTATAAGGTATAGGAATATCGCAGATTATTATTATTAGCGTTATCGGGATGTTGGCGCTCCTTGAGCAAGTGCTACGTTCTTTTGGAATCTTATTCTTACTTAGATTCGCCGCTTGTCTTTAAACACTCGCCGTGAAACATATTACTGGACCCGCACTACTGGAAACTTAAACATCGCTCACTGATCGCAAAAATACGGTAACTAAAAAAATTTTACTTTCATAATGTTAACATAGTTCGCTACGACGCAAATCAAAAGGTAATTCCTGTTATTCCCAGGCGTAGAGACAAAATGCATTCGCGATTTTTCATATGAATGCACAGGACCACAGCTGAAGTGGGCTGGCTGCCTGCTTTAATTTTTAACCAGAAGTCCCGTAGACTGTAATTTCTTTTAGCTGAGCTGGTTGGTTTGACATGTTTCTGAAGGTTTGAAGCTTAACGTAGTGGAAAAAAAGGAGGGAAAAAAAGAGTCACACACTGGTAGTGTTTGTCTAGTGTGTGCTAGTGTGCTAGTGAGTGCGCTAGTGTCCCATAGACACTAGCGGCAGTTGAACTTTTAGCGAACACTATAATAGCTCTATGCATTGCGGCACCGCACCAGTTTAATACAACTGGCTGGTGTTATCATTCAATTGCCCTCATATCGGACTCAAGTTTCATATCTAAGACGCCAAATTAAATCGAATAAATATTTTTTCGAATAGAACAAATGCGAGTCAGCTTGTCGAAATTTATCGACTTTTAAGTAATGGAACATCAATGAGAAATGAAACAAGGACCGAGCGAGGTGACATAAATAAATATAAATTATTTTCGAATTACGGGAAATAAACTAAATACATGGTGTTTTTGTAGGCTTCTTCACACATGTGTTGACCAAAGCCGTTGAATCTGCACTAATGCGGTCTGCATAGGTAAGTTAGACAGTCAGGGCGACATGGGAAACTGGCTAACGGTGACAATAAATCGAATAATTAACTAAGATTAGTTACTTCACGTTTTACGAAAAAATAAATACATCATTTATATAAGAAGCTCGCTGAGCATCAAAAAAAAAGCATTAATTAGGAACTAATTAGGAAAGACGTTGAGCACGTGCGAAATGCAGCAGTGTGCTAAAGTTACCATTCGTGCAGCAGGCACAGGGCTGGCGCTGAGAGAACAAGGGTGACAAGAAACGGGGAAAACCGCACGTTCTCGTTATCGCATCGGCAAAATAGCTTCTGTTGCACGTGTTCCCTCTGACGTCACATCAAATCTTTCTAAAAATGTCTAATTTCAATAAATATTGTTATTTTCAATAATTAAAAACAAATATTTAACGATGTTTAGACAATTTTCCGACTTATTCTGATAATTAGCCGGCAATATTATGTCCCCCTGGCCGTATAACGCACCTAAACTCAGGCACGTAGCCAGGAGGGGGGAGCCCATGGGGCCCGGGCCCTCCCCCCCCCCCGAAATCTTCCATTTTGCTGGGACCTCCTCTCCCCCCTCCCCCTCATACAGCATTTTATCATGGGCGGCCCCCCCCCCCCCCGAAATAAAATTCTGGTCACCTGCCTGCCTGAACATACCACATTATTGTAGCTTTCACGGCTTATTTAGAACAAATCAGTTAAGCCTAGACAATACCACCCTGTATATTCACGTAATCTTTAAAAACTTTCATTTCGAATCGTATGTCGCGTCAATTTAAATAACGAAGGAACAATGACAGACCCATCGCAAAATAAATAGCTGAGTGAATCTATTCTGAGTTCTTCCGCAGTAAGGCTGGATCAGTGAAATAACTGCGTACTGTCATGTATCAAATAAAGCGTATTTGCACTTTCAATAAGTATTGATAGACGATGTAGCCAATTGCAATCGCGGCGCCATTTCAACAGGGTGTTGGGTAAGAGAGAATTAAGTCTGAAGTTCTTTGCATTGCGCTAGATACAATTTGAATTCTGCTCTTTACAATGAATTATCTGCTTTTAATACAAATATAGATTGCTATATAAAAGTACGGAAACAAACATTCTGTTTTTTTCTTGAGGGTTTGTCCAAAGTTCGCTTTCAAATCTCAAGCCGGCTTTCATAAATGTGTGTTAGTTTATATAGCCTTCATTAAAATTTGATGGAAGACTTTTTTTATTTTGTATGTTTCAATTTTGAGCTTCAGTCTTTTGAAATCCGACTAATAATTGTTTCATTATGCTGCTCACACTCCCGGGTTTTTTCACATGTACGAATTTAAACGGTCACAAAAATAACGGGTAACGCACCATACAGTACGAAGCAAGTAAAGTAAAATAATTTGAAATCGCGAATTTACTATTAAAGCACAAACCAATGCTGTGTAGACAGTCCCCGTAAGGCCAATGGCAAGAGTGCACCATATAAGGGGTATCTGAAAAACTGCAAAAACAGATTTAATAAGTCTGGGTTGCAGAGGTTAACTCAACAAAAAGAAAATTTAAACACGACTATACGGCAGCTGCGTGACTTCACCAAAATACATATTACTTCATTGCATCCCCAAAACACATTTTCAATTGAGATGAGAGTTTCACATAAGGGTAATTTTTGAAATTACATATCAAAGAACGTAGAAGACATGTTTCTATTCGCGTAAGGTACGCAGTAAACATCCTAAACGCCTTAACCTGCGTACAAATAAGCAACTGGAAAACATGCACATGCGAAAGGGAAACAATGGATGAATGTATGAGGCAATCGTTTAGTTAATATTCAAACAATTCTTAATAGATACTACACCAAGTACGAAACAAAATTGTGAAGACTCTCAACAGACAGACAGATGACATTTTTTATTCGAAGGTACACTCTAAGCCCGGTCCCACTTAGTAATAGGGACATTTCTTCGATTTTTTCCCACTTAACTTTAAGCGGGGCGATAGACCTCTTAATATTACATGGGGACGCTCCCCCTTAATTAAGTGAGACACCACCCCTCTTAAAGTAAGCGATACGGCGTCTCTCTTAAATTCGAGGTCAGTCTCCCTTAGTAAGAGGGTCATTTTTTAGATATTTTCCCCCTTAAATTTGGAGGGACGGTGGCCTGCTGAAAATACAGGGGTATAGTCCCTCTTAAAGTCGGGGTCACACTGCTTATACATCATACAAAATACATTCTGCAGACATGTTCCAAAATGAGTCACCGCGACATCCGTGCCTCGTACGCCACGAAGCAACCAATTAAAGAGGTAGCTTTGTCACATGGCATACGAAGCACGGATGCCGCGGTGACTCGTTTTGGAACATGTCTGCAGAATGTATTTTGTATGATGTATAAGCAGTGTGAAAACGACTTTAGGTCATCTCTCTTATTGTATCGTAGAATTTCTTCTCCTTCGTGTTTTGACTGTAAGCTGATATGCTGCACTGCAGTGATAAAGTTCTCGCACTTTCGCTGATATTGTTCAAAGTTATTTTGTGCTGCGTAACGGAATTGAAAATTGATCTGTATAATATTTTTGATAAACGGAATCAATATGTGAAATAAAACAGTACCAATCTTTAAAGATAAACATGTGTTTTATTTTCCATGAAACAAGAAAGGGTATTGAAATGTCTGTATCAAAATAGTAATTTTATAACGATGTTCTGGTAGCTTATACAGATAAAAAAAGACGTTAGAACTACGCCAGAAATTGGCGTTTCTTAGGAACTATCACACAAAAAATTTCGTACCGCAAAGTGACTCCTTTTGGTTATTATTAGAAATAACGATACGGCCGTGCTGAAAACTATTTTTTTTTTCAGCGGATATCACAAAAAATAAAAATACACTCTAAAAAAAAAGCTTGTGCGTCTACTTTCCCGCAAAACACTTGGAAAACCAATCAACACAACTCACAAAGGCAGCTCAGCGAATGTCGATACCGAAATATATGATTATACCGAAAAAAATGCAGTCTGATTTGTGACACTAAGCAATACAAGCGGGACGTTTTGCATTGCTTAATGTCATAACTCAGACTGAGTTTTTTGGTCTAATCTTATGTTCCAGCATCGTGATTTGCTGAGCTGACTCCGTGAGTTACGGTGATTAGCTATCCAAGTGCTGTTCGGGAAAGTAGATTCCTGTGCTTTTTTTTTTTTAGAGTGTAGTTATCTGCTTCATTGAACTAAAAACAAATTCCTCGGCGTTGGTAACTGCTAATTGCAGTAACCAACGCCGAGTAACTACTGCTGATGGCAATTGCCATCAGAATCTCAGAATGTGTTGTTTTTGAACGGCCATATGCAATTTTTTTAGCTTCTCCGACATGAACTGAATCAAAACTTGTCATTTTCAACGAGCAGACACTGGAGGAGTTAAGGGTTTGTCCATATGCCGCATTTAGGAGAGTCCCGTTATGTAATACACCCACAAGCACATGACTAGTGCCTCCTCCGGAGTCGTGCTAGCGGAAAGTTTCACTGACCGATTCCCAGAAACGGTCTGTTTCTCCGAACCGAAAAACGTCTTGGGTCCTGGAACTCTTTCGTCAGAGGTACGGTCGTCCTGCAAGCAGCAATTGTTCAAAAATTGCGTCAGCGTCAACATTGCATTTCTGTTTTGGCAGCCGCTTTTTTACGTACCATAGGTGATGAGAGAACTTCTGTCCAATCGAGTCCGGAGGATGGTCTTCAATGTTCAAGAATGTTGTTGGGTTGACTCAGCAGAAGGCCCCTTTTACCTCCTCCAGTTTTCCCATCATTCTGTGTTGGAACCGAAGCAGTGCATCCAACTTTAGCTGAATGAAAGACCATATTGTTTTCCCTTAGACACAGAGAGTGGGAATTAGAAAGAAGGTAATGAAGCGCTTGCACCTGTTTCCAAGCAGGCGGTCATTCAGACACCGACCAGTCTGTCCTATGTATACTGCCCACAAGAAAGTGGGAAGGAATAAATTACATTTTTACGCAGGGAACAAAGTTCGTTATGTGCTTCTTAATGCAACTTACGGTGTTATTTGAAGTCGAATTTACCTTTTTAGAGATGCTGTAGAGCTTTTAGGGAACTGAAGACTACATCTACGTTCACTCTATTTGTTGCCCCCTTAAGGCATGTATGGTAGTACCACTGGTCTTCTTGGCTTGTCCCTGGGGTTTCGAGTCACGCCATCCCCTTGTTTGATCTCTTTAAGGAGCCTTTTAACCACCGACGTCAATAACGAATCAGGGTATTCTGCGGACTTTCTCCTTGCAACTTGCTCATTGAAGCTCTTTTGAATTTTGTGTGTGCAAGATTTGATGATTGAATTCTTTAGGCACATCCTCACTACGCCCCTCTCTACTAACTCGGAGTGCGCTGAGTTGAATGGGAAAATCAGTTTATTCTCTCTAGGCTCATAAGACCAGCATACATGTCGAGCTTATACTTCTAGTCTAAGGTCTTGGAATGTTAATGATCCTGCAACCGGGAGTTCATCAGTGATTTTCAACATTTCCATACAATTTTTAAAACTGGCAATAACCTCGGTCACTAAGGTATTAAAGCAGTTGTTGTCTGTATGTAGGAATATTAAGAAATCATCCACATACCTACACACTTCCGTTACTTTTGACGTATCCAACGTTCCCTGTAGAATCCGGTCGTAGTGTGCTAAACAGAGGTCACCAAGGAAGGGGGCAATGCTAGACCCTATGCATATCCCTTTATTTGAAGATATGTATGTCCCTCCCAGGTAGTGAAGTGTGACCAAGTTCAAAACTAGCTTTGGGAAAGAGCCGATGCTGTCTGAAAGGAAAAGGCACCAAAGGCATCGATCTGTTCTTCAATACATATTAAGAGACTTTCCTGGGGCTAGGCACAATAAAGGCCAGTTCACACATACAGCGGAGCGCTAAGTTAGCGTTACGTGAGCAGCTCGAAGGAGCGCTCATGTGGCGCTTCCTAGCGCGTGATGTAGCGATCGGTTAGCGCTTCAGCAGCGCTCTGTTAGCGTTTCAGAAACGCTCTGTTAGCGCTTCAGAAGCGCTTCGTTAGCGCTCTCACGCTCCTTGTGCCGTGCTTGCTGCTGCGGAATAGCGCGTGCACGGCGATTCCTTTGTTGTTGATTTCCTTTGGCATTGAAAGAAGAGGAAGTAAAAGAGCCGCTCTCCAAGCGAAGGGTCGGGCAGGCGATCCAGAGCCATGGACTCTGAGCGACTAATTGATTGGGTACGACCTCATCGCTTTCTATTCAATATGCGTGACCCTGGTTTTAAAGACACGCAGTTAAAAATAATCGCCTTCGAAAGAGCTCTGTGTCTCGGTCCCTCAGCCTAGGAACAAGGTTCGCCGGGTACCCGTCGGTATCTAGGTGACGAAAGATTTCGCGCACCCAGAAGGCTCTTCTGGGCGTTAAGCCGTCCACACACATATGCACTAATCGCGTATGTAAGAGCATTTGTCGCAGTTCTATTTTAGCATCCCACATGTCCGCCATGGTGCTTCTGATGCACACCCAACCACAGGAACCGGAACCGCAGTGCACGCGCTAATCCGCAGCACCGCGGTACAAGAAGCGCTACTGAAGCGCTAACAAGGCGCTACTGGAGCGCTAATAAGGTGCTACTGGAGCGCTAACAAGGCGCTACTAAAGCGCTACTCACGCGCGATATTAGAACGAAGTCTCGCGCTAGGAAGCGCCACATGAGCGCTCCTTCGAGCGCTCACGTAGCGCTAACTTATCTCTTCGCTGTAGGTGTGAACAGGCCTTAATTAATGGTCCTGATGTCTATAGAGAACACCTTGAGATCCCGATCTTGATGTTCATCTAGAAGCTCAAGATATCGTACGAGCTCTGGATCAGGTAAGGGTCGTCAATAATCAATAAATTTAGTCTGTTTTGTAGGAATAATGCTACCGACTTTTGCCAAGTTCCCATCTCCGATACAATAGGTATGTTCGATTCGCCTGAACTGGCTGAACTAGTTCAGCAGTGCAGGAACTGGTGCATTCGATTCAACCAGAAGTTGCACTGCCGCTGCACTGGCGCGTTCGATTCATCCCAGTTCTGAACGAGTTCAGACACAGTTCTTCAAAATCTTGCACGGGCTCCGGAGTCAGTTCAGCGTCCGTGCAGAAGCAGACGACAAGAGCAGACGGCGATAGCAGACGACACTCCTCGTCCGTCTCTGCTCGCGGTGCCATTTTTCGCAGCTCTTGCTCAAATGTCTGCGATGTTTAACAATAACGCCGATACGGAGGTTGCATTTTCCCTCATTTATGACAATAACGTACCCGCGGTGGACGCGGAATTGAGATCATAACCGAGGGTAAGAATTTGCTTGATTATGATATTCTCAAAACGTTTTAGGCACCTTCTCGCGTAGGTTTGGCTCCTTGTGGTAAGTGTTGCAATATTGGTTCACGTAAATTGTTTCTTTTTGATGCTATGTGGGGATCTACAGTGTTGATATTCTTCCTTACAGACACGGAAAACGTATTGCACTCTTGATAGTCCCCGCCTTCAGTTGCTCTTGGATGCATACTGACGACTCCGGTATATTGCAGAGGTCTGGGATTTAGTACATTAGCCGTCGCATGACCCGTAGCTGAGCGCAATACTGCATGCTTTGTCCGCTGGCATCTGTGGACGCCCACTAACGAGCCTGGGAAAAACGCCGAGAATCGGCATTGGCATGATAGTTCCACGCAGGTCTTTTTTGTGAATCAGATTAAACGCTTCAGCTTGACGCCAAAGTTACGGTCGATAACTGTCTTGGCCAAAACGCTATCGTCAGGCCTTCGTGTTCGGGGTGACCGCTACCGACCGCGCGCTGCCGCCAGTGACTCTCGACGCAAAATCATCCTGATGCCACGAACCTATCGTCGAAATGCGAAACTCGAGAGACTTTGAGTGAATCTACTATTGCTAAATGAATGGGAAGGACACGAACACTTACTGAAACTTCAGGAACCGAACGGCTGTTAAAAATGCAGACAGAAACAAATTTTGTGCAGAAAACGTTTTTAGCACACTCGAATAAAAAATATTCACAGAAGATATTCCGTTATTATACTTTAAAAATAAGGAAACACGAATGGTCTCATCAAACCGCGACTAATTAAATGTAACATACAACGTGGCGTGGAGAAACAAGAGCTAACCGATGCAGACGACACCCTGCGCTTCCGCTCGGAAAGCCGATCACAGCGCCAGTCCTAGCGCGGCGGCTGCACTGGATCTGCGCCGCCGCTGCACGACTCCTGCACTCCTCTGAACTCGGACAGAACTAGTTCAGAACTTTCTGGCCGAATCGAACAGACCTAATGACTCTGAGGGGGCAGTGAGGTTTATGAGCTTTTCTACTATAGAAGATTTCTAGGGATAAGCTTTTGCTGCCATCTATAGCCGAGCAAAGCTTTTTTAACTTAAGTGACTGGCAAAATCGCCTTGCATCACGATTAACCCTTCTCAAGGAAATATTTGTGTGATCGTCCAAAACGGATTCAATCGCAGTTAAAGCCTATTTTTTCCATTGATTCTGTTATCGACGACCACACTAATATCTTCTGAGTAGCATTACACGGGACGCAAGGCAATTTTGCCAGTCGCTTGGATTAAAAAAGCTTTGCTCGGTTATAGATCGCAGCAAAAACTTATCCTTAGAAATATTCTTTAGTGGGAAAACTAATAAACCTGACTGCCTACTCAGATTCATTGTATCGTAGATGGGAACTTGGCAAAAGTCGGTAGCATTATTCCTACAAGACCGACTAAATGCATTGGCTATTGACGACCCGTACCTGATCCGGAGCTCGTACGAAGTTTTGAGCTTCCTTGATGAGCATCGAGATCAGTATATTAAGATGTTCTCTGTAGACATCAAAGACCTTTATTATGCGTTGCCCCAGGAAAGTCTCTTATGATGTATTGAAGAACAGATCGATGCCTTTGGTGCCATATCCTTTCAGACAGCGTCGGGTCTATAGCAAAGCCAGTTTTTGAACTTGTTCACCATTTATCTTCAGTCCACCTTCACTACCTGGGAGGGACATACATATCTTCAAAAGAAAGGGACATGCATAGGATTTAGCATTGCCCCGGTCCTGAGTGATCTCTATTTAGCACACTATGACAGGATTCCACAAGGAACGTTAGATACTTCAAAATTAGTGGAGGTGTGTAGGAATGTGGATGGTTTCTTAATATTGTCACGAATGACAAGTGATGAGGCGGAAAATAACTGAGTAAACTAAACGTTTAATCGGGCGAACTTGTGCCCAAAATAAAGAAGGAAACAAAAGATAACAGTAGAGCGTCGCGGGCGTCGAAGTCGGCGAAAGAGCAGAGTCGAACGCTGGGGCGAAACTGAGTCCGGTTGGTTACGCGGAGCCCCTTTTGTGCACGCGTGGGCTTCTGGAACATTCGGCCTGGAACATTCGGTGCGCAGAACATTCTAACCTAGAACGAGCAACACGGTTCTCGAAATTACCAGAAATCTAAATTGGAAGAATAAATAAAAGACGTGGCGCTGCCAGGGATCGAACCCTGGGCCTTCAGCGTGGAAGGCACGCGCGATAACCGTTAGGCCACGAGCGCGCTGCCCACTTAGTTAGCTGCGCTCGCGGCATTATTCCCCCCTTTAAAAAAAATGTGCATCGTCCCGATGCACCACAAAGGTAAAACACAAATACACAACAAAACGATCGCAGAGTCGCGAGCCACACTTCACAGTTCCCAGTTCACTCTTTGACGAGAGTCCAAAGTTCTATCGCTCGTAATACGGCTTGAGCCGGACGACGTGCACCACCTCGGGTCGTGGCTGGCGTCTTGCAGATGGGCGCGTTCCGTCGGGTAGAACTTCGTAGTTCAGATCACCGAGGCGTCGGATGATTTTGTACGGTCCGAAATAGCGCTTGAGAAGCTTCTCGCTGAGACCGCGGCGCCGAATCGGTGTCCACACCCATACCCGGTCCCCGGGTTGGAAATGGACGTCCCTGCGACGAAGGTTATACCGGCGTGCGTCGACTCGCTGTTGGTTTTGAATCTTGATTCTTGCCAGTTGACGAGCTTCCTCCGCGCGCTGAGAGATCAGTTGAGCGTCGTCGTTGCCATCGTCGGTTGGCACGTGAGGCAGCATGGCGTCCAGCATTGTAGTAACCGTCCGGCCGTGCACCAGTTGGAACGGCGTCATTCCTGTGGTTTCTTGTACCGCTGTGTTGTACGCAAATGTAACGTACGGCAACACCTCGTCCCACGTCTTATGCTCCACATCGACGTACATGGAGATCATGTCGGCGATGGTCTTATTGAGCCGCTCTGTTAGCCCGTTGGTCTGCGGGTGATAAGCGGTGGTTCGTCGATGGCTGGTGTGACTGAGCCGAAGTACCTCTTGAGTCAGCTGTGCCAGGAAAGATGACCCTCGATCTGTGATGAGCACTTCAGGTGCGCCGTGTCGAAGGAGAATGGACTCGACGAAAAACTTGGCGACTTCCACCGCTGTTCCCGATGGAAGGGCTTCGTCTCGGCGTATCGTGTAAGATAATCGGTCGCGACGATAATCCACCGGTTCCCTTGCGTCGATGTTGGGAACGGCCCGAGCAAATCCATTCCGACCTGCTGGAAGGGCGTAGTCGGGGCAGATATCGGCTGCAAGAGTCCTGCTGGCTTTGTCGGAGGCTTCTTACGTCGTTGGCACTCATGGCACGACCGTGTGTACAGATGGACGGTTTTCGGGAGTCTTGGCCAGTAGTACTTGTCACGAATCCGGGCGAGCGTCCTGCTGTAGCCAAGGTGTCCAGCCGTCGGGTCGTCGTGGCATGCTTGAAAGATTTCTTCTCGCAGGCTGGCAGGCACAACCAGCAGCCAGGCAGGGTTGCTGGTTCCGAAGTTCTTCTTGAAGAGCACACCTCCCCGCAGAACGAAGCTTGACAAGTCTCGGGCCAGGACTTGCGGAACGGAACTTCCTTGACCTTCGAGGTGGTCGATCACAGCGCGAAGCTCCGGGTCGTCTCGTTGAAGTGCTCCCATGTCGGTATCTGTAACTGCTCCGAGAAAACGAGCGTCATCGTCGTCGTCGGTGCTGTCAGGTGGAGATTCGACTGGGGCCCTAGACAAGCAGTCGGCGTCATTATGCTTGCGGCCAGACTTGTGCACAATGGTTACGTCGAATTCTTGCAGTCGCAGACTCCAGCGAGCAAGGCGTCCTGACGGGTCCTTGAGGTTTGCGAGCCAGCAGAGGGCGTGGTGGTCTGTGACCACGCGGAACGGGATACCGTACAAGTACGGACGGAACTTGGTTATTGCCCAGATGACAGCAAGGCATTCTTTGTCGGTCGTTGAATAATTTTGTTCTGCCTTAGACAGCGCCCGGCTCGCGTAAGCAATTACTCTCTCTGCCCCTTCTTGTCGCTGAACGAGCACCGCACCGAGACCGGTATTGCTGGCGTCCGTGTGTATTTCTGTCTCCGCCGACTGATCAAAATGTCCGAGGATAGGGGGCGACTGCAGCCTTCGCTTGAGTTCGTCGAACGCTTGTTCCTGCTCTTCTCCCCACTGGAACTGCACGTCGTCCTTCGTCAGATTCGTCAGCGGTGAAGAAATCTGTGCAAAGTCACGCACGAAACGTCTGTAGTAGGCGCACAGCCCAAGGAATCTACGGACGGCCTTCTTGTCCGATGGCTTGGGGAATTCGGCGACAGCGGACGTCTTTGCAGGATCAGGGCTTACACCCTGAGCACTCACGACGTGGCCCAGGAATTTCAGCTCTCCATAGGCGAACCGGCACTTCGAAGGCTTGAGTGTCAGCCCAGCAGATTTGAAGGCCCATAGCACGGCTCGCAGTCGTCTGAGGTGCTCGTCGAATTCGGTTGCGAACACGACAACGTCGTCGAGGTAGACGAGACAGCTCTGCCATTTCAAGCCGGAAAGGACGGTGTCCATAACACGCTGGAAGGTTGCCGGCGCTGTGCACAGCCCGAACGGCATCACTTTAAATTCATACAGTCCGTCCGGTGTGACGAAGGCCGTCTTCTCACGATCTCGTTCGTCGACCTCAATCTGCCAGTACCCGCTCTTCAAGTCCATCGACGAAAAGTATCGGGCGTGGCGCAGCCGGTCCAGGGTGTCGTCGATGCGGGGCAGCGGATAGACGTCCTTCTTTGTTACTGCATTCAGCCGGCGGTAGTCCACGCAGAACCTCAGGGTTCCGTCTTTTTTCTTCACTAGGACTACTGGGGAAGCCCACGGACTGTTTGAGGGCTGGACAATGTCGTCATCAAGCATTTCCTGAACTTGCTTCTGGATAACTTCCCTTTCTTTCACGGAGACTCGGTACGGTGGCCGATGCACAGGGAGAGCGTCGTCATCAGTGATTATTCGATGTTTCGCAACCGTCGTTTGGCGCACTTTCGACGACGTGGAGAAGCACTCACTGAACTCGGCGAGAAGGTCACTGAGTTGCCGTCGTTGTGGGGCTGGGAGGGACGGGTCGATGTCGAGCTCTGACGGCGTGGTTCTCTTGTGCTGCGCCGGAGAAGCGTCTTCTGAGATCACGGCGATCGCGGCTGAGTCCGGAATTTCCTCGACGAAGCCCACAGCTGTACCCTTTGTAAGGTGCTGCGACTCTTGCCGGAAGTTGGTGACAAGGGCTACGGTACACCCGTCCTGGATCTCGATTACGCCTCTCGCAATGCCAATCCCTCGTCCAACGAGAAGTTGGACGCTTCCTTCCAACAGTGCTACACCGCAGGTGGCTCCTTCGGTCCCGACGGGTACAAAGGCACTCGACAGCGGCGGCAGGTTTACATGGCTGGCAAGGACTCGGACTGTAGCTAACGTTGCTTTGGGATTTTCTGCCGATGGGACAGGCTTCCGAAGCGTCAGCTTGTTCTCCGCAAGGTCGATGATGGCGCCGTATTCGCACAAGAAGTCCATTCCGAGAATAACGTCCCTCGAACAGTCTTGCAGAATGACGAACTTCACAGGGCAGGTTTCGCCGTGGATCTCAACGCGCGCAGTGCACCTGCCGACAGGTGTGATGAGATGTCCGCCGGCGGTTCGTATCTGCGGTCCGTCCCACGACGTCGTAACTTTCCGAAGGCGGCGAGAGAGTCTCCCACTCAAAACGGAGTAGTCTGCTCCGGTGTCGACGAGTGCTGTCGCGTCGTGGCCGTCGATGATAACGTTGAGGTTATTCGACACTGTTACAGAAACGTCGTTTCGGGGCGTTGCGGCGTTTGAGTGGGAGAGCTCCGACGATCTTGGAGGATCTTGGCATCGTTCGTCATCGGCAACGCCACCTCCCGGCATTGCCGCGCCTAGTTTTCCGGGCGGGAAGCGATGGGTGACAGGCTGTCTCGGCGAGACCGGCGGAAGGGCGATGGCGAGCGTCGAGGAGATGGTGAACGGAATACCCGGCGGGGAGACGACTCAGGAGACGAAGAGCGGCGGAGGTAGTCCTCGATGTCCCGAGGTCGCTCTCCAAGACGTGGTCGAGGGTCGTTGGGCGCAAACCCTCGTAGGCCCAGCTGGCGGTAGGGGCATCGTCGGTAGATGTGGTCCGCTTCACCACAGTGGTAGCACAGGGGGCGTCGATCGGCCGTCCTCCAAATGTCGGTCTTCCTCGCACCACGCTGCTCTGGGCGTGGAGCATACTGCGGCGCCGGTGCCTCACGTCTGGGAGCTGGCTGGTAGGGTGCTGCGACGGGAGGTTCTCTCTTGGCGGCGGCGGCGTAGGTCAAGACCGGCCGTTCGGGAGCCACTGCGACGGGGACCTCTGGCAAGAGGGCCCGGTGTACCTCCTCGCGAACAGCTTCGGCGATTGAAACAGCGGCGGGTCGTTCTGGAGAAGGGAGCAACCGCTTCAGTTCTTCTCGAACCACATCCCGAATGACCTCCCGAAGGTTCTCGATGCCGACATTGCCGAGGTCAGGGAGGGAAGATGGAAGAGATGAGGTGGCGGCTACGCCGGCGACTCTCTGATAATGACTCGCCCTGGCCGACAGCGCTCGTTCAATGTTTGTTGCCTCAGCAACAAATTCATCTACGGTCGTCGGTGGATTGCGAACGAGGCCGCCAAAATCTCGCTTTTCGCGCCTCTCATGAGGACGCGCAGCTTCTTGTCTTCGGTGGCTCCAGGGTCGGCACGGGCGAACAGGCGCAGGACATCTTCAGTGAAGCTTGTCACGCTCTCGTTCAGACCTTGGCATCTTCTTTGAAGGATGTCCTCGGCTCGTTGACGTCGGTGTTGGTTTGTGAAGGTGCGCTTTAGCTCCTCCACGCATGTCTCCCACGTCGTGAGGGAAGCCTCGTGGTTCTCAAACCATTGTCTTGCCGTTCCCTCCAGTGCGAAGTAAATGTTTTGGAGGCGCTGTTCTGCCGTCCACGCGTTGTAGCGGGCCACACGTTCGTAGTTCTGCAGCCAGTCTTCTACGTCCTCGTAGATTTCACCGTGAAATGGCGTCGGCACACGGGGAACCACAGGCAGGAAGACGTAGGACGGTGCTGCTTGGGGGTTTTCCGTCGACTGGGCCGTGGAGTTCATCGTCGGCTTCGGTTGCTTCTTTGTTTTGTCCGGTAGTGGTCCAAACTCAGGGCGTTGTCCTTGCAGACGCTGGCTTGCCCGAGGCCCTGCCTCTTCCACGAGTCGACGACTTGGAGTGGGACTTGCCGAACGGGTCCTCGGAGGGGTACGGTTGAGAAACATAGAGTGCGTACCCCGCACCTCCACCAAAATGTCACGAATGACAAGTGATGAGGCGGAAAATAACTGAGTAAACTAAACGTTTAATCGGGCGAACTTGTGCCCAAAATAAAGAAGGAAACAAAAGATAACAGTAGAGCGTCGCGGGCGTCGAAGTCGGCGAAAGAGCAGAGTCGAACGCTGGGGCGAAACTGAGTCCGGTTGGTTACGCGGAGCCCCTTTTGTGCACGCGTGGGCTTCTGGAACATTCGGCCTGGAACATTCGGTGCGCAGAACATTCTAACCTAGAACGAGCAACACGGTTCTCGAAATTACCAGAAATCTAAATTGGAAGAATAAATAAAAGACGTGGCGCTGCCAGGGATCGAACCCTGGGCCTTCAGCGTGGAAGGCACGCGCGATAACCGTTAGGCCACGAGCGCGCTGCCTACTTAGTTAGCTGCGCTCGCGGCAATATTCCTAGATACAGACAACTGCTTTAATACCCTAGTTAACGATGTTGATAAGAATAGATAACTCGGCAAGTTGGTAAGAGTTCATGTTGAAAAACAGCACGACTGGGATGAGGACAAAAAGACGGAGAGAACATAAGACAAGCGCTGACTATAAAATGGCTTGTTAATAGAACATAAGAAAGAAAGACAATGAAATAAAAAAAAATGAAGTCAAATGTTCGCGCGCTTGCTGGGCGCCTCGTGGAATATGTCACCTTCTTTTTCATCTGATTGTAGAACTTGTTTTCTTCTTCTTTTTTTCCTCAGGAAAGAAATAGGGTAGCACGAGCTCCTGAGGAAAGAAAGAAGAAAACAAGTTGTAGAATCAGATAAAAAAGGAAGAAGGTGACATATTCTACGAAGTGCCCAGCAAAAGCGCGAACATTTGACTCCATGTTTTGTTTAATTTTGTTGTCTTTCTTACATATCTTCTATTAACAAACCAGTTGATAGTCAACGCTTGTCTTGTGTTCTCGTCGTCTTTTTGTCCTCGTCCCAGTCTCGCTGTTTTTCAACTCGACCGAAGTTACTTGCCAGTTTTAGAAATTGTATAGAAATGTTGGAAATCACTCATGAACTCCCGGTTCCGGGATCATGAAGATTCCTAGACCTTAGACTAGAAGTTTTAGTTTCGACATGCATGCTGGTGGTATGAGCCTAAAGGGAATAAACCGCTCCTCCCGTTCTTCTCAGCACAATCCAAATTAGTGAAGAGGAGAGTCGTGAGGATGTGTCTAAAGAATTCAAGCACCAAATCTTCCACGCACAGAATTCAAAAGAGCTCCAATGGGCAAGTCGCAAGGTCCGCAGAATACCCTGAATCGTTATTGACGTCGGTGGTTGAAAGACTCCTTAAAGAGATCAGGCCGGGTGATGGCGGGAATGAAAACCCCAGGGACAAGCCAAGTCCGGTGGTAGTACTATACATGCAAGGATTCTCTCATAGCTTTAAAAGGGCAGCAAATAGGGTTAACATAGATGTAGTCTTTTCAGTCCCAAACAAGCTCTACATCATGTGTAAAAAGGTAAATTCTACTTCAAATAATACCGTAAGTTGCACCAAGAAGCACAAAACGAACTTCGTTCTCTGTGTTGAAGGTGTAATTCGTTATTCCCCGCTGTCTTGTGGGGGAGTATACATAGGACAGAGTGGTCGGTGTCTGAATGACCGCCTTAGTGAGCATGTCAGCAACGTCGTCAACGCCAATTCTGGACATTTGGAACTATGGTGTTCGGCGCTTTTGAGCAACTGCACTGTGCTCGGAAGAAGCCCCAATCAGCTCACCAGAGAGATTATTGAGGCAGCAAGTATCGAAGGACACATTGACAAGTGTATCAACAGGCCACCTTGAACTCTCTCACAGCGGGAGCTTGAGTATTTGACCAAAAGGTCTCTCAGGCACCAGCAGTGAGAATTCTGTATTCTTTTTTTATTTTTTAATATTATTTTTTTTTTAACTTTATTGTGTTTTTTTTTTATTTTGTATTTTTTATATTTGTAAATGCATTTGATGTGAGAACATTGAAAAAAGAGGAGGTTGTTTTTTGTGTATAGAAGAAGAAGCCAGTACGAACCTTGTGTTGTAAGCCAGCCCCGAGTGAGTGTTTTTTTAGTGTGGTTGTGTTCGTGGGTGTTTCTCTTGTGGTGCGCTGTAACGTTAATCACGATGAACTACCAACTCGCCCAGTAAGCAGTCGTATCAGTTTCAAATCTTAAATAGGCATAATGTTGTGTTGTAGATTTCTTTGAATGTTATTGTTTTGAGATTTTAATACACGTGTTTACCATCACCTGCTAATTTAGTCTACTGGGGTGACTGGACCTCTTAAGGCAGAGTGCATCTGCCTTGGGCCCTTTTTTATAACCGTTTACACAACTAAACAAACAAACACACAAACAAATAAAACAGCGGTGGCCAGCTGATTTACTCTTACTAAATTACAGAAACGGTAAGGTAAAAGTTTGTCTTTAAAAAAGCAAGTTAATTATATTTAGATTGTATTTGGAAACGTCTGCCGCACAATATTTTTACTTTTTTTTCTCCTCTTCCGCAGGAGTAATTAAAGTTTAAAACTTTTCAGATCGCGTCGGCGAAAATGGCGACTTTTTTGTTGGCAACAGCTGAAGCTCTGACGCAACATCACGCAAAGAGAGTCGAAATCGCTTTTGACTGCTCCGCTCCAGCTCTTCGTTTGTCTGTGTAAAACGGTATATTATTCTATATGGCAGTGTATTTGCTCCTCTTGCTTGCAATACCGCTAGATATCTCTTTGCAACAAGGTCAATTTTGTTAGACCCCATGCCGACAAAGCCTTTTGACGCCAAGTCTTGTTATGACTGCTGTTTTGGTGAAATATCTTTGGTCTCAGAAATACAAGATTTTCAGTATTAAGGCAAACATGGTTCTTCGGCTATGTTATTTGAACGCACCATCGAGCACGTTTATCACAGACAAGAACAATTTACTGCCCACGACCATGACAGAACCAGGCATGATTCGACGTCACGCCGCGTCTAGTCATTGATGCCAGATTTTGGCGTGCAGTTTAGTATTGATACGTTAAATTTATGTCATTAATATTGGGGATATATTTTACGAAGTAAAATTGTATTTGACTGTATTCATGCTCTTCCTACGCTTACCGGAGCCGAAACAGAAAAAAACGTTTGCACTATTATCAAGCAATATCTTTAACTGTCAAACAAAATCTCAGCTTCGATTCTGTTCTTGTATTACACTTCACGTGTACTACTGTTCATAAAAAATATTGTGGGTACAAAATATATGAAGGGACGACGCTATATTTTTTTTTGATATTTCAGAGGGCTTTGGAATCACTACCTTACTGAAGTATGAAAATATTTCACGAGACCCTCATTCCCGTCATTTACGACTAGGGCTGGGCATCGATTAAACCTGTTAACCCCATTTGTTTGAACGATTTATTCGATTAATTAATCGATCAATTGGTCGCTTTAATTCTCTTGCGTAACAGCGCAAAAACTGCATGAGCATATTTGTCGACTTCTATTTACTTTCTCTTTTTTGTGATAAACGCCAAAATGTGCGCTTTCAGCTAAGGAATGAGCACGTTCAGTCGAGTACAATCTACAAATATTCTCACATTTTATTATTCCACCGGCGAAGGCATAGTGGAAGAAGTATTCTGGTATTCTTTGATATAAGCAAGTTTACTGCCGCTTTTCTATCATACTTGCTACACTGGACAGGCGCTCGAGAAACGTTGAACCAGAATATGCGCAATCGTTTACAGTACAGACACTGCTACAGAACGGTGGGAGCCCTGGATGGCCACTGCAGTTCGTCGTTCGTCATGTCGGCTGTGGAACGAGAGAGACACACTCAGGCTTATCCGTTGACCAGTGTACACCCTGGCCCGTCACTACTGAGCGGCACGACGCGCAGCTAGCCTATTGTGAATGCCGACTGCTTTGCGAGGATTGACAACGTCGGTAGTACCGGCTTTGACGACGGATTAGGAAATAGATGTGTGACGTCACACGTGGCTGCGCACGTTTCATTATGGAATATTTTGGTCTCACCGACGCTGACGCCGACGCTGGATTTTCTGCGACGCGAGCGCCTAAATGCTATCGCGTTAACTATCGCGATAAAAGGCCACAAACCCCTAGATGTATGCCGGTGACTTCGTCTGTAGGCAGAGCAGTGAAAGTGAAGTTGCGGGACTTTGTCCCTTTTTGGAGAGTATTTTCCGGCCGGCACCCCACTGTCCTTGAGGTGCGCCCTCTCTGCGCTGTACACCGCACTCCTGTGCGTCGCGGAAGCCAAGAAAACCGGATGGAATTTTCATAGAATGAACACGACCTTCATGCTCAATAAGGCCCTGTTTATAACCGTAATGGATGTTCATATATGCGAGTTGGCTGCCGACAAACGAGATGGTGTTTGCTATTGGAAACTAAAAAAAACACGGCATAAAAGAAACACGTGAAAGGAAATCTTTTTTGTTCTGTTTGTCTAGATTCACCGGGTTTCAGGTTCAAACGATTAAAACATTAGTTAATTTATCAGAAGGTTATGCTATCAATCGTCCAGCTCCGTTTATAACAATCTGGGACGCGCTGAGAAAAGTAAATTTAATTAATTTATATAACCTCTGGGAGAAAACCTCTGCGCCATACGTGCATGCCCCGACCGGATTATGTCATGTTGTCGGAAACTGAAGCTCTTTATAACGTTTTCTGCAATATGATGCATAACAAAAGTGGCTTAAAGTTTGACGATCATCTGAATCAAAATGACAACCCTGGCAAAAGAAAGATTAAAAACTTGCTTCAGACACATTTTATTATTTTCGTGTTGCTAGATCCGCATGAGAATGTAATTGTTCACTGCATTGCGTTGGCGGCATTTCTACGTATGATTTTTTTTACAAGCGCATTAGGCAAAATTTATTATTTACAAGTGACAAACCACGACGTTTAATGACATTCATTTTAATTGAAATGCCTAATATGTGCACTTGTGTAACTCCCTGCCTTGTGTTGATAGTCCTCATGACTTGGTCGACAAAATGTGTATGTAGTTTTTTTTCTTAAATAAATAAATATATACAGACGAAGTATTTTCTTGACATCAGTAGTTATTTCCAAACATGCTCTGCTGAAACTCCTCTGAAATGGAGAGGTCCCTCGTTCGATACCAGGACAAGGTGAATTTTCTCAGCGCGATCCAGTCACCTACCTGTGTTTGGAGATTTGTTTATGTACTTTGTCCCCCTTGTTCCCCTTCTCCAGGGATTATTATCGCGTACATATTTGGTTTGTATGCAAAGAACATATTTGGCGGAAATACATTGCCACAAATAATAATTAGACAACAAATACCGTTACGCTTTTGCTTTACTTAGAACAATCCAAGAAACTCATTTTGAGATAACAGTTGTTATAAAAATATTTTTTTAAATAATTTTGTTACCATCAGCCTGCGGTATTCATTATAAAGCAAACTTTTTTCTTTTCTTTTTTGGGGGCCTCTGCTTTCAATAAAATAAGAAATGCATCTCCAGAAACTAATGAGCACTTAAAAAGAAACCAATATTTTTGTAGTAACAATCGTGTACTTAATAATTTGTTAGTACCGCATTGAAAGCCCGTCTATGGGGCACACCAGGATTTCTAAAATGTTTTGACGTACCGTTCAAGAGTGTTAGAGGGGTTGGAGATATCCGCCGAAGTTTGTCAATGGACCTGACATACCAAACAAGAATTCCTGAAGGGTTTAGAGACCCGTAATAATTTTAGAGAGGCCTGTATGACCTGCTAACTCTTTCCGTAATATCACAGCACCCATCAAAACCGTTTTAACGAATCTGTAAAATACATCACGTGACCCTTTACGATATAAGCGTTTGGGAAGCCGCTTGAACATTTCTCATCTGGCGGCCCCAACGAGTGATGGAAATTGAAGAGACGTCCCCCGTCCCTATCCTGTCGTGGCCTTGGTTAACGAGGCCCTATTGCTGTACCTGTGTGTTTTGTGTATGTGTTTTCACGGTCTTGACTAGGGACGCACATTGACACCAAGTTCTTGCTCATGAGGGAGATAAAATGCTTAGAAAAAATGGGAGGGAGACATCTTTCTGTTTGTTTGAAGATAGCCTGTTTTTAGTAAATCGAAATACTGCCCGTGTCAGAAGCTCATCGCCCGGTTTTTTTCTCCGTCATCGAGCGCGAACTATATGCGGAACAACGAGTGGACGTTCAGTTTCGACTTCCCGTCCTATGCGTGGGATCTATCTTCTATAGCAGCTGGGTGTGCGGATCAAGATCTCATCAGGGCCCCGTTTCTTGCTCTTCTTCACCCGTCCGGCTTCAGAAGCATCCAGCGAGGTAAAAGACGCCGGAGAACACACCGTGACAATGCTCAGGATTTCTCAATGGCGGCGGATGTTCGTGCGCATTCGTAGTTTTCGTTGAACGTGTTGTTGACAGTGTGTATGCGTGCGTGTGGTGCACCTGCTCTGTTTCATGAGTTGGACAGCCCTACATTTCAGGCATTTACCCGGCAGCCTTGTGAGTACCTCGAAGGATACTTTTTTTTGTGACAAGGAACTCGGTTGCTCATATTTGAACTAATCGCGTTCGTCTACAGCTGCTTGCTCCCGGGTTTGGGTAAACATTGGTTCTTATAATCTTTCTAAGTTACAACATGCGTGTAAATCTTTGTGTTTGAAATAAATTTCCAATAACGTTTTAAACTGCATTTTGGTCAAGTGGTTTACAGTCATTTGGCCATCAAAGGGGTTGAAGGGTTGAGGGGGGTCTGAGAGGCTGAAGGGGTTTGATGGGCGTAATGGGTTTGATACGCTGAGAGGGTTCCATAAAACGTCAGGACTTAAGTGTTATTTTCAATATGGCACCGAAGAACGTGTAATTAAAAGAAATTTTAATAGAAGTGCCTGTTCGATATAGAAATAAAAAAACGCTTTGTTCTAAAACAGTATTAAATGACTTAAGGAAAACCGATAATGTTTCCAGCACACTTAAAACCGAGTATTCTTTGTAATAATTATGAATAATTAGTAAAGCACTAATAAAACATTACAATATTGGAGGGAATTTCCACCATGCAGGTGGCGCAACATATGGTATTGTCAGAAACAGAACTAAAGGGATTGTGTATATTGTGGGAGAAATGAAATACATTTAAGGGTGGTTTCATTTGAAATCGAACACGCTTGTTGGGGTGAGTCTTTCGATTTTTTAAAATATCTATGTGATTGCCCCTTTTATGCAAAGAGCAAAACCGCTTTTCAATTTGAAAAAAAAAAAATATTTCGCTTTAAGGAAAAAATATTAATTGGAGCAGGTTGAAGATCTGTTTTTACTCCAGGATTTTCTACCCAGTTATGTACGCTGGTATGAATACAGAAAGCATACAAAAGTCACAGTTATTTTTCGTGCGCTTGGATGTTATTTTGACTGTTTTTAGTTCAAAGAAAAATACTTTTGTATTTTTGTTATTGAGCTAAAATGAAGAACATCGTCTCTTGACAATCCTGTGGCATCTTCACAACTTTATAACTTATGAGTTATTATATTTGTCGCTTACCAAATGCTATGAGGCTGTAGTCCTATACATGGGGTATCGACGGGTATAAGTTTAGTTTATTCTGATTTTCACGAATTTTTTCATATAAAGTTGGAAATATCGTCGAAAATGAGATTAGCCGATATTTTGAGCCCACTTTACCGAAAAAGAATATTTTTTATTTCGTTAAATTTTTTCATTATTTCTGCCGATCATAGCCAATCATCTGGCTACATGAAGAGCTCGTTCTGTTTTCTCCGCCCTTTATGCCCTGGCTTTAGACATCGAACAATGGAACATCCGCTGCACCGCTAACCGCTAACGAAAGGAATGTCAGTTGCCATCATTACAAAATTAAGAAAATACAATATGTAGCCAAGCACGAGTGTTCTCAATCAAATAAAGTTAACCCGCTGCATTTTACACACGAATATCGATATGGCTCGCAGTCCGCTACTTTCAAGTTTGCAGTCAGACCAATGCCTACGGCAGCTCGTCCTCTAGAGAGTACAATATGTGAGAAATTCCCCTCGTCGGGGTATCTGCACGCGGCAATGAGGTCATTTTCTAGCACCGACTCGGACCGTTCACGTATAGCGAAGCTTTTGGAGAATTGCTCACATATGTTTACAGAAACACCTGGGAAGACTAACATCCTTGAACACCGAATTGATACGGGGGACACTCCGCCTATCCGATTTAACGCGCGGCCCCTTAGTGTTCATAAACGCACACTTTTGGACGAGGCACTGAATGAGATGATACGTACCGGAGCCGTCCGTTCCTTGAAAAGTCCATGGGCTTTTCCGGTTGTGTTAGCACCCAAGAAGGATGACACGGCAGGCCTCTGTGTAGATTACCGTCCTCTGAATGCGGTCACGAAGCGAGATGCATACCCCTTTCCGTCACTCTCGTCTGTTTTATATGCACTGGGGTCTGCGCGGATATTCACAACCCTCGACTGTAGTAGAGGATTTTTGCAAATTCCCGTAGCAAGAGATGACGTTCATAAGACAGCATTTGTTTGCCCCAGGGGTTTGTTCGAATTTGTCCGATTCCCCTTCGGCCTATCTAACTCCCCTGCGAGGTTCCAAAGGCTCATGGATACAGTCTTGGGTGATGCAAAGTTTAACTATGCAATGGCCTACATGGACGACGTAGTAGTGTTTTCTAATACTATCGAGGACCACCTTCACCATCTGCAGGTCGTCCTGAAGCGCATGAGTGAAGCTGGTCTCACAATTAACCCGTCAAAAGTGCAAGTTGCATCACCCAAAGTGAAGCTTCTTGGCTTCGTGGTTGACCAAGGATCACTCCAGCCGCAAGAAGAGAAGCTCAGAGCAATTATAGAATTTCCCCAGCCACGAGACAAAAAAGTTTACAACGGTACCTTGGCATGGTGGGATTCTACCGCGAGTTTATTGCCAACTGCGCTGATTTGGCCCGGCCCCTTCACCAGCTCTTACGCCGGGAGGTTCCATGGACCTGGACTTCCACTCAGGAACAAGCGTTTAAAGCGTTAGCAAGGGCTATTGCTGATACTGCATCTCTGAGACTTCCTAATCTCAATGCTCCATTCGTCCTCCAAACGGATGCCAGTGATTACGGTATAGGTGCAGTACTACTCCAGGAACATAACGCGGCGTTGCGGCCCGTTGCATTCGCGAGTCATACTCTCACCGCGGCCGAATGTAACTATACGATAACCGAAAAAGAATGTCTAGCTATAATATTCGCTTTGAGAAAGTTTGACATGTACCTAGATGGAGCGACCTTTACCATCCAGACGGACCATCAAGCATTAACATGGCTGAAAAACCTTAAACACCCCGCTGGACGCCTCGCTCGCTGGGCTCTAGCTTTACAGAATTATGACTTTTCGATTGAATACAAACCAGGAAAGTTCAATGTCGCGGCAGATGCTCTGTCACGAGCACCCCTACCCTCCCGAAAGGCGGATGACACAGCGGAACTCGTTGCTGTTGCCGACACTGAAGTCTCCTGGGGTGTTTCTGTGAGCCGGGTCCAGCTACGAGAAGCCCAGCAAAAAGACGACATGTGCCAAAAGGTATCTCGGTGCTTAACTCAGCCCAATCAAACCGATGGGAACGGGACGGATGGGTCGGTAGACGCATATGTGCACAGCGAGGATGGACTCCTTCTCCGCTACATACCGCAGGCAGACGAAGGCGACCCCACAACGTCCCCTTTTCGTGTGGTTGTACCCCGTACATTAAGACAAACTTTCCTCCGGTATTTTCATGACAGTGCGCTAGCGGGCCACAGCGACGGCCAGAAAACCTACCAGAAACTGTGTCGCGTTGCCACTTGGCCGAGGATGCGCCAGGATGTTCTCCGCTACACACGCAAGCCAAACCCAGGGGCGGTAAACCCCCTGGTCTGATGCAGTCAGTGGAAAGTCGTTTTCCCTGGGAGATTGTTTCATGTGACATAATGGGTCCCTTTCCACGCAGCCCCAAAGGAAACAGGTATCTTCTGGTAGTCACCGACCACTTCTCAAAGTGGGTGGAGCTTCATCCTCTCCGCCAACTGAGTTCCAGGACGATTTGGGACAAATTAAGGGACACCTTTACCCGCTTCGGGTTTTGTTCCCAATTAATTTCCGACAACGCATCCTACTTCACAAGTAAGGTTTTAGAGGACTGTTGCACAACACTGGGCATCCAGCACAAGTGCACCACTCCTTACCACCCTCAAGCCAACATAGCTGAGAGGGTCAACCGGAACCTCAAAGCAATGCTAGTGGTATACACCGAGAGACACAAAGACTGGGACAATTACATCCCGGAAATGGCTTTCGCCACTCGAACTACGGAGAACCGTACGACAGGGTTCACACCTTCCCAAATAAACTTCGGACGCGAGCTGCGATTTCCCCTCGAGAACAGCTTTTCTGACGACAATAGGGGACCAAACACCTCGTACGCGAGATTCGCTGAACAACTTCGTGATAAAATCACCGACGCTGTGCGAGTGGCTCGACAAAATATTGAGTTAGCGCAGCTCGATCAGAGGAACCAATATGACCAAGGCAGGAGACCCCTAGAATTTTCAATAGGAGACTGCGTTCTCCGGCGCGTGCACCCGCTTAGTAATGCAGCAAAGGGGTTCGCGGCATCACTAGCTCCTCGTTGGGAAGGTCCCTTGGAAGTTGTTTCGCGGGTATCACGTTTGGTGTATAGGTTACGACATGTCGAGGACGGGTCGTTAACTGGACCCGTTAACATTTGTGATCTGAAGCCATTTGTCTCTAGACATGTCTCCCTTTAGGGATGTCCTAAGGAACACAGTCCCCTGTCGATTTTTGCCACACGAAAGATCGTTGCTCATGGTTATTTTCTATCCAGGCATGCCACCTCGACGCAGCAACACCCATTCATTCAGGCGATCTCGGAGCCGCTCCTGATCCCCCCTACGCCAACAATTCAACCCACGGGGCCACTCTCGCCGCGCCAGGCGACATAACCGCCGTCAGCAACCGCCACGCACTGCCGAGGCTGCCACCTGGTGCGTGATGGAGGCCGGGCGAATGGTCACATTCGCGTCCCGGATGGCCTGGGAACACCAACCTCAAGTGCCACAAGGAACTGCACCAGAGGACGTTCCCCATCCCTTCCGCCGACGGACACTGACGGAGCGCTGTGCTGCAGATCTGCCCGCCGCCTACGACGATGAAGAATACGCCGACATCTGTGAACTTTGCCGCGTCCCACTCATTTCATGCGAACAAAATCATCAAGGAGCACTTCACCACGACCGAGTAGACTGCCAGCGGGCGCTGGTGCGGGCTGGATCACGGGCCCCCACACCTGCCGACATCGAGGCCGCCCTCCTTATTGTTGGCCGTGCCTGCCCCGAACGCCTGCGCCCAACACTAACCTTACCACCAGAACTGGCGAACGTCAGGCTTAGCGACGACGAGATGTAATCACCACATCGACTGTACCCTCTTAAGCAAAAAATAATACTCAAACCGTTCCGCTACGTCCACATAGAAGCCATCATCAAATTCCGGCGCGACAATAGACCATTCTGAAGACGAGGGGCGGACACCGCTCATCACCAAGGCCTCACCGACCACCCCCCACCGGCGAGTCATGACCAAGAAAGTACGTCTGTCCTGGCCACCCTGGCATCACTTGCAAAGGCACCATAAACTCTGTATTACTATACACTCTCTCGACACTCATCGATGTGCATCTCCTTCCGTCATCTGCTCGACGACGAAGAAGTAGCAAGTCTCTCCGGATCTTCCTAACGGAACGTTGAGGCGGTGGCTCTGAAGACGAGCTTAGACGTGACTTCACAGGGCTCTGCTTGTCCGCTCCTCCTGAAGGCTCATTTTCCAAGGGCGCTGCAAAAGAGAAAGAGCCGCAGCAGTTGGGTCGACCAGTTCGACTGTTACTTTGTGCCGAAAGCAATGACGGCCTCGTGGAACCAGTGATGGTTCCGTCAGGATGCTTCGATGGTTCTCTAGCAGTTCTCTGATGGTCTGACAACTACGCAAGGCAACGTCATCTCTGTATCAAGACACTCTTTCTCGACGCTCATTGACTTCTTTTCCCTTCCGTCATCTGCTCGACGACCAAGAAGCAGCAAGTCTCTCCGGATCGTCCAAAAGCGGCGTTGAGGGGGTCGCCCCGAAGAAAAGCTTAGAAGTGGCTTCACGGGGCGTCTGCTCTGGGAGGGGACCAACGAAGACCACCCAATTAAGAAACCCCCCCCCCCCCGAGAGGGGGAATGATGTGGGATTTAAAAAGGAAGAGAATAAAGATGGCTCGTGAGGGGGTGAAGCTAGCGCGCGCTCAGGACGAGCGCGGGTTAGAACGGCTGTGGACACCAGCGAAACGGTTGTCTGTTCTTGAGTCTTCACAAGCACTAATAAAACATTACAATATTGGAGGGAATTTCCACCATGCAGGTGGCACAACATATGGTATTGTCAGAAACAGAACTAAAGGGATTCTGTATATTGTGGGAGAAATGAAATACATTTAAGGGTGGTTTCATTTGAAATCGAACACGCTTGTTGGGGTGAGTCTTTCGATTTTTTAAAATATCTATGTGATTGCCCCTTTTATGCAAAGAGCAAAACCACTTTTCAATTTGAAAAAAAAAAAAAAAATATTTCGCTTTACGGAAAAAATATTAATTGGAGCAGGTTGAAGATCTGTTTTTACTCCAGGATTTTCTACCCAGTTCTGTACGCTGGTATGAATACAGAAAGCATACAAAATTCACAGTTATTTTTCGTGCGCTTGGATGTTATTTTGACTGTTTTTAGTTCAAAGAAAAATACTTTTGTATTTTTGTTTATTGAGCTAAAAATGAAGAACATCGTCTCTTTGACAATCCTGTGGCATCTTCACAGCCTTATAACTTATGAGTTATTATATTTGTCGCTTACCAAATGCTATGAGGCTGTAGTCCTTTACATGGGCTATCGACGGGTATAAGTTTAGTTTATTTTATTTTCACGAATTGTTTCATATAAAGTTGGAAATATCGTCGAAAATGAGATTAGCCGATATTTTGAGACCACTTTACCGAAAAAGGCCATTTTTTATTTCGTTCAATTTTTTCATTATTTCTGCCGATCATAGCCAATCATCTGGCTACATGAAGAGCTCGTTCTGTTTTCTCCGCCCTTTATGCCCTGGCTTTAGACATCGAATAATGGAACATCCGCTGCACCGCTAACCGCTAACGAAAGGAATGTCAGTTGCCATCATTACAAAATTAAGAAAATACAATATGTAGCCAAGCACGAGTGTTCTCAATCAAATAAAGTTAACCCGCTGCATTTTACACACAAATAAGCAGTATAATCTTTGCAGTGAAGCCGACCTGCGGAAACTGCGTTTGGCCGTTCCGAGAACGTGGGAGCGACTTCGATCACTTCTAGAGAAGATACAACAAAAAAAGGGGGAAATCGCAACAAGCCAATTGAAAGTTCATATGATCGGCAGCAATAATAAAAAAATGAACGAAATAAAAATAGCCTTTTTTCATAAAGTGGTTGCAAAATATCGGTTAATCTCATTTTCGACGATATTTTAAATTTTATATAAAAATACCGTGAAAATAAAATAAACTAAACTTATTCCCGTCGATAGCCCATGTATAGGACTACACCCGCATTGTATTTCGTAAGCGACAAATAAAATAACTCATGAGGTAGAAGGCTCTCAAGATGTCACCAATTTGTAAAAGAGACGATGTTTGGCATTTTTTACCTCAATAAACAAAAATACGAAACTATTTTCCTTTGAGCAAAAAAATAGTCGAAATAACATACAAGAGCACAAAAAATACTCTGACTTTTTGTATGCTTTTCGTATTCATACCAGCGTACAGAACTAGGTAGAACAATTCTGGAGTAAAGAACAGATTTTCACCCTGCTCCACTTAATATTTTTTATGAAGCAAAAAATGTTTTTAAAAAAAGTTTGAAACGCGGTTTTGTTCTTTGCAGAAATGGGGCAATTACATATATATTTTTTTAAAAAATCGAAAGAACCACCCCGACAAGCGTGTTCAATTTCAAATGAAACCGCCCTTAAATAAAAATCATTATTTTAGGTGATGGCTCGCGTATATCAAAACATATTTTTTATTCCCTGCGTCGCGCAGCCCTAAAATGTTTTTTTTTAATTATCTGAGGCCTATCTTTTTTAGCGAAGTCAGTGCAAGTCTCTCCAAATGAGTACCTCGCAAGTAAGATCTGGGATTATATTATCGAAGCATTTCTAAGGTTGATGTTGACGACTGGTTCCACGGGGAAGCGGAGATTGCATGTTCTGAACCTACAACTATTACACGCCAAAACTTTGTACTGGTGTTATGAAAAGGAGAAGAGGAATAACATTTTATCTGGGCAAAGTGCACATTCAAAGTTTGTAAAGGTAGTCTCTTAAAGGGCCCCTGAAAAGAAAAAAAAAAAGTTTTTTTCAAAACGGTCTGGTCGGGACACGCGTGTCAAAAAATAAATTTTACGCGAAAAAAAATTTTTTTAGAGCAATATTGACTGCGCCAGACGCAATTTAGTCGGTAGTCGCCTCCTTTCCACTTGTTTTCTCTCTCGGCATTTCGGGCGCGTGGAGGAGAGGTACTCCCCGCCTCCTCGTAGTGGATCGGCTTGGCTGCTTGACTGCGCCCCGTACGAGAGCCATTGCTACTTCCTGTGTCTGCCGGTCGCACGTCGTACCGCGTCGTACAGCCGGTTCACACGAAGGACCGAATCGCGATTTTCGTCCGCAGACCGTGTACCAAGTGACCGGCGCGTCACCGATTCCTGCGATCCGCTCCTCGTCCGCGGACGCGTGGACTGATAAAGTCAAGCGCCTTTTTCACTCGCGGATTTTTGGCGGGAGATTGTCTTGAAAAGCGTTTAGTCTGGCAACAGTACATTGTTTTCTTGTTTTTGTTTCTGGGCGATAAAAACAAAAGTGGCGCATCGTTGTGTTTTGTGCGTTCGCTGGTTTATTTTGTCAGGCGTTTCTTTGTTCCACGCGTGAAAGGAACTGCAGAAACTTTGTCTGGCTGACGCGACGCAGGTTCCGGTACTCCTCCGGGTCTGCGTCAAGAAGCTTCCGTCAAAACTCGTCTAGCACGCCGCGATAATTCTTGCACGTCCAATCAGGATTTCACCGAGAAAGACCTCTCTCGTGGCTGTGGTGAACTTGAGTGTTGTGCACGAGCGCGGAGTGCGTGAAGGCATCTCCAAACGCCCGTTCGCGAGCCCAGAACTTCGTCGCTTCTACGCGGAACCCTCCTCGCGCAGGACCATGCCTGTGTCACTCTCATGCTTTGGGTTAGTAAAGCTAGTGGCGCTTCGCGCGAAGCCTATCACGGTGTTTTGTCTCGATCTGTACGTAACAGCGGCGTAAGATTCATTATCGCGGTAGCGAACATCGATTTCTCTCTTGGACAACGGTGCCACGGTGCGATGTTGGAGTTTCGCGGCACTGTGGGGTGGCGACCAGGTTCGGTCCGTCCTCGCTGGCGTCTGCTCGTCGTCTCCCTCGTGTGGATGCGCTTGGGAGACAGACGAACCGCGGACATGTCGTCACGTGATCAATCAGTCCGTCGTGTGAATCGGCCGTGACTAACTAACACAAGCAACAAGCCCTCTTCAGGAGGTCTTCAGATATAAACGCGATAAAACTATAAAACCACCCGAGGACGCGAGACACGTTGCAAGACGGCGACCATGACAGAAAAAAAAAAAATGGCGAAGCTTTTGTTTGTTGTTTTATCCGAACGGAAGTTACGATTTTGTAAAACGTTTGTAAGCAATTACGACGTTCATTCGATGGATTGTTTCTTAAACCTAAAAGAATGTAGTTTAAAAGGCGATTTCAAGAGATCACGAAGATTTTATAACAAACATCTAAGCTGTCACTCATTCTATTGGCCAATGAGAAGCTGATTTGAATGACCATCGTTACCAATGAGAAGCCGAGCTGAATGACCATAGAATTTGCGCGCAAAATTTCAAGTAAATCTCTCGCCGTCAATATTGCTCTAAAAAAATTTTTTTTTCGTGTAAAATTATTTTTCGACACGCGTGTCTCAACCAGACTGTTTAAAACATTTTGTTTTTCAGGGGCCCTTTAAATCTCTATTAAGGAAGGCTTATAAAAAGCATTTCATTTACTGCCTCGGGAGTGCTGTTGTGAGACGGATAGAGCGGTTTTGGGCCAGCAAGTTAAAGATTGTATTTGTTTAGATCAGGGGCCTCCAAACCCCGCACCACGGAGGAGTTCTGGCCGGCCCGTGGATGGACGCGTTCTTTCCATTGACGCCCAGCCCACGGCACTCAACGCAAAAAATAAGCGCTGGTAAAAAGTCAGCATTGCGACATGCACCAAAAGTGCAAAGATTTCAGGTAGAATAAGAGAAAACTGTAGTGTTGTGCGAATATCGAATTTTCGAAGAGTGGTTTCGAATAATAGACTATTCGGTGTTCGCGTCAAGATTAACTCTGATATTCGTATTTTTCGATGTGTTGACCACGGCGGGATTGCCCCGTTGAGCGCGCTTATTACCGAGCACCGGCGCACTGTGGAGAAGCAACACCGGTGGATCTCGGTTCCGAGGGTGTTGCTTCTGCGCAGTGCAACCCTGCTCGGTCAGAAGCGTTCTCAACGTGGGTAACCCGCCTCGATCAACACCCCGAAAGGTACACATATTTATAAAAGGAAAGTGCACTTTCAAAGCGGGATGGTGCACATGCGAGCGTAATGTGTGTAAAGCGAAATGAAAACTTGACGAAAGTAAATACATAAAAAAATAAAACCGAGGCTAATACCCCTGTGAGACGGAAGCTAAAATGGCATTTACACCAAATGACATTCAGTGTAAATGCCATTTAGGCACTGCCACACGGCAAGTCAAATGACATTGAACCTAAATGCCATTGCCTGTAAACCTAGTTCCTCAAACTCATTTACGGCTCGCAAAGCGTACTCTCGTGGGCAGCGCTCGACAGGAGTATTTTTTAAAAAAAAAGAAGGCATATATTCCGGAAACAATTTTTATATCGTTTTAATTACGAAAAGTATTTGTTTAACGCATATTTTGCACACACTTTTTGTTCCTAATTGTGTAACCTACTCACGGCTCCAGTTATCCAGGAGGCCTAATGACTCTGAACCACTGGACCTGTCGTGTGGTCGCCTCGGTCGGCTCTCGGTTCGTCGGTTCCACTTGCGATGCGCTCCACATTTACGCGTTTTTACGATTTCGGAAGGAGCGCCTGCCGGCAAGAAAAGGCCACCTGTCAACTATACCACCCGTGAGACGGTGGTACTCAAACTATGTGAGACGAGCACCTCGAATGTCTTCAGTAGCAGGAGTGGAACGGCGGGCTCTGCACCGGCATATGGGCGATTTTAGAAGCCCTCGGTTTCCTCAAGACACATGTCGGAGTCCATCATGACACCGAAACATCGAGGGTAAGATTTGGGTAAGATATAACTTTAGCTTTGTTTGGGAAAGATATAACTTTAACGGTGGGCGTAACCAATAGGAGCACGCAAAACAATTAGCGGAGCGGACTGCGTACCTTGAACGAGTACCTCGAACGAGTTCTGCGTACCTCGAGCGAGTTAATTGCACGACCGGCTAGTTGGTGGTTCATACTAGCTGTCTTCGCCTAGCAGCACTTTAAATTTCGCGTTAGTTGCTCAGGCAACAGCTCCCGAGGTTGGCTGACATGCCTTGTCAAATGTACTACCGCCGGGTAGACATTCTGGGAAGAACACAAAACGACACAAATAGGTTACTTTTCTTTAAGTGGTACAAATCTTGTAAAGGGTTTGTTGTTCTAATAAACGTAGTGTAGGTATTCGCCACCGTGACTTTTTACCGGCTTTTGACATTCCCATTGACATACTCCAAAAGGAAATGAAAAGAAATGCTGCATGGAGTCAGTCTCTTAATGTTTCTCTTTCTAGCTTTCTTTGATGTTGGATAATCAAATACGGTTTCAAAGCTAAATATGCTACGTGTGTACACATGGTACGTGCACAATGTTATTCCAAAACATCCTAAAAATTGTTTAACAAGGTATTGCATATATACATTGAATACAGTTGCTGCAGAGTTGCTACTTAAGATATCTACATGTTCCAGATAACATCTGCTGCTGGGGCCACCATAGAAGTAGGCGAAGTGAGCTGGCTACATTACAGAGAAATCTACAAGTTCCTGGAATCACTGCCTCTAAATAAGAAGTGGCAGTTTCTTGCAGCCATGGCCACTTGTGTGACGTTCTCTTACATGTTTACAGACGTGCATTGCAAAAGCACCGCAGAAAGCAACCTGTGTGAGGTACCTTATGGAAAAGCAGCAATAAAATAATTGTGTGGGGCTGACGAGGACAGTGCAATAGCCAACATTAGGGCCTGCCACTGGTATTGACTCCAAGATACCCCTGACCTGTGGCAATGTCAGTGATGATGCCACGAGTTCCAGAGCAGGCTGACGACGCAGTGGTATAAGGGCCGGCACAAGCAGTAATGTGGAGCTGGGCTGACGAGAGTAAAAATGAAGGGCCGCATAGCCGTAGAAGCTGCTTTGGCTCGGTTTTGAAGCAGACCGACATGCTCCAGGAGAGCACTCAAAAGAAGCGAGTCGGAGCAGCAGTGTCGCGAAATGTTAGAGGAGCAACTGATCACATTCCGCAGAAGGACGAGTGGGTAACTACGTTCTGTAATGAAGGCGGTCATCATCTTAAGCTATTGACGGAAATCGATGTCGTCGCTGCAGATCCTATGGAGGCGAAGGAATTGTGAGAAAGAAATAGAGTTGATTTGGGATCTAGGATGGATCGAGGAGTAAAGAAGGTAGCTATGGCTGTCAGTGGGTTTAGAGTGCACAGATGTATGGAACCTGAGACCGTCAATAGTGATTTTTATTTGTAGGAAGTGAAAAGAGCATTTCAATATCAGTGAGGTAAACTTGAGGGTGGTGTGGGCCTTACAGAGTGCATTTGTGAAGCGGTCAACTACAAGAGGGGGGTCAAAACCAAAGATGTTTTCAATATAATGAACATAGAGTTTTGGGTGCGTGTGTGGAAAGGAATTAAAAAACGAGTGCCCGACGTAGCCGAGAAAAAGGCTGGCGAACGAGGGACCAATCGTAGTGCCCATCGCTACACCACATTTTTGGCGATAGAAGGAGTAGTTGAATTGGAAGGCGTTTAGTGTTAGGACTAGTTCGGCGAGGCGGATTATGGCGTGAGAAGGGGGATTTTGAGAGGGACGCTGATCAAGAAAGTGTGAGATAGCCTGTGGTTCTTCGGCGTGAGGAATTACGGTGTAGAGATATGTGATGTCCATTGGGAAGAGGACAGTGTCGGGAGTCGGGGCCAGATTAAGTAGGCGTTGGAGGATGCCTGTTGTGTCTTTAACGTAATTGGGCAGGTTTTGTACAATAGGCTGAAGGACCGAATCAACAAAAGCAGGGATGAAGTAAGTGGGGCAGGATATGGCTGAGAGAATATGTCGACCAGGGGATCCAGCTTTGTGAATTTTAGAAAGGAGGTAGAATGAGGCAGCGCGGGGATGACGAACAATTAAGCAATTTGCAGCGGGGTGAAGGGAGTTGGTTTGGATTGGGAGCCTTACGGTGGCTGTGATTTTATATTGGAAGGCGGTGGTGGGGTCAGAGGAAGGGGGTTGGTAAAAATCAGAAACGGAGAGCTTTTGGAGAGCCTCCTCGGAGTAGGGATCACTGCGCCAGACCACCACGGCTCCACGGTTATCGGCTGGCTTGGTTACGAGGTCAGTGCGGTTACGAAGGGATTTTAGAGCGGTAACTTCTTGTGGGGTGGCGTTGCGGTATTTAGAAATTAGCTTGCTATACAAGTTGGCAAGGATGCTACGACATGCTTTGATCGAATTCTCAATTTCAGAGTGTTTGGCGGGAAGCGGAGTCCAGGTACTAGTCTTTGGGTTAATGGTGTCGAACATGGTGCGGTTAAAGCTGGACGGATGCTGGGAGAAGTGGGCATCTAAATGTAGGCATCGAAAGAATTGCTCGCTCTCTACAATGTAGAAAAAGGGTCAGGTCGGCTATGAAGTGCAGGGACGAAGGACAGGCCCTTCCATAAGATAACGTGTTCAGGGGCAGTGAGGGATAAATCGTCTGGTATGGTGACATAATCATTGCGTTGGATGTCAGCCTGATCATTTCGGGGCAGGAGAGTGCATAGTTCCCTTGGTTTGAAGGTGAGACCATTGGCATAGAGATACGAGTTGACTTCAAGAATTTTGTCGACACGTTTGCGTGAGTAAGAATGGAAAGATGAGTCAAGGAACTTGAGGACTCTTTTAGCGACGGTGAGCTTTTGGCGTATCTGGGCACAGTGATCATTATGATATCTCAGATGTGCCTTCACTAGGTGGAGAGCAGCATTATCTAATATTTGATTCTGACGCTTTTGAAGGGCCGGAGGGATTCTCATTGGCAGGTTGGGAGGAGGGCCGGTGTGTTTGCACTGAAGACATGTCGGGGTGCCGCGCGGCATAGTACCGGGAGCAAAGTCGGAGGTTTTGTGGACTGGCTGCTGCGTACTGGAAAGGATCGCAAGTTGGGCTGACGACGGTAAGTTAGGGCGGCTGCTTTAGAAATTAGTTTAGAGTGTACGAGGTGGGAAGTGGCGTCCATGGCAAGTTTGCCGAGCCTGGGTATGGAGGGATGGAATGTAAAGATGAGAGGGTTCCAGACCGGTTGCTGCGAAATAGAAGTGATCGTAAGTTGGGCTGACGACCGTAAGTCAGGGCGGGTGATTTAGAAATTACTTTAGAGTCTACAAGGTGGGAAGTGGTGTCCATGATTAGTTTGCCGAGCCTGGGTATGGAGGAATAGAATGTAAAGATGAGAGGGTTCCGGACTGGTTGCTGCGTACTAGATGAGATCGTAAGTTGGGCTGACGACGGTAAGTTAGGGCGGGTGCTTTTGAAATTATTTTAGAGTCTACGAGGTGGGAAGTGGCGTCCATGATTAGTTTGCCGAGCCTGGGTATGAATGGATGGAACATAAAGATGAGGGGGTTTCGGAGTGGTTGTTGCGTACTAGAAGGGATCGTAAGTTGGGCTGACGAAAGTAAGTTAGGAGGGTGCTTTAGAAATTACTTTGGAGTCTACGAGGTGGGAAGTGGCGTCCATGATTAGTTTGCCGAGCCTGAACATGGAGGGATGGAATATAAAATGAGAGGGTTCCGGACTGGTTGCTGCGCACTAGAAGGGATAAAAAGTTGGGCTGACGACGGTATGTTAGGGCGGGTGCTTTAGAAATTACTTTAGAGTCTACGAGGTGGGAAGTGGCGTCCATGATTAGTTTGCCGAGCCTGAATATGGAGGGATGGAATGTAAAATGAGAGGGTTCCGGACTGGTTGCAGCGTACTAGAAGAGATCGTATGTGGGGCTGACGAAGGTAAGGTAGGGCGAGTGCTTTAGAAATTACTTTAGAGTCTACAAAGTGGGAAGTGGCGTCCATGATTAGTTTTCCGAGCCTGGGTATGGATGGATGACATGTAAAGATGAGGGGGTTTCGGAGTGGTTGTTACGTACTAGAAGGGATCGTAAGTTGCCCTGACGAAAGTAAGTTAGGGCGGGTGGTTTAGAAATTAATTTAGAGTCGAGGTGGGAAGTGGTGTCTATGATTAGTTTGCCGAGCCTGGGCATGAAGGGATGGAATGTAAAGATGAGAGGGTTTCGGGGTGGTTGCTGCGTACTAGGAGGAATCGTAAGTTGGGCTGACGACGGTAAGTTAGGGCGGGTGGTTTGGAAATTACTTTTGAGTCTACGAGGTGGGAAGTGGCGTCCATGATTAGTTCGCCGAGCCTGAATATGGAGGGATGGAATGTAACGATGAGAGGCTTCCGGACTGGTTGTTGCGTACTAGAAGGGATCGTAAGTTGGGCTGACGACGGTAAGTTAGGGCGGGTGCTTCAGAAATAACTTTATAGTCTACAGGTGGGAAGTGGCGTCCATGATTACTTTGCCAAGCCTGGGTAAGGAGGGATGAACGTAAAGATGAGGGGGTTTCGGACTGGTTGCTGCGTACTAGAAGGGATCGTAAGTTAGCGTGACGACGGTAAGTTAAGGCGGGTGCTATAGAAATTACTTTAGAGTCTACGAGGTTGGAAGTGGCGTCTATGATTAGTTTGCCGAGCCTGGGGATGGAGGGATGGAACATAAAGACGAGGGGGTTTCGGACTGGTTGCTGCGTACTAGAAGGAATCGTAAGTTGGGCTGACGACGGTAAGTTTCGGCGGGTGCTTTAGAAATTACGTTTGGGCCTACGAGGGGGGAAGTGGCGTCCATGATTAGTTTGCAGAGCCTGAATATGGAGGGATGGAATATAAAGATGAGAGCTTCGGGACTGGTTGCTGCGTCCGGGAAGGTACTGGAAGTTGCGCTGACGATGGTGAGTTGGGGCGGGTGCTTTGGAAATAACTTTATAGATTCTACGAGTTGGAAAGTGGCGTCCATGATTAGTTGGCCGAGCCTTGGTATGGAGGGATGAACGTAAAGATGAGAGGGTTTGGGAGTGGTTGCTGCGTACTAGAGGGTATCGTAAGTTGGGCCGACGAGAGTAAGTTAGAGCAGGTGCTTTAAAAGTTACTTTAGGGTCGAGGTGGGAAGTGGCATCTATGATTAGTTCGCCGAGCCTGGGTATGGAGGGATGGAATGTAAAGATGAGATGGTTCCGGACTGGTTGCTGCGTGCTAGAAGGGATCATAAGTTGGGCTGATGACGTTAAGCTAGGGCAGGTGCTTTAGAAATTACTTTAGAGCCTACGAGGTGGGAAGTGGCGTCCATGATTAGTATGCCAAGTTTGGGTATGGAGGGATTGAACGTAGAGATGAGGGGGTTCTGGAGTGGTTGCTGCATACTAGAGGGGATCGTAAGTTGGGCTGACGACAGTAAGTTAGCACGGGGGCTTTAGAAATTAATTTAGAGTGGAGGTGGGAAGAGGTGTCTATGATTAGTTTGCCGAGCCTGGGTATGGAGGTATGGAACGTAAAGATGAGGGGTTTTCGGACTGCTTGCTGCGAGGTGGGAAGTGGCGTCCATGATTAGTTTGCCGAGCCTGGGTATGGGAGGATGGAATGTAAAGATGAGAGGCTTCGGGACTGGTCGCTGCATACTAGAAGGGATTGTAAGTTGGGCTGACGACGGTACGTTAAGGCGGGTGCTTTAGAAATAACTTTCTTGAGTTGGGAAGTGGCGTCCATGATCAGTTTGCCGAGTCTGGGTATGGAGGGATGGAACGTAAAAATGAGGGGGTTCCGGACTGGTTGCTGCGTATTAGAAGGCATCGTAAGTTGGGCTGTCGAAGGTAAATTAGGGCGGGTGCTTTAGAAAATGTTTTAGAGTCTACGAGGTTGGAAGTGGCGTCCATGATTAGTTTGCCCAGCCTGAGTATCGAGGGATAGAATGTAAAGATGAAAGGATTTTGGACTGTTTGCTGCGTACTAGAAGGGACCGTATGTGGGGCCGACGATGGTGAGCTAGGGCGGGTGCTTTAGAAATTACTTTAGAGTCTACGATGTATGAAGTTGCGTCCATGATTAGTTTGCCGAGCCTGGGTATGGATGGATGACACGTAAAGATGAGGGGGTTTCGGAGTGGTTGTTGCGTACTAGGAGGAATCGTAAGTTGGGCTGACGACAGTAAGTTAGAGCGGGTGCTTTGGAAATTGCTTTTGAGTCTACAAGGTGGGAAGTGGCATCTCTGATTAGTTTGCCGAGCTTGGGTATGGAGGGATGGAATGTAAAGATGAGAGGGTTCCCGACTGGTTGCTGCGTACAAGAAGGGATCGTAAATTGGGCTGACGATGGTAAGTTAGGGCGGTGCTTTAGAAATTACTTGAGAGTCAAGCTGGTAAGTGGCATCTATGATTAGTTTGCTGAACATGGGTATGGAGGGATGGAATGTAAAGATGAGAGGGTTCCGGACTGGTTGCTGCGCACTAGAAGGGATCGTAAATTGGGCTGACGATGGTAAGTTAGGAAGAGTGCTTTAGAAATTACTTGAGAGTCAAGGTGGGAAGTGGCGTCTATGAGTAGTTTGCCGAGCCTGGGAATGAAGGGATGGAAGGTGAAGATGAGGGGGTTTTCGACTGGTTGCTTTGAGGTGGGAAGTTGCGTGCATGATTAGTTTGCCGAGCTTGAATATGGAGGCATGGAATGTAAATATGAGAGGCCTCTGGACTGGTTCCTGCATACTAGAAGTTATTGTAAGTTGGGCTGACGTCGGTAAGTTAGGGCGGGTGCTTTAGAAATTACTTTATAGAGTCTATGACGAGGGAAGTGGCTGCCATGATTAGTTTGCCGAGCTTGGGTATGAAGGGATGGAATGTAAAGATGAAGGGTTTTCGGACTGGTTGCTGCGTACTAGAAGAGATCATGAGTTGGGCTGACGACGGTAAGTTAGAGTGGGCGCTTTAGAAATAACTTTAATGCAGTCCACGAGATGGGAAGTGGCATCTATGATTAGTTTGCTGAGCCTTGGTAGGGAGGCATGATACATAAAGTAGTTGCTGCGTTCTAGGGGGATTGTAAGTTGGTCTGACGACAGTAAGTTAGGGTGGGTGCTTTAGAAATTACTTTAGAGCCTAGCTGGGAAGTGGCGTCTATGATTAGTTTGCCTAGCCTGGGTATGGAGGGATGGAATATAAAGATGGGGGGGGGGGGGGGGGTTTCGGACTGGTGGCTGCATACTAGAAGGGATCATAAGTTGGGCTGACGACGGTAAGTTAGGGCGGGTTCTTTTGAAATTACTTTTGAGTCTACGAGGAGGGAAGTGGCGTCCATGATTAGTTCGCCGAGCTTGAATATGGAGGGAAGGAATGTAAAGATGAGAGGCTTCCAGGCTGGTTGCTGCGTACTAGAAGGGATCGTAAGTTGGGCTGACGATGGTAAGTTAGGGCGGGTGCTTTAGAAATAACTTTATAGAGTCTACGAAGTGGGAAGTCGCGTTTATGATTAGTTTGCCGAGCCTGGGTATGGAGGGATGGAATGTAAAGATGAGAGGGTTCCGGACTAGATGCTGCATACTAGAAGAGATCGTAAGTTGGGCTGACGACGGTAAGTTGGGGGGGGGGGGGTGATTTAGGGATAACTTTATAAAGTCTATGAGGTGGGAAGTGGCGTCCATGATTAGTTTGCTGAGCCTTGGTCTGGAGGGATGGAACGTGATGATGAGTGGGTTGCATGGGGGTTTAGATCTTGGTTGGGAATATAGGGCGCCATGCCGCGAAATGTTAAAGACGCGACTGCTCGCATTGCGCCCGAGGCCGAGTGGGTAGCTACTTTAAAGAAAATGGCGGTCATCGTCTTGAAGGGGCATTCAAATGAATTTTGATATCGTCTTTTTTGTCATAACTCAATCTATGGACTCTAAGCATTCTAAGAAACCTGAAATTACATACAAGGGCGGCCGATTTCCGTATTAAAATTCAATCAAAGATCCTGGCATGCCGTCCTTTCTGCGCCGTGGCGCAGAACACCAGGGGGTGCCACCAGACTGAAAGGCAGCAGGGGAGGGCACGTGACAGCCAATTACGAATGGTGGCTTCCCGGCAGACTTAATTTTCGAATATGTGCGCCTCTAAAAAATCAGTGCGCCGAGAAGCCGTCACTCGTGGCTGGCTGTCGCGTGCCCTCCCCTGCTGCCTTCCCGTCTGGGGGCACCCTGGTGTTCTGCGGCACTGCGCAGAAAGGGTGGCGTGCCACGATGTTTATTTGGATTTTTAATAGAAAAATCGGCTGCCCTTGAATGTGATTTTGGGTTATTTAGGATGCCTAATGCCCGTACATTGAGTTATTGCAATAAGTTGACGATCTCAGAATCCACTGGCGCGTTCCTTTATGCTGATGACGGTAATCAATGTCGTTGCTGAAAATCCAACGGAGGCGATGGATTTGCAGTCTGGAAAGCCTTTTTGAACTCCAAAATTGGTTTGCCCGGGGGATGACGCTGCACCCCTTTGTCCAGGACACCGCACAACATACGGCCCCATAGCATGTCTGACAAGGCCTCACCAAAGTCGCAGTGTTCGGAGAAGCGGCGCAGGTCGGTGACGAAATTAGCGATGATTTCTCGAGGCTGTTGGCTGCGCTGATGAAACGGAAAGCACTGAACAATCACTGACAGGCACGGTGTGAAGCGGGCGGCGAGCTCCGACACAATGTCCGCATAAGGAGTCCACCTGCACACACGACGAGCATATGACGGTGCAGATTGTCGGCCCAGAAACGCTACACAGGACTGCGCGTTTTGAGGACCCCTCGACGATGTTGTGCGCTTCAACCCTGTCCGCGTCGAGCTCTTCCAGATGTCCCAGCCACATCATGATGACAACGTTATGCTCATCCTTTTCCGCCATGTGCTCTCGTCGATGCCAAGTAGCCACGAAGCTGTCGTTGCTCCAAAAAGTGTGGTTGCGTGCCTCGGAGTTTGAGGTTCTTTATTCTCGTCGCCGCCTAAAGCTTTATTCAGGCCGCTGACTTGGCCGTGCAGAAATAAGAAGTTAGACAAGAGGCACATGGTTTATGGCGAGTCCCCGGAACGCCAAACGGTTCGGTCAAACCAGCTTGACTCGGCTTGGCTTGACTTCTGCTGACTCACCAATGTTGCCAGATGCACACATACAACACTCACGATGCAACATTCTGTTTCACTTTAAGTGAAAGATCCAGGCTTTCAATGCCGCTACCAAGCATGCACGCTCATGTAGTGGGAGCCTCGTTCAGGGCAACATGCTCAAGTTCATATCTTCAGCTTCACTCGCGCATGAAGTGAATGAAACCATAGACCCTGTCTCCACTCTAATGCTCCAAGCCAGTACTAGGCTGAAATTTATCCATTACTACAATAAGTTGGGAGCGATGACGAGAAGTCTGGGAGGGTCGTCACATGTACGAAAATGACTGATCAACGTGCAGTTCCCTGCAAGATGATGTCCTGGGTTGGGTAGGGTTCAAGCATGTTGGATGTTATCAGGAACACGTGGCTACACAGGATCCGTGGGGACACAGCGGTCCCATTGACTGTGGCCATATGTGCCTGGAGCGTCACTGCTTCCCATGTGCTAGCCAGTGCCAACCTCTGGAACATGGTCACGACACTGCCTCAACATCCGAACGTTGAGACACTGGAACTGGTAGCAGTGGTCTAGTAGAGCCAGAAGAATCACTGTAGTTCATAGAAACATTGACACAGATGCATCAGTCCTCTAGGCATAAACTATCTTGCACCTTAGACATATAATTCTCAAAACTGGAGATTCAATGGGGAAGCAGAGAAGTCAAAATTTCACCACACAACTAGCTTTGAACATTTCTTTGAAACTCCACAGAATGGAGAACGTTTTATAGCTTCTAAACATATTTAATGTGTTAGACGCTGTCACTCTTGTCTCGTGTTTAGAAACAGTTATTTAGTCATTTTCACCTCATCAAGCATGCACACCAATTCCCGTTTTATTACAATTGGGAATATGGCGAATCCAGTTGTTTTATCACATTAAAGCAAGTTAACTGAATAACTTTAGAATGTTGACAGAAACTATATCAGTTAGTTTTGAGTGACACTCAGTAAAAAAACGAAAAGTGATGTTTTTTTTTTTAATTTGTGAGTTTGAAACAAGATAGAGCTAGAAAAAACATGTAGTGATATTATTTCTACTAGTTCAAACATCATTTTCTTAATAAATCGTATTTCGCTACAATAAACGTTTTTCCTTTTTCTTTCTTTTTGCAAAAAGGGTACTTATATACTATTTTTATTTTGCTTTGGTAGCCGCTAGTGCAGGAACTTGATGTCACAGGTGGCAATCGTACAGCGACTCTCAATGACCTGAGGTAGTCCTGAGGCAGTTCGGTTATCCCGTGTGTGTTTAACCGATCAGCGGTCTCGGCGGCACTCGCGATCTTCGGCCAGTCGCGTCGGACGGATGCGATCACTTCGCAGTGAAGTGCCCCACGACGTGCAAGTTGGCGACGGTTCTGTCCTCCGCAGTGGAGTATGGCTTTGCAGCGACGACTGGCTTTCTCACTGGGGTGGTTAGGTGCACACAAGTCACATGGCCAACCATGCACTCTATGTAACACCGACATTCATTCACAAGGTACCTGATCACGCCGCCGGCATCAACCAAACGCCTGCTTGAAGACGTAGTACGTTAGTAAGTACGGTAGCCTGTCTACAAACCGAAGCTCGCGGAATGCGTCTACGACGAAGATGACGGACGGCCTTCTCAACAGCCGGAGACGCTCGAACCAAGACCAACCTATACCCCCATGATAGCAAGGGCGGAAGCGTAATACGGCGTCCTGGATCCCTCGCAGACGCAGAAGTGAACATGGCAGACGAAGATTGGGCGCGAGGGACAACCAGAGCAAGCAAACACTACCGAAATTACCGAAAGAACTGTGCGAGCAAGCTGTCAGCTGTAGTAGCGGAGCGCGGAAGGCTCGGCTTACGGATCGGCTTATGACGACGTTAGGTTGACTAATGGATTTTGCCCCACGCTTCGTCTTATTTTTTCGTCAGAAACCGAACACAATTAAAACTAGTGAGCGCCACTTTTTATCCCGGTTTTTTGTTATATTTTGTTGCCCCAGCAGACAACACAAAAAAAGTGTTTCGGCCTGTTAAAATTGTTTATTGACGAAAACGTGATCTATGTGCACGAGACAAATTTGCGATCGCAATCGTAATAAACATCACCTAAATGCCATTTTAGTTGTCGTCTGGCAGGTCCCATCTTGAATGTCATTTGAAACCCTGAATCTCATTAGGCGTAAAGGCAATTTTAGCTGCCGTCTGATATGTAAGAGTATATTTTAGGCAGATATGTGAGGACAACCTACGCTCATCCTTGAAACTTTTCTTCTGTTATTCTTCACATTTTAGATTTAATAAAGAACCCTAGTAAAAAAGCCATTTGTATGAGACATTTCTTGTGTACAATAAACACATATGAATCATACAAGATATATAAGAACATTTAAGAACTATATAAGAACTATAAGAGTACTAAATGATATATATAGGCACAAATAAGAACTACATCAGAAACTTATAAGAAGCTTCTCACAATTTTTTTAATATGGTCCTTATTTGTTCTTATACATCTTATATAGTTTTTATACAGGTATTTTATGGTCCCTATATGTTCTTATTTATCTTGTATGATTCATATGTGTTTATTGGACACAAACAATTCTCATACAAATGAGATTTTTCAATAGGAGATATTTTCATATAGCAAGAAGATTTATAGATCCCATCGATTAAGTATAGCTGTCCATCTTTATAGGTTTAATATTATGTGAAATGCATCACTTACTTGTCATTCCCATGTAGGTGATGGACTTTGGATGTCACAGTGCATAAATAAAGCTAGATTAAAATGAGCATAGCTTAAATATAGAGAAATGGAAGCTTTGGAACAACCTTTACGAATTTAGGTGAAGTTTCGTTTAGACAGGGTGCAGCAGCGAAAATCTTGGCGAAACTAATTAATATTAGGTTCGAACATATTCGGCCAAAACCACTATTCATTTTGAATTCAAAATCGACTATTTGCATAAGCCTAGAAAACTGCCTCACGGCGGTTTTCTCGGCATGTGTACATTGTAATCACCAGAATTACTATTCGTAGTTCCCTGCTTAATGTCTGCGTAACTATACAAAAGTAATTGGCGTTCTCGTGTATAAAGTGCAATTTGATTTGATATGATCTTCCATTTTCATTAGTATTCTGCCCTGTGTGAATATGCCAAACTTCCTATGTGCTTTGATTTATATCTGGTGAGTTATCGGGGTCACAACCATTTGGTAATGTCATAAATAGTAAAATATTGCGCTTAAAAATAAAGTATATAAAGTGTATGTATGTGTCCACCTTACATTTCTTCTCGAATTATCGCTCTAGTTTAGATGTTTGTATATAAATGCATATTTAGGCTTATTTATTTAGCATCTCGTTTATATTGTTTTAACTAATTTGCGGTCATCGGAACAGCAACAGGTCCCCAAACCGGCCCCCTAGCCAAAACGTTTGGAGACCCCTGCTTTAGATCAATTTGGCTGAAGACAGCTTGGCAACTGTTCTAAAATCTCTGAGGATTCTCAAAAAAGAAATGCTACTCTAACTTGCACAGGTATCACAGGTTTTCCCAAACTTTAAAATCTGCATTATAAATTATATTGCGTTTCTTCATTGTGTTAAGAAAGATGCAATTGTTGCGTTTTCTGCAAACTTTAGTTTTATTTCAGATGTCGTACGTCGGCCATATGAGTCGTTGCGCAAATGACCGCCTCTTAGGACATTCGAAAAGTGTAAACATATCCCTTCAACATCGAAGCGTGAGCCAGATTGTAACGGAAAAAGTATGCACCTCACTGAAAAAACGTTAATGTCATATTGGTCTTTAGCAGAAGGCTCATTTGATAAGACTAATAACGTTCGAAAAAAAAAACAGTTTATCAAATAGTTTTGACTTTTTAATTAGAATATTTATAAGTATAATCTCAATTAGAAACTGGCGGAGGATCATAGACAACCAGTAAATCAACTTAGTTTAGTAGAATAGAAGGCACGAACAGCATTTTACTGCGTTTCGAAAAAAAAGCTCAATTGTGAGGCATTTTAGGTTGCGGTTTCCTATGGGAGTGCATCTGCTCCAGCGATCCTGCACCTGAGCACGAAGTATGCTGATGCCGCTTGGCCTCCATAGTAGGAAGCATATGTGGCGCACGTGCGTTGCGTGCTTCAGCCACAAGGGGGAGGACTGCTGGCACAAAGGTGTGCTTGGGTACGTAAATGAAACCTATAGTCGGTGACAGGTCAAGAAGGAAGTGGAAGCTCCTCCCACCTCTTTCCACTTTAGCAGAGCAAACGCTGGAAAGGAGTTCGCGTCCTCTTTAGCGATCGCTTTGCTAGACTGGAAAGGGGTGGGAGGAGCTTCCACTTCCTTCTTGACCTGTCACTGACTATAGAAACACGTCTAAGTTTAGAGTTTTTTAAATACCGTAGAATGCAGTATGTGCCTTCTAGTATATTTCTAAAATAATTGATTTAGTGGTTTTGGAACATCTTCTGCGAGTTTCTAATTGTAGCCGAATCTATAAATTCATAAATTTAAAAGGTAAAGCCTAGATGTTAATTATTAAACTAATTATAACGAAGGTGGTTAATTTTCCAAAATTAGCCCTTCGAAAGCCGAATTCACTTTTTTCTTTTTGTTGCGCGATGGCTATTTTTTTGCAGGAAGGAATGATTTGGCTCGCGTTTCGAGAAGCACCCTTTATATTGCAATTTTCTTGCGACTGAACCAGCTGCGTTTGAGACTTTCTGTTGTGTTGTTCATCATTTCCTTTCTCTGTGCCTCAGGGTTCAACATATGATGCCGCATAACCAGCTCGTCTACATACATTCGCTTCTTGTCAGCATCTACAATCCGAGCCTTCCAGAATGTCTTTTCTAGCGGTTCGCGAAATAACATATCTTTGTGTTACATGGGTAGAAAGCAACCATATCCCCTCCCCCCAAAAAAAAATAAAAATAAAAAAAATAAAGGGCCAAGATTTTTCCAGAACAACCCAGTGTTAGTTGGTGGATGGATAAAATAATGCTGATGCGTGTACCCTTTATAACGGCCTGTAGCTGGGGCCATTTAGCGTAGGAACAAAAAAAAAGGTATAATTCCTCCCTCGCTCTTTCGAGCCAATTGCCTTCACTTTTGCATTTATGTAACTATGACCAAGCATGTGTGGGAAATCGCCAAAATGACCTTTGGGGGACGAGGCAAAAAAACTGAAAACATCGCCCCCTTACCCCCCCCCCCCCCCCCCCGTCCCCCACACGCCTCCTTCCCCATGCAAGAGAGTAGACAATTTTCCTCTGGCCAAACGTTGGTGGCGTTAGCCCCACACCGGGCCAACTGGGAGGCAGGGTGAGACTTCCGGCCGGAGCCACGCGGGAGGGAGTCCCAATTTTCCTCTGTACCGCCTGTCCCCGGCTGTGCTAGTGATTTGTACCTTTTTCAATTCCTTCTCAATAACTTCGACCACTCTTCTAATTTAAACTTTGTTATTGTAACGGCCTTATCAACCATTCTTCTATTTTCGTCTGCAAACCCTAGCGTTCCGACCGAATCCGTCGCCCCCTCCAGGAGGGCGGGAGCAAGCTTCGTGCACTTCAAAACCAGATGTTCAATTGCCTCGTCTTCCCCTTGGCTTACGGCTCACCGCGCATTCATTCCTCACACTTTACACCACTACTCCTGTTTAAGCTTCAAATAACAACCATCTCTATAAATGATCCTACCATAGTTATCTCCTGATTTTTTTTGTTTTGTTTCCGTCCTCTATACACAGTTAAAGCAGATTTTCCTCGCATTTTTTCCTCCAGCAATTTTCTCTCGGCTTCTTTTGCATCTTTTTTGTACCGAGGTAGTCTGCTCCGCCCAGCACTTGATTATAATACCAACTTTCGGGTTGGGATTGCATATTTAGTGTTTAGACTTTTCATATTCAAATGCCTATAAAACTTTTTCGCTCATTATCTATACCTAAGTGGGTTTAGTTTTTGTAAAAATTTAAATTTACTGATCGCCTCTCACCTTTGAAATATGGCCAGTTCATGCTACCTGCAGTCCTTCATTTGGTGTGTTCTCATAGCTCATCAGTGCTCCTCTGCCCACGTTCCACTGTCTAGTCTGTAAGCTCGACTGGACTTCGGATTCCATGCATTATACCGCGATGCCAAGCGACAAACACGGCACCATGACACTTTTTCATATTCCCAAACTACTTCATATACATTTTACTTCCATTGTGTCTTACGCTAGATAATCGCTGATTTTTTTATTTCTTGAACATATTTTATTTATGTTTGTTTAAGCATTTTTTTCCTCATTCCGCTATGCTCCCAAATGTATATACTTCTCCACGTGTTCCAATAAAGTGTCTCGTATTTCCAGGGAATCCCGTTTTTTGTCGTTAGAGATGATTAATCCTGACTACTAAATTTGAAGCAAAGAATATTTTTGTTCCTCTCAACATATCTTAATAAGCCACGGCGCGCTATCCCGACTATATTCTAGCAGCTCAATGTCGTGTGCGTATAACATGGTTTACCTTTTCTCCTGACTTAATTACGAAACATAAAAACATTAAACATCACAATAGGTATTCAGAGAGCTATTTTAGACTCTCTGGAACACTCCTATGATTCCGTACGCCATGCTGACAGTGTGAACAACCTTTGGAAAGATTTTAAAGCAACAGTGCATTTCTTCTGAAGATAGTATGCACCTCAGGGTAAAACAAAAAAAGGCGAATCCTCGGGTCACACGCGATATCATTCATTTAGGCGTACGTGGCACAGTAAACAAACAACTTTTGCAGATGTTAGCTTTTAATTCGGGATACAAAAATAAACTAAAAATTCAAGACTCAAATTTTCACAAACACAATCATTGTGCTCCCAATGCAGTCGCCTCATTAGAACTTCTGGCGAACATTATCACCCGGAAAGAAGCTATAGGGTAACGTTGTGCAAAATCTGAGCCATGCAATATCCTGCTGACAATAGTAACTGAATTCGACAGATATGTTTTGTCAGAGTTGACAACTATCACATCTGCATTTTTGTCTGATAAAGAACCTAACATATAATGGGAATATTAAAAGTTTTAGCTGTGAGGATACGGGTGATTTTGCTGAAGATTGAAGTAAAGAAATCGACCGGACAGACAGAATTTCTGGCGAACGTCCGAAACGTTATTGCGAATTGTTATTTTGCGGGCTACGTTAGATCAATGCTGCTTATATGACTGGTTAGCCGTTAAAGGTATACCCGTTTACAAGCTGGGGAATCTTCTTGATGTGAAAAACTAGAGCATTATCATTGAAATCAACATCGCGTAATTTTCTCTTGCACACAATTTGCACACGGCTTATTGAATGCTTGAAAATAATCTTTTTTTATAGCAAATAACATGTTTTTTTTGTGAAACCCTTTCAACTATAGCTCAACTATTTGAGCCAAGTCACCAGTTTGGTAGCGTGCTAAAAATTTGTGATCAGTGGATGTTGTTTCCATCGACGTCCCTAAAGTGTTGAACAAAGTCACGCTCTCGAAAATAACTGAAAATTAAATTACTTGGTTTTGGTATAGATAATAGCATTGTTCTTTGGATAAGAAAATGCCTCTCAACGAACCTTAAGGTTCTGTCTTGGTGCCTGTATTGTTTCTTATGTATGTTAATGACATTGCTGAAAAATGTCGACTCAGCTGTAGAAGTTTTCCTTTTTTATTTATTTAAACACCTTAAGAACCCGCATAGGGTGTATTACATAAGGGGTGGCATACAACAAACATCAACAACATAAAGGTACAATGTCACAAAAGTAAATTTGCATGTAAAATAAAACAAAAATCGTCAAGAAGATAGGTTTGCAAACACAAAAAACACACCCAATATACCTAGAACGCGATTAGACGTATTAATTCTTTAAATTCTAATGAGTCATCAGTAGTTACAATCTTCTGGGAGAGCCCGTTCAAATCAAAGGCTGTACATGAAAACAAATGAGTTCTGAAAAGTGGTGGTTCTTGCCTTTGGACGCTGTACATCGAGATTGTGACCCGTGCGATCGTTGCGGCGTACATAAAGAACGATATATAATAATAGGATGCACCGGCTGTAAAGAAATTTGTGAAAAAAGATAAGCTAGCTAAATGGCGGCGTTCAGAGAGGAGGTGGAGGTTGGCACGGGTTCGAAGAGATGTGACGCTAGTAAAAGGAGAATAACCTGAGTAAATAAAACGTAATGCGCGACGCTGAACGGGTTTGATGTTATTGATAAGGCGGTGCGGATCCCAGATAGCAGATGCGTACTTCAGTTTAGGGCGGATAAGGGATGAGTAAGCAAGTTGTTTTATGTGAGGAAGGGCCAGTTTCAAGTTGCGCCTCAAAAAACCGAAAGAACGATTAGCAGAGGATATTGTGTGACTGATATCAGTGGCCCAGAAAAGATCAGATGTAAGATGAACTCCGAGATACTTGTAGGAGTTAGTTTTTTTCAAAGGAACGGTGTTAAGGGAGTAGGAAACGATAGAGAATTTAGAGCGACGTGTAAAACACACAAGCTTGCACTTATGGACGTTGAGAGACATCTGCCGTGTATTGCACCATGCTTGGATGCGGTTGAGGTCATCTTGGATGAGTAAGTGATTTGATGGGCTAGTTAGTCACTTGGCGATTAGATAACACAGTCGTCAGTGAAAATATGAGCATGCGATGTTATTAATATAGGCACGTCATTAATGTAGATTAAAAATAGAAGCGGTCCGAGGACCGATCCTTGAGGAACCCCTGAAGTTACTGGAGCAAGAGACGATGATGACTGGTTAGCGGTAACAAGTTGCTGCCTGTTAGTTAAAAAGTAAATGATCCAGTTCAGAATCAAAGAATCTAAGTTGAGTTTAGAAATCTTGTATATGAGTCGTCTATGAGGAACCTTATCAAATGCTTTGGCAAAGGCCAGGAACATAGCGTCAGTTTGAAAGTTTGAATCAAGGTTAACATATATGTCATTAGTAAACAATGCAAGTTGAGTTTTCACATAAAAAATCTTTTCGAAAGCCGTGCTGGGATGGGTTGATGAAACAGTTGTCTGACAGAAAGTGAAAGGTGTTGGTGTAGATAATATGCTCCATTAGTTTGTATGAGACGCTTGTTAGGGAGATGGATCGATGGTTAAATGGGGAGTATTTGTCGCCATTTTTGAAAATCGGGACAATCTTTGCCACTTTCCAGTCATCAAGCAGAAGACTGATTGAAAGATATTGTAAAAATAGTTTAGCTAATATCACGCTAACTAAGTCTTTCGGGTTTTTTTTTTTGAATTTTTGCACTTACGTCATCGATGCCTGCTGATGAAGAAAGTTTAAGGTTGTCAATGAGTTTAGCGATGCCTGCGGGTTCAAATAAAAATCCAGACATGGTTGTAGGAATAGCGGGAAGAGGAGAAAAAAGGCCTCGCTATTTTCTTGTTTAAATATGAAACAAAAAGCATCATTCAGTAATTCGGCACATTCGTCATCCTGAACCATTGTGTCACCGTTATTTCTAGGTGTGATTGCAGTATTATAATTAGGGTTTGTAACTTTCCAGAACTTTTTAGGGTCATTCTTGAGCATACACGCAAGATCGATGTTATAAAATGATTGTTTTTGCTACTTAATTTGAACTCTACTGCCTATCGACGGAATCAAATTTGTCCCAGCTTAGCTGCACCCAGTGAACTTAACCTTCCGAAACAGTGTCTCCTTTTTTTGAATTTAGGCAATTGTAAGAACAGTTAAACCAAGGAGCAGAAGAGTTTTCACAAAAAGTGACAGTAGGAATGAACATGGCCTCCAGTTCTTGCTTTTTCAGTTTGAAAAGAGACAAATTATCAGAAACAGAGCGAACATCAAAGTCAAACAGAAAGGAAAATAAACAATTTTCTAGTTCAGCATTCATACTTTGGTATTCCCCTTTATCGTTTAGTGATAGGGTTTTGAGCCGCTTGGATTCAGACTGAAGATGCAAAGAAAAAGAACAGTGAATTACTTTATGGTCACTTATTTCACGTAAGTAGTTGATCGATTTCAAAGTCTCAGGCTTCGAACAAAGAATGAGGTCAAGAATATTATAAGAATGGGAAGTTGATCGCGTGGGTTCAGTTATAACTTGCGAAAGATTGAAGAAAAGCATAAATTGTTAAATTCTGTTGCTTCACCTTATCAATAGGAGTTGAAACAGCTAGGGCCGACCAGTTTATTGAGAGGTAGTTAAAATCACCGAAAAGCAGAATGCTGGACAAGGGATGTCCGAGGCTACAAAACACCAAGTGCATTATTCAGACGAATAAGAAAAGTTGGAAACTTGTGAGGTGGTCCGTAGCATACCCAATAAGAAATATAGCATGCATCATTCAGTAATTCAAGACGAACATGATAGCCACAAAATTTCGAGTGGCGAGGAAATATCCACAAGTTTGCACACGAGACTATTTTTGATTGCAATCAGGACCCCACCCCCTCGGCCACATGTCCTATCTCTTTGAAATATGTTATAACAAGATAGGTCGGGGAAAATTTCGATATCAATAATACATGATGATGCCATGTTTCAGTAAGAGCTATTACGTCAAAATCAGTGGATGCTATCGGGCTGCATATCTTAACTTGCTTTGACATAACACTTCTTATATTGGTATAGAGAAAGGACAGGGGTCTGTTGGGAATCTTCACAGTAGAATGGTTATGATGAGGATGTGCACTGGATTCAACTTGACGTACACGTGGTGACCGGACAGCGGTGCTCCCGGGTTGCTATCTCTTTATTTCAACAACATTGTTTGACAGCTCATCAAGACTACATCACCCTTCATTAATGTACAATTTGTCTAGCGCGTAGTTTATAACGAGTGTTCTGTGTTCTAGTAAATTACAACAGTTTACGACAGGCCAACTGAACAGGTTGAAGAAATTCTCACTGACTTCAAATCCAGTATCTTTAAGTTTTATACCTGCTGTTAATATTGCTTCTTTTTGCCTAAAGTACAATTTTGCAATGATCGTCCTGTTCTTTCCAGTTTTAAAAGGACCGATACGGTGTGCTCTTTCTATGTTATCAGGGTTGGTTTCTATGTTTAGTTAACTGGCGCACAGGTTGACCACGAGTGACTCAGATTCAGACCATGTTTTTTCGCTTTATCTTGAATTCCAAAAAAACTAAGTTCGACCTGCGTGACCGGTTCTCGCTGTCGACACAGCGGGCCTTTAAAAGCGCGAGCTCTGTTTGGGCTGGTTGCAGGTCGGACTCAGTTTTTTGAACGGTATACTGGTTACTAAGGGGAATTGGCAAATGTTCTTCAATAACACTCACTCACGCGTTCAGGTCGGAAACTAACTGGTCAGTGCGCTTTGTTTTTCGGTGAGTGCCCCTATTTGTTTCGCCAGGTCTGTCTGTCCCGTCTGTAACTGGGTTACAGTAGCGTGGATTTGAGTTAGTAAATGAACCTGGGCTGTAGTAAGGGTACCGGGATTCTGCCCTACATCACCGGAGAGCAGCAACAGCAAGTGCGGCACAAAGATATTGGCGCATGCTTGAACATAGAGAGACATCCACTTCCGCTTGACAGCAAAGTTGTTTGGGCACGACACCTGTATTAACAAACAGTTATTACTCCTGATGCACACAGAATCGTTCAAGTAACTGACCTGTACAAAGAGGAGGCGTAAGTGCATTGTTCCCGTGGCGGTGTCGTGTCCTGGTATGCCGAGCGGTGCACCGAGCTTATGTAGTACTTGGCTTGCTGACGATTGCTTCGTTTACATACCCGTTGAAACAGCTGATGACGAGATAGTTCTGAGTCGCTACGTATTAACCATGTTGAATAACCTGAGGCTGGGGCCCCAGTCACAGGTTATTCAACATGGTTAACATTCACCAGCTCGCCTGCACCCTGACTATATTATCGCTACTTATTGGTTATCTTTCGATGGTGGGAAAATTGGGACGTGAAAATAAATTGTGATAAACTTTCCGTCTGAACCATAACAAATAAGACCTACTGGATGATTTTTTTTTGTTGTAAACGGAGTCAATTTGTTACGTTGCGATTCTTTTAAGTACCTTGCGGTAGCAATTTCAAGCAAAGTCAGCTGGAATACTGCATACCCAGAATGGCTGTAGCTGAGCATTTTGCAAGCTTGACTTCATGAGGCGAACCCTAAGTAAGACGAACTCCGACGTAAAACTAATGTTTTTAAAAGTCTGGTGTGCCCAACAATAAACTATACGTCTGTAGTTTGGGATACTATCCACAAGCTCAATTAGGTAAACTACAGGGTGTCTCAAATAGCGGCCAGGCTCTTTAAAACCAACACAGAAAATCGGTTTCTTAACCTATCGCGCTACGATGTTGTGCAGAATTGCGCACAGATAGTGCATTTTTTCTATAACATTTGTAAAGAGCGAACTTACCTGAGGAAAAAGTAAAGAACAACAAAAAGTATGAACTCCTATGGAAACGCAGCGAAGCCATCGATCTTCAAACAATAGGACGCCCTATTTTTTGAAGTCCCGTGGCTTCGCTGCGTTTCCTTTAGAATTAAGCATTTGTTTTGTTTGTTTTACTTTTTGCAGGTAAGTTCGCTCCTTACACATTTATAAAAAAAAATGCATCACCTGTGGGCAACGCTGCACAAAATCGTAGCTTGATAGGTTAAGAAACCGATTTTTGCGGTCGTGTTGAAGAGCCTGGCCGCTGTTTGAGCCACCCTGTAGATCACATTAAATGACTGACAAACTTGATTGGTTATCGGTACAATAGGCTGTAGCCTGTGGCGGCTTTGTTTACAGAAGCTAATCTAAAAGCTATGTCCCTTAGCAACAAGGCGTAAAATTGCTGAGATGAAATGTTTTTATATTGTATATTAAGCACCTCAACTTTGACACGCCAGGTGGACTGCCTGGAAGGCGATCTTGGCGTATAAATTATGAATTTTCAGTTGGCCATCACCTACTCAACATTGACGTTTAGGAATACTCTTTTCTCCTGAAAATAATCAAATAAGGGAACAAATTGTCACATAGTGTTTTACTGGCGGTTTCTTCTGTAGACTCATTTGAAGGAAAATTGTTGAATTCGCTTCCTGGTGTACAATTAATCGATGCTTTTTATATGTATTACTTGGCTTGTCATACTTATCTAATTAAGGTTTTTTTTAACTTTCTGCAATTATTTGCAAGGGTTGAACACATGGGAATATAGAAAATATCATAAGAAGTAAATTCTATTATAATTTGTTTTTAAAGTTTACCTAGGTATATCACAAAAAAGGAGGGATGATATAGGATAAGTCATCTTTTGAATGCTGAAGATTTTGTTATTTTGCTTCCCGTGCCATGACCACCTATTGTTCGTGTACACCTCTCATAAATGTACACCTAAATTATACTTTCTCAGCGGTACGCAGAAGTTTTCCTGACTCACATTGTCGTACGCCTTTTGAGATCTAGAGATTCTATCCATAACGGTATTTGACTGATTTATGCTACCTCTATGCATTGAGCAATAACTAATAAGTTCGAATCTAAGCTTCTCTCTCTTTTCAAAAAGATTCTGTAATTCACCTACAATATGGTTGCTTTGTGCTAATTCTTTATTTTGTTACCTACATCGGCAGTCTATAGGACTGTAGTTACTGTTATTGGGCTGCATGAAGTTATTCTCTCCTTATTTACCTTGCATTCATAGAGGAATCTCATCCTGATTATTTTCCACTCCAGGCAATGTCGGTTTTCCAGGTTTCCAGAGGACTCTACTATAATGTATTATTTAGATCACACACTCATATTTTTTTTATAAATCTAACGACAAGCCTCGAGGAAATACTATCCTGTGGGTATATTGATAAATCAAAGATAGGTTCAGCCACTAATCTCTTTGAACTCTTGATCTGTTATGTATAGGCTTTTAAACTTGGTGGCTCGACTGAACGAGTTTTTAAACCGAAAGGCAACGACAAGAAGCGTAATGTATCTGTCAAAAGCCAAGCTGTTGCTATTATTGTTATTACTGTTTATTTTATAAGCTTCTAGATTAAATACTCGTGTAACAATTTTAACACGTTGTTCATAGCCACTCCCGATAAATACAAAAAAAATAAACATTGTGTCGCTGAATTTGAGATAAAATGTTAGTTATCGGGCCGTTTGGCTTTCCCGTTCAGATGGAAATTAAAAAGACAAAAAAGAACCACGTGCGTTGAGATTCGTTTAAATGTCTCCGTTTAGAAACTTCAAAACTAAATTACCGAAAAAGATTAGGCCCAGACGCTTTGGAAATATAAAATTAGTGTTACAAGTGGGACACATGTGGAAGAATTCTCGGGTACAAATCAATTGCTTTTTGGCCAACTTTCTGGGACATTCTGTGTTGTAAAATGTTTTGAACGAAATATCAAACTTTTAATTCATTTGCGTTTTATGATGCTCAGGGATTGCAGTCCTCGGGAATATTTTGATATTTTGCTAAGAAAAGGATAATTTTGAAAATTTGCGAATGTGGCCCATAGGATGCAATGTAATGTTTTTTTACAGCAATGAAATAAAACCTATAAGCGTCCTAATGTTAATTATTGCTTATTGATATTTTATGACGGTCATTTAAATTTTCCCGGAGAACATTGCGGTGTTAGTTGTTGTTGAGTCGAAATTGTCATTTTAGTGCATGCGTCGAGGCGTTGATATTCAGGAAGGTTGGGGATGTGATGTCTTGCAGCATGCCAAAGATCTTAGCGGTAAAGGCGTGAATCTATATGCATTATTTACGCCTTGATCAACACCAAGGACCTGAGACCTAGGTGAAATTTCGCATAGAACTGTCTGTTGCATTTTATTAAAAGTAAGAAATACAATTTTCAATATTTTTATTCGATTTTTGTTGCACAATTTTTTCTTAATAGGCTCCCTATTTTTCTCTGTCTGTTGTGGATCTCCTGTTTAGGCGGTTTTATCTGCCTAGCTTGTATGCTATCTTTTGTTCAGCCAACCGGATTGCAAATGGGTATTGTGTGCATTCAAGAAATGCTGTATACACACAGGTGATATGCACACAGGCCCTGTATGCGTACACGTGCTCTATGCATGCAAACCCTGTATAAAATCACGTCCTGTATTCATACGGGGAAAACAGTTTAGATACCAGTTCTGTATGCCCATAAGATCATGGGAATCAAACAGGTACACCTCCATGAGTAGTTAAGACGTTGTTCTCATAGCGAAACCTATATTTATGCGCTTACTTTCCCTCTCTTCCTATTTTCATTCATCTATACATATGCACTTACTTGTTGAGATGGACACAGACGCAGCGAAAATTGCCACCGCTCCGTTGCTTTGCTGGAAATATCATACAATTCTAATCATGACTCTCGCAAAATCAAAACACTCGGTATTTCTGTTACTGTAAGTATCTCGTGTGCTTTGCTGACACTACAGAAAGCGTCTCTAATTTTGTCGGCATTAAACCTTTAAATATGCTAAAATGCATTTAAAAAATCAGTTTTCTAACCGAAAAGTTAGAGCTTGACGGAGGATCCTGATTATGCAGGTGCTGCGCGCTTTGCTCCTTGCCTGAAATTTGACAAAGTGATTTTCTGCAGGTATTAGTGGAGCGAAATATTTATAGAAACCATAAGAATGCTAAGAATCACCGACGCCACGTCATGCTGTCGAGAATGCCGCACATGCCGGTTTTGCGGCGAGCTTTCGATCGGTGAGATTATCGCTGGTGAGCTTCTCTCCTCCGCCCTCGGTAAACACCGATAAACCCCAATTCCCCCAGACCGAATGTAAAAAAAACGCGAAAAAAAAAAAATCTGGATGTGTCTTTGATCGAGAGAAACAAAAAATTCACGAAATAAAATCTTTATCTATAGCTTTACTTAGTGTTGACCCGGAATACAGACTAATATTAACTGTCCACGGGGCTTTACCTTGCTTCGGAAGCGCACATCTTATCTCGTTTCGTTATTTTATAGGTGCTAGGATGTTTTCTAAGTATTCAGGTGACGTGTATGTTTCCGGAGGTTGTTGAACCTCGTGTTCTCTTTTCTCAACCACCGATAAACTGCGATTTTCCTTCTAACACTAAAAACTTTGTTCGAAATAACACCAGACATTTCTTGGAAACCCGCATCCCCCGACCCCCCTCCTAGAAACAGTGTTAGAAGTCGCGTACAAGGAAATACACTACAGATACCGAATTACCTGTTTTCTGAAACACGCTCATGCATTGGTTACGTTTCTAAATGTCGAGCGAGTAAAGTCGCTGCGATACTATATTACGCATCGTCTATCGAATTGCAGTACTCTGTACTCGTTACTTTTGATTAATATTGTTTATTGGTAATAAATATGAATTCGCAATCTGTACACAACGACGAAGAAGGGTAAATATTAGTTTTCTGCGCATCCGCTCAAAAGCAGGTGAGCTTTTCTCCTTCACCTTCCGGTTCCGCGGTGAGCCTTTCTCCGGTGAGCTTTTCTTCGGGATTCTTTTGCCGAAGTATGAGAACAATAGTTTTAAGGGAACTTTAGGGTGGAATTTGTAACAGTTTTCGTAAAGATGGCGGCAAGGCAAGTAAACTTATATAAAAAAGTAGAAAACGATTGTATTGATATATATAAAACTCTACATAATTATGTAAATGCAATTATTTAGTGCCGATGTTATCTTTTGAATTAGCGAATTCACATATTCTTCATAAATATGTTTGATCTTGACGTAAGCGTTTTTGTTGAAATGCCATATCTTTGCACAGCTCCACAATCACTGCGAGTAGATATTAATCAGTTCCATGAAGCTTACCGTCAACAGAAAGTAGAAGGCACAGGTCGTCAGTGCTATGGTTCTGCCGTAGCGCATTCGTATATACTGTAAATAAATAACACATAGAGAAATATTAATTTAGTACCCCTAGTGAAGAAATACTCGACAAGAAAGTATCGAGTTCCATGCCACAGAAGAGTAAAATATTAAGTCATAAATTACAATTCATTTGAAAATAATAATTTCAATGCTTTTCTAGGGAGGAAACAAACGTTTAGTAAGGGTTGTGCATTTCTGTGACAGAAATTCTGGTAACTTGTACAAAACTTATTCAAATGCATTGAATATTTCACATACATAATGACAGTTTTCCTCAACCCCCCTTAATACCCAAAATAATGTGTTTTTGTATTGTGTAACTTAAAGAGCCTGCGTTTTGATGCAAATGTACATATGCAGTGCGTAAAGCAAATAATGTATACACTAAAATAAGCATAAAAAGTCTAAATGCAAAACACGCTTTTACTTTTCCTGAACAAGTTGAAAACTTTAATAGTTTGACGTTTGTGTTTAGCGTATAATACTGGGATACTAAGCAATGAAAACCTGTTCACAAAGAGCGCAGCTTTCGAAGATTCATGACGCTCGAGAATATCAGCTATATTTATTCTTAGAAGTCGTACTGCACATTCTGCCATCTCTCTTCCTTTATCTTCTCCTTTATCCTGTGTATTGTATGTAAACATTGTAGTGCGCGGAAATGTATTGAGGTGCACTGCTTTTAGTGCGCGAAAAAGGGTTTGTTTTGTACGCTGAAGCTTTTATTAACACTGTTCTGGCTTTATGTCACAAGTTTTGCACCAACCCCTTCTGAAGGTGGAATTACATATTTATTTTCAGAAATATTTTCCCGCTAAAGAGCAGACACATATTTCCGATGTAAAAATATGTTACCGGATAAACACACGTGTTAAAATTATATATTTTGACCAGGCAAGTAAATATGGACAACCACATGTCCCAAATGTTGAAGTGCATCTGTCCCTTCGAGTGTAGGTCGCAGAGCAGTGGGCTGCGGCCAATACAATTTCATTCTACTGTCGCGTTAGCGTGAACTAGAATGTGTTACTCCAAGTTAATGAAAGTGTTCTTGCTTGATAGTGTCGTAATGAGGTCTTAGGGAAACAAAAGTTACAATTTAGAATTCGTGAATGTTTGGAATAGATGAGGCTTCAAAGCGACACTAATGTGGTCTGTTCGGGGCCGTTATGCGACCTGGGGAATATATAAATCTACTGATTTTCACAATAAGTACTTAACTAAAATGTGTTCGATAACTTTTCAATTAGACAAAATAAGTATATCATAAGAATTAAAAACTTCCTGAGTGTAGTAAAAAACTACTGATTCACTAAATTTGAGAAAATTTGGAGCGTCTGGGAAGCGGGGTGGTGAGCTAAAGTTACCCGTCGTGCAACAGGCGCACGGCTGGCGGTGAAAAAACACAGATATTGAATACGTTTAGATGCTTTTTGAGACCTATAGATCCCAGGCACACAACGGGACCTTTCCAAAATTCACTGATTTAGTAGTTTCTGATGACGCTCAGAAAATGCCGAAATGAAACACTTCTTTCATTTTCAGTAGTTAAAAGTTAATAGGCAAACTTTAGTTAATTATCTAACTTATCGCGACAATTATCCCCTATAACTTGTACCCCTGGCTGAATAACCCACCGGTACACACCACATCAATGTTTCATTTACCACTTTTGTTTGTTTCGATAAATTGTTTCGGCATAAAATCATACACTTCATACGAGGTGTTCTTTACGCTTTCCATATATTTTTTTTATTTATGAAAGTTACAGTAACGGGGTTTGTGCAGGTGAATTATCCGGCCTGGCGTTCACAGCACAGGTGGGTGGCCGCCATTACTTGGATAATAAACTAAAGTCTGACAATTAACTTTTTGTTTCATAAAAAGTACTCGAGTGAAAATGAATGACAATCTGCGCATTATCTTTTTTTTTAATATTGAAAAATAAACCAGTGCAACGGGCTCAAGACTGGGGGTGATACACGCGGATAGAAGGCGCGCATCGGTGCTATTAAACGTCTTGTCTCAAAGTCAGCCTTGCGCCTGTTCCACAAGTGATAACTTAGCGCCCCACCGCGTCTCTCACCGCATGTTTCTAAATGTATTCATTTAACGCTTTCCCGTGACGTCCAGCTTGTTTGTTATCGGTACTATATGCTGTTTTGCAAAATATGAAAGGTTAATTAACACATATTAGTTTATCATCGAACTTATAGTGAAAATTATTCATAATATTTCTTGTTTCTTTATAACTCACCTGCATATACCGCATTGAGTAGATTTTCACGGATTCCGAAAGAATGATATAAAGCATAAAATAACACCCAGCCGTGTTATATAAACTATCTAAGTTTCCGCAATGAGGGCCGGATCACAGAGGACCTGCTCTTTTTTAAAAGGTAAGACTAAGTAGGGTGACACGTTAGGAGTTCAGGGGAAATAATCTCTCCTCTTTCCACTTGAACAGAGCTTACACAGGAGAGGAGATGACCTCCTCTCCAGCGTTCACTATTTTAAAGTGGAAAGAGTTCTGATGAGCTTTCCCTGAACACTTAACCGGCGACAATAGCATCATTATCTCGTCGTGGGAAACTTCGCTGAGCAGGTAAATACATTTGTTTATCGCTTTTTTGTCGTAATATCAAAAAATTGTTCCGAGCAGTAACCTAGCAATATTAGTGGACACCTAGAACGGGTGTTTTTGTCAAGAACAATATCGTTGTTATGATGTAGATACCAACAAGAAAGAAGGAGACGGAAAAGAAAGCTTGCTCGAGGCATAGATGAAAGAATGAGCGCACAGTTGGAATGAAGCGATTTGTGCAAAATAGCGAGGGGCCGGTAGCCAGGACTCGGAGCTTGTGCGAAGGACCCAAACAAGAAATGGTGCGTAAGTCGCGCGCCAACGGGCCTTCCGTTCGGACTAAGCCTGATTACGGCGCCTGGAGCGCGTCGGCGACTGATGTGCTTATCGCGTCCTCAAAAGTGAATCCTCCATTTCCGCCCGAGGAAGTCATAAAAGTGTAACGCTGTTTGTTGCCTTCCGCAAACCCTGGCGATGGCACATAAGCCAAGGATGACGCGGCAGACACCTGTTCTGCTGGAGGTCGTTGTGCAGCGGGACAATCAGCGGAAACCAATGTCAGACACACGAGCTGAACCCACGATGACAGCGACAATTGAGTCCGTCCTCGTCTTTTTCTCCAGCACGTTTGGCACCAACCGCCAGGGTCGTGACGTCCGGCAGCATGACACTCCAGCTTATGTTGGGTCAGTTGTTGCCACTTTGGGATAACTATCGTTGTATGCGGAGCGGAAGTTCGTCTACGTCTTCCACCGGCTGCGATGATGTCAGAAAGCCAAGCTCTCATTGGCCGATTAAAAAAAAATAGTGGGTAGACCTCAAGGCATCTAGCATTGAGGTCTACCCACTATCGTTTCATTCAATGCCAATCAGAACTCGGCGTTGTTCTGACGTGACCGCAACCCCTGCGCAAGAAGCAAACGACTTGCTCTCCGCATAGGCGGGTTAGGTCGCTATGCACTCCAGTCGAAGACACAACCCAGGTACCGAAAGGCCCGTTGTTGTGCTAGATGAGCCGCTTCGCAAGAGCTTCCGCCATTTTTTGTGCGGCCGAATAATTCTACACTCATATCTAATGATGCCTCTGCCCCTGCGAAGACAGAAATGCGACAGACCATATACCATAGACCATGAATCCCACAAGGATCCACGGGGCGTCCCATGAACCTCCCTCTTGGGATCCAGAGTGGGCCTACGGTACCCCACATGTCCCCCGGGAGCATTATTCCGTTCGGGGTCATGTAATCATTGACCGTACGAGTATGCCTCAGTTTCCCCGTGTGCCTATGGAAATATTGTCACCATTTTGACAACTATTGAAATGTGCATGCATTGAGTGACGAATGAAACGCCTCGAGCAATACCATCAGAAATTGCGCCCTTGAAGTGTACGAAATGAAGCCACAAACGGTGCACATTTCTATACAATTCCTGTTTACCAGGTGATCGGGGTACCTAGGAAGCTTGAACCGGCGACAGACACCTATTCCGGCGAGCATGTTTGGAATTCACCATAAAATTTAATATTATGAGCAAGAAATGTCCACGCCTCTTATAACGGTGTTCTTTATATACGATTGAAAAGTAAGTTAGTGGTGAAGTATTGCAAACCCTAAGCTTATCTATCACGCCTTAAATAGCAATCATCGGTGATTTGGTATTAAATTAAAATTATCTATGTTAAATGTTCAAAACGTGCAATATAGTATATTTTTTACATACGCGTAAAATGAAATTTTGGGAATTGCACCGGCAGTCCGGGTAGGGCATGACCCAGGCCTTGCCCCAGTAGAGCCCACGGCTGGGCTAACGTTGGCACCGTATAGTCGAGGTGGGACTTACGGGGAGATTGTGCGGGCAGCCGAAGTAGGGTATGCCCAATTCCGCACACGTATAACCAAGGTGGAACCCGTGGAGGCATTCCGCAAGCAGTCCGATTTGGGCAATCCCATGTCCCCTTACATCCGAGATGGAACCTATGGAGCATTTCACAGCAGCCCAAGTTGGCCGACGCTGTGCCGCGTGGAGCCCACCTTTGCACTAAAAACGCACCTCGTATGTAATGTTTTAACAAATTGCCCCTCGCCTATAGTCATTCACAACATAAGAACATCCATGGCTTAGGCATGGATGTCCTAAGGTAGTCCCGTCTCTTTTGCAAAACTTTTTCATTAGATAACAAGATAGCGTTTTGTCGAATTTTCTAGAATCTACACCGTTTCTATTAGATGAACACTGGTTCCATAGAAAGTGATCGACATTGTCACAGATATAACGCGCGGTCTAAAACTATGCTACAGTAAAGGATAGTTATGGTCAAGTCGATGCACTTTTCTCAGATTTACCAAAGACGTTTGACATGGTTTTGCATGCTATGTTATTTGATATCCTGAAGCAGGTTCTAGATAATGACTTCCTCCTTCAATGGTTCGACTCTTACCTTACCAAGCAGAAACAGTTGGTGTCTGTAGGCAAAGCAAATTCATTGGATTACCCGTTCTACCTGAAGTAACCCAAGGCTCAGTACTAGGATGATTGCTTTGTAGTTTTTATTATTAATCTGTAGTAGACAAACTTTTGATGCAGTGTTAACTTTTCGCAGATGACTGTATACTGGTTTTTAAAAAGCTTACGTTTCTGATCATAAATGATTTAATCACAGCCTTCAAATTATATTTTTGTTGTGTCAAAAGTAGGAAATGAATTTCAGTGTAAAGAAATGCGTGCAAACGACAATAACGTTGAAGAGGGTGCCACTTCTCCTCCCCCCCCCCCCCAACACACACGATCAACTCAAACGCTTTATCTGTAGTCAGTGAATACGAGTATCTAGGTGTTACAAGTACCTTTATTCTAAAATGAACTTAGATCATATATTTATTAGGGACAAGAAAAATAACAATATTTGCCTAGTCCAATTTTCAAGCCGACGCTGTTGTGTTGAAATTGTTTGCGATTGTTTCAATATAATTAACCAACTTCTAGCTTTATTCGGTTGTGTTAAATACTATCCCCCACCCGACCCCGAAAATCGTACGACCCGTAGTACGTCTAGTTTCGTTCACCATGCCTTATTCTTCAGGAGCCCTTGCAGCTTTGGCTAAAATGTACGCTGGACAAGACGCTCGGATGTTAGAACTCCAATCAATTAAAACTAGCAATTTAGTGATACATAAAAAAGTCGGTGACCTCTTAAATATGATAGCGCGTGTAGAAACAAAGCTTTTCACCCTTCTTATTGTCCGTGACGAAGTTCGCAGTATGAATACGATGGATGTCTAGGCCGCGAACGAACTTGTAGATTTGATGGCTCGTGTTGATTCTGCTGAAAATCAATCCCGTCGAAACAATCCCCTTTTCTTCATTTTGAAATGCAATACCACGGAATCTTGGAAGGAATCGAAAAACTTAATGTTTGAATACTGCTGTCGACATCTTGATATTAAGATTTATCTGAATTTTATCGAGCGCTTTCATCGAATTGTCAAATTTTGTCGTGAAAAATGTCGTGTAATATTTGTTTTAGCGTTCGAAAAAAGATACCTTATTCTGTCAAAGGGATTCCAATTTAAAAACACTCATTACAGCGTGTGTGAATACTTCTCTCCTGAAATCCGTCTGGCCCAGAGGCAACTCCTTTCAGTACGTCAAGATACTACAACCATTAAGGCGACTACGAACCAAAGCCCATTGAATCTATCTGTTCTTTATACTAATACCAACCAATGTATAGCAACAGACCAAAATGTGAAGAATTATGCAGTCGAACTTCCTCTTACTTATCGTCCTCACAGAAACTGGTACTTTTTCTTGGAATTGACGATGCAGAGGTATTTCAGGTTACTTTCGGTTAAAAACCTTTCCGTAGACAGGAGATTATGTCGCGGAGGAGAGGGGGTGGGGGCGTGTTAATAGCAGCTGAACAGAATATTTCCTGCAACCTTATTAATATGGCATCATCCTTGGAAATGCTCAAGTTATGTTGCAGCTCTGATACTTCTACCGTCCCCCTGACGCAGGGGGGGGGGGGGGGGGGGCAGAGATTCACTAAAAAGTATTCGGGAATACAAAAACTGAAATACACGTGTTTTAAGGTCCAACATACAGACACTGAGAAACATTTGTCTTTTATGCACCGGGATATCTCTGAGATAATTCTGCAAAACCGGCGTAAAAGTATTCCGGATTACAGATTCAGATCCTTATAGAAATACATTTGTTCCCGAACGGCGCTAGGTGGGGAGGGTGTAGTTCGTGGCGAATGCGAGTGCTAATTTATGCTTCTGCTCTTTTTTTGTACCATTTTATACTCTTCGCCTTACCTCTAACTCTATATTTATCATTAATGCCGCGAAAGAAGACATGTCACCCCCGTTGAACCACATAGTTACAGAACGGCAAAGACTGCGTGCCAAGCTTGACAAAAGGTGTCTGCCTGAATATAACCCTGCTTAGCGGTGAGGGCGTCTCCCAGATTACCGTATTATAAGCTTCTGAGTCATCCATAGTGTCGAGAGATTCGACAAAAGGACCATACTTATTATTCACTGAACTCTTTTACAGCGGTCTGCCTGCTGGATGGTAGGAGTGGATGGCTTTGTGAGGGGAGCTTATTATGTTATTCTTGCCCGTAAACTTTTTAAACCACAGTTTTGAATGTCGGTGATTGAGATAAATCATGTTATAGGTTGGGTTTATATTTTAAATTACGAAGCAACTTGCACTAAACATAGGTTTGTACCTTCCAAATTTATCTTAAAAACGACTACAAATATAATGAGATGCCTAAGTCAGGCAACCTGTCGCTATACTACTTATACATCTTAAATGTATTTCAATACTGATATACAAACATATATTTCGAATGTATCTCGATACAGAGATACAGGTACTCGAAAGTATTGATAAGACACTATCGCGATAAATTTATATCGCGATACCGCCCAGCCCTGCCCTTAGGTTATGTTACTTCACTCCTCGCAGCGATATCGCCTTCCCATCATACATCGATGCCTGGCTATCATTTTTTACTAATAAATTCCTTCGATCCAAGCGTTTTCTCTTTGGTCACTTCAAATACCCGGGTATTCAGAGGTCAGATTATTAGCACTATCAGCTGCCTACACTAATTAAAAAAAGTGTCTGTGAGGTCCACTTGGATTTCCTGTGAGGGCCTGAGAGGTTTTTTAGGATATCCTGAAATGTCTTATGGGCCTACCAGGCTCCTCTAGTAGGTCTGTTTTACCAATCAAGGCATCTTTCTGAGACGTGCGCGTTCCTTCAGGGTCATTCTAAAAGATCTGTGTGGCCTGTCAGGGCCGTTCTAAAGGGTCTGTCAGGAATTTATCCGAAGACGGTAGTGCGTAAACGTGTTGTGTTCATCGGCAGCCCGCTTAGGTGACGCGAGTGCGTAAACCTGTTGTATCGCTCTTTATATTGGTTCATTGTGTAGACGCAGTTGCAAGCGAATATTGCCTTGATCGAGACTCATTGAGTGCAAGCGACGCCCATATATTGTCACCCATTGAGAACAGATTGAAGTCTCTCGAGCTAGCTTTATCGAACGATCTCGCCCCAGGAATTCGGCGGTGCGAGTTGGCCATCCAGCGGCCCAGCAGCCCGCCCAACAACTAAGTAAGCCAAGCCGGTCCAAAATAAGATATGCGACGGACAGCAGACGGACTTATACGTATTGCTTCTTTTTACTTACATTTCCTAGCACCGTCTGCGTGTATACCGCGTTTCAATATTTACGAATTCAAGTCCCACCAGCGCTTGGTTGTTGCATCTGAAACGGTGCGCTGAAAATGCCATTTATCGAGAAGTTGCCGGCATAAGATCGCGACTTCCAAACGTGTCTTCGGGCTGCCGAAGCGAATCCCGGCCGTACCCCTGCACTATGAAGATCTCTCCTTATCTTTGGGAGAGAAGGTTTGTGACCACGCAGACCACGGCATCCGGAATATGGAATGCCCCGAAAGCAAAGTAGTCTGGTTTTACCAGCGCTAGACAGGGAGCGGCGCCATGAAATTGGAGTCGCCGTGACATCCCCGCGTCCGGATTGGTCGATTTGCTGCCGGTGGCAGCGATCATAGGTCGGCGGGAAAGTCTTTTTTCGTGTTGGCTGTTGACGCTCGGTGAGCTCGTGTGAAGGCGCTGTCTGCGCGATGGAAGTCTGTGCACAGTGCTGCCAACCTTAGGGATGTTCCCCTAGGTCTAGGGATTTCCATAATCGTTTAGGGGCAAAGGGAAATTTGTTCAAATCTAGGGATTGTTTTTTAATGGGTTTCAGAGGGCTTTAGAGACACGTTCCTTTCCTTTTTCCTCCTCGTGCCGGCCGAGTGCAGCGGGAAAAAGGCTTCTTTGTATATTGCCGGGGCTGCAGAGATAATCTCCAGTGGTAACAACAGCGATTTTGGGGGGCCACACAAGGCCAAAGTAACAAAGTTTAATTATGAAAAAAGGTTTTAACGAAGCAAATTTAACCTTTAAATGTCCAACCAACCACAGGAATCTATTCTTAAAGGGGCCCTGCAAGGAATTTTTTACTGGTTTTTATTTTGCACCAAGCCTGAGCGCACTGAACTGAACTTAATAAAACTTTTCTTTTTTCGAATTTCGCTTTATTTTAAAAGTGATAGGCAAATTAAAATCACAAAAACACACAAAAATAACCTCCTTGATGACGTCCTTGATCGCTTGAGTAGTCGTGATCTAGAGGAGGGGTAGTGAGCACAGCGAGCGCTCACGGCTGCCGCACTCCGTGTCGACGGCTCGAGAGGGCGCCACTAAAGCATGTTCAGGATAGGCTGTATGAAGCGGGCAGCCAGGGCGGCTCGCTTTGCATCTGCTGCGCGATTAAGCACTAATTCGGCATGACACTTCATTGGCCAGAAACGGAAGCAAACACGGGGTAAAGATCAGTTCAGAACGGGAGCTACTTCGCGCTGCCATACCGCAAACGGTCAAACCGCAAGCCAAACCTTCGGGCCGAAGGCCTTCGAAACGCTTGGAACCGGTCGGATCCTCGAGCGCAGCGCCGCCTTGTACATCCGGCACCTTTTTACTCTCGCCGCTTGTCGGTGTCTGATCCCACAATCCCTTGTAGTATGCGCCGCCTTTTCCACCGCCTTGGTGGCGGGTATGTCGACGGGTTATTTCTTGTTTCCTTACTTTATAAACTGGATCTGTTTCTTTTCCGATCTAAAATACTAAACAAAAACTACTCTTATAAATTATTTAAACGGTTCCCGCCACTTATATTTTGCGTTTCAACTAAAAAGAAGCTTTTAGCGGCGCTGACCAGTAGTAAGGACAGGACCAAAGACTTCACATATCGCGCGCTTTCGGCGCCGCGGGTCGCCGCCGTAGGTGAAGGATGTTTCCGCGTCGTCCGGTTAAAATATGACGCATTGATATTTAGTTACTCTCTCCGTGCCCGCTGGCTTGCCCGAACCCCTTGAGACGTGGAAACCGCAAAAAAAAAGGTAGATGCTTAATTATGATTGCAGGGCCCCTTTAAGCTAGTCCACAACGATAATCTCGATATTGACGCAAATTAACACATTTTGTGAACATATAGGAAGATATAGGGAATTCTCCGATAAATGTCGGGGAAGAAATGACCGCGGAGGTTGGCAACATTGTCTGTGCATTTCTGCGTAAAAAATACAGATAAAAATCGGTAATAAATTCACTTGAAAAAAGAGAGAGAGGGGGGCTGTTATAACAAAATTCATACAATTGTTTTCAAAAAAGAAGGGATGACGAAATGTTAGGCTAGGTGGCGCAAGCTGCCGCCCGATACAAAGTGTATGGCCATTACCATCCATCCATCCATCCGTCGACTGTCCTCGGCAGGTTCTTCGGGAGTCTGGGCGGCATGGGGCTGTTTTCGATATCTGGGTGCTGCACACGGATGGTCCTACTCACTTGGAGTCGTGCGTCCGAGAACGCAGCCACGCTGAAGGTCGGACAAGCGTCGTCACCCTGGGCCGAAGCCGCCAAGCGATCCGCCTCCTCATTCCCTCGAATACCGCAGTGGGCCGGCAGCCACTGAAAGGTATTTCTCCATTCCTGATGCTGCAACATCATCGCCTCGTTCGCCAATTCTCCGGTGAACGGTGGTGCACGCTCCAGGTTTGCGAGCTCGGTCAGTGCCGCCTTCGAGTCGCTCAGGATTACTAGGCGTTCGGGCGCACTCTCTTCTTCAGTCAAGGACAGTGCCCGGCGAAGCGCCGCCAGCTCGGCTATCGCCGAGCGTGCATAGGAAAGACGCTCCTCTGCTCGTGCTCCGAAGTCTGTCAACACCATGCTGTGGCTGTTACTGTGCGTGCGTCGTGGTCGACGAACTCGTCCGTGTAGCATCGCGCCCATCCCTTGAAGCGCTCTTTGTGTTTCGGACCCTCGAGGTCGGTGTTGAGTTCCACTCCGAGCGGTGCATCTGTTCCGTTTTGTTAGTTGCACTACCTTACGTCTCAGAAATTTACCCAGCGGCATTGTGAGTACCTCGAAATATATATACATATATTTTTGCGACAAACAACTCTGGTAGTCCCAATTTGGTCTGGTCACTTGTCTGCAGCTGCTTGCGCACGGGTTTGAGTAAACGCTTTACATACATTTTGATTTGTCACGGCTTTCCGGAAAGCTGCATTTCAAAGGTATGTTGGCTAAGGGGTTAGGCCGAAGGGCTATTGTCTAAAGTCTTCAAGTCTGGAGTCTTGAAGTCTAAAGTCTTGAAGTATGAAGGGCTAAAGTTTTAAGTGCCGAAGTGTGAAGTCTTGAAGGTCTAGTAGGGTCCCATAACACATCAGAGCTGAAAGGTCTGTTTTCAATAGGGTATCCAACGGAATGCCTTGAATTCTTTGAGGTTTGCCATAAATGTAATCTCTCGCAGGTCGTGAATGAGCCCAGTGGAGCCACAGCGCGTTCATCCAACATACTGAATCTGATCCTGACATCTGAGCCTCATAGCTTAACATCTATCACAATCCTTCGCAAAATCAGTGATCATAAAGTGATTCACGCCAACTTTAACTTCCCTCTTCAAATTCGAACCAATAGCAGCAAAATAAACGCTACGGCCAAGGTAATTTAGATCACATTAACACATAATTGCGGGATTTTCTTCCAGTGTTTCAGAGTGATTTGTGGGATCATTTTTTTAACGAAAACAGTGAACTCTTCAGAAACAAAATGTTGCCACTTGTCGAGCCTTACGCACCCGTCACGTCCATCGCTAAGTATAAAAATATTTCACATTCACCATGGGTTCAAACCAAACTTAAGCGCTTGAATAACAAATAGCAGGGTTCGTTTAGCAAGACTCGGTTGTCGGGAACAGCTAAATTATAGCAGATGTGTTAAAAAAGGACGTTTCCAGAGATGCTATTTAAATACTAAGCGACGTATTTTTTTTGTATTTAACTCTCTCTAATTTTTAAAGAGAAGCACAGAAAGTTTTGGAAAACGCCGAGTCTCAAAATCTGATACTGCAGTAGTCCTCCCGGACAAATGTGGTGCTTGTGCGGAAGACAACCAGTACACCAACATTTTAATGCGAATGCATTAACTGTCTCATAGAGCGAGCTGAAGTCACCAGTTTGAAGCTCGAAAACTGTACCTAGTTTCCGGGATCGCCTTCGGTTGCATTGCCTGGCGCGTGTCAACGGGGCTCCCATTGGCCGCTGCGCACGTCAGTTTTCACGACCGCTTACCCCATGGCGCTGCGTGTCCATCAGCGCTCCGTTAACACGGAGCGTCCAAGGTAACCAGGGGAGCACGCGCTCTGACCCGGTGACGAAAAATACGCAGCAGACAATAAAGGGATCGGACGAGCAGCTTGCATGCTTTCGAATTAACAACTCATAAGAAGTGCTTAGGTGTACCTGGAGCTTTTTTTAGCAAAACATTATGTTTCATATTCAACAAATAAGAACCTTAACTCACTACCATCTCTAGTTTGCGCACATAATTCAGCAATTCATCTCACAACTTTTAGTCTTTCTTGCATTGCTAAAATAATCGATTTCATAAAACTCTCTTCCTCTATAGGTATTGACGAAATAAATTCTAAGGTTCTCAAATCCACCGAAAGCCTTTCCATTATTTTGTTGTGAATAATCATTTTCAATTGCTTCGCGTGTGACGTCTTCCAAAAGATTTGACTTGAAAATTCAGAAGGGTCATTCCAATCTTCAAAAAGGAGGACCTGTGCTCATCTGACAACTATCAACCTATTTAATTAACTTGCGTATTATGAGAAATTATAGAACGTATAATATGTTACCATCTCACGCGTTTTTTAGACACCAATAGCTGCATTTATCTGTCACAACATGAATTCAAAAAAGTTCTTCATGCGAAACTCAATTTGCTACACTCGCGCATTACTTACCTATAACCCTCGATGAACATTCAAACAGACGTCATTTTTCTAGATTTCGCTAAAGCATTTGACAACATTCTCCATTGACATCTAATGCTTAAACTTTCCCAACTTAGCTTTGACTGTCAGGTAAGACACTGGGTTGCCAATTTTTTGCAAGATAGGAAACAGTTTTTACACACCAAAAAACACTAATCTAATTACGCAGCCGTCACCTCCGGCGTTCTTCGGGGCACGGTTTCTGGGCCCGCTTCTTTTACAGATTTTTATTACTGACTTGCCTCCTTCTGTTTACCCCAATATCCGCCTGTTTGCCGACGATTGTGTTGTGTATCGTGACGTTAGTAATGAGACAGATTCGGTATCACTTAAGAATGATCTCAAAGTTATTCATACATGGCGCAAACTCTTGCAAATGGCATTAAACATTAGTAAGTGTACCATAGTTTTATTTCATCTACGTTCTAACTTCTCATGACTACAACTATGCTCTCCACGGTTCCATCATTTCATCAATATCCCGTTATAAATACTTAGGGGTACACTTCTCTAGCAAGCTATCTTGGGCATTGCATGTTATCCATATCATCTCCGAATCTAGTCGGTTACTGGAACGACTAAAGCGTCACCACAGATTTGTACCATCAAACTTAAAACTTGCAGCCTACAAAACACTCATCCGACCAAATGTAGAGTATGCTGTCACCTTATGGGACCCACTTCAGGTTTACGTTACCCATCAACAAGAATCAGTTCAAAATCGCGCAGTAAGGTTCATATTTTCTAGTTATTCATACGAAATAAGTATCACGGGTTTCAAATAACGCGCAAACTACTGGGTGATTCAAGGAGAGGCCAGGCTCTTGAAATCGACCGCAAAATTCGGTTTCTTAGCCTATCGCGCTACGATTTTGCGCAGCGTAGCCCACAGATGATGCATTTGTTTTGTAAAATTTGCAAAGAGCGAACTTTCCCGAGGAAAAAGTAAAGAAATAAAAAGGCTTAGCTCCTATGGAAACGCAGCGACGCCACCGGTCTTCAAACAACACGGCGCCGTTTCGCACGGGAGACAAGAGGTGGCGCAACGAACGCCGCCAGCGAACGAGAATAGGTCGCCGAGAACCTGCGTATTTAGCAGACGATCTTTTCGACTCAAAAGCGGCGCGCGTTCCGCAGGCGGCGACTGTCGCAGAAACAAAAACAGGCGTGGTAACAACAAGCAACTGCAGTTCCTTGTCTGCTAAAGACGCCGGCTTTCGGCGGCGTATGCTCGTTCGTTGGCGGCAGTTGGCGTCACGACCGCTGGCGCCATCTCTTGTCTCCCGTGCGAAACGGCGCCGTGTTGTTTGAAGACCGGTGACTTCGCTGCGTTTCCATAGGAGCTAAGCCTTTTTTTTCTTTACTTTTTCCTCAGGTAAGTTCTCTCTTCGCAAATTTTACAAAAAAAAAAATGCACCATCTGTGGGCAACGCTGCTCAAAATCGTAGAGCCATAGGTTAAGAAACCGAATTTCGCGGTCGATTTAAAGAGCCTGGCCTCTCCTTGAATCACCCAGTAGATGGTTCATCACTTCCACGAAATGTGTTTTACACTATCACTTAGTCACAATTTGTATTAACGTGATAGCGTTAACAAGGTCGGTGTCGTAAGACATCCGGCGTCGGTGGCTTGTCGGGAAATTCTTCATTGATCGATAGGGTCATGATGTCAAGGCAACGTGACCTCGCGCGTGAATAGCAAATAACCCACAACCCTGATGTGAAGCCTAACGTCACGCTGAAATCAATGCGATCAAAACGTGAGATGTAATGTGAATTAGAAGTCGTCGCATGTCTCAAATGATTCCAGTTACAAAGTAATTAATTTGCCTTAAAAAAAACATTTGAAGAATTTTAAGTGGGATTCCTACCCATGGCTCTCGGTTGCGAGCCAGACACGCAACTGACTAGGCCACGCAAGGCACATTTGTCGTATTCCATTCTTAAAGGCGAAGCTTAAGCGTCTTCCAAGTTTTTATCATTTCCAAACTAAATTCGCTCCATATCAGGCTATCTCTGCGCATTTCCTATCGTGCAAGTAATGAATTTAATATAGTGCGCCCCGACACGTAAACAGTGACCTCGTCCGCTTCATTTTTTCCGCTCGCAGCTAAAGACTCTAATAAGCTTCCCCACAGCATTGTATCTTTATCCAACCCAATACACTTCAAAGAAAGTCGAGCAAACCCACGCTCACTGCTGCTTCATAGTCAACAAAAAGCGTTTTCACGTTTTTACAGTGTCGTATTCGGTTTTGTTTTATTTTATCTGCCCATGTAAAGTTTCTTCTGTCATTCTTTCTCATATTTTTTGTGCTCGCATTTGTTTTCAACAGCCACGATTGTTTTTACCTACTGCAATACCGTCCCTCAGGTGGTCTTAAAGGTTAAATGAATAAAAATAAAAATTTCTTATATCATAACTTTTGAAAATCGATAAAATATGTCGTTCAGCGCTATACTCCGCTTCACTCAAAGTCCAAGCGCAGCCGATACTATGATCCAATGGAGCCAATCAGTGAGCGTCGAAAATACCTCTTCACACCCCTACTCCTTTTTGTGTTTTTGTACCTTTGCTATCATCAGCTAAAATAATCCCGCACCAACGAGGTAGAGGGGCTTAGAGTAAAGAACCGGAAGTTCGAAAGGCCCCCCCCCCCCCCCCGGTGGCCGCCATGTTGTAGGCAAAAGTGACTACTCGTCACGAGATCTCACACGAGCCGTGACGTCACAGGTAAGATGCGAGTTTGTTCGGTGCGCGGTAGTCGTTGTGTGCCGCTGCTTTCCGACAATTTCAGGCTTTTGCGTGCACCCTGACGCAGGTATAACGTAAAGCTATGAAGGAATCAGACTTTATACCGTTTTCGCGCAAGATCGCTCTGGATAATAGCACCTGTGAGACAGCATCAGTCGTATCGCCTTAGTGGTGCCCGGATTCCCGGATGTGTTCGAGAATCGACTGGAATTTTAGAGCTTTCAATATGAAATTTGCGCCTTCTCCTAGATTTGTTTGAATGTTTGAGAATCAGTGTGAAATGTGTGCGTCGTACGTAATGTCTAGGTGAAATTGTTTCAGCTCTAGGTAACCGCTTAATCGCAGCAGCATTTAGCGAGGAAGCTCCTGCAATCTTTACGTTTAGTACTAATCAACGATTTTACGAAATAACTCTTATGGTAAAATGTTCGAATGTTTCTCGCTTCGTTTGAATGTTGGAATGTTCGGGAAACAAAGCGGAAGGTATAAGTCGCGTGTAGAGCATAGGGGAAGTTGCTTTAGCCCTAGGTCACCGAAGAACCACAACATCTTTTTGCGAGGAAGCTCCTGCAATCTTTAACCCTTTGTACTAATTGACGATTTTACAAATTGGCAGTTCTGAAGATTTTGATATAACTTGATTTCATTTCAGTAGCTTAACCTCGATTGAACTACTTTATTTGTTTTTAAAGTGATATGTTGGTGTTTGGTTCTGTGACGTGCACGCAAACTCTTGCAAAGAATTCGAACCAGTTATCCGGAAAACAACGTTCATTACTAACATTCTTAAAACAGTTGATTCATGCGCTTGAAACTCAGAACACTGCTAGCAAGTCTTCACCTTTTTAGTGAACAGTGTACAAATTCATGCATCTGACCTCTCAGGAATTAGTAGGCTCTTGATTCTGCCAATCGGTATCAATGGTCCACACTAACCTCCATGATTAGACTCCTCTTAAATGGTTGTCTAATCCAGTGGTTCTCAAATGCGGGTCCGCGGACCCCTTGGGGTCCGCGAAGGCATTCTAGGGGTCCGCGAAGTCCTGCCTCATCAGCCAAGCCCGGCAATAAAAGCTGTTTTTTTTTCAGGTCGAGAAAAAATGTTTTAGTTTTTTGGCGAGTTTCCTCATGTGGAATGTCAATAAGAAGGGTCTACTTTACACTAGCCTTTAGTTAAATTCATTTATTAAATCATTATTATATTTAACCTATACCTTTCCCCTCCCCTCACCTCCATCATCTCTGCCGATCCACAAGGGGCCCGAGAAACATCGATGGTTGAGAACCACTGGTTTAATCCATCATTATAATTTCTAGAATCTTGAAAAAATGCCGCCCTACTCCTTAAAGATACAGAGATAGCATCACTCATTTCAACAATACGTTAAATTTAATGGAACTCGGAAATGAAAGATTAACTGCACATTTTTCTTTTTCTGGATTTATTGCAGCAATAATTGTTTTCGCCAAGAGGGTGTTGTACCAATCGGTCGCTTATTTACTTGTTCTAATTAACTGGTCAAAATAAGTTGTATTTCAGTTCGTCCCTTGCCCGAAGAAGCAGTCTTGTTGCAAAATGCTGACTACCATTCCTTTCAGTCTCTTCAATATCCTTTTTGCAAACGTGTATGCTGCCTATACTTCCTTTCACCGTAACTTGGCAAAGGCCAACTGCATAGGCCCCTTCGATAGGCCCCTTCGAGCCTATCAAAGAGACGGAGTGAAGGTATGTGTCAAATCTCTGCAGAAGGAGAGCACTTCGATGATGTGTTTTCACATGCCTATCTCCAACGTGCACATTGGCTCACTCGGACTGTAGCAATGGCCATTTTCCAAATTGTGATTAAATTAATTACAGTAGCTACTACGTTAAGTACCAAGGCCTTCATACTTTAGGCATTTGTTCAACATTATTATTATGTCAGCAATCACTGTGAACTCTGCTCAGCGCCTATTGGGCTCGAGTGCCGCATTAGCATTCGACGGGAACTGGGGCCCATTCACATGCTTTACTCCAAAAAACAAATGGTGACAGTCAGTGTTGCTTGATTGGGTTTTGTCTAGTGTGTAACATGTATACAAAATGCCCTCCTAGATAAGAATGCATCAACACAGACTATTAAACTAGGTGCTCAGAGGTTTGTTTATCTTTGTAATGGACATTTTACTGAAATAATTAGTTCTTACGAATGGAATATTTATTTTCAGTAACTGGGTCCCTTTTGTGCTTAATAATGTCAGTGGGCTATGATGTTATCATCGTGAGTGTAGTCTCAAGTATCTTCTCTGCATTGCCTACAAATGCCCTCGGAAGGAATAAATGAATAAATAACATTATAACATTTTCACATCACTGTTGTTAGTTTTCGGATACAGCACAAGTTCGGGAGAGGTGGAAGGAGTGCAGCCACATGCAGCAAGTCTGCCAGTCTGGTTTGTCCCATTTATTAATGTTGAGGGTTCAGAGATACAAGTGTCCTCAAAAGCTCCACCGCATGCAGTGAACAGAATTCTTGGTGTGTAGAGTCTGAAGGCGTAAAGGCAGAAGTGTGAATATAATGCATACTTGGTTAGTGTATGAATAAAGTTTTTCCCCCTTGATTAAATAATTTTTATTCTTATTAAACGGTTCTTTGCCTCATAGGAACTAGTGTTACTTGTGCCACCCCTTACGGACCATAAAGCCCGACCGCGAGTGTGTCTCGCATTTCGGTTTCGGCGCTTGCTTAGCGCAAGCTGTCAGATGGCTAAACCATTCCTGTTGCTCTATTTACCTTGACCACTTTGCTCGTTTGTTTTGGTGTTCAACAAAAAAAAAAAAGAATGCTTCATTTAGTAAAAAAAGAGCAGCCTCTTGTGAGCATTTATCCTTAAACAACATAGCTATGGCATGGAGGTCCGCTTTAGCCGACAAAGAGATACAAAGCGTTTTTATGATAGGAATAATACTCAGGCATATGTGACGACGAATCCTTTGACCTTTTAAATATTTAGGACCCGTACGATAGTTTGATGGGCAGTGACATGAGTGATGAAAGCAATGTGAATAATGCAAGCATTCCGTCAACCTCGTCCTCTGCACGTCAGTGGGACTCCCATCAGAAGTCCTAATTTAGAACAAGATATGACAGCTGAAAGTCAAGGAAATATTTTTTTTTCTTATCTTAATGCAAATCGCCTTTTGAAAATAAAAGTTTCCTGTATGTTCTATGAGGAAAAAAATTAGTAGGCTAGGGGTTAACGAGTTCTTTCTGTGTCAGTCTCGTGTCAAGCGTTCAGTTGTAGTACCTGTGCTGTTGTCGGGTAAAGCTCCTGGCATGTCGATGTTCAGTTTTTTTGAGTGGCAACTTTGGCTGATTGATGGCGTCTTGTGATCACACGTCATGTGCCGCCACTGACATCTGATGCACTAAAGCTGCAGGGCTGGCTTCTAATCCCCAAATTTTCCTGGTACTTTTCAGCGTTAATGTAGCCAGTTCCGTCATGCATAACTTACGTGGCTGAGCCTTTTGCTGTACAGTTGACTCGACGACTGGCAACAATGTTTGTTTGCTATCCAAGCTACTTCATTTCTATTCCGCAATGGCGATTTTTTCTGCATGCCGCGACCGCTGCAACTTGTGCAAGTCGTGCGGCAAAGCGAAGTCGGGTGACGCTTGGTGTCGAGTTTTTGAAAACAACCAACCGTTCAATAATTTCTTCGAGTCACTCAGTGGAATTCTCTCTCAAAGTTGGAAATCGTGTGCTTCGTTTAGTGAACACAGATATTTGATGTCGGCAAATTATGATTGCCCTTAAACGACGACCCGACCCCAAATCAACTGCCATTGCATTGCCGCTCACATGCGTTCTCGCGCTTAGTCTAGAAGCGTGTGTCGTGCTTACCTCCCGTCGAGACAATAGAGATCAGGAGCTTCGGGGTAGTGTTGGCATTAATACGCTTTTTTTCTCTAGAGGAAAAATGTGCACTTTTGAAGAACGTGTTTAAATTAAAGGGTACAACGGTGTCTCTCTCGAACAACAACTCCATAGAAGTAGAGAAAGCGCCGCCATCTTTGGGCACACGCAAAAGCCAGAAGGGAAGAAGGTATCAGCAAAGTAAATCTAACGAACGATAAGCTTATAATTAATGGAAAAATGTTTACTTTGAACAGCGAAAAAGAGGAGGTTGTACCTGTGCAACGTAACTGACGTCCAACAAATTAAAAAAAGCCGCGCAAAAGGATATCACCGTGATGGTCGTGAATTGTAGAAGCGTAAAATAAAGTAGAAGAAGTGTCGGGTTTAATCCCATCTGTTCGTGCCGATATTATTATTGGGACTAAATCATGGCTTGGCGACTCTATCTTAGATCATGAAGTATTCCCTAGATGCTTTAACGTCTACCGAAAAGATAGGTCGTTACACGGGGGAGGAGTATTTTTGTTAGTTAACAATAATTTGCAAAGTCACCAACTCGATGTAGTTGAAAATGTAGAATCAGTTTGGTGTCTGGTGAGGCTGCCCAATAACCTATGTTTTACCGTAGGAGTTTTCTACAGGCCCCCAAATTCTGATTCTACTTGTATAGACACCCTTAACGAAATAGTTTCTAGTGTTACAAATGAATGTGTGGTACTTGGTGGCAATTTTATTCTGCCAGACGGAGATGGAGTGATGACGGGTGTGCCTGTAAAACAATGACTCGACTCAATATTGATATGAAGTGCATGGTTGATTGTCTAGGTTTTACGTAGCATGTACTTGTACCAACGTGCGGACACAACATACTTGACTTGTTGTGTAATCATCCCAACATTGTTAAACGAATCGATGTCATACCGAGCATAAGCGACCATGACGCTGTAGTCGCGGCGCTTCGTTTTCAATCTGCACGTGGAAAGTTGACTACAGGTAGAAAGGTGTTTTTGTATGAAAAGGGAAATTATGAGGACATTAGCTCCGAGCTATCTAGAAGGTTTCTTTCGTTTGAATGCGTTGCTGAAGAAACTGATGTGCACAACACGTGGTTACTGTTTAGGCAGAGAGTGATAAAGCTAACAGAGAAATACATATCATGTATCGATGCATCCAAATTTAAAAAAAAAATTGAGCGAAACCGTGGATCAACAGAAGAGTTCTACGAATAACAAAAAATAAAAAAAAACGAAAGCGTGCTCACGCAAAGTACAAGAAAATAGTCAGCAGTAAACCATGGGAAACTAAAAGAACTGACGATGAAGTACAAAGTCACCGTGAGGAAAGCAAAAGGCGATTACCTACAGCGGCTCGAGGACGGAATGAAAAATAACAATAAACAGTTCTGGAAGTTTATGAAACGATGCGCAATTGACCAGGTGCGAATACCTGACTTAGTAGTAAATAACGAACTAATTCCAGACGCCCGTCAAAAAGCTTGCATCTGTATTGAATAGTTTCAATCGTTTTTTTTTTTGCCTGCTAATAATATAACGCCAGTAACGCTTACAAACAGATACGATGATATTCCTCCAGTTGAGGTTGGTGTCGACTGAGTCCTGAAGCTACCTAAAACTTTAGATGAAACTAAAGTGATTGGCCCTGATCAAATTTCGCCTAGGGTTCTGAAGCGCTGTGCTGACGCCATTGCCCCATATATTTGTACAACTCTCAACCAGTCTTTGCTTGGGTGGTCATTGCCGAATGATTAGAACGTAGCTCATGTAATACCAATACACAACAAGGAACCCCCGAAAGATGTTCAAATTACAGGCCAATTTCTTTAACATCAATTTGTTGCAAACCGCTTGAGCACATTTTGTATAGCCAGATAATGCAGCATCTTAGTTACCATATTTTTTTCATGGATTTTCAACATGGGTTTAGGAGAGGTTATTCTTGTACCACGCAACTAACCGAGCTCTATCATGACCTTTTCATGTCCGTAGATAAAGGTGAACTGGCTGATTGTGTTTTTCGTGATAATAGAAAAGCGTTTGACACAGTGTCGCACTCATTCTTACTTCATAAATCGAATTGTTTGAAAATATATATTACCACACTAAAAGGGATTCAGTCATACTTGAGTTCGCGTCAGCAATGTCGAATGGTAAACGGCGAGGCGTCACATTTTGTTAAAGTTAAGTCTGATCTATCGCAGGGGTCGGTTCTGGGGCCATTGTTATTCTTTATATTTATCTACGATATTCATGTCAATGTAACTTCCCAGCTGAGTGTATTTGCAGATGATTGCGCTGTGTATACGCGTATAAAGAACGGGAAGGGTTCCGGACAACTACAGGTTGAGCTAGATCGAATAGAACATTGGTGCGGTGAATGGGGGATGCAACTTAATGTAAAAAAATGTGTTCATGTTAGCTTCATTCGTAAAAAAAGATAAATCCGAGACACAGTATTATTTAAGCAATGAGCTAGTAACGAATGACATTAAAGTAAAATACTTCGGAGTCATTTTGTCATCCGACTGCATGCGGTATTCGCAGATTGATGATGTTATTATGAGGGGGGGTCGCGCACTCGGCTTTGTCCAGAGAAACCTAAAAAACACTACACAAAAAATAAAAGAACTAGCATATCTTGCCTATGTAAGGCCACTTCTAGATTACGCATGCGCTGTGTGGTACCCTTCCAAAAAATCGCATTGATGGCTCGGAAAAAAATACAAAATCGTGCCGCACGCTTTGTCCTGGGCCAGTACGACCGTTTTTCTATTGTAACTAACATGAAACAATCACTAGGACGGTATTCATTTGATCTTCGGCGAAAAAATGTACGGTTGAAACTTTTATACAACGTTTATCATGAAGCTACTGGTATTATTAGCTCAGCATACCTCTTAAAACCAAATTGTTTTTTTCAAACGTAATGGTCATGTGCACAAGATATGCGAATACTGTACTAGAACGGAGCTCTGCGAAATTTTGTTTCTTGTAAGGGCGGTCAAGAACTGGAACGCTTTACAGGAATGTATCGTTTATGCTGCAAATGCTGAGACATTCTTTTTGTTATTATTCGCCCCTGCAATAATGCCTTCTAGGCGTTGCGGGAGCACTCTGGCCGCCAAAGATACTTGTCAATGTCCCGCGGTCACTCCACGAGACATGGTCGAGGGTCGTTCGGTAGGGGCCCTAGCAGGCCCATTCATTGGTACGGGCACCTCCGATATACATGGTCGGCCTCACGTAGTAGTAGCAGAGTGGTTGTCGGTCGACCGTTCGCAACACTTCAGTCTTCCTCGGTGTACTTTGTTCAGTGCGGACCTACAGTGGTTCTTCCCGACGTCGGGAATACTGAGGCTTTAGGGTGTCTCGTCGAACTGGCAATAAATGGGCAACCGATGACGGTCGTCGCGCCATTGCGGCGTAAGTCACCCTCGGTTAGACAGATGCCTCTTCGCTCGCGGAAGTCTCCGGTTGAAATGCCTGTTGAAATTCTTCCCGAACAATCTTGGCAATCGAAATAAAAGCCGAGCGACTGGTGGCAGGAAGTAACTTGCTGATCTCCTCCCGGACAACATCATGTATAATGTCACTCATGCCTGGGAGGCTGGAGTCAAAGTTGCAGCTGAACGACTCGAGTGTCGCGACAATGGGGAGTTGACACTGACGGGCTCGGGCATAAAGTGCATACTCAATGTTGGAAGCCTCGGTGATGAGCCCTTCGACTGTTGTCATAGGGTTGTGGACAAGGTAGTTGAAGATGTCCCTCACATGAGGATTTCCAGCTTCTTGTTTTCTGTAGCATGAGGGTCGGCCCGGGCGCTTGATCAAATGCAAAAACATTCTCCACGAAGACGGTGATGCTGTCGTTGGGGCCGTGTGCTGGACCAAATTAGGTATTCGGCTCTCACTCGTCGATCTTGGCTGACGTAAGTGCGCTTCAGCTCAATCTTGCATACTTCACACGATGCTAAGAAGGATGCGTGGTTCTCAAACCAGTGCCTGGCAGTTTCTTCCACGACAAGTATAGGTTCTGCAGGTGCTGGTCGTCTGTCCACCAATTGTGGTGGGCGACAAGGTCATAATGTTCAATCCAGTTCTCGACGTCTTCATACAGGTTGCCGTAAAAGGGCGTCGGAGTGCGAGGTTCGACGGGCATGTAAACAATGGTGGGAGCGGTCGTGGTTTGCTGCTACGGGTTTGTCATCGTTGGCTTAGTCCGCTATGGTTTCTCCGGCACGAGACCAAATTCCGGTGGTTCTTCCTGATAGCAGCGACTGAATCGGATTTCAGGTTCTTCGTGGTGTATTTGCGTGGTTCGCTCGTGTGGGACTCGCTCGTCTTGCGGTTTTTCTGACGGGCTTGGGATTGAACTTGGTTCACGGCTCGCCAGTGGTGTAAGACGCGGGACGGTGGGTCCCCCGTGTCCCATTGTCGGGCAACTCGGCTGAGGAGCCGCCAGGGTGCACACAGAGTGAAGGACTAAGGCTAAATTACTCAGTACCGCCTACAGAACATTCGATGACAGCCGAGTATGGCCTGGAACTTCCACAGTGGTAAAGATTGGTGTAAGAAAGGACTGGACAGAGCATCTATGACAATATAACAAGACTGTCAGAAGATAGTCTATCCTGACCAGTAAAGAAGCTGCATTGCTTTTATGGCATTTTGTGCGAATAAGTCCTCGACGTCGGGGTTTTGAAGTCTGCCGTTGACAAATTGTACTGAAATTGATGTTGGACCACTTTTCTGGTAATGAGCCGCTACAGACTGTGGCCGCAAAGCGGCCTGTATGGGTGGGCTGGATAGGTAACACGCGCCCCAGTGATACACGCGTGATGAAATGTTCATACAGCTTGCAATTCGCGTAACGACTGTTGACGAAACGTTTGCGTCGTCGAAACGTGCGGCAGAGCAGTGGATTCAATACCAACTTCAACACCTGTGCTCCGTGAAAATACACGTCTACACCAGAAAATTGAGGAAGCAGTACATCATGATCTTGCACTGCTCGGGAACTATCAGCTTCAAGACCGCTCTCCTGTGAGCCGCACAACTAAAGTGAACCTTCAGTCATTTGAACGAAGCGGCACAACGATTACACAGTACCAAACAATTCGGCACACAATTTTCGTAGCTAAACTCTGTATCCAAATATATTACACAGGCTTCAATGCAGACCTCATAGATTCCGATGGTCAACGAGAGCACGAAAAACGTTGCGTTAAAATTTATCTTAGCAATTTCCGAACCAATCCGAGGTCCCAGAAACGCAGGGCCGATTGTCCCTTTCGTGGCAATATTCCCGTCGATCACCAGCGAAACGCACACCGTTCGTCCGTATTTCCCCGGTTTTCCCACGCGAAAGACGTACCACACTGAACTCTGAGGTCGCTTTCGACCGGCTTCATATGACGGCTCCTCCGTCTAAAATCAACTCGCTGCGACCAACGACAAAGAGAAACGCATTAGGCAAGCTCCGGCCAAGCTGGGGCCAGCCACTGCCCGGGCGCTGCCATTTTTCCTGTGGCGTCACGTATTTGGTTTGGTGACGTGACGAGTAGTCACAATTGCGGAGAATGGCAGCGGCCTGGCGGAAGTCACTTCCGAGTGCCAGACCGGAGCCCTGGTTTATCGCTCTAAGCCCCTCTACCTCGTTGTCCCGCACAAACAAAATACAGCAGGATCACGCTGTATTCAGTGTGTCGATTGGTTTAACTGGATATAAAATAAAAATATACAAAAACGATGAGCGCGTGATGACGGACTTTAGGTGTTGCTTGATTTGCTTGATCAAATCGTAACGTCGGTGAGCCTGTCTTGCGATGCTGATCAGAATCAAGCCTATCCTACGCGTCACACCAAAAACTGGAAGATTGCACCTGGCAGAACAAATTACGGGGAGGCATTGTTGCAGTATACCCTTTCGCGTGAGGTCTACAGTGTTACCAGTCGCGATTTGAACACGAAATCTCTTACAACGAATCAAGTAACAATTTTATATCTACAATAAATACATGTTTGTGATTGAAGTGTGTCGAATCGCGGAATTGCCTTATTCTTTCTATGTTTCTCAAGCAGTTAAGACATTGTAGGCGGCCGGAACTTGTCACGCTGCATTAATATTTTTACACTGATTTCTGCGCCATTTTATAAGAAATAAATATATTTGTTTTCACAAAATGCGCCGCAAGACAAGGACAGAGTAAGTAAGACAACACGAAGCGCTTACTTACTCTGTCCTTGTCTTGCGGCGCATTTTGTGAAAATAAGTCATGTACCAACTGGCCCATCTGTCACTACTAAATATATTTGATTGTATTGTACATATAAACACGAACGTACTTTTTTTCCGTTCAGTATGTTCGCTAGGTGCATTATTCCACTCACCTCAAAAATAGAAGTGACTTTGAGCTTGAACAACGCGGGAATGATCACGTAAACGGAGACAGGGAGCACGAGAATCGCCGCAACGGCGCCCCATGAAAAGTGGAAGCCGTAGGCGTAATAATGGCCGATGAATCCGACGATTCCCGTCGAGGAGGCCAGCGAGGCGAACGACGAGATTGCCAGGGGCAGCACCTTAAGCGTACGGCTCCCCAGAAAAAGTTCGTCCGTGGTCTGGTTTGCGACCCGCTTGAAGAAAGCAAAGTACAACCCTAAGCCAAGGTTGCAGATCATGAGGATTCCAAATACGGCGTACTCGATGACAGTGTACATGTTTGTGTGCTCTAACTCTGACTGTCGCTGCAGTTGTGAGAACGCTGGTGATTTCGTAGCCGACGGTTTCCTGCCTTCGCGTCGAAGCGTTCTGTTTTTGCAGGTGGTGTTTCGCTCGTTAACTTCGCGGTGTGCAAGGTCTGAGTATTTGCAGATTGTTTACGAGCGTTAGAAAACCATATGCACCGTAGCCACACTAGTCAGCGGCACATGCATTGCGTGGTTGGTTACACTTCATCGATTGAGCTAGCCGCAAGACGCACACGTTTTCGGTCAAGAAGTAGCGCAGAGATTGCTTGTTGATTGCCGAGGTTGGTTTGAATAACTCTTTGAATAACTTTTTGAATACCGCAAATTAATAAATATATCATGGCGTTTTTTTCTTTTTTTTTTGGTGGGGGGGGGGGGGTGTTTGGCAGTAATGTATTTGGGTGTTTATACTTCATATCACAGAATGATAATTGGAGTGATCTTTTTATATGCATGCAAAAATATATCTGAAATCCGTCTTCTTGGAAGGAGCATTTAGCTATATAGAAACGCCGTTTAGCTTATTTCTTTTCTTAGAAATTAAATTTTGAACCTCGAGACATGAAGATTGAGTGATTTTAATTATGGCCGTTTAAATAAAGGTAAATTGCTCATGAAAGCTTGCACGTAGTAATGCTATTTTCTAAACGTTTTATTAAAGGTATATAACATGTACACATAGTATTAAAATTATACTAAAACTTAATATGTAAAAAGCCAAGAAGCACGTCAAGCAAACAGATTTTAGACAAATATTGGCAAATAATTTACCAACAAGCTGCTTTAAATAAAATGACGAAACATATCTCAAAATTAGCATCTTTAAATTCATTTTATGAATGTACAAAAGTATGCGCTTAGCAAATATTATAGCTGTGTTATTAACGTAGAAACGCAGCTGATTTCTATATATGGGGCAAAATTGCACGGCAACATGTGAACAAACTCTATCTTTTATTTATTTCTAAACATACTTGTTCAGCTACAGTGCCTAAACTAACTTGTGCTGCCAAAACATTGAGTAACACATGATATTTAAGAGGAAAAAAAAACGGCAATTAATGTTTACCTTATATGAATTAGCTTCTCTCTGGTCTTTGCCGCACGACGTTGGCTCCAAAGAGAAAATTTTCAGAATCGATAAGGGCTGTACAGCGGTGCTTCTCTATCGTAATGTGTCGAAGGTGGTGCTGTCCGTAGCTTAGCTTTATATTTGCATTTTATTACGTTGCCGCCTAACTTCCCGCCCTCTCTCCCTCCTCCCTCTTCCCGAAGCCTTTTGGTTAAGAAGGACATTCGGCAGATGCCACTGCTACCGACAGTTGAGAACTGTATGAACAGCCCATTACGGTGAAACGCAAAGCCCGGACACGAGGCAGGTCTGTCACCGCGAAAATAAGGCTAGGGAAGTAGTATCTGGAAAGGCGGTATATTGGTGTTGAATATTGTGTGATGGCAAACAAACGAGCTTAGCAATCCTAAATATACGCGTACTGTAGAATGAAATTTATAACTATAATTGTTTTATTGTTGGGTGGTTCCATGTAAGTTCACACAATGATAGGCCGGGTCGTATCTTCAATGCTTCTTCAAAATATATATCATATTAAAGGCATGTTCTTGGAAGAAGCACTCAGCCAGATACGTATACAAGGTGCTTCACGAAACGCTAGTCATATAGTTCCCGTGATATGTAGGCATCGTACCAAAAAAGAGAAGATATTGTTCCCTCCTACAGCAAAACGTTAGAAAAAAAGAGAACATCATTTGAGATAATTGGGTTTTAATACCTAATTTTAGTAATCATCCTCGTAATTATTAAATCTTAAGTTATCATTTCAATTAGAAACATTGTGGACATCGTCGAAAATTATTAAATCTACCAACGTGATAGAAGTCTACATCCTACGAGGACCAGTGCCGCTGCACAACCTTTGAAGGATGAGGTTTATACTTTTTTTAATATTGACTTGCAGTTTTGCCACACTTGGAGAGATCAGGTACGTTTTTTCAAGAATAACACAACCGCAGTAATTGCTTAGTGGATATTTTTATAAATTCGTAACACATATAAAAAATATTGTTATATATCCGTAACGGATATGCAGTGCACTATGCTCAGTACTCCGTGGTGCCTTTTCAAGACCTCAGGCTAGCGGTCGTGCTGCACTTGCTAAATTTCTCAAAATACAGTGGCTAACAATGTCGCCATGCCCAAACACACTAAACTCTTGTTGTCCAAACAACTAAGAACTAATTTGTTTTTTGCGAAGAGTTTTCAAGTACGGGACGTTCTAGCGTCACAGTGTCACTGTGAGAGCTGGCTGATTGTCTTCACATGTGAGTATCCTGCATTGGTACTGCGTCCAAGAGCCTGCATAACAATGTAATTTTCCTATAACGGTACTTCCGTTAGTAATTTAAGATCGCGAAACAAAATTAAGGATACATTTGTTTGGCCGTCCTGGTTTACACAGCACGGCTTCTGAGAACCTAATTTTGTTTTAATGCTGATGGCGCCGTGTTGAACTCGCCTCTCCTTCTTAAAGACTGGGAGCTGGGAACTTTTTTTAAGAACCGGTTTGAACTGGTTCGCGCTTGGTGAACCGTTATTTCAATAGCATCAGAGAACCAGTACCTAACCGGAACTACTGAACCGGGTTTCGGTTCAGTAGCCGAAAGGCTAGTGAACCGAAACCCGAACCGAACAGGAATCATGATTGGTACGGCTCCCTGCTTTTAACCCAGACGATTTTCTATTGTTGGCGTGAAGAACATATAAAGAATTGGATTGGATATGTTAAGAAATCGCAAAAATTGTAATAAAAACTAAAAGTTAACGTTTCCAAGCTTTATTCACATTGCCATTCGAATCGGAACCGCAAAGCATAACCGCTGGTTTTCATCATCAAATGCTTGTGATTTCTACTGAATATTTAAGCAGCCGCGTTCGCAACTGCATTTGCGAAGGCGGTTCAACCGCCAGTGTGAATACGGCGTAAGGCAGGGTCCGTAATATGGCGCTACAGACCCATGTGCTGTCGCCTTATATTGACTGTGCTTCGTCAGCGGTTTTCTGTAGTGATGGACCAAATCTGCCGAACTTCAGATTCGGCAAAGTTCGGCACATTCCAAACGTTTCAAGGAAAGTTCGGCAAAGATTCGGCGAAAACTCGGCAAATGTCTGCACACACGCGAGAACACGACGGGGGCATAGATAGCAAATGGACGCCGTGCGATCGTGCGGTTACAATCGTACAGTGTAGTACAACCAGCGGTTACGGCGAGCTGTGGAGTAGGCAACACGGGAGCTGTGCGTTTGTGAGACTTTGCAAGTATGGTTTTCTTCAATATTATTTGCCTCAAAAGCAAAAGATCGGCTAGTAATTTACGCGGTTCACTACGCAAGGGACAAATGATGCGGTACATTTTGGATAACGTGACTTTCTTTTGACCATTCCAGTGATGCAAAGAGGTAGTTGAAACATTGACTAGTGACAATTACTTTAATGCACGCCTCGCCATTATAACAATTCTGTTTTTGGCTCATAAGTAGCTTGTGCCAAAACTAAATAATATAACTTTTGAATTGACGTTATTTTGCGGTTTTCACGTGTCTGCATAAAGCGAAATAGAACTATCATGCTCTACGTGGAACACCGCACATTCCTAGCTCTTCTCATCTTCCCGAACGTCCGTGTGGGTCCTGATACCAAAAACCGGCCACTTTAAAGGTTAAAGACGAAACGTTGTGAATATGGAATGCACACTTTCATGCAAAGTTGACGTCAAGTGACTCAAATAAAAAAAAACGTGCATATTTACAATAACATTTTTGTCTCTTCCGGTGAAGTCTCAGCAACCGTTGCATTCGTATTCACCCGCGAAAGGGTGAATCCCACAGAAAGTAAGAACGCGGTGTCATTGCCTTTATTTTAACAATGTACACACACTTGCACGCTTGCGCTGATGAGGCCTCAAAACCGAAGCTTGATTAGTGAGTCCGGCCCAACGGGGCTGCGGTCGCTACTACCCACCCTCGTTGTCGCGCCACTTCTGAAAAAAGTCACTGTAAAATTGTCAGTAAGCACACGAACATGACACAGATACAATGATCTTGTAAAATATATTATTTAGTAATAGCTGTGGCAATACACATTACATTTTGCATGTAAGTTAAGAGAAAAAAACAAAAAAACATAAAACCTTTCTTTACGAAAAAAAAAAAACTAAGAATCAACGTTCAGTCTGGTAACAATGTATTTTTGCCGAATCTTTAGAAAAGGTAGACAAAAGTTCGGCTTTGTTGAATCCCAAGATTTTTGCGTCAAATTTTCGATTCGGCAAAAGTTCGGCCCATCACTAGTTTTCTTTTCTTGCCGCAGTGTATAGATGTTGGGGCCGGTATACGCAGTAAAGTTGACATTTGGGCTAGTGGATAGTCTAACATATTGAGGTATTTAGCGCACAAGGTAGAGAGAAGAAGGACAGGACAGGTATATCAGGTATACGCGGAGTCGCCTCAGGGCACTAGCGATGCTGTTGTGCAAGTATTCGAAGCAGATAGAAAGATAGCTTCTTCTTGCTCCACGCATGAACTAAACATTCTTGAGACCTCATAAAAAAAAAAAGGCACGGTAATCAGGTATTTGCGGAGGATATACAGTTTGTTCACGAAGATAATGTGTGGTTTTAATTCTTATTGCCTTTTGTGGCTCACATTCCTTTTCATGGTTGATCGCGCGATCGATTTCTGCAGTGACACCAAGAACCATGAAGCGCTTTGTACGACCATCCCATATGAAACTTCCGCGGAGCGCGGGGGAAGATTGATCGTAGCACCCCCGGCGAGCTTCGATTTTCTGCTAGCAGACGTATTGTCCGCAGCGCATTGGTTTTGCCTATTTCCGTGGGAACCAATGAAAAAAAATAATTATCCCGGGTATTTTCTGTTTTGAGTGTTTAACATTTTTGCCACCTCCTAAGTGTAGGACATTTTCTTTGCCTGGAAAAGACGTTAGAGCTTTTAGGTTGCAAGTTTGGGGCTCTCCTGACGAAAACACTCTGTGACAACTTATGTAAGCCAGACAAAACAGGAATGTACCTTCGCGCAGTTCTTTGTTTTTGAAAAAAAGGGCGATGTACAAACATTTCAGAACATAGTTACGTTAAAACTTTACTGTTCTTATCAATAAATTCGTATTGTTGTTGCAATTACCATTTCTCATGAATTTCTTCCTCATAATCGTTTTGTCGCATAGGCGAGCTGGCTAATCCCGTTACAATCGTCTCCGGGTGACGAAGCAAAAGGCAATTTCGAATCACGTACGTTACTGCGATGCCAATATTTTGTGGAAGAAGTCGATTGTGCACATGGAAATCTGACTCTGTTAGTGAAATTAATAAATGCGGAGTTACAAAAAAAGCAGACTTCTCTCGCGTGCGAAAAAAGAAAAAGAGAAGAGTGTCGTAGTGCAAATAAGGAAGATTTCGGTCATGTTATGTACGGTGCACAAATTCCGATTGTTAGCGCCCAGGACAACTCACGTCTTCGTCGTCTACCACAATAAAGGCCGGCACCGGTTGTACCATCTTGTAACTCCTTCCACTTTGCAAAGTCTGCTTTCTTTTTGTTTGAGGGGACACTACGCAGCCGCGTTCATTCTTCCTCCAGCTTTAATTTTTTTTTCTTTGTTTTACTTGACGTTCGAACCGTCGCGTATTTGTCTTTGACTTGTTGGGCTTACTTCTTACTCTTTTCCCTTCGCTTTGGCGCTTACTACCGCCGGTTCGCCTGCTACGCTGTGCCCGAACGTTTTGAGAGCCGTCTGCAACTATTTGGTTGCTGTTGTTTTCTTTCCCTTTCGTCTGCGATAACCTCCTATTTTCGCCTTCGCTTGAGTTTATAATCCGCAATCTTTATGTGTGCTTTCTATTCGGATTTCATTTGTGCACGCGGTCACGTCTGCTATGGGTGATCGTTTGTTGAACAACCGGTCACCTTCGGGCATACACCAGCCCATACTTGGAGATGGCAGGCATGCCATGTGCTGCCTACCACAAGTTTTTGCGATGTGGTGGAAAATCCTTTTTGCCGCTTCCCGAAGACCAACCAAAGGTGAGTAATTACGTTACTGCAGCCTTCAAATTAAACTTGAAGAGCTATCGAATTCTGGCTTCAAAATCGCTACTGACGTCTCAAGAAACGATTATGACAACTCCACGGAGATCGCGAAGAACTTCGAGGACGACAGACCAGACGCACAACTGAACACCCAGTCCTATGTAGCCGGGTGGGCAGCCAGTCAGATCTGTCATCATGCTTGCCAAGTCCAACTGCAATAAAAAGACATGAAATACATCGAAAGATATTTTGTTGGAGAACGAGAAATATTCGCACGTAAAAGTGACACTGCCTTCTGACTTAGCTCGTCATTTCCCAGCTACCATCAGCCAGGCCTTCAAAAAACATATTTCCCTAATTTATTGCACCAGACAAGAGTTCAGCTGAAGGCGGACTTGATGCCACTGATCGACACTCCAAACAAAGACACCGTGCGCAAAGATTGCCTGGACACGTACGTCAACAAGTACTGAAATGTACTTTTAAACTGCTTCGTCGAGCGAGCAAACGAAAAACCTGCCAAAGTCGCTGGGAAAAGAAATGCGAAAGCGAAAAAGGTCCCACACTGCTGGCACGTAGCAGATTGCAGCGTGCGACTCTTAATTACCGGGAAGTGTGAGCTAAACAGCTTTATTCCTTTCCCCTGTTTTGTTTTCAGTTCCTACCAACACCGTGAAAGCAAACAAACTTGTAACAAACAGCTGCAAAATCGAACAAAAGAAAATGAAGCTGTTTTTTGACGCTGCTGCTTTCCTTTTTTTTGACATAAGCGCCGCAACGATCATCTTCGTTGAGTCTTTGCTGAGTGATTTGTATCTTTGTATAGTCTGCTAACGTATTTGTTTTATTTGCCGTTGTTCACTACTGTTCTCCATTTCTTTTTATTTTCGTCTGAGATGAGGACCCCATCTTTCGTGCAAAGTTCGCAAAGTGTTTGCACGGTCATGTTTCTCGTTACTTTTGGTTTTTGTAATGCTGCAGCGGCTTGTGAGCTTGCTCCGGTAATCTTGACATGTTTTGCGCACATTTTAATGATCACCTATGTACTTAGGAAATTGTGACAACGGAGTCGGTAACGAATCAACAGTAACCTCTTACGACGTAGTTCGTGTAGCTAAACGCCTTTTTTCCACTCCCCAGATGCGCTTCAAACACTCGTGATCTCCTGAGTGGCGTTTGAGACCGCTAAATATACTGCTCTATCTTTGTTTCTGCGCGTTGTTATTTGATTGTGGTTGCAGGTTGCGATCAGTGGATTCCGCTTTGCAAGCGGACTGACCGTAATGGATTGTTTCAGCTGTTGGGGTGAGGAAAGGGGGCTCGCAGAGCTCAAGGACGTCGCGGAGCCTATACTTTTCTACACTCTCAGAAAAAAGGGTGTATTCTTACACCCTTTGTCCCATATGATACACCCCAAAAGTTAAATTCGACTTAGTACTCACTATATTCGAACAGACGGCCCCAAATATTACGAGGGGCTTGATAGCCGTGTGGTACAACTTATTAAAATAAGCTAATGTGTTACAGACTGCTAAAAAATAAAACAATAATTGGAGTTTTCTTAGCCCTACTGCAAAAACTCAGTGTTTTCTTTATGTGGTCGTTGATACCCACTTTAGCTGTTTACTAAGGTATATCACACCGTTATCAAGCCCCTCGTAACAGTTGGGGCTGTCTGTTGGACGTTAGTGCGCTGTATGTCGAACTGAATGTTTTAGGTGTACTATATGGGACAAAAGGGTGTAAGACGGCGCCCTTGTTTTGAGAGTGTACGATGCCGAGACAAGCAGAGAAATGATGACAATACTGAACAACACAAAAGAAACGTGGCAAAGGCAACTCTCGGTACGCGCAAAAAGACCGAACTTGTCAAACACTGTTGCATGACGGGACGCACAAAATGAAACAACGTTGGCGTGAGGACAGGTCTGGGGCCCAAATAAAGTTCCTGGAGTCCTGGTTCATTTCTCGTGAATCATCGGTGTGTAAGAGCAAGAGCGGCTCCCTATGGGGCGTTTAAAAATATCGGTGCGGAAAATGATGACTGGCTGGCTTCTCAATTAATATGTGTCACATGTATAGGTGACAAACTACTTGTTTTTGCTTTGTGTGGTGGTTGTAGACCCAACGCCCAGGCCTGTGTCTCGGACTGGACTGAGCTTCTTTTTTATGATCACGTGTCCGATCGTCTTCCTCGCCTAGCAGCTGCGACCGCATGGCATCTTTGGAGACGGATTTTTTTTCAAAAGTACAATCGCCGCAACGAAACTGGCATAGTAAGGTAGACTGGCAGACAATAGCGCTATTTAGAACATAAAACATAGTTTTATTTGAAGAAAATACATTTTTGAAAGTGCAATAGCCAGCCGGTGAATGTCTCAAGGGCTTGTGGACCTGGCTTGGCAGGTGGCGATACAAAAGAAAGACACATTGTAGTAAGCTACGTTCTAAAAAAGTAAAGAGTTATTTGACTTTCAAAATTTACACGTTCTCGGACTTACAAGGTCAGTTTGTAGGGCTAGAAAAAAAGAAAAAAAATCTTTGATACACATAAGGAAAAAAACAACAACAACAACAAAGCTTTACCTCACAGCTCTAAATTCCGTAATGCCTTCCTGAGCTTTCGCCTCGAAGTTACGGATTGAAAAGATTCCGGTAGGCTGTAATATTTTGTTTTGATCCGCGGCATTTGGAAACGAAGCGATGGCCTCATAGGTCGCTGCGCAATGTAGGCTGTAATAGAACTAGATTTCCAGAATTGGCGAAGCACGACAGTTTCCCAAAAAAGACCCCAAAAAGATGGCAGACGGAGTATACACGCGCTTGAGACATCTGGCCTGTCGAACTAAACGCTTTTCAAAATACCTCTTAGCAAGGAGTGATTTCTTGCACGCCAGATGGTAACAGCGTATCCTAAATACTGTAAGCCAAAGCATGCGTTACCATTTTTCGCAAAGAAAGAGGCAGAAACATTTTAATATTATACAGACAACATGCAACGCTTCTTAATTTTTTACATAAATACGTCATATGCGTGCAACAGGACAAATCACTGTCGAAATATATTCCTAGGTATTTAACTGTTTTCGCATACGGAATAGTTTGGCAATCACACGATATGCAGTTGGACGTGTAATGCGCTACCGGGACGGAAAGTTCGACATGCTTTAGAGGGTGACTAAAACAGGCAAGTTTTGTTTTCGGCACATTATCTTTAATTAAATTTGCACAAAACCAGACCATTGTGGAGATAATATCATTTTGAAGATTTAAAATGGCTACATGGTAATCCGGATGATCTGACACTAAAAGCGTATCATCGGCGTATTGAAAATTTTTACATTCAAAAATAACAACGGGCAGATCGTTCACGTATAAATTATAGAGTAATGGCGATAGAACTGAGCCTTGCGAGACTCCAGCAGTTAAAAAGGCTTTATTGCTTTTTCGATTTTTAAACGCCACCACTTGGGATCGACCTGAAAGATAGCCTTTTAGTAGTGACAAAAACGGACCTCTGAATTCCAGTCTGTACAGTTTAGAACAGAGGACGTCATGACTTATGCTATCGGTGGCTTTCGAGACATCCAAGAACACTGCACACTTAAACACACTGTTATCGAAACCAGTATTCAGGAAATCTCCAAAATCTTCCAGTAATGCCTGAGTACCTCCCTCTGCAACAAAACCACACTGACGATCGGAAAGTAAGTTGAACCTTAGGCAGAAATTTGTCACTGCACTTGAAACGTGTTTTTCCCGAAGATGCGAAATGCCAGATAAGATTGAAATGGGGCGATAGATCTTGAAAACATTCGTCGCCCCTCCTTTGTGAAGCGGTTTGTCAATAGCAGTTTTTATTCCCATTGGCCAGTTTCCGGTTGCAATTATATCTTTCAGCAGAACTAGAAGTACATTCTTAAGTTTTTCAAAATTTCTACGCAGATCCCGTATGAATTTCGCCAATTGCCAGAAGACTTTCTTTCTTTGGAAGAAAATAAATACTCTCTCAGCTTGTGTTCTGTTATCGGAGGAAGATACTCAGAATCTAGATTGTAGTGGTGCAGCGTAATAGTTGGTGCATTATCACTATCTTGAACTGCACTTGAAGTGCGGGAAAAAAAGGCATTAAAGTCCTCAATGGTTTTTTGTGTAACTGGCGCAAAGGACGTATCTATCACGTCATTAATTGAGCATTTTTTTGTTCCACCCCAAATATGATTAGCTAACTTCCAAGTTTTTGCTGCGTCAAAACGGTTCCTTTCAAATTCTCCCATAAAAAAACCTGCGTTTTGAGGAACGGACCAAGGCGCATGCTTTATTTCTGTCTATCTTGTATTCTGCCTTGAGTGTTAGTTCACCTGGACAACGTTTGCAGTGCTTCCAGAGTAAGTCCTTATACTTTATAGCTGACAGAATGTCTGGCGTAAGCCACTTAAAGTGCGCTTTACGTTGTCTAATCATTACTTTCCTTTTTGAGGTAGATGAAAATTTTGAATATAAATCAACAACCATGTCATATAACTGTGAAGCCTCGACTGATGCTAATAGGCCATTCTAATCAAATTTGTTTAGTTTGTCATCAAGCCGCGCTTGATCTGTTATCGTTTTTTTTTCTTTACATCACTGTCAGAGCTCCTATTATTCTTTTTTGATTTTATCTGGCACGCTGTATAATAGTGATCAGCCAGTTTTTCAGTTATCACAGCCGCCTTAACCGAGCACTCGAACATGCGTAAATTAATGTGATCAATGCACGAGGACATGAATTTTTTGCCTAAACTTCCTTCCCGAGTCGGTAGATGTATGGCACTTTCGATGCTGTAAGTTGACATTAGGTTGAGATGTCTGAAGGACTGCTTTATGTATTCATATTTTCCATTGACTATCAGCGATTGGAATCTACTCCCCGAGGCGGTGGTTTCCTGTCAGTCCTTATCCTCGTTTTGCGCTCGAATTGATATGTACACTGATGACTCACTGTATTTCTAGGATTGTTTTTCTTGTGTCACAGTCGCTAAATATTTGTACTTTGTGGTATTGTTGTAATAGCTGAATGGTGATGTATTGTATAATTTTTTATGTATTATTTGTTAACCCACACCTATTATAGTCCTACATAGGACAGATAGTATGTGAAATAAATAAAAAAATAAAAAAAACGCATACAACATGGCGTGAGGAATCTAATATGTTTAGATTGAAATCGCCCGCTAAATACAGCTGACTTGTCGGAATAAATTCTATTAATACTTTATCCAGTTCATCGAGAAACAGGTTCAAATTGCTTGAAGGGGGGTGGTAGATAGCTATCAGGTTGACACAAAAATGCTGGCCGGTAATCTGCTGGCCTATGCATTCAGAATAAGTCATCTTTATTGAAATCTGGGCTGTGCTCCAAATGTTTTTGATGAAAACACAAATTCCTCCCCCCCCCCTCCCCCCCTACCCGACGCTCTTGTAAAGGCAAAGCGTTCGTAACGAGGAATGGGAAACTAAGGGAACATATCGTCAGTAATGCTAACTTCAGTCAAAATAAAAACATCTATGATCGCGCCCAAATCTCGTACAGTAATCATGAACTGATTCCAGTACTTCCTAATACTTCTTATGTTAACATGAAACTGACTAAACGAAAGTTCCGATGACCCTTTGAATTTAATTTTCAGTAATTAAAGGCTGGAGAACTCAAGGCACTCCATAGCAGCAACTATACAATTTTGTCCAGCAACACGATCAACAAGCAACAGTAATGAACTCTCGTTCTTTTTCACAAAAACCTTTCCCCGTTTGACCCACGAGAATTTATATTGATTTTCTTTCGCTTTTTCCTTGGCCAACCAGAACAGCTGTCAGTTTAGCTTCGTAAGGTTCTCGTTGATTTACAGCTGCGGCACAACAGCAGCCTCAACAAGAGTATGCAGTTTGCCACTCGCGCCGAGCCACCGATCTTTCGTTTCTGTCGACTTAAATTTAATCAGCACTATTGGGGTAAACCTAGTCTTAACAGGGAGACGATGTACTGCTAGGATATCCGAAGTTGCAAAGTCGGATATCCCAAGCTTTACTGCGAGGTCGTTTACGGCTTTTCTGAGATCTTCGTCGTTTGCTGGTGGTAGCCCGTGAATCTCCAGGTTTGCACGACGACTATACTGCTCTCCGTTGTTAATTTCTTCACGCAGGGACTGGATCGTTTCCACTTATCCACTAACAGTTTCTTACAGCTCCGCGTGTTGTCTTTCTAGCGCACAGATCTTGTTTCCGTTCTCGGCTCTGCTTTTTAGCACAGAGTTGCAGTTAGCCCATAGTCCGTCTACCTTGCTGTCCAACTGTTGTATGTGGGCTTTGAGCCACTCGACCGTAGGCTTCAGAGTCAGCAACTCGTCTACTTTAGCAAATAGTGACAGCAGTGTGTCAACACTGAACTTCATTGCTAGCAAGGTATCTAAATTCAGTCCAAAGGACTGCAACTGGGCTGAGACCGCTGATTGGCTCCCGTCCGACGCGTTCTGCGAAGAACACGCTCCGCTCTGGGGCCCGCTTCTGCTCTCCTGCGTGCGGCAGGTTTTGCAACGCCACTTATCGCGTTTCGCTGACCCCATACTTGCATAGGACGCTTCATTAACTCCAGCGCACGACTGGCCCAGGTGGCAACCATTTTTGCACACTGAACACAGCAAAAACTTTTCCTCATTAACGATCTCTTTAGGACAAGCCAAGCACTCTTTCTCACTATTCATGGTGCACAATAGTTGCAGGTAAACACTTCAGTCGGTGGCAGAAAGGAAGGCAAATTTACGAAGAAAGTCTTTGAAAGCACTCTCACCTGGTGAAGAAAATACAATCGAGTGGGTAAGATTGATACACAGCGCTTCGCCACCGACTGCTTATTTTGCTCTGTATGTGTAATTCCGGTGTTTCTTCTCTTAACAATGAACCCACTTTCGCAGTTGTCAACATTAGATAAACCTCTCTAATTACACAATCATAAAAATCTTGCAACGGGTCGAGGTGTATATTGCGCTTGCTTGAATGGAAGGAAATTTTGGCGGCTGGCGGCAAGAAGTCAAGTTTTGTGCCCATGGCCACCAAACCGAGCTATGGGGATGAAGATGCCACAAAGACATTTTTGAAAACCGGAGACGACGGACGAAAAATGGGACAACACACAAAACGTTTTGAGTGTTGTCCCCTTTTTTGTCCGTCGTCTCCGGTTTTCAAAAATGTGTAACATCAACCAGCTCGCCCGCCTACTTACTTTATCTTCAATCCACAAAGACAACTTGTTTTGTGGCACGTCAGATGTTGATGATGGAAGGGATGATGACCCTGATCAACTCCGAGCACCATTCAGGGAAACATTCTCCGTGGCTTGGGCACGGCAACAGCCGTCTATCAGCAAATTTGCGGGAGGCGTGACTTTCCTTTCTATGGCCACCCCATTCGCCTCGTAGCATAGCATCTGTTGCCGGCCGATCCAGTTATCGAGCTATGACCACATCGCTTGCCCCGCAGGCTCGGCATATATACGTTGGGAATCCAGCCATACCGCAGGTGCTGTCCCTGTGTCAGACCGACAGCCGCGTCTATTTGCGTAGCATGGTTTAGGCCTGGCACAGTCGTATGCTGCTACAATGCAAGACGTGGGCGTGCCACGCTGCGCCACACTGGGATATAGCAATTCAGGACACACAACATTATTTTCAAAAAGGCTCTTCGCTGTTAAATCAAGAATCTTATCGTCGCTTTCCTCTAGGTCATTGTCTGCGGGGGTCAATATATATGTCCCAAGCGCACCTCCATCTCCCCTGGCACCCGATATCCTCATGTCAAGCTGCGATAAAGTCCACTGGTCTTTTTCGAGCCTGAGGTTCGATGAGGTTTCGAAATGTTAAACTTATTACATAAAAAGGTCGACGATTTTCGAACTTCCGAACTTTGGGGCTAAGAAACTCGATCCTTTTCGTAGTTTCAAACTTTTCGCGCGATGCAATTCTACAATTTTTGAACGTTCCTTCATATAACGCTAATGAATTCGACGTTTCTTTGGAGCTTACTTGGCTGCTTAGTTTAAAAGTTCGACAAACTTCGGACTTAGCAGGTTCCGAAGTACAAAAAAGCTCGAACCAGTTTCACCCCCGTAGGTTGACGCAACAAATATAAATAACACAAGATATCGATGTGTAAACTGGAGTGAAAATTGGACTGGAGTTTTACTTAGCTGATTGTGCCCCGAACGACTCGCTTTTAAAGTGCTAAACTCTAACTGTGGGATGTCCTCGGCTTCGTACATTTGTTTTCGGCTTCGGCACAGAGCCTCTTACGCGCACAACCCCGTAGGTTTCTTTGAGGTAACCAGTGCGCTAGTAGATCCCTACAGGCTTGAAATGCAACCAAGGCTCTTCGTTGTGGCGTCCTTCATACCCCCAATTCCTTCGAGTAAGCAACTTGTCGGCGAAAGGCGCGCGGGGGGCGCGACGCCGATGCGCGAAAGCGAACACAGGATCGGCATTACTTCATTATCATTAGTAACCGGCTGCATTTTAGAGCAGCCAATATCTCCATTCATCGAAGAAGAAAAGTTCCAGGCAGGATCAATAAGGTTATCTCGAGGACAACATGGTAGTTACTTGCTCAGACATGTATTTTTGCTGACCGGAGATTTCCTAATTTAGTCTGGTTGTGTTTTCCTTAAACTTGAGTTGTGTCGGGTGCTGTGCCTGTGTGCAGTGTTTGGTCGATCCCACGTGTCATGCCGCCGAAAATAAACTCACAGAGCAGCTAAAAACTTTCAGGAAGCCTGGATGATTTTATGTGCCTGCATTGTCCTGTATATTTAGATGTCTTATGCCAACATAGCATTAAGGTGACGTTTTCTCTGATTGCTACTTGTTGGGTAAGTAGGAAGTGCGATCACCTGACCGCCTAGTTTCCTTTCGATGAACGGTTAAACCAGTCCAACGCGTGTTTTAGAAGTTACGACAAATAACGAGTAATATAGGTAATACCGTCAGTACCACAGCACGGAGAAGAAATTAGTATAAGTATTCACGGCTTAAAAAAATCGGAGCGTATTCAGTAAACTTTGTAGCACGTTTCGCGTTTTCATAGATGAATTGATAAAACTTAGTTTGAAACTGCGGAATTTGATCTCAGTCCGTGAAATTCCAAGACTTTTTAACATCGAAACTTTCAAACTTTTTGAACTTGTACCTTGTATAATTAAAAATCTTTGAATTTTCGGAACTTGAATCTGAAAGAAACACGAAATATTCAAATATTTTTAACCTCATTGTTGAATTTATCAGATATTTCGAACTCGAATTTCAAGATATTCCCGAATACCCTAGCCACAACACAACCGGATCGATGATACCGCTGTATACTTCCTCGTTGCTCTAATTCGCCCGACCTCAGACTCAACTTACCATGCACGGTTTCCGAATGCTTTCTTCATGGTTAACAGCTCTCTGCCATGCCATTTTGCTCACAGTACAAGCCAAAAGAGAGAACGTCATATTCTGAAGCCACAACAATTACTGTTAACAAAATCGCCTCGCTCCCCGCTGACCACAATCCTACTGGTGATAGATTTTTGAGCGCTTTTTGTAGCGGTTTAGATATCGCTGTAAACTGTTTCACAACTTTGGGCTGGATGACTGGATCCGATAAAATATAAACAAGGCATAGGAGCATCCCCATTGTTTCACGGGACATCTCATTGGAGTCAACACATAGGCTGAATACAGGAGATGTACGAAAAGAACCGGTTGCTAGACGCAATCTAAGGTGATGCACGGGATCAAGCATCTTCAAAGCAGACACCAATGCAGATGCGTACCAAATAGCACCATAATCAAGTCGCAATTGACCAAGAGAGACGCTCAAACGAATTTAACACCTGCTATCAGAACGCCAAGAGCAGTGTGAAAGAACTTTAACGATGTTCATCGTCTGAGGACATTTTGGTTTTAGCTATTTGAGATGAGATACAAAATTAAGCTTCAGGTCAAAAATCACACCCAGGAACTTATGCTCTTTAGCTGCAATGTTGTTTCCATTTAAAACGAAGGTGGGATCTAACCAAAACACTCGCCGCAAGATAAAGGGGACACATACTGTTTTTTTTTTATGAAGGGACATTAAAATCTTTGTCATTCACCCCTTTTTGTCGTTTATTTATGGTCAGCTGTAGCTGCCTTTCACAGCTAGATATAATATACAATGCTAGAGAAATTTAAATATTATTTGCATACAGGAAGTACGATACGCAAAAAGGTACGACCTGGCATAGAGAGTTAGCTTTTACAGCGAAGAGAGCGACACTTGAGACTCCACCCAGAGGAACCCGCCTCTCCTGAACAAACGATTCGAAAAGTGTTGTGCCTAGCCGTACACGAAAAGAGCGACACCACATGCACATTTTTATGCAGTGAAGCAAGCTGCCGCGTACTCCATACATAAAAATGTTACGCAGGATGCTATGCCGCCAAGTTGTATTGTAAGTCTCCAAGCCGAAAAAGACGGATTCGCAATGCTGCCTCTTCACAAAAGCCCCCCGTCGAACAGTTCCCAGCCGAACTAAATGGTCGGTTGTGGAGCGTCTAGGTGGGCAGCCACTCTGATTTATATCCAATATTTTATTTTATTCAAGGAAGTAGACTTGTTAACGAACCGTTCATAATTTTTTTCAAGGAAACTTGTCAATGCTATCAGCCTGGAATATGAAAGGAGAAAGGGGTCTTTTCTAGGCTTCAGTAGCAGAATCACTTCTGCTTGCTCCCATTCTGTCGAAAAGTATGCATATTAAAAATACGTGAGGAGAGCGCGCCCTATATGAAAGACCTGTTTGAAAATCTAACTGGTCAGAGTGGTATTTGGACTGGCCAAACTGGTATTGGTACTGGTCACACTGGTCTAACAGGAAATCAAACTGATGCAATCGGTAGCCAGACTGGTCTAACTGGTAACCATATTGATCTAACTGGTCACCACATCGCCTTCTAACTGGTCACCAGATTGGCCTGACTGGTCACCATATTGGCCTAACTGGTCACCAGATTGGCCAAACTGGTCAGCAGATTGGACGAACTGCATGGTCACCAGACGCCGAACTGGTCACCAGACTGGCCGAACTGGTCCAACTGGTAACCGGGCTGACCAAACTGGTCACCAGATTGAACTACCTGGTCCAACTGGTTGCCAGATGGACCCCTCTTTCTCACTTTATTTGTAGGGGTGCGCGAATTTGCTTTTTATTTATTGGTTTTCAAATAATACCGGCATGGTCGTGCGTTTACTTTTTACTAAGAGATTCATCCCCTGAGCCGTTCAAAATACTCTCAAAGGTATGACATTGCTGGGAAAATATCAAAATGCTGGGAATATGTTTTATTGCTTAGGCGGTCACTGAAAAATTCCGTACGTTCAAAACGACCAGTATAAAAGACGTAAACGCAGAGCTCATAAGTAGTGATCGGGTTAGTGTGCTGTTGTATTGATGTTTGTATATGCCGTGTATGTGTATGCGCTCAATGTATGTTCAGCTGATGCTTGTTATAGACGTATTGTGTCTACATTTGTATATAATAAAGATTTACGAAGCGCAGGGGTGGCATGAACAAATGAAAATATTTTTGTTCAACCAGTCTGACCAGTTCGACCACCATGACCAGTTCAACCACCATGACCAGTTCAGCCGTCATGACCAGTCAACCAGTATGACCAGTTCAACCACCTTGGCCAGTCAACCAGTGTGACCAGTTCGAACCACCTTGACCAGTTCAACCACTATGAAACTATTCAAACTGGAGCAATAACCAAGTTTAAAACTGGTACCAGTTTGAACTGATCTTTCCAATAGGAGCTGCAAGTTATTTCTCTTATAAATGCTGGGCTATCTCGTAATTTATACGTTCAGGACCTGGAGAAACGTGTTTTCGGACATTAAAAGCCATTTGGAGCTCGACCATTGTAAACGATTGATTCTACTGTGCAGAGGCTGCTCCTGCCAAGATGACTCTCGTCCCTTCCACATCCGGCTTCAACTTCAAAAACGCTGAAGAGTGGTTTGAGGAGTTGGAAACGGCTGCAAAATGTGCGCCTAAAAGATTAGTTTTGTTATGCAACGAGGACACATAAAAATGGGGGGAACTGCAAAACAGCGGTAATTTTCGGCATTATGAAGTATGTTCCACACTGCCTTTGCTGGGACCGAGCTGCTGATAGTGGAGAGATATCCTCTACGAGACTTTATCTTGGCCTGCTTTCTAGTCAAACAAGCTCGAACACTATTTCGATTAACTTGATTTAATTCACAAACGTCAAATATCGGCGAAATATGCCCCAAGCACAATTCTGTTTCTACTTAGCGGTGGAACGATCATCATTCCACCATGACTTGCATTTTTTGGCAATGTTAGAGGAAGTTTAAGGAATGGAGCAGAAAGCGGCATTAATTATTTGTTCTGTAATGTATGTGATGGCTTCTTCATGTGTTAGGGACTGGAACATGCGAGGTTTCAGGTCCGACTTTAAGCTAAAAAGTCTCCAAATCGCTTTTTCCAGTGTCCACGGAGGTGTACGTTTCATGAGGCTTGGGACTGGAACTAACACTCCAGAACGACTGGAAAGTTGTCTCTTAAACCTGTCAACTTAAATAAAAAAAACAATGAGGGGGATGATATAAAAAAATCAATAGATGTACGTGAGCTGTGAGGTGCGTTAGAAAAGGTGTGCTCTTTTCTATTCCTTAGACACTGCCAAGGCGATAATAAAACCGCTCAAGGACTACATTACGCGATTTCTGACGGGCTCTACCTACAAGGGTTGGTGAGGATTAAAATATTGTAAAGGTGAAAATGGGTGAGGAAGCTGTATAACGAGTCGTTGAAAATCATGAGAATGCAGTGGAATGTGGTTTGGAATATCAAAGGAGACAAGAAGGGATAAGGCGATCAAAAAAGAAACGCACAACTACAGCCTTAAGACATGTGCAAACAGGAACTTGAAAAACGTAGTCAGTGGGCGAGTTGGCAAACGCTGAACATGATTAAAAAAACGCGCCTGTTTGTGTTCTTTGTTCTTTCCTCGCTTGTCCTTGTCTCTTTATGCGCAATTTTTCATCAGGAACTTGAGAGCATGCAACTCTATTCTGAACAACCACAGCTGCTCCACCAGATGAATTTGAAACAAGGCGATATTTTCCAAAAAAACACTTCATGGCGAAGAAACAATAATTTATGATGATCCCTAAGGTGTGTCTCTAGTGAAGGGAAAGCAATTTGGACGTAGCACATCCCCCAAAAAAATGACATAATCAATACTAGGTAAAACACCACGGCACTTCCACTGCATAAGTGAAATTTAGCCACTCTTCTAAAGGAAAGATAAAAGTTTGGTAAACCAGTCAAACCAGGAGAGAATGCGTAGATCACAAATCTGCCGCACGTCTCAACAATAAATCAACAACGATATTTCGGAGGATTGCAGGTTTCTGTGCTTCTCTTTACTCTTAGGAGTCAGCCACTCCGTGTCGGCTTGGTCCCAGGCATGAGTGGAGAATTCTGTACACTCATCCATTGCACCTGCCACCTAAGTGTGCTTTTTAGTGCAGGTTTTCGTATGTTCGGGGAACGGGGCATGGCACCCCGTTCCCCGAACATACCAAGGCAAAGGGATCGCAGGAGGTGCCGGGAGTGGCGTCGCCAATCCCCTTACGTGCTGCAGGTGCGACACGAGAGCCATACCGCTCCTTCGGTGATGCTCTCTCCAAGGAGTGCTGGCGAGGTTTGTCGACCCTTTTCCCTGGAACGAGACCGGAGATGGGGGATGGCTGCGGTAGCCACAGGCCCATCCTTAAATTTGGAAGCAGCCGATGTATCCTTTTCGTGTCAAGACAAAGGCTGCTACCCCGCTCGAGCACGAGGCATCGTACCCTGGCTGGGAGGGTCGCTAGACCGACCGGCCGAGATTACACGCCCTGGAAGCTGAATCTTCAGCTGGGGCGTGAGAAACTGCGGTGGCCTCCCATAGTCCAAAAAGGACGTCTGGATTGCCACTGCAACCTTCAGTTGTGCAGGTCCCCGCAGCACCACCTGCACGTAGCCGCTCTTGTGCAAGAATTCGAAGCGACGGCGGGCTTCCGGTATAGAAAGGTTCTCTTTGACCTTTAGGAAAGTTGAAAATGTCCTTGAATTCGAACGAACAGTAAACGTTGTAATGGAGACAACTTAAAAATTATGTGTCTTAAGTTTTCTTTCAATTTTTAAAGTAAAAACGTCGTAATAGCAATTAAACTTTTGACGTAGACCCGCCCGTTGCGGCGCACCGAGGGTAGTAAAGCGCGAGAGCGCATAGAAAAGCTAGAAAAAGTGATGTGATCAGCGGAGTACCCTTGCTCGCCACTACGCTGGCTCTGGAAAAATAACAGTTTACAGAGAGGATCGCCGCATGCCATTCGCCAATTGCTGCACGTATTTGTCAAAATAAATGCGGTTTACGTATACGTTGAACCAAGATAAGTGGGATGATTGAATTCACGGGGACAAGAAGCTATAGAGGTCCGCTCCTGACATAGATTTTTTTAAGTGCTTAAGCCTCCATTTAACGGTAAGTAGCTCTTTCCTTTCCTTCGACGGTCCACAGGATCTAGAGTATGCAGGGTGGAAATCACCGCAGTTGGCCCAGCGTGCATCGTAGGTACAAGAGTCTGTGGGATGGTCAGTCTCGGCACAGTTTGCACAAGTTGCTTTTCCCCGGCAATGCTGGGAACCATGGCAACTTTTCTGGCATTTAAGACGTCTTAGAGGTTTAAATCCATAGGGCGGAACCTTGCAGTGGAGGTGGGTAGCCTTTACAGCCTTGAAGTCTGGTGGGCTCAAAGGTTAGGACTATATGTGTTTTGGTTTTCGCTCTTGACCACCCCGACGCAAGGATAGGTGCCTTGCATCTACAACTACTTGGTCGGTGAATCCTTCTAGTATTTTAGTGCCGGAGGTCTCGATCCCGTCATGCTAGGAGATCGACTCCATGGATAGTATTGTGTGTACGATGAGGTGTAACAGCTACGTTTTGATCAGACACAGAGTTCAAAACAAGGAGTGCATTGAACTCTGTTTTTGGTATCAATTTACACGAGTATATTGTCACGAATGACGAGGTGAAACAAAGAGTAACTGGGGAAACCTGAAACGTTTAATGGGGGCAAACGTGTGCCCAAAAATATAAAAGGAAACAGAAGATAACAGCAGAGGGTCGCGGCCGTCGAAGTCGGCGAAAGAGCAGAGTCGAACGCTGGGGCGAATCTGACTGCGGCTCGCCACGCGGAGCCCCTTATGTACATGCGTACACTGTAAAAAAAACCGTAAGTCAACATACTTTTTCGAAACTGGAAAGTGCTGTGAGAAGCGCGCACGGGCAAAACGCCGTAGAGGCGACATGACGGCACGAGTTCGTAAATGTGCGGCTTCACATATTTCTTAGTTCAGGTCTATGTTCCCTTTTCTTTCAAGCAAATACACATAACACACGCCACGTTTGCTCTAGGGATAGTTTTCTTGTTGGCAAATGTCTCATGTTACGTGCCATTCATGCGAATGCGAAGATCTCTTTGAGCGGCGGAGGGAGACCCACCCGAAAGCCGGCGCACTCAGCTGGCGGACGAAGACAAGCGGGCTATGCGAGCGAGAGGAGCGAGGAGCGACTCGCTCCCGTCGCTGCACCGGCACACTGGGCACACCGGCAACACCGGTCCGTACGCTTGCTCGTGCGGGAACCGCGATTTCCTGTCACCATTCAACAGCACTAAAAAGGTAAGCTAACTCATTTTGGCATGCGCCTTGCGAGATAACCAAAGTGCAGAAGTAATGAAAGACGCGTAACTTAACGCAATAGCGCAGGCTGAGTCAGAAAATGCGCTTTAGCTTCCCGACTCAGTTGCACGAGGGAAACTTATCTACGCATCAGACTCGCTCGATGGACGTGCGCAGGCACAGGGCTCATTGCCATGGGAGTTCGGTTTGCTCTGGGCTCTCCCGAACTCTTTCTGTTCGTATCGCTTTCAGGCGCCGTCACCCTTTCGCTTTCGGGCGCGGTAAGAACCAATGAAATCACATTTTCACATGAAACACTGAACCGCGCTCGTTGAATAATCATAAAGAGCGCTGTCGCGTACTAAGAGCATGTCGTGTTTTATGATGTTTAGGACAATTTGCTGGATCGCGCATTCGCACTTGATCGCTGCAGCCCGAGTGCGGCGACCGGACGGCTATCTTGCATGTTGAGAAATCGCGTTTTTGGAGCGTTGCGGAGGCTGGCGGCAGCGTGCTGCAAGACACGGTTTCTGCTCGTTCGTCGTCATTCAGAGAAGTTCTTTAAAACCCTATGTGCGACGTGAAACTTGCCGTTGAGAACACGGGAAAATGTTTACGGAAGCGCAGTGCCGCAGGAAAAAGGCAGAATTCGTCGAAAGCAAGTTACGCCGGTCTCGCGGCATGATCAAAGCTTCCTTGGCACGCTGAAGCGCTGCGTCTCCGTGCCTTCGCACGCTTGAATGACAATCAAGAATCGACACCGTTTGGATATGTTTTGCGAGTGCAATGTGCGTGAAGCCGTATGGGCTTCTGGAGCAGCGTTTTAGTTTACTCTGACGACTGTATTTGTAACTAAGTGGCGACAGAAGAGGGGGGGAAAGTACTTTTTTTTTTTCGTCGTTAGACGGTTTACCGAATACCGCGCGTCATAGCTCCTCATCACTGATCAGCGGTGGCTCATTATCAACCTACTTAATTGAACTTGCCGTTCAAGCGCGGCTTGCCTAGTTGTGATTGGGCAATAGATTGCACACGACCATATGGGCCGTGCTTCAAAGATTTTCATTCTCGCCGTCTTGTACTTTTGCCTTCGAAAACCCTCCTTGCTCCACAGTGTTGCGCAATTTGTTCTGCCATGTGATCTATTAGGGTATATTTGGAACATAGCCATGGTTAATAGTGCATAAAAGCAACCGTATGGATTGCTTTCCCCCCTTTATTGATAGCAACTCGCCTGAACATCGGGACGATCCAGAACTCCGTGGCCGATACATGATGCAAAGACATCTATGCATGACACACCTTCAAAACTTTGCCGCGGCGCCGATTCTTGATTGGTATCCAAGCGTGCGAAGGCACAGAGACTCAGCGCTTCGTCATGCCAAGAAAGCTTTGATCACGCCGCAAGACTGGCGAAACTTGCTTTCGACGAGTTGTACCTTTTCACTCCGGCACTGCGCTTCCGTAAACATTTACACATGTTCTCAACAGCAAGTATCACAGCTTACACAAGGTTTAAAGAACTTCTTCGACAAATGACGACGAACGAGTAGAAAAAGTGTCTTCAGCACGCTGCCGCCAGCCTCCGCAACCCTCCAAAAACATGTTTTTCGACATGCAAGATGGCCGCACTCCCGGAGCGGGGATGTGCGATCGAACAATTGTCATAGAGATTAGTGAATTTATATGTAAAAAAGTTCTTGTCTATTGCAGTTTGTTTGGAGATAGGCCACTGATCTGCACTAGAGGGCTGGATGGCGCATTGAGCAGACAGGTACGAAGCCACCGGAAGTAAGTGGCTTGTCGTGGAAGTGAGCACTTGACAGGCTTTCCCACTCTTACGAGCGGTGGGCCAAACAGTTTCCAAGGCGCTTGATTTGCTTTTGTTATATCAAGAAAGCCTGCTTTTTGCACAATAACAGTTTATGCAGGCCTGAGAAGTCTTCTTAGAAGCCATTTGACGTGTGAGAATTTCGAGATTCTAGATGATTATGTGTACATGCCCCAAGTTCAAATGCCTCATTCTCAAGATTGATTACTAAAGGGGATTATTAAAACCCACGTGAAAATGCAAGAAAGGGTGAACCAAAACATTAACTAAATGCACTATAAGACCCAGCAAACACTCGACCGCCTGGACAAGCATCGAACTTCCGGTGGCTTCACTTGCGCCCGACTCAGAGCGAGGCTCAGCGCCTTCCAGCGCCCTATGGTAGAGATCACTGAGATAGGCCTACCGGACAAACGACGGCCATGCATGCATAACATACCGCCGGATGGCACCACCGACGTCATTAGATGCTAGAGAGCCTCAAGTAAGAGCGCGTTTAACTTAAACCACGATGAGCGTTTGCAATTTAACGGCGGTATTAGAGATGGCGTATTATACACTTTTTCGCGTGTAAAAAAAATGCCATGGTCCTATCGGAACAAAAATGGTGTCTATAAAAAAGTGTTATTTTATTCTTCGCGTAAAATCTTCAAGCATCTGTTATAACCGGATTTACATTAAGAAGCTACCCGTAGCCCCATAGCCCCACAGCAAAAGTTTGCAATTTAATGGCACCCATAAACATATGCCCCGATCTAGCAGTTGAACACGCTCTTGAGGCTCTCTATTAGATGCTGGCTGGAAGCAGACGACGACATGCCACCTGCTTTGGCCGCTATGATTTATTAAATACTTTCAGCAGATGTGATGTATTACCGCTCAATAATAAATAGGACTGATGTACACAAACGACTTCCGTCCCACGGTGAGCTTCCATAGACGAAAGCAATTTTGTTCTTTCATGAAATTGAGGAACCCCGAGTTACTCGCTTATATTTGCCTACGTAAAAGCGACTATTAAAATATGTGATCAAGCAAAAAGTGGCCATTTTCTGAGAAGAGTGTCCAACCCTTAGTTTCCCTTTTGTAGTAGCTTCTCATTGGCTGGAACGATTAATGATGCCTTGCGTGGGAGGAAGAGCGGTGTCAATCATTGTTCCGGTGGCACCGATTACTTAAGGGTATGAATCTTCCTCCCATTATTTTCATTAAAAAAAAAATGCTTGTTGTGACATGTGTGGTTTATTCGTTATGTTAAAAGAGTTTTGTTGCTTTGCAGTTGTCGAAGATGGGACTAATTTAGTGATTGCATTGAGATTTCAATGCAATGAGGTCCTTGCCAAAGTTCTGTGTTTTTGCTTTCTATCCCCTTTTATTACAACATTTCCAACAGCAATCTTTTTGCTGCGAATAATTGTGTGTTATAATTGCAGTTATATTAGTCTTTATGGCACTTTGAGGAACTGCGGGAATTTCTATAGTACTTGCATCGCTTTTTACAATGTGATAAACCAGAATCGCCTGCTCCAAAAGCTCAAATGTGGGGGACACGCTATCACAGCCGTGATGAAGCACTCACACATCTTTTTGCTGCAGATTATACTTCTCAGCATCGCCAGCAATGACGGATCCATAGGCTGGACGAACCACAGGACGCCACGGAATTGATCGTTCTCGCGCCAACCGTGGGAAAACAGTGGCTCCTGGGGCCCATCTTGGTGGATTTCATGTTGGGAGCATTAGGAGCCTGCCAACACTGGTCTTGAGCTACGATGCCTCTACAAAAGCCGCTATCCCACGCCAGTCATTCGAGGCACGCTACAGCAGCCATGATGGAGCGCTCGGACATCTTTTTGCTGCAGGTTCGTTATTTGAATACTTCAGCTTGCCGTCGTTCAAGCAACTATCGTCTGCTAGTGGTATCCTGCCCCAGTACTTGGTTGTGCCGTTTTCGTTGCGTGTCCTCTTGGTTTCAGGACGTCATGTCCTTAAGTTTGCAGTGTGAAATAAATGAAATGAAATGTGTGCTACAAAAGCCATGTTTTTGCTACAATAACTGCTACAAGCAGTTCTTTTGTAAGTTTCACCACTAATGATTACATTTTGTTTGTTAATGCATGGAAACACTAGCCACTTGTGCTTTCTTGCCTTTGAAACATTCTCAGATAATGATATGGTTTGAAGTTCAACTGCATCATTGTTTACTTTTAGAATGCAAGTCGCATCCCCAATGTTGAACTCGAAGAGCTTCCCGCAACGCCCATCTGTATCACACTGGGAAAGCCTTTGTGCATCTTTTGGCATGCAGGATACAGCACTACTTTATTTCAATTGTAGGCTACTCTATTAGCCAAGATTTGTACTTGGAGTGTGGTTCGGTACAAGGAAAATAGTTTTTCTCCATATATTCACATATTTGGTTCCCTCCATTTTCAATTGTATATAAGTAGCTCAGATAAGAAAGATTGTAACTAATTTGATTTTCAAATTATTTACAAAAATTACACAACAAGTAATCACCCTGTGCCACCTACCTATGTGAATGCTGAGGATGCTTACTTTTGTTTATGAGTTGAAGGTAATCAAGATCCGTTTTTAACGAAGTGATGGACCGGATGAGGAAGCAGTTGTCGTTGTCACGAGCCAAAATTTCACCAGCTTCCACACATCCTTGTGATTCTATCCTGGTAGCCTGCAGTTATCTGATCTTATTGAACTCTGTCATGCAACCGCATCTGGTAACAGTACTGCCAAATGTTCACACGACACCGAGGGCTGTATTTGATATAGGGCTTTGCTTGACCTGCATAGGCTATGCAAAAGCGGATCATATATTGTTGCCACCACACAAAGCACCTGGAGGTGTGCCCTCTTCCAACTTTTTTTTTGCTCCCCTTCCCTGGTCAATACACAAACTGATATCCATGTGGGGTAGCTGGTGCGATATGATTTAAGTTGTCTTCTTTGTTTTGTGTTATTTTTAATTCCTGGTAGCAAACCTCCACTGATAGTGATCCTTTTGTTTGCCGAGTCACTTCTATCCGTACCTGTTTTTTTTATGTTTCCTTTGTGGCTTATCAACAAGCCGAACTACTATTTTAGTCACCATAGATTTTTATCCTAATTATATTGACGAGTAGGATCACTTGTGGCTCTGTTTTGGTTGTTGGAGCACCATAAAAATACACACTATGTTTCATGGGAGTTACTTCAGCTCAAGTTCATTACCCTCAAGGACATTCTCGTGGAATGCATTAAATGGGGGGGGGGGCGGTCACAAGAACTTGTAGCGGCAATAACAACATACTAAATAGATTAAGCATTAATTTCACGTACACATAAACAATTGTTTATGTGTACGTGTAAAAAAAAACGGCTGTAGAAATTATTTTAGCATTCAACTGGTTCTAGACTTCTCAGGAATGGAAAAAATGAAATCTGAGTATGTTACTGAAGCCCATTACATGTTAGTATAAAGCTGCCGAATTTGTTTATCAAAGAACGCATTAATTTCACACAAACATTCTATTTAGTTGCGGGACCCTCGGATCCACCTATTCAGCGAGCCAGCCCTGTTCGCAAGCTTTGGTCACAACACCTGCCTCGTCCCTTTAGTGTGTCTAGTCAGTCCCAAGCGGCGAGGCGGTGCCACTCGTAGATTTCTTGTATGCACTTCCAGGCATGGTTCAGAAGGCGCCCAAGCGTCCTTCGCCCCAACGTGCTCCTTTACCCCACTTTTCCCTCCCATGTTTTGGGCAGTTGGAATATCTGGCACAGCTTGCTCCTTCGAATTCAACATCACTTTTGGAGGGAGACGGCATAGGAAGAAACAGGTACAGAGCCTGAGTAACGTACATGCGTGGCGTGGCGAACGAGTGTAGAGAACAACGAAAGAGAGAGTGTTCAACGTCTCAATCAGAGTCACGTGGTTTACGGACGAGCTGCCGTCGCCACAGTGGGAGTTGTGTCAAGGTATCCTGGTCACCAGATAAAAACAACGAACATTAAAAAAATATTTTGTAATTATTGGAGTTTTAAATATTCTGAAATGTTTCGTGTATGTCCAATAACCTATGGTGCTGTCATGTAACAAATACTCTAACTTGCCTAATTTCTGTGTCCATGCCCCTTTCAAGTAATTTCATTTAAGTTTACAGCTTTCTTAAATCACACTGGCACCTGCAGTGCACTTACGTGTAACTCATAGTTTCCAGATATCGGGAGGTTGTGTTTGCCATCGCATTCTATTCAGAACCTAACCACATTCCACATTTTTTGTTTTCCAGGTTCTGTAGTTGTTCATATGGACTTGATTGCTCTGGAAGTTATGATGATTGCCTTCCACATGAAAGCTGGACGTGACCCACTAATTAATTCTTAAGAATAAAGGTACGCACGTGTTTTACTTCCTACTGCATCTTGTGTGCACTTCTTTGAAATTTCTTACTAACACGGTGTTCAAGCACCTGTTTATCTCTGGGAGGTGCACTTGGCAGTAACATCTGAAATTAACTTGTGACAGCAGGCTTGAAGAAACTCATTGAATGCGGCAACTTCATCTTCGAAGGCATTTTTCAAACTTCCCTTGCTAAAATGGTTTCGTAGCATAAGTCACAAGTTGGTTTCACTGTCTAGCATCTGCCAGAATTAAGCTGAGGTTCCTGCACTGCACTTATGTGCAGGGCGTAAAGTCTGGGGGGTCTCAGGGGGTCTCGGACCCCCCCACTGATTTGAATGGATGGTCTGAGACCCTCCTCCACAGCCCCAGCATTAGTGAAATCCAAATCATATCTTGCAATAAAATAGCTTGTTTTCAGGGATGTGAAATTAGGGGATTAGCGATTTGAGGGTTGCAGGTACGGCGGGGACAGAGTCAGCAGTGGGTTTTATTTTATGTGCATCTAATACATTTCGTCAACCCCCCCCCCCCGCCCTCCCCCCTTCTTGTAGGGACCCCCTCAACTTACGGGAGACTTCAGCACTGCTTATGTGTAACTCATAGTTTGCAGCATGTGGGAGGTTTATGCTGTCATCACATTCTGTTCAGAACCTAATCACATAGCACATTTTTTTTTCTCCAGGTTTTGAAGTTCTCCATATGAACTTGATTGCTCAGGAAGTTAGAGATTGCTTTCCACGTAAAAGCTGGACGTGGCCCACTAATTATTTCAAGAATAAAGGTATGAACATGTTTTACTTCGTACTGCATCATATGTGCACTTGCTTGAAATTTCTTACTAACACGGTGTTTAATTATCTCCGGAAGGCACAGTTGGCAGAAACTTCCGAAATTAAGTAGTGACAACAGGCTTGAAGGAACTCATTGGACGCGGCAATTCCGTCTTCAAAGGCATTTTTCGAACTTCCCTTGTTAAAATGGTTTCTTATCATAAGTCACAAGGTGGCTTCACTGTTTAGTGCCCGCCAGAGTTAAGATGAGGCTCCTGCAATGCGCTTACATGTAACTCGTAGTTTGCAGAAATTGGGAGGTTTATTCTGTCATCGCATTCTGTTCATAACCTAATTACATTCCACATTTTTTTTGTTGTTTTCCAGGTTCTGTAGTTCTCCATGTGGAGTTGATTGCTCTGGAAGTTAGATTGCCTTCCATATGAAAGCTGGACGTGGCCCACTAATTATTTGTCAAGAATAAAGGTACGAACATGTTTTACTTTTTACTGCATCTTACGTGCACTTGCTTGAACTTTCTTACTAAAACATAGTCTTGTGCGAATAGTAGATTTTGAGTTCAAAGCGAATAGAGGTTTTGGCCGAATATTTTCGATTTGAATATCGAATAGTTCTTTCACGCTTTTTACTATCATTCCATAATGCTTAGATGAAAACCCAGCTAAACTCGTGAAGGTTGTTCCACTTGTTCGTTGATAAGCCAAGTATATTCTATCTATATGAACTGTGACTTCAGAAGTTCTGATGTCTTGGGATGGCAAGTAAACGATGGATTCGACATAAAATGAATCCGATAGAGATGCCCAATTGAGTGAATTTACAAATCTTGCTATATAAATAATCTTCCTTTAATTTGAGTTACAAAATGAAAGCCGTTCACAACTCCCTGTAACGCCGCATTAGAGCTAGGTGACTCCCTGAGGTCACGTGACCTCAAGGGGGGGGGGGGTCACGTGACCTCAGGTGGTGACCCTCGTGAGGGTAACTCTCATAACCCTCGTTTCCCTTCTAAGGGTGACCCAAGTGAGGGTAACCCTTTCGAGGGTAACTAACTCTTGCAACCCTCGTGAGGGTAACGCTCGTGACCGTTGTGAGGGTAACCCTCGTGAGGATAACTCTCGTAACCCTCGTGAGAGTAAACCTCGTGACCTCATTATGGGAAACTTCCCATAACGCAACGTGCGATTACACCGACGCCGCTCAAGCCGGAAACGGGCGCCTAAGAGCTGCGCTCTAAACGAATGAATCACGCATGAGGAACGCAGGATGTAAGGACATCTCTGCCTAACATAGTATACTCTTGCATAACAGTCAGTTTAATTTTGAAACTTTTACTACGAAGTAGATATACACATTCACAAAGTTTCCATTTAATTTCAAATACAGCCGGCATGCGTGCACCATCCCGCGTTCAATGTACTATGCTTTTCTTCCAAGCACGCAATTGCGATATTTCTACTTTCCCAAGTGTTTATCGTGGCGGGTTATCCTGTTGAGTGCGCTTTTTACCGAGCACCGATGTAATGCAGAGAAGCAACACACGCAGAGCTCACTTCCGCAGGTATTGCTTCTCCGCAGTGCAACAGTGCTCGGTAAGAAGCGCACTCAACGGGACTAGCCCGCCGCAACCAACACTTCGAAAAACACGAATAGTGCAGTTCTTCTCAAAGCGAATATAGAATAATGTATTATTCGAAACTACTGTTCGAAATTCCGAATATTCGCACAACCCTACTAACACGGTGTTTAATTTTGTGTGGGAGGCACAGTTGGCAGTAACTTCTGAAATTAACTCCTGACAACAGGCTTGAAGGAACTCATTGGACGTGGCAATTCTGTCTTCAAAGGCATTTTTCGAACCTCGCTTCTTAAAATGTTTTCTTGTCATTAATTCACAAGTTGGTTTCACTGTTTAGTGCCCGCCAGAATTCAGCTGAAGCCCCTTCAATGCGCTTACATGTAACTCATAGTTCGCGGAAATTGGGTGGTTTATTCTGTCATCACATTCTGTTCATAACCTAACCACATTCCATGTTTTTTATTTTGTTTTCCAGGTTCTGTAATTCTTCATATGGACTTGATTGCTCAGGAAATTAGAGATTGCCTTCCACATGAAAGCTGGACATGGCCCAGTAATTACTTCTTAAGAATAAAGGTATGAACATGTTTTACTTAATACTGTATCTTGTGTGCACTTCCTTGAAATTTCTAACACAGTGTTTAAGCAGCTGTTAATCTCTGGGATGCGCAGCTGGCATTAACTCCTGAAAGTAACTTGGGCTCACAGCCTAGTCACATTCCCTGGGCACTAGATATTTAATTTGAATTGTTCCCGCATCAAAAATTAGTTTACGTGTTCTCAGGCACGTAGCCAGGATTTTGTTCGGGGGGGGGGGGGGGGGGGGGGGGCGGCCCATGACAAAATGCTGTATGATGGGGAGGGGGAAGAGGAGGTTCCAGCAAAATCGAAGATTTCGGGGGGGGGGGGGCAGGCCCCATGGGGACCCCCCCCCCCTGGATACGTGCCTGCGTGTTCTCTGTAACTTGCAGCGGCAGAAAGCTGTAACTCTCAATCACTGAGCTGCATGTCATGCGTGACGACGGGAAACATTCCGACATAAAAATTAGCTGGCGTGTTTTCCGCACCTTGCAGCAACGGCCAGAGCCTGTTGAACTGCTAGCTGCAGTGATTTAACAAAACGGACATCTCAGTAAACAATAAATATAGCAGTAAAATGCTATATTTATTGTTCACTGAGACGTCCGTTTTGTTAAGTCACTGCAGCTAGCAGTTCAACAGGCTCTGGCCGTCGCTGCAAGGTGTGGACAACACGCCAGCTTATTTCGTATGTAGGAACGATTCCGGTCGTCGCGGCATCACGTACAGCTCAGTGATTGAGATTTACGTTTTTTTTGCCGTTGCAAGTTATGGACAACACGCCAGCTAATTTTCGATGCCGGAACGATTTCCGTCGTTGCACATCACGTGCCGCTTAGTCATTAAGTTTTATGGTTTTCTGCCGTCGCAAGTTACGGAAACACGCCAGCTAATTTTTGATGCCGGAACAATTTCCGTATCTGTGGATCACGTGCATGAGAGTTACGGTTTTCTGCCATGTTTCTACGGGTGAAGTTACGGGCAAAAAACCGTAGGGCCTCATACTGTCATGCACGTAATACGTAGTTAATGCTGTGACCGTGATGCAAGACAACGGAAATTGTACCGGCATCAAAAATTAACCGGCAATTTCAGTAATTTGACAGGATTTTTTTTTACAGTGTAGCTCGTATGGCAGTGTAAGCTCGTATTACTCGTCGCCTGGCGTGGCAGACGACGACTGTGGCACCATCTCACTGGACACTGCTCAAAGCGGAAGAATCTATTTTAGCAAGCTTTACCATACTTGTTGTGCTATTAGGTGTTAACGCCAAAACAGCTGCTCTATTGCCGATTTCATTGAAATTGAGAGCATCTGGCGGCAAGAACAGGAACGCTGTGGCAGCAGGTTAGCTCGTCAACTCTATAAGCGAATCGTAATTACAGCGTCCGGCCGTCTAAGACGAAGCCGTGGAAGTAGGTTCGAGACCAGTGGTAAAACTCGCCAATACATTCTTTCAAAACTTATCACTTTAGCGACAATGCCAAAGTAACTGCGTGTGGATGCATGTGCGACGTCTATTATTTAGGGGAAGGTTTCAACTCTGCGAATGTTGATTTAGGAACGTGATTACTACTTCCACTACGAGTTTTACGCACCATCGAACTTACGCTCGCTAGTAATAACCCAGGTCATGACGTCAGGGAGAGGAACCGTACCAGGGCGCCACTGAAGCGTCTCATCGCCAATATCGATCGGTATACTACCCGTAACACTTTACACAAATGCCAAACGGGAAAACTTTTTTTTCCTGTGTTTTGTTGTTTCCTGATTTTTTAGTTAAAACGGCGTCGTGCCGGGGCAAATTACGGCGAAGAGCATCTGCCCTGAACTTTTATATGATTCACAGAATTACACCGCGATCAAATTAAACTGGTCTGGCAGTAGTGAACCGACATCCGCCGTTTTCCTTCGGCAAAGATGGCGACTCCCGTATGGGTGCCGCCACCTATTGGCGAATTCCGTTACGCGGCGCCTCTATGGAATCAGATTTTCCACAGGGACGCCAAGATGTGTCACGGTTCGCCTGAGGCAGCCAACACGTCCTACACAATGAGAACGCCTGAGCACTCCGTCCTCACGTGATCACAACGACACGACGCTGTAGGGCGATCTTGCGCCGTGCCTTTCATCGAACGCAAGGTTCCGTTTCTATATTTTATGTCCTTATTTGCGAAAATGTGGGGTTACCGCTGAACATAATTAAGTTGTGTCAGGAAAACGCCAACAGTATAGGATAGGTGTAAAGTCAATCCCGAAGATAGCAACATAAAAAAAGTTGAGAAGCCTACGTAATAGGTTACTGCCAAAGTAAGACTTGTGAAAAAACATCACTCCGTTTCTCGTTTGGAGCGTCACAGTAGAAACACCAGAAAAACATGGGATATTTATAATACATGAACTAGTTGGTAAGAAAGTGAAATATGATATTGACCAATCAATCAAAAAGAGCTCTCGGATACCGGGATGTGCAATCTTTATGTGATAGGTAAATGAAATATTTGTTAGAAGTGTTGAAAATCTCCAAGTGACAGGGTTTAGTTACAGCAATATTTCCACCGGTCCTAAGAGAGGTTGCCCCAACTCAGCTTAGTTTAGCCGCAGATGACGGAAGAGGATCTAAGTCTGATGATAAATAACATGTTCGTAGCCAAGGCCTTTCGTAATGACGGTATTCACTTGACAGACATGTTGGCTAACTTAAACAAACTTATATACGGGCTGCTGAAAATATTTAGCTAATTTCTTTTAACGGGTAGAATCCCCAGCGGCCTAAAAGTTGCAGTGGTAAGGCCTAATTTAAAAAAAAAGGAAGTAAAAAGGACAAGTTGAATTACAGGCCCATTTTAATTTTATTCGTGGAATCTCTAATCATAAAAAAGTCCGCCTTCAAAACTATTACTTCTTTCTGTGAGAAGTATTTTTTACTGTGTAGTTTCCAGTACGGCTTTCGCCAAAACACATGCACACAATCATTACTCGAAGACATGTCCGATCACAACCACGAAAATATTGACAGTAACAATTTTGTGCTAACTCTTTTTCTAGACCTCAAAAAGGCATTTGATACATTTGATCACGGGTCCCTTGTATATAAATTAGAGCATTTTGGTTTCAGAGGCCCATTCCATGACTTCCTGGCTGACTACCTTTCAGGGCGTCTACAGCTAGTAAAAACTGGTGACGCTAAAAGCAAGTTAGTGACACTTAGGTACGGTGTTCCCCAGGGATCTATTTTAGGACGTCTCCTTTTAAACATCTACGTTAATGAAATTGGGAAGCTTCATTTATCCTCGCGAAAATTCCAGTACGCCGACGATACCGCTTTGGTTTTATCTGGAAAAGACGAATACTAAGCTACATCATCTCTTCAATATGACATATTTCATATAATGGCGTAGTTCACTAGCAACCAAGTTTTTGTAAACGTCGATAAAACAAAAATAATGCGCTTTCATAACCCGAGCAAAAATAAGAAAACTTTTCGGCACCCTTAGTCCTTCACGTATCCCCTTGTAAAAACTGCAGGTGCGCACTCCTATAATACATGTCATCTACAAGGTATCTGGGCGTGCTGTTCGATGAACATTCGTCATGGGGAGCGCATGTCGACTACCTATCGAGACGCTTACGAAAGGCATCTGTATAAATATACCGCCTTTGTCTTCTGACCGATGCGCGTACTACCGGGTGTCTCATGTAGAGGCCAGGCTCTTTAAATCGACCGCAAAATTCGGTTTCTTAGCCTATCACGCTGCGATTTTCTGCAGCGTTGCCCACAGGTGGTGCATCTTTTTTTTTTATAAAATTTACAAAGAGCGAACTTCCTTCAGGAAAAATTAAAGATAGAAAAAAAGCTTAACTCCTATGGAAGTGGAGCGAAGTCACCTGTCTTCAAACAATAGGGCACCCTATTGATTGAAGACCGGTGGCTTCGCTGGGTTTCCATAGGAGTTAAGCCTTTTTCTTTCTTTACTTTTTCCTCAGGTAAGTTCGCTCTTTGCAAATTTTATAGAACAAAATGCACCACCTGTGGGCAACGCTGCAGAAAATCGTAGCGCGATAGGTTAAGAAACCGAAATTTGCGGTCGATTTAATGAGCCTGGCGGCTATCTGAGACACCCGGTAGATAGAAAACATTTCAGACACTGGGGGAGTCTATACTACAATACGGAATAATGGTTTATGGTTCCTGCTCGTTTTATAAAAACAAAAAAATAATGAAAATGAGATATTATTCTACGAAACAAAGCAAGAAATATTGCGTATGGAACTAAATTTGCTGAACTCGAAACTTACCCAAAGATGCGGCTGCTATGGATCTTGGTAGTTGACAAATTGTATATCTATGCCAGAGGTCGCCAAACTGCGCCTCGCGAGTCACATGCGTCTCTTGTAGAGGTTTGTAAAATGTAACAAAATATACTTTTTAGGCCGATAGCATGCCGGTACTTAGTTTTGTTTTGTGTAAGAGTAATAACATCCTATTCATTGCAACCGTGTCCATCCCACAAGCACATACAGTGTACTCAACTGCTAAATATAACGCGGGAGCGGCGGCTGGAGAGGTTGCATGCGTCATCTACCGGCTCACTCTGGCAGCTTATGCCGCTGTTGTTTTCTGGAGTTACACCCCACCTCCGACACAACACCGATGCGTGACTCGGCGATAAAGAAAAAAAAAAAAGTCTCTCTTCGATTTTTCTTTTTTTTTTTTGTTGTTTAAAGGTGGCCTTTATCAGAGAAACTGCAAGATCACCGAGATGTGGTAGCCCGACCGAAAAATGCGTACGTGTGACTAAACAGAGTGGCAAAAACCACAATACAAACAAGTACAAATTTAAAGCGTGGGTGATAAAAAAAGAAACGAGGAGGTCATGCGATAATTGCATCGGGGAGTGGCGACAATCGCAAGAAGAGCAGCCTTATACCCCTGCCAGACTGGCAATTAAATGTCAGTTCCATCGAATGACATTTGTGTGATCGGCGAATCAGCTCGCAATCTGTCGCGCGTGGAATGCGCTACGCCCGGAGTGTCGCGCGGTGATTGGCCGTTCGCTCAAATGTCATTCGTTGCAAATGGCATTCGAGTTGCCCGTGTGGCACGGGTATTATTCTCTGCCGCATCATTGATTTAATCGCTAGACAGCTCTACTATCAGTTTCGGCCACCGCTCCCGCGTTATATTTAACAGTTGAGCACACTGTACGCGTTTTTGCGGGCCTGGATAATTCATGTACTAGTTCATTATGTAATAAATCTATTTATATATGTATTTACCGCATGGAATGTTTTGTTTTTTGTTTTTGTGACTTCCTGAAAAGTATGGCGAAGCTACATCACTAAACGTCGACACGCCGAACAAGAACTGCGTGAGCTCAGGCCGCGGCGCCCACAGTTGTGGAGTTTGGCGGATGCGGGGAAGAGGCGTGGTGGGCTTCTACAATGTCAATTAGCTGTCGCGTTGTTTTGCATGTACATCTGCGGTTCCTTTATTAGCGACGAGATCGAGTCATACACCAACACGCTGATTACAAACAAGTCGGCGTTTGCCAGCAACAGGTGTGGGTCACTCCGCGGGAGCAGAAACAAAATTCGGGAGGAGTGACCCGTCTGCGCATGCGCAAGGCCGAGAGCAGCGTCATCGCAGTGGCTCGACGTCAGAGAGTTGCGTTGGTCTATAGACGTTTGCAAGTACAGCCTCTGCGCGCCGCCATCTTGCAGCCGGTGTTTTTAGATTGTCTGATAGTCAAGCATTGCTGAGGCCGTGGGTACGCCGCAGCAGTGCTTGACTATCAGACGATCTAACCACACCAGCGGCAAGATGGCGGCGCGCAGAGGCCGTATTGGCAAACGTCTATGTAGGGGCCAATCGTCCAGCTTGTTCTCCCACTGAGATTGGTGCTCACCCAACACGATGCGTGTGCACTCGACTCTTTGCGTCATCTTCGTCGATCGAGCGCAGGGCTCAAATTCAGAACTAGTACCGCGTCAGCGTTCGGCTAAGCTGAAGTTCAGTTGGCGCTTAATTGATTGGAGTGAAGTTTCAGCCGAACTCTGCGTCAACCAACTGCTGCATCAAAAACACAAACAAACAATTCATGTTGTTGTTGTTGTCTGGGGCGCAAGCCCCCGTGGTTGTCGCCGCGCGGAAAGTCATCCTCCACCTGCTTGAGGTGCGCCCTGCCAGCATGTACGCTGCAACGGAGGCTCTGGCGATTATCCCTCTACTGAGGGGTCTGCCTTTGGAAAGGGGGGCAAAGCAAATATAACTACGGCGGCGGTCTTCGGCGCAGGGATGCCCTCGACCGCCGTCGACCCACTTGTGTTGCCCTTGAGTGCCCCTTTGTGGGGTTGGGCTGGTGTCGGGCTCTGCGGGGTCCTTTCTCCCTGTCGTTCTTTCCTGGGCTGTTTCTTGGTGTGGCCTAGTTTTTTCTAAGTACAGTTCCCAATTGGCTTTCTCGTGAAATTCCCACTTCATCCAAGGATCCAATGCAATTATGTCGAAATGACTTTAAATCGGTCGTGCCCATTGAGGTGGTACCGATTGAGGCAATCTTTTTTTTCAATCTTATTACAAGCCTCACCTTGTCAAATCTGTTGTTGTTGTCTCCGTAGGTTTATTTTTCAACTTACACATCTAGAGGCAACACGGTTGGATTTCCTTGCCTATAGAGTCCCCGTGCAAAAATAGTCAGACTGTTTATTTTGGATTTGGATAAGAGAATCTTGTTTCCCAACTCTTATTGCGACAATACCTGGCTAATTGGATCAAGCCAAGCAAGTTGTGTGTGCCGCGAGCTGCAGAGCTGTAGCTGTCACTGGATAAACGCCTATTAATTTATGACTAATCTCGCGGTTACCAATTTTGTTTTATACGCCAGGGGAACGGTTCCAACTCTTGCCTCCAAATCTATTGACAATTCACGATTTCGCATGCAAAATAACAGTTCTTGGTGACCCTGTAGATTGGGCATTTAGGGTACCGGGAAATGCGCATAAATAAATAAATAAATAAATATTTGAAGTAAATAAATAAATATATAAATAGTTTTAATGAAATAAATAGATAAATAAATAAACAAATAAAAATTAATCAATCAATCCCAGGTGCGTAAGTTCGGGCTTCCTCGTGACGAACTGTTGTAGAAAGTTTGAATGTGTGTTATGCCACAGAAAGACTTTATTCCCCAGCGTCACAAGGTGAAATATATTGTCTAGAAAGCTCTCGTTTTACACGCAGAACTTCAGCTGGATGCAATGCCGCTGCCAGTTTTGAAATCAAAGCCCTCGCGGAAGAGGCTTCGCTTTACATATTAAGTGTTGAATTACGTTTATTTCCACGGTCTTATTACTAGGCCTTTTTTAACATTATTTATTTCAATACTACCTTCAAGAGCCAGAAGGTGTTACAGAAGGGAACGCAAAACCACAGCAAAATGTGCATAAACAATTGGCGAGAAACGCAGCAACCAAAAGAAAGAACAAGGCAATTGATCTCCAATTGCTGTTTTTCAAAGCAGATGCATCGGTTTCTGTGGTAATCGAGGAGGGCAGGCGGCTCCACATGGCGCTGGTCTGTTGCTATAAATGATCGAAAAAAAAAATCAACACGTTAATGCGACAAGGGACACTTGTGCTTTACGACGGTGGTATGCCCATTGACAACTTAAAATTGGCCGGCGTGGCGAGTTCCAAACAGTCGTTTCCGCGTTGACAGTTGCATCAAGCAGGCGGATACTAGACCACCGTCGTGCACTGGGTCGTTGTCCAGACGCAGTTTCGTCCAAGTTCGCACCGTCGCGGATGATGTGCTGTAAAGCCCAAGCGATGGCGTGGCTCCGTAGACCTTTAGTGCGATCTAACCAAAGGCTGCCGAGTTAAATCATCCAAGATATTAGATGAACGAGAGGCATTTCGGAAACTCCACTCGTTCACACGATAGCCTCGATGATAACTCGACTTTCTTCGTTAGACAGCACTTAAGGTATTCGGAGTCACGCTCCTCGGGCACTCTCCCGGGATGTTTTTTTTTTTTTTTCATATCGTCCTCGATTCTACATTTTCGAGCCAACAAATCAAGTTAATGCACCACGACGTTGTCGTCTAAAAGATCGCCGGAAGGTTCGTGTCGCAGCACTTCGACCTGCTCCAGAATCTGAATAGTAGAGTTTTTCGTAGATATTAAATCTTTAGACCCGCGTTCTAGCCCAGCTTCTTGTCCGTGGCTTGCTTTTTAGCTAATGAAACGCAACTCTGACAGTAGAAACTCTTTGCCGTAAAGCGCGATCACGCTCGATTCCTGCAGTCATCCCCGTGACTTCACGGAAGGATCCGCTGCGGCCTTCGCCTCGTCTCTATCGACCAGCGCTCTGTTTACAAACAAGACCGCCTTTGCCCGCAAAGGGTGTGAGCGCTTCTCGGGCGCAGAAACCAGATTCGAGCGAGGCGAAGCATCTGCGCATGCCCAGTACCGACAGCAGGGCCACCGCAGTGGTGTGACGTGAGACAGTTGTGTTGGTCTATACCCCGTTTCGCCTCAAGTACGACCGCGGTGGAAGCCACGATGCGATAGAGCTAATCAAACAGCCCCAAAAGTGCACCGTCATTGTGCTCCTTGTCTTTTGGGGGTCTGCTATTGCCGGTTAAGCCAATATTACACGAAAAAAAATGGTCCCGTTGGATTGTAGCTTAGGCCCCGGTCAGACTTGAAGTGAAATGGAGTACGCACAAACTCAACTATATGACGTCACGTTGCTGCGGTGGCGCTGCCGTCACCACTGCGCATGCGCAGATGCTTCACTTCACGCGAATCTGGTTTCTGCGCACGCGTAGCGCCCACACCTGGTTCGGAGTCACTGATGCGATTTAAAGTTTTGAACCCGAGGTCCGTCGTTGGACCTACGTAATTTTTTTGCGAAGTTCGACGAAGTTCGACTGGTGGACAGCGTTGCCCGGCTTCTAAGCGAATAATTTGAATCTTGAGAAAGAAATAATTTAGAAAGTAGTTTGCTTTACATTTTATAAAATGGTTACTGACGTTTACGCTATGTGTAAGAGCAAAAGTAGGTGCTTTTAACGCTTTCGCCAGTTAGTAATGTGAACCAGTCACACCAACACACCCAACGAAAATTGCACTTTTCCTCGGCTAGGTGAAGCCAACTCGTTTTTAAATTTTCGCGCGTGCGCACAAAAGTTGAACGTCAGTCAAACGTTTGTCGAACATCAGGTTGGAAGTTCGAAAAAGTCGAACTTGGGGAGGTTCGCGGCATCCCTACTTATTATGGTAATGCTTCTAGCTCCGTGATTGGTTCTTCGACGCTCTTACTGGCTAATAACAAAATCTAATTGGGCCAAACGCGATAATTAGATGGTCGGCCGCACCGCACCCTGTGCTTATGAAGCCCTCAGCAGTTATGGTGAACGCACTTCTCTATTGAAGGCGAGCCTTCCACGGGTCAGCGTCTGCAGCGCCATCTATGTAGCGACGCGGGTACCGCTGCGTCGCTCGAACGTGTGATGTCGGCCTGAAAAGCGACGGAAAGCGGCAGTTCTGTATTTTGTTCTAGAGCGCGCAGTTTTCCAGAAGAAAAAAAAAAATTGGATGGGATCTTTATTTTCGAAGTTCTGTAATGCCTGGAATGCATTATCTAAGAAGCGATCGTATGATTTTGTTTATAAGACTACATACAGTCTGGTACAGTATAGATCACGGGAGACACAAGTATATATATAGTATTGCCTCGTGCGAGCAGCTTAGCCAGTAGCGTGCTCGACTCCCACGCCGCTGTCTGGGGTTTGATCCCGCCAGCGCTTGTCCTCTTTTGTTTCTTTTGTTTGCATGACTGGATATTCCAGATGACTCGAGAACCTTGTTGCGTGTTTGAGATTGGAAACTTCTAGATACCCACGCGCTTACAAAAGGAGCCTCGCGTGGCTTCTTGAGTCATTCGTCCTTGCGCCGCCGTCAAAGGTCTTTGTTACTTAATGTTTCTCGGACCAAGTTCGCCGAATTACATGTTCATTTTAAGTTTTATTAATCAAATTTATGTTTTTATTCTTGACAATATATATATATATATATATATATATATATATATATATATATATATATATATATATATATATATATATAATCGAAAATATGCAGATGAATGAATCGTACTTGACCGAATGGATCAGGCTTACGAAACCGCCGAAAGTCAAAATGAATGGCTCCGCTTATTTCGACTTTCGGTGGTTTCCTAAAACTTTGAAGTATAGGTGACGTGCATCAGGTAACATCACGTCAATTTCCCTTCTAAATTTAGCGTGGAAAATGGGTTGGTGTATAGATCACGCGACGTCAATTGCCCCGCTCAATTTAGCCGGGAAATTAGATTGGCGTATAGTTCGCCTGACGTGAAGTCAGGTAACGTCAATACCTCCGTCAAACTTAGTGGGGAAATTGAATTGAATTGACGTCGCGTGACCGGAAAACTTGACATCAATTTTCACGCCATATTTAGCGCGGAAACTGAATTGGTGCTTAGGTCACGTGACATCAATATTTCAGCTAAATTTAGCGGGAAATGCACGAACAGACGGACGGACGGACGGACAAAATTTTGGGATTGAATATTTCGATAAAAATTATCGCATGCTTTCAAATTCCTGATCGCGTGAAAGCTTTCTGAATTTCCTGCAGTGAAGCCGAAATTGGTGTACTTTAAAAATCTCTGAAAAAAACAAAGAGATTAAAATAGGTAGAGCCCTGCATATCCGCGGATTATCCGCGGATATCCGCAGATATCCGCAGTAAACTGGCGGATGCGGATAAAAATTAGACGGATTTTGGCGGATTGCGGATCGGATGCGGATGTCAGGGGCTGCGGATACGGATCTCCGTGGATCCGGATCTAAATTTTTGCCCGGTGGAATTTAGTCCGTCGACTGACGTTTCATCTACAGATCGTTTCGTCGGCATGCGACGTTTGATCAAAAGGCTTCCCCTGTTCGTTTCGTCGCATACAACCATGCTATTTTCAGAACAAACATTTTGCGTCTCGCCTGGATTACAGGGGGGAGGGGGACATGGCTTGGTGCACGCCTTAGTGAATCGCGCGCTAGCTTTTAGCGGCTTAGCGAAGAAGTACGTTGTCGACAAAACGTCGCAGGGGCATGTGCCCACAAAACGTACAGCGTCGGCGAACCGTGTGTCTATGAAATATATGTCCGTGAAAAGTTGTCCACGAAACGTATTTCCACAAAACGCGTTTCGAAGAAACGATAGGGATCCGAAGAAAGATCTGATTCTTACTGAAGATCGCTTAAGTTAGTGCATTTCATCTCGTCAAAAATGCTATCTATAGAAAAAGCAAAAAGTAAAGAATGCAGGGCATCAATCGTCCCGAGAAAGCTAGTTCTTTGGCAGGGAAAGAGCGGAAAACTTTGTCGGGCAAAGAAAACTTCAAACGAACAAGTCACAAGAAAGTATAAGAAACCTCCCCCTCTCCGCAGAGAGTGGTGTGGTCATGATGCCAAAAACAAAAGTGCTTCGACAGCGAGCGCGACCCTTTGGCGCCACGGTTTGCAAAGTAAAAAAAAAAGGAAAAAAAGACTTCTTTCAATATATATATTTGGGCGCCTACACGCCGCGATCTTTCTCGAACAACACGTTAGTCGATCCGATCAGGCCTTGGACTCTGACTTAGCGGCTCATCTGCCCGCTGGCTGACACGAAACACCGTGAGACTCGAGGCGGCCGCATACGCTCGGTAACCTCACAGAAAGGATTTTGTCTTCCTACCCCGGCTTCTCCTCCGCTCTTTCCAAACTTTTTATTCTTTTCATTTTTTATGGCCTTTTTTTTTTAGGCGTTCAGACTTCAGGGAAGAGTTGAGGCGCCACAGGGGAAAGTTTCCGAATCCGTGTGCGGCGGGCAAGAACGCGGTCGGCGTGATTTCCGCTGATTTTGCTAGTCTAAATGTAATCGTAACCTCTGCTGGTTAGCAAGAACATCGACATGGTTCCACATTTTGCGGATGCGGTTCGGATACGAATACAAAGTATGCGGATGCGGATCGGATACGAATACAATAATGTAAAAAGTTTGCGGATGCGGTTCGGACGCGGATACAAAGTCTGCGGATGCGGATCGGATGCGGATACTCAAACTGTTATCCGCGCAGGGCTCTAAAAATAGGATAGCTTATTTACTATTAAATACTCTCCTAAGATTGCCATTGTTCTTTCGTGTGACACCAGAGTTCCAGTGACGTAGCCAAGGGGGCAGCTTATGCGTCTTGACCATCCCCCCCCCCCCCCCCTTCCTCCCGAAATCCAGCCGACCCTATCATATAAGACGCATTTAGGGGCGAAGCTCCTTAGGGGCTAGCTATGTCCGTATGTCCGTCCGCCGTCCGCCGTAGGCCGGCGTCGGGTGCTCGTGCTTCTGCTCGTGAGATCACGTGCTCACGAGCACGTGAGCACATGCTCACGTGCTTGTGTAGGGAAAAAAAATTGAAAAAAAAAGATTAAAAAAAATTATGAAAAAAGAAAAAGAAGAAAGAAAAGAGTAGGGGGTTCTGAGATGCCATCTCATCTGTCTGCTTAAAAAAAAAGGTAAAAGAAGAAAACCACACATTCTCCTACTGCCATGAATGAAAAGGACCGAAAAGCTCGTCATGCAGCGCCTCAGCGTCTACGTAGACAGCAAGCTGCTCCGGAGACCAGGGCGCGAGAAGCTGCTGCACAGCGTCAAAAACGCCAAGCGGACCCGGAGTTGAGAGCTCGGGAAGCGGCGGCAAAGCGTCAACGCCGACAACAAGCAGCAATACCTATGACCAAAATCAGTATCATCAGCACCACCCGAGGTTCGCCCCAATCAACATCATTCACCACGTGGAGATGCGGTCATTTTTTTTACCTCACTTTCTCCTCCTGCTGCCCCTCAGCAGCCCAAATCATATACATCCCAGCCACCTCAACCCCCCCCCCCCCTCCCCCTTTCCACCCCCGAAACAAATTCCTGCAAAGTTCACAATATGTAAGTTTTTTTGTTGTTTTTTTTCTGCAGAAAATGATACATAATCAGCATTTAAAACTGTAAGCATGGTTGACCTAAAATATATTCAGAAACTTCTCTGGACTTGCAGGGCTTTTGCTATGTGTTATGTTTAAAATTATTTTACAACGATAAAGAAAACGGATTTCTCAAATATAAATCTAAAAGTTGCCCAAAACTCACTTTTGCTGAAGATTCAGACCCAAGTTCATTAAGAATCGAAGATTTTCTGATAAAAATATGTAGGACGGCTCATTAAGTACTTTAGCTTACTATCTCGTAACTAAGCAAATTTTATCGGAAAAAATATGGGTTAACAAGAAAAGCTTTCTTGTTTTTAGGTTGATTGTAGTACGTTTTAGTGGTACTGTACTGTGCCTCCACTGCGACAGCACGCACGCGCAGCTGGAAATGCGAGACACCCACATGCTTTGGGGCCCCAAGCACATCGAGTTCGGGCCATACAACGCATGTACCTTTAACTTCATTGTTATGGAATGAGTAGTAGTAAAAGAAGGACTGTACTATGTCTGAAATTACCAGTGTTGCGAGCGTGTTGTGCTGTGAAGGCAAAAGACGGTACCGCGAAATCCGATTACGGCTGTGCTCAACTCTAACCATTTTGTTTCTTCTCGCCTAAAGCAAAATATATTCCGATGAAGTGTCCTTAGTTACATAGCAATCAGCTGAAGTACCTAAGGACATGTTTGTATGAGACCGTCCTTAATTGAAGCTTAACTTGGGTCCGAAGTTTCAGTGAGTCTTGGGCAAATTGTATTTTTGTTTTTGGTTAACCTGTTTGCCCTACTCTTCTAAGAGAATTTTAAGCATAAAACATTGCAACAGCGCACCCGAAATAACTTTACAAAATACCTTTTAGTTCAACGTGCTTTTGCTTTTTGTACTTGTTTACTCCAGAAAAAGAACCACACAAATCTGTTACATAAAATAAACTCGAATCACACACCTAAAAAAAAAATATCTTGGCAGAATATTTAAAGGCAACTACGCTATCCAGTTTTAACTATATTATACCTTGTTCGGCTTCATTGCGTAAATTTCAAAGAGCGTTCGCGTAATCGAGAACTTTTTTTTCAGAAAAATATCTTGGTGGAAGTCCATTTAAAATCTAACAACGAAGCCACGATTTTTTTTATTTGTTTTTTAAGTAAATTTTGCGATGGTCGCATTCATTAAAACACGTTTAATTCTCCCTTTTAGGCGGTACTCAGACAAGAAAGCAATCCGACACTTCGCCCCGCGGAGTACGCGTCACGTGATGCTGACGGCACGCCTCTCTGAGGCAGTGCGGTAACATGAAGCTTCGCTGGCTCCGTGTCGGAGGCGCGGAGGAAAGTCTCATACGGTAGAAACGCTCCTCGACTCAGGCGCTAACTCCGTGTAGGAGGCGAGGGGACGCCTCGCCGGCTGACGTCATACAGCTCCGTCCGGGGGTTTCGCCTTCGTGAGAAGCCGCCTCGGTGGCTCCGAGGCGAGAGCGCTGGCCTACGGATCCCCATATGGCGGGTTCGAATCCCGGCCGAGGTGCCCGCAATCTGACGGAGGCTTATTGCGGAGAAGGCGCCATGTAACCGAGCTTTCGGTTGCACGTCAAAAGATCCCCATGTGGTCCAAATTAATCCTCAGTCCTCCGCTGGGGCGTGCCAGATGCCCGTCGTTGGTTTGGCACGTAAAACCCCCAAATTTGACTTTGGCCTCCGTGAGAGCCAATGTTATTAGATTAACTCAGTTACGAAACTGCTCTTAGACGCTGCTTACACGAGCAGTACCTCCCCTCACTCACCACGACTCGTCTCCCGTCGTTCGACGCGCCGCACGGCTGATTTGGTAACTGAAGTCATAGCCTCCTCTATACTGGCAAAGTGTGTTTCGGGTCCCCACCGCTGCATAAACAGTGCGCTGACGTCCAGATTGCCCGAGAAATGGCTCTTCGATGCTCTGTGCTGCCAGATCCTCGCGTTCCAAATCTACGACCGGGCACTCAATGGCTCCGTCGTGAAACGGCCAGGCTTAGTGAGTATAGAGGAAGACGGCGATGTTTTCGCTACAGACGTGAAGACAGATTTATCTGCGGACACGTCTCAAGGATGTTCTTGTTTATGTACGCTTCGGTCAGGTCGGCAGACGGTTTTTGTACGACCAATGAACCGTGATTCAAGTAATGCAAGAAGAAACGTGCCTGAGACAGTGTCTCGAGAATTTGTCCTTTGTACGATGTTAGCTGAGTGCGATTGTGGCTCCAGGCTGCAACCGACTATTGTTGTTTCTCGCCTCGGTTACTATTGTCTATTTCAAAGAGGGCAAAGTCAGGCGAGGAACATTTTTCTGACGTCGACGCGCCGCAATCGTGGCAATTTATTGCGCTTTCAAGGGAACCGCATACCCTCTGGTCGCCCAAAGGTCTCTGGTTTCATCATCCGTGGTTCCAACGAGCAGAAAAAAATCGGGTTGCGGAATCCGGTCGGGAAAAAAAAATCAATGCTTCCTCTGTCCTGGTCGTTTCATTTATTTATTATTTATTGGCTAGGGTTCCGAGACCTCAGGAAACACGCAACTGACTCGGAGGTGAGGCAAAAGGCGACAACGAATGACGCCCAACACGGCTCCTACCGGCAGGCTTCACTTGCGCAACAAAGGCAACTAATCGACAGCAAAAAACAACTACGAGCATACACACATGCAGCACAACAAATAAACTGCAATACACACGTATACGCATAATAACAAATAATTGCGATGGATGTTGGAAATATTATTTTTATAGTTTCCGTGGGTAAGAAGAGAGTAGGCATGTTCTATCAGTATTGACTAGGCGATTGTAGATGTACGGGAGGTGTGCAATACGCGAATTTAATAGCGGTGTGCCGTAGTCAGCTCTTTTCTTATTTCGAATCGACCGAAAACCCACTCGTAAAACGGTTTTCTTTGTGCGAAAAAGGTCAAGCGGCAATATCAGAACTCGACCTTTGTTTTTTTCATTTTGGGGAACCGTTATATTGAGTGGTAGGGGAGAAGCTGGCAATTTGTATGGTGCGGCGACGTTTAGAATCCGTCGCCATGCGCGCTGCCAATGAATATGACCCAGTGCACTCACTGGGGGACGTGCAGTTCAATGAAAGGCGTGGCTGCTATTCAGTGCGCCCTGTTGGCGCGCCATTGTTATCAATCGAAGACCCTACGCATCCCGACGAAAGAGAAAATACGATCGCTCCATGCGGAATGGTGAAAGTTTGGTCCGTCTATTTATGCCGGGACGCAGTCGTATCGAAATGCGTAGAGTCACCTGGCATGCCTAAAAACAGCCCGGGGCGGTTCGCGGGTTTTAACGGTAATTAGAATGCAGTGTTGTTGCGCCTTGGTGCCGTGGCGATGTTGGATTTTGTGCTCTCGCGACGCTTGCGATGTTCCCAATAGGAAGAGCAAAGACGATATTTTCACGTGATCAAGCTCAGCCAGTGAGAAGTGAGTCGTGAGGGAATATCAGACTCGGTAATCGGGGACGTCATTTAAGCAGGGAGGCATATATAGCGCTGACATTGATGGTCATGAAAGAAAGAACGAGAAAGAAAGCCACCGGAAGGCATAAAAGGAGATTAAACAAAATGTTAGGTATGTCCGTTTTACAGCCATGGTGCTTAACGCTTGTATTTTCCTCCAAATGGAGGCCATAAAAAACTAGATACTCTCCAAGTGATATTTTGCCATTTCGCCTTGTTCATTAGGCTCTTAGCAGCAATTTGGGCAAGTGTTGGACAAAATACTCGATAAAAGTATTTAAGTTAAGTTACTAAATACCTGCTGCACAAAATATTTAAAATACAACTCAAGTTACTTTCACTGTAAAGTATCTTGAGCAGAGTAGAAATACTTCAAGATGTAATTCAATTATATTTGAAGATACTTCCGCAGTGCGTAATTTTTATCGACGTCAGTGACAAACACAATTATAGTTTCGCAAGTCTGTTTTACAGAATGGTTTATTAGCACGCAGCAACACAAAACAGAAAAAAAAACATCGTAGGCCTATTTTATGCAGCTTAACTATAAGGAGCAGGATATCACTGAAACACGTTACAAAACGTTTCTTGGACGAAAAAAAAAAATGAGGTCGCTTTAGCTATGCGCAACTTTCACGACCTATAAGGGGCGCGCTGGTGCTTACAAAAATGGCTGTCATATATATGATCGTCGTAGAACAGCAGTGAGAGGCAAGGTCTGCGACGAGTAATTACTTCTACTTTTGCTTTATACGAGCAGCATTAGAGCCTTACTTTATTTTTTCCCACAAGGAAGGTATATAGGAAATCACCTTTTTTGTGAAGCCGATCATCCAGGAGCTAGGAAGCGCGATTTTCACACCGCGGTACCACCATCGCTGAAAGTTGCGAATAGTGGCATTGCTGAATATCACGCCCTGTGCCGCACCTTAGACGCATTGTTTAACTACAATCCATATTCCCTATATAGGGAGTTCACTATAAGTGACCTTGGGTACGAAAATTAATGAATGGATAGCAAAAGGGAGCCCATAATTGCCACAGCACTGGTCGCACCTTCTTCAAGTAGGTTGTGTTCAGAAAGGCACTCAACGTTGAGGGACGCTTTGTTAACATTTGGAGAGGTCATCCTGCTTGTAGTTCGGTTCCTGTCCTGTTCTCTGCTTATTAATGTTCGCTTACAGATAATGTTTGCGAAAACATTAAATGCCAAACCAAAAAAAAAACAAAAAACGACGTTTTGCAGTAGCGGGGTAAAATATACAACAAGCAAAAGAAAAGTGTCCTCTCTTTGCGTCCACTTCGCATTTTCTTCTATTTGTTATTTTCTTGACACTGAAGTCTGCGGTGCTGTGGTGGGTTGTTTATTGCGTTGCGCCTCAGTGTGACAATTTTTACTTCCGTGAAACCACCACTTTTGTCTGGGGATTGTTTGTGGGGAAACTCTAGGAAACAGGAGGCGTATTTGGGAAGGCGAAGCAAAAACCTTCATTGCACGACGTTTGGGGTGAAATATAAGTCACATTCGGCACAAAAGCGATGTTTTCACGAGTTCAGTCTAATACCGAAATCACACGGCAGCGTAAAGGTACCTTTAGCCCAGGTACCTGTCGTAAAGGGAGCTGGAGATCGTGATCACACGGCGCATAAAGGTACCTTTTGCTAAGGGAGGTCCTGTGTTAATCGGAGCTCGCCGAGCTCCCTTAACAGCAACAGGGAGTAGCCTCGGACCCACGAACTCAAAATAATATCAAAGATATATAAATATATCTTGTTTAATGCATTATAACAAATTTAATATATATATATAAGTATCAAATTATGAAATGATTGTGAACACAAATATGATGGAATAATACAATAATGATGAACGCATACTCTAGCTAGCAGGTAGCAGCGGCGGCACGTGGAAAACGATGTCTGCTACGAACCCGAACGCGATGGACCACTGCAAGCTTTTTTTCGAGGTTGTAGACGAGTCGCCCGACTCTCCCGCCCAGGACCCTTTATCTTCGTCGTCGTCCATCCCTTTCGATCGCGTGACTGGCGTAACCGTGAGACTCCGTCGTGGTTCGTTTCTGCCGGGCACTATTTAGCTACTTCAGTGAGAACTATGCAAGAAAATGTAGCTGCTAAACATAAAAAGGTCGCCCACCCCGCAATGCAAACTCGTAAACGCAGATGATTTAGGGCCAGTGTGGCCAGACGGGTCGGACGTTTTAAAGCAAGACTCATTTAGGTGCGCCCTTAGACTTAGAGAAAAAAGTAAAGTGCCGCAAAAGCAGAAAGAAATAATATTTCGGTTTTAAATGTGATATTTCACATCCAATAATAAAGAAAACTGCGCGTTAAAACCGATTTCGAGGAATAATTATTTATCATGTGCTCCTCTCGTGGTTAAGCTGGAATGCAATCGACATCAACCTAAAGTGCTCCGTTTATTTATCGTGTGATCAAGAACGCCGACTACTACAGGCACGTTCAGTTAAGGAACCTAAGCTAAAGGTACCTTTACGCTGCCGTGTGAATTGGGTATTAGTCACCGTAGCTTCACGGAGCTAACAGCAGGATTTGGTTACTTGAAAGAATGTTCATGTTTGCCCGTGCCACGCCCACGCCACTTCATACCGAAAAAACTCGGAAAATGGCGGAATAAAATGTACCTGAGATAATGAGTACAAGATACAGCAGAAATGTAATTAAAATACAGTACGCTATACTTTTGATCAAACGTATTTGCAAGATACCAAGATACTTCGGCATCTTGAGTAGAGTATATGAGATAGGCACATGTCTGATCTGGGCCCACCGATATTAGCCAGTATCTTTCTTCCCACATCACTCAGGATTCTAAAAGTATAATCTTTCTTGCAACATTACTTCAAAATTCTCCCGTACTTCCTATTTTACACTTTCCCTAACAGCCTCCACCTTGAAACATATTAAGCGCTGCCTGAACTCAGTGACCTCACCTGAGACTTTTTTTAGAGCGCAGCTCTCAGGCGCCGGCTTCCGGGTGGAGTGGCGTCGCTGTGGACGTCGCCGTTGCCGTCGGCGTAACCACGCGTTGCATTATGGGACGTTTCCCAAAATGACGTCAAAAGTGACGTAACGTGTGACGTCATGAGGGTAAACTTTTCCCGCTAAATTTGGCAGGATTTTTTTTTCCGCTAAATTCAGCGGAAACATTTCCTGTCAAATTAAGTGGGAAACGTTTACCCCCTGACGTCACACCTGATGCCACTCAACTCGGGAAACTTTTTCGCTAAATTAAGCCGGAAAATTTAGCGAAAATTTCCTGCTAAATGGGAGGGGAGCAGAGAGGAGGAGGGGAGGGTACGGAGGGGGAGGAGGGGAATATCCTCCCCTCCGTACTCTCCTGTCCTCCTGCTCAAGAGCTGATCTGTAATTTGGCATTACAGAGAACTGTAAACGTCTTTCATTTTTTTTTTTTTTTTAGGCTATACAGAGAAATATCGAGGCGTATTTTCTGTGTTATTTATTATTTATTTGTTGATTTGAAGATACTGTCAATCCTTTTTAGGAATAATGGAGGAAATTGCGAGTAGAAAAATGCTAATATAAAGTGAGCTACAAAAGTGACATTGATGGCATTTGACATCTTTATTAAAGAAAAGTAAAAAAAAAAAAAAGTACTTACGAAATATTTTCAAGGTGCATCTCAACCGCTTTTGACATATTTAGCACTGGTGCAGTTGAAAAAAAGGGGGTCAAGGTTATTTCTGTATTTTATGACAGTATAAAGGAAGAAAAAGCTAAAAACGGTTATTCGGCGCGTGTATTGCCATGTTTAGGCCTGTTCACACATGCAGCGGAGCGCTACAAGCATAGCGCTTACCTCGCGCTAAGCGCGCGCTGGTGGGAGCGTTCACCAGCTTTGTACCGCACCGTCAAAACTGTTGCTCATGGCAGACGATAAAGAGCTGACGGCACGTGAGCAGCGCTACATTAGCGCTTCGCTGCATGTGGGAACCGGCCTTTTATGTCTAGCTCCCTTGCTTCCGATGCTTTAGCATACGTGATTTTTTTTTGTCGATTTTAGAGGTGTCGTTAAAGGGAAGGTACGAGATTTCTTTGTGTTTATGGCTTCCCCATTTTCGCGACTTCTCCGTGTTCGTGTTGTATCTTAGAAAACCCCAGTCTCGGTTAACGTCCCCATATTGCTTCTTAACCTTCACGCTTCCTCGCACCCTCGTTTCTCGTTCGTCCCCCGATCTGTACTCAAATCCCCTTAAACAAGTTCGTCACCGGTCGAAACCGCTCCTTGCCAAGCGCGGTATCTCTCTCTAGGCAGCCTTGTTGTTCCGCGCCGGCGAGGCGCGTTCGCACGTCGCCAAATCACGACCCCGAATTAACCTAGTAATGAATGAGATTTTCATCTCTCGAGTACGCGGTCGTGGCCGGCGACTGGTGCGCGGCTGGCCGTTCCGTTTTTGTTCTTTCTCGGTCTTTGTTTTAGTTTTGTTTTTCTTTTTTCCGCGTGCCAGGGAATCAAGAATGGGGTCAACGTGGGCCCACCACTTCGTGCCCTGGAGCCTCGCCGGGGGGGACCCGCGGCTACCACTGCGCGCCCAAGGTCGGGAGGTCCTATTGCGCCTAGAACACCAGGCCTACTCATGACGTCATCGTTGGTGGCTCCCCGACATGACCCCGAGCGGGAAACACGCTGAAGATCGACGGTAGACGCCGCAAAACGTGTGACGCGTCCGTCTTGGCGTCTTCGAGTGCTAGCGTCGCGCTCCTTTGTAGACGCTGCACTACGCTCTGTCGACGATGTTCACGCTGGCTCGGCGGCTCTGCGTGGGCCCACTGTTGATGACCCTTGGGGAGGGGGAAATGTGCCGGCCTTGTATTCTAGGTGGCACTGGGTGGCCGCATAGATTTCGCACGCGTGCGCGCGTACACACACACACACATGCCACACCCCGTCCTCAATATACGATTCGTTTGTTCTTTTTCTTTTTCCTTCTTTTTATGCCGGGTTAATTTATTGTTTTTTTTATTTTTTGGTTTAGAGTCGAGGTGGCGACTGTCCGTTGGCTCGAGGCAGCGGCTGCTTTCACCCGAGCGAAAGTGTGGCGACTAGACCGATATCCAAAGTCGACATCTTGGACGGTGCAGTGATACAAGCGTTCGGTTTTCTTTTCTGGCGGCGGCGGTTCCGAGATTATGCTCGCTCGCGGCAATGCAGGGGAGGTACTCTATCGATACTTGGGCTCTGATAGTTCATATGAATTTTCTCTAATTCTCCACCAAAGTTAAAAACAACAACAACAACAATGATGTTGGAAAAGTCGAATGAATCAGTTTAATTTGATTTAAAACACTAAAGCTATAAAATAGTGATTATTCATCAGTATACAGTGACGTTTCGTTAATATAGACACCGCCGTTTCTCCAAAAAATCGTTCATAATATGAGTTCTCCCTAATAACGAGACAAAAGTGCACGCATTTTCCCAGTTTCCTCCCGAAAATGGCGTCCATATATAGCGGGGTATTCATATAACGGGGTCCATATAAAAGAGGAATGACTGCATATTTTTAAGCATGGCATATCGATTGACAAATCTGTCATCAGAACACCGTAAACAATCAGTAAAAAGCAATCACCGTGCAGTTAAAGTACAGTTTAATCAATAACCTGGCATTGGGTATACCCCTCCATGTTAGAACAAAAGAACTTTAACTTGTTTTTAAATAAAAAAAAAAAACACTTTAATATGTTATTTTTTCGTGTTATGATTTTCTTTAAACAGCAGATTACTTTTCTCGTTTTTTCTTCTTCTTTCTCAAACAAAGTGGAAGGTACAAAAAAAAAAATCAGAACGTTCTGATTTGCTCCGAAATCCGCCTCGCTGGGTTCTTGTTCGGACTAAAAGAAATCGTTCCTGCTCGATGGTTCTTTAATTTAAGTACAAAACAAACGGAAATCCGCATGAAAAGAATCAAATTACAGACAAACGGTGAGTAAACACACACACACACACACACACACACACACACACGCACGCAAACACGCACAAACACACGCACACGCACGCACACACACGCACACACGCGCACACACACACACACACGTACACACACACACACATATATATATATATATATATATATATATATATATATATATATATATATATATATATATATATATATATATATGAATTAGCTCTCCGCGAAAGGTTGGAAGTATATCATCAAGACAGACAAAGCGGCAGAGGCGTTCGTCTTGTCGTCGTCGAGTGGTGCGTTTTACTTTTTTTTACAGCGGAGCTGTTAAGGGCTAGTTCCCCCAGGATCGTGTACTTGCGGCCGGCCATTACTTTCCATTGTACAGCTCCGCTGGTCTTCCTTCTTCACCTGAGTGGAAGGGCTGAAAGTTTACCCTCTCCCTTTTCGTTCGAAGTGACCGTTAAGTGGCGTTAAAATACGCCACAGAAGCCGACGTGTAACGTTACGAATTCATCCTATCCCGGCGGTATGGTTTTAGAAGCGGATGTGAAGTATATGCTAGCGGACATCGGAGTGGCTGTCATGGCGGTGTCCCAGCCTGTGGCTGTCGGAGTTTGCGTCGAGTGACCGGCTGCAGTGCGAGATACAGCATAACAACATACGTATGCTGTATCAATACTTGTTGTCACCTCAAGAAAAAAAATCGCCGACGACATTTCAGATTGCTTACGCGTAAGAGTGAGAAAGCATTCTTACACGCAGCGCATTCTTACAAGCAGCGCGCCACGTATTCCTTTCGCACGCGGCGCTCCGACGATGACATCAGGTTCCCCCACTGCTCAGGTGCGGCGAACCTCGCCGGCTTTACGACGGCTTCTGTGACGAATCATCCGGGTTGCTGTACTTTTCTTTGTGTTTTATTTCTGAGGCGCGTCCGCTTTGACCTTGAGCGACCCCACCGGCTAACGTGACGAAGCATCTGCATGGCTGTGCTTTTCTGTGTTTTATTTTTGAGGCGCGTGGTTGATGACGTAGTTTTATGACCACCTTTCCGGGACAACGCCAACGGCTTTGGACGTAATAAGACAAGATAGCTTCGCCTTTAAAAAAAAAAATGAAGTTTTGCGCACCGTTTATGTTGCAGTAGTTTTTACAAAATTTGGTTGAAGCAGGAAGAAACGATGCTCTTGGCGTTTGTAACGTGTACGTCTTGATAGGGTAACATATATCAATCTAAAATTCATCTAAATGCATTTTAATTTTCCACATAATGGCGGAAGGTAGTAATGCTCCGCCTGGAGCCGGACTTTTTTTTTAACAGGGTTCTTGAGGTGAAAACTAATGTAGAGCCACTAAATCATTGAGGTAGGATGATGAGGAGGCGACATAACGGCTCAATCCAGCCAAACGAGCAAATCCGAAGTCAATCCGTTTCGCGGTCGGTGGGAACATCCCTGGCGCCCACTCAGCTGCCCTTTCCGTCCATCTCCATGCATCGTATCTTTTGGTCCTGTTCGGTTTTTGGTCATCGTTGGGGGCGTGTCCCTCCTAACCGGAAGTCTCACCCGGCTTCACCTCTGAGGGCGTCGTGTCGTCTCCAGAAGCTTCCTACGTCCGTGTAATGGATAAACTACGCTTCAGAGAAACGGCACGTCAGCCGTGGATGGATGGCTGGATGGATAATAATGGCGGGATGGATAATAACGGCCGTGCACATTATAATAGGAATATAGCTCGCGCCCCCTAGTCTTGGCGCTAAAAACTATCGTTGCTAGTTTGCCGAAGCTTTAGTTGAAGTAGCAGAAAATTCTGCTACTTCCGGGTTTCAGAACTGTGCAAATCAGTTCGCGAGAACGCAAAATGTAATTGTCACGAGCTTCCCGGCGCCGCGCCTAAAGACCATAGGAAGTAACATTTTCGAATCGCGACATTCGCGAATGGCGCGCGTTGAGCAGCAAGCACAAACATTCTGTATGTGTCCTCTTTATGAGGCAGTGGCCGCCTTCCAATAGGGAGTATTCACTGGCGGCCATATCTGTGTGCGCGAATTCTGAGCGCGTGCTGATGGCGAACTTCCACAGTTCTTTTGCAACGTGCATTCCGCACCATCAAGATTGCCGGTCTTAGCAGCCTATTGATGTGAGCTCGTTCTGAGCATGCGCTCTAAACAGCACCCACAAATATGGCGTCCAGTGAATACTCCCTATATTTTGTTTCGTGAGTAATGCCTAGCTCCCCATTCAAAAATACCCGTTCACGGTCATTTTGTTTTTCGTGGCGCTTTTTTGAAGTGAAAGTCGGACACAAGCAGGGGTGAAAACCAAAAAGGGTAGTAACATGTGTCGCACACGTTCCTTTTCAGAATAAATTAAATACCGCGTTTAATCGCTACTCTATTACAAATTAAGAAAAAGACGGTACTCATTCCGCTTCTGGAAAAGTAACTGGGATGTTACTTCGTTGCCGAAAGAAGTAATTGGACAAAAGAACGCTTTACGTAACGCTTTACGTACTGGTCTGAACGCCGGGGACATGCGCTTTTATAATAGAATCCAGTTACCTGGAAAATTACGAGTTTTATTATGAGGAACTGATACATGAATGGCATTGAGCACCTGCCACCGAGAAGTACCTTACAAGAAAAGAGCGACTGGCCCCTCTTCTGCGTGGGCGGAGTTGTGCTTTCTGTGCGTGTGGCATATCCTGCGGATCTTAGCTTGCTAAAGACCACATACACTGGCCAAAATGGCAAAGATGATTCAATCGCCGAATCGTATTTGTACGGAAAAACGTGTTATCGACCTTGTTACTCGCCGCGGTTTTTTATACGGAGTGCGATGATTGGCTGCATGCGTGTTGTACAGGGAAGTAGACACAAGGGCTTCGTACATGAGGAGCGGGGTTATTACTGGAACAAATTCGCGAAGTGTGCGCACGAGCTGTCACAAATTGAACGCAATGACGAACAAACCCCGAAACTAGGGTAAATAAGAGGGACAGCACAAAGTCGTTGTCTCAAATACAGCTGACGGTGTAACCGTTACATCGTTACGCTAACGTAAAAAAAATAAGTTTCATATTCGTTTCTTTTTTCTCTTTTACCGTTGTCGATGCCTGTCACACTCGGCCGCTTCCGGTTTGGAAACCGCCACGGACTCTAACGCGAGTGGTGAGCCATTCGGATCAAGACTTTTGGGGATTCCGACAGGTACCCCGGTGTCTAACAGACTCGATTAAATCTCTTAGGAAACAGACACTTTTCAAAAGTGCGGGCCATCTAGCAGCCACTGCGCTAATTATTCTAGTCCACTATCGATCGGGTATACGTGCACTGAGCATGTATTGGAGACGAGGGTTGCCTAAGCGTTCGGCGCAAATTCGGCCCCGTTCGTATCGAAAAACGAGCGTCGCCGCGTCAGCGTTCGGTGAGTATACTAGGATTCAATCGCGCGCTTCGTCTCCAGTTGATGTGGATGGATGGATGTTAATGGCTATACCCTTTGTAACGAGCGGCAGCTTGCGCCATCTGGCCTAGGTCTAAAAAGACTTAGGCTAGGTGGCGTAACAAATAATTGAGACCGCCAATGTTGCTGGATAAGGTTTTGAAAATGCTATATTGTCACCGAATTACGTCGCTAATATGCACTCTACTCCTATGTGCTGAAAAGCGCGCCATCGCGTCAACTGCTTAACAAAGACTGAAAAGTTTGGCACTCTGTAAAATTGCCGCGTTATTTCTAACGTTCCAGTATGTAACATCGAGGTACACGGCGTTTGTGTCTTTATGCGTGTTTTTTTTAACTTTTAATCGAAGGTTCTCGATCTAAACTGCTAGTATCACAAATAAGTAGCGCTTAGTCGTTTAATGTTTCGCTGTCGACACTAAAGGTAATTTTCACCCGAAGTTAACAAAATAGTATAGGGAATGCATTAACTCGAAGCGGGTTGTTCTAAAAACCTCAGATTGGCGTACAACGTTTGGCTCTCCTTGAAAGTAATCCGTTATTGTACCAAGGCCACTATTACTATGCGGGAATATACACTAAAACCATTAGGGTCACGACGAAGAGGCTTTGACTGAATTTTCTGGCCTTTACGACTTATTGATTCATTATAATTTTATAGACTAACCGTAACACTTTTTATAGACTATTAACGGAGCTGTAGAGCCTGTATACAGGTTTATACGACATTTAAATATTAGGTTTATGGCGTAGAAATGAAGCTTACGATAAAAACAAATCACTAATAAGAACAACAACATCAAAATGAAGCTACCACTGCAATTTCATTACGTTGTAAAAAGATTTATATATTTATGTCGGGTTTTCATAAGTAACAAGCTCAGTGAAAAAGAAAGAAGAAAACATACTGTCGCAAAAAGCAAATTTTTAGCTTTTTTTTTTTTTTGAGGCCCCTCGACTTGCAGAACTTGTTACCGCGAAAATAACCAAGTAAACGAGTATAACAATTTACGGGAAAAAACAAAACCGGGAAGCGCGAGTGATTTGATTACGCATGAATGCGAATTTCTACGGCACTATTTGGCGGCGCGGAGGGACGGGTGTAATTATATTAGCCGCGCTTGGAGCGCTACATCGCCTCTAATAAGGTTGGGACGACATTTCGCGTGCTTTGGAAAAGAAGTTCGGCGCGCGCACAAAAATAATAATAATAATACTATCGAGTAATGTGGGTGTCGAGTTAATGCGCGAGTACAATCGAATTATACCGTTCAGAGGTTCTTGCGCAGCTCCTCGGTTGTTCTGGTTCAGATACTGCGACATAAGACGTAGCTTCTACGCCCTTCTGCACGGGCGAACGTAAACAGAGAGGGTTTAATGGTTTCTTTACATAAGATAACCACGACTTGTACGAGTCTGAAAATAAATAGAGGGCGCAGACACGTGTTTGTACTTCGGTCTGATTATATTATTTATCTTTTTTTTTTTGTAGGCAAAAAAGTTTTAAGGGAAAAATGAAAAAAAAAAATCTGTAAGAACCTATAGCTGGGTTCACACTGCTCATACATGATACAAAAGACAGTCTGCATAGAGATTCAAGCGCGAGTCACCGCGAGATCCGTGCTTCGAATGCCTCAAGACAATGAGTTCAAGGAGAATACTCGACACGCGGCATTCGAACCGCTTATGTTGCGGTGACTTGTGTTTGCAGACATGTCTTTTGTACGATGTATATGAGCAGTGTGACCCCGGCTTGATGGGTGGTGTTTCGACTTTACAGTTTGGGTCCAATAAATCTGGCCCAATTTAATAGATAAAAATATAGCTTTTGCATACTATACGACACTGTAACTTGCAACAAAAGAGAGTTATGTGTTGGATTTCTTATTCGATTGCATCGACGAAACAAAATTGCCTGAATCAAAAGTTACAAATACAAAAAAAACAAATTCCCCCGAGACGGAATAGGGAGTAAAACATTTTTGAAACTCTAGTAAAAAAAAAAAAAGCAATGTCGTGCAACCAGTTTGCGATGTTTGTCGTGCTACACAGTAGATCGTGAATCACAGAAGCATAAAGCACGAGACATATGCGCGAAAAATTCATCCGATCCGACGTCCGATCCGGCAGTACGACAGCCTGATCCGAAAAATGTGGTAAAATGTCGGATCGGCGATCCGGCGTGCGTCCAACGTGCCAGATAGTTTCGCACGGCGGACGGGTTGTCGGAAGTGTCCAGCCAATGACAGCACAGCTAGCGCGAACGTCATGATGACGCACTGGGTCTGGCGGGACGAATAAGAAAACGGGACGGGCGACGGGAAGCCGGACGCGTGGATCCCGCGGACCCATTCGAAAAAGATGGCACCGACAAAGAATGCACGCGCTAGCGAGAACGAGCTCCTAACTTCGCTCGTGCGAGCTAAACCGTCAATCTGGGACCAGAGATCTATGAACGCGGACCTCCGCTGGAGCGCTTGGATCTCCTAGGCGGAGCCGAACGGATCGTCGTGTCGCATGCAAGGTCGGAAGCGTGCGTCTCAAACTGTCGCGTGCGGCAATTCGGAACGGCGTTCGGACTGTCGGATCGGGAGTCGCATCGGACGATTCTGCCGTCCATGTGTCTCGCGCTTTAGTTGCTTTAGTCGGTAATCCGAGATTTCCCCGGAAATCGAAGTGGCCTCTCCGCATGGACCCTGTGCGCTTATGAATGTTTTTGCACTTTGTCTTGCCGTTGTGAACTCGGAATTCAGAGTTTTTCGGGCAAATCGGAATTAAAAAAAATTTTGCGGCGTATGTTTTTTTTTTTGTGCTTGTTTTATCCAAAAAAGTGAAAGCCGTTTACAACTCCCTGTAACGCCGAATTGGAGCGCAGCTCTTGAGGAGGAGGAGGGAAGGGTAATTAGGGGAGGGTATACCTCTCCTCCTCCTCCTCCCCTCATTCTTCAATCTCCTCCGGGGGGGGGGGGGTCACGTGACCTCGGGGGGAGGGGGGTCGTGATCTGTGACCTCGGGGGGGGAGGGGGAGGGGGGTCACGTGACCCCTCAGGTCACGTCACCCCCCCGGGGTCACGTGACCTCGGGGAGGAGGGGGAGGGGGGTCACGTGACCTCGGGGGAGGGAGAGGGGGGTCCACATGACCCCTCAGGTCACGTGACCCCCTCCCCCTCCTCTCCCAGGTCACGTGACCCCCCTCCCCCTCCTCCCCCAGGTCACGTTACCCCCCTCCCCCATCCCCCGTGGTCACGGTCACGTGACCCCCCCCCCCCCCCCGAGGTCACGTGACCCCGGGAGGGAGGGGGGGGGCTCGCGCGGTGCATTATGGGATATTTCCCAAAATGCACCGCGCGGTTACGCCCCGACGCCGACGCCGCTCAAGCCGGAAACGGGCGCCTAAGGGCTGCGCTCTAAAAATTGAAAGCCGTTACAACTCCCTGTAATGCCGAATTAGAGCGCAGCTCTTGAGGAGGAGGGTTAAGGCACGGGGGGGGGGGGGGGGTCACGTGACCTCGGGGGGCGGGGGGGGGGGTCACGTGGCCTGGGGGTCACGTGACCTCGAGGGGGGGGGGGGCGGAGAAAATTTTTCGCTAAATTTAGCGGGGAAAATTTTCCGCTAGATATAGCGGGGAAACTTTTTTTGCTAAATTTAGCGGGGAGAATTTTCCGCTAAATTCAGCGGAGAAAATTTTCTGCTAAATTTAGCGGGGAAAATTTTCCGCTAAATTTTGCGGGGAAAATTTTCTGCTAAATTTAGCGTAGAACATTTTCTGCTAAATTTAGCGGGGAAAATTATCCGCTAGATTTAGAAGGGAAAATGTTCCGCTAGATTTAGCGGGGAAACTTTTCCGCTAAATTTAGCAGGGAAATTTTTTCGCTAAATTTAGCGGGGCAATTTACCCATCATGCACCGCGCGGTTACGCCGACTCCGATGGCGACGGCGACGCCGACGCCGCTCAAGCCGGAAACGGGCGCCTAAGAGCTGCGCTCTAAAAAAAAAAAGTTCTTGCGGACAATTATGATTTATTCAAATCAGGTTCTGAGTATACATATATATATTTTTACTCTTTACTCGGGTGAGCTGATTTTTGTTTTTAGATTTTAACGCACGCAATTAACCATCATCAGCCACCTTCGTGCAAACCCTTAGCGCGATGGGTAAAGCCGCATTCTCGCGCCCATATGTCGATCGAAATTCATAGGGTGGTCGTTGCAGACACCATGAAAGAATTACCTACGGACACGCCTCGAAGACTTTCAAGCACGTTTGCTTCCTACATGCTTCAAACATCTCTGCACACAGTCTTTGAAGTACCGATGTATCGGGACCGTCATACAATAAAAGAGAGTTTTAGAGAAACGTTTTTGCACATTCCACACGGTACGAAGGGTCCTCCAGTACGAGCTGCGCATGTGCTACAGCGTAAGACTCGCACATGCGCAGTGCGTTCCGGAGGGCCCATCGTACCCTATCGCATGTGCAAAAACGGTTTCCTAAAACTCTTTAAAGACACGCGCCACAGACATTGTCTGCATACTCTGCGTCGCACGATGCATTAGCGGTGTTTACGCTGCTTCGAGGAACCGATCTATTCGGTCCCTCGAAAGGGCCAACGATTCCCTCGACTTACATTGCCAGTCACACTGTTAGCATGTTAAAAAGACTGTATGCAGACAGTGTCTAAAGCGCGTTTCTTCCTCGTAAGGCAAGGTCCCGTCATAAACTTTCGCATGTTCGAAACACACGTATACGCATGAAGCAAACGTGCTTTGAACATCCTCGAGACGTGTCCTCGGATAATTCTTCCGTCACGCAAGCCCTGCTGGGAACACCTTGTATTTTGTGTGTAGGAATGTACGGGCAATGTTATGGCGGCTTCACCCGGTGGCATTCATGTATTTTTACAATGTTGTCTTTTCTTTACCCTGCTGTGCCGTTTCATCGGAGCGTACGAGATAGAAGCTCGTGCTGCGGCGAAACCCAGAGCGCTCGTTCGCCGCGTTCGCTAGTTAAGGTTTGTGTAGTTGCGCCGGAAGTGTACACGGACCGGATCGCGCGACGAGTACACACAGATCGAGCACCGCGCTGCCGTCGGAACTCGTTTTGCGAGACGACACACGCGTCTTTGTCGGCCGCGCGACGCTTCGACAGAGTCCTTTGTTCTTGCCAAGCGCAGCGCACATCTCAAACACAATCTGTACCATCGGAATGATGCCAGACACAATACGACATCTGTGTGCTTTTTTTTTTGTGTGTGTATGTGGGTGTGTTTTCGTCTTACCGGTTGCATTGTGTTGGTTCAGTGCAAACGAGATCGCGTCCAGTATTCTATTTTTTTGTTGTTGTTACTGTGGGTCGCGTTTGCTTGAGAGGTTTTGCGTCGATAGACACTATCGACATTTGTAATTTCGATTAAAAAAAACACTAAAACAAATCCAAATGTTTTGTTTTCTCGAATTAAAGTGTATCGTTTTTAATATTTTGGCGATGATTAGTTACCTGGGACAGGTATTTTCTTGTCGGTTTACGATTGATCTTTGCGTTTTGAAAAAATGGCTAACTCAAAAAAGAAAAGAACAATAAGAGACGAAGGTTTTGATTTTTTTTTTTCATTCTTCAACTTCAACACCAGAAGTGTGCACTGAAGGTATGAAAACAAAATTGAAATTTTTGGTTGATTTTTAAGGATACATTTATTTTGTATTTATGTATTAACTGATAGCGCACGCCTTCTCCAGGCGGTAGCAGGAGTGATAAACCGCACACACACAGGAACGCGAATAAAAAAAGTGCCATCGCACACATACATAACTGCAAACAATGTATAGAGGTTTAGAGAGCAGGAACTTTGTCTGCCTTACAATGGCCTTTGGTGCGTCCGCCGTGAAGAGGCATACGGCGAGCTCAGTGTGCCTGCTAACCTGGGTACTTCCAAGTCATCACTCAATTGTGATTAGTACACGACCGCATGCTCCAACGCGATGTTGATACGTATCGAAATTAATAGGAGCAGGGCTTGTGGACCAGGATATGCACTCTGCAGCGCAAGCTTTCGCCCCATGTGCTCCAAGCTACGGTGCACTGACACACGGGGACATACGCTCGTTTATTATATTTATTTATTTATTTATTCAAAATACCTCAAAGGCCCGGTGGGCATTACATGAGGGGGGGTTATTTTCCAACAAAGGCATATAGTACAACGCAAAAACATTGAAACAAAAGAATAACTGAAATTAGAACATATTGGTGTGCGACAAATGACGACAATAAGCACAGAACAATAACTAAACGTAGTTAAATCAGTCATGGGAAACACTTTGGGACAAAATAACATAATACAATGCTAATAATAACGGAGCACCGAAGAATGTCAGCTTGCATACTAGCCTGGGATGAGAAAGAAGTTAGTAAGTGCGCTGCGAAACATTTTTACATCTGATATGGTGACAATGTCGTCGGGAAGACCGTTCCAGTGTTTGATGGCTTGAGGAAGTGCTGAGTTATTAAATGCTAACGTTGAACCAAAAAGGCGTTTAAAGCTTTTGCTGTTATTTTGACGATGTGACACTCTATTCGGTGGTTCTAAAAGTGATGAGCTGAAAAGACCGGGGTTATAATGCAACCGATGAAGTAAGCAAAGAAGTGCGATTAGTCGACGAGTCTCGAGGGGATGAATAGAGTTATTTTTCTTAAGAAGGAAGACGCTGGCAAATCGGGAATAAGATGATGATATGAATCGGGCGGCACGGTTTTGGACAGATTCTAACTGGTTAATTAAGTACTTCTGATGAGGATTCCAGATAGGTGAAGCGTATTCTAGTTTTGGGCGTACGTGGGTATTATAGGCTAGATGGCGTAGATGCGCGTTTTGCGGCTTTTAGGTTTCGCTTTAGGTACCCTAGAGTACGCGACGATTCAGCAGTTTTAATGTTAATGTGGGTGACCCAAGACAGATTCGAGGTCAGATGCACGCCGAGGTACCTGTAAGATGAGACAGCAGGTAGAGAAGCGTTATTTAGGGCATAACAGAAAGATGAGACTGAGCGTTTCCTAGTGAATGAAACCAGATTACATTTACTTTTAGTTGCATTTCCCATTTTACACACCAGTCGAGAACCTTGTTAATATCACTTTGTAGGATGTCATGGTCAGTTTGGTTGTTAATTTTTCTATACAACACACAATCGTCAGCGAAAAGCCGGATTGTAGATGACACGGTGTTTGGAAGATCGTTGATGTAAATCAGAAAAAGAAGGGGCCCAAGGACTGTGCCCTGTGGGACACCAGAGGTTACATCGGTAGTCGTAGAGTGAAAGTTGCCAACCACAGTAAATTGCTGTCTAAGGGTTAAAAAGTTACGTAACCAAGAGAGCGTGAGGGAATCCAGATTTAGAGCAGAAAGTTTGGATATTAGGCGACAGTGGCGTACCCGGTCAAATGCTTTAGAGGAGTCTAGGAAAATAGCATCGGTTTGAGAGCCGGACACCATGTTAGTATGAATATCGTGGGTGAACTCGAGCAGTTGTGCTTCGCATGAGTAGCCCTTCCGAAATCCATAATGGTACTTGTAAAAGAAGTTGTTGCTTTCAAGATGTCGTATGGAATGGGAAAATACCATATGTTCTAACAATTTTGACACGACACTGGTTAAGGATATGGGGCGATAGTTAGCTACAGATGATTTATTGCCAGACTTAAAGACTGGAACGATCTTCCCAATTTTCCAGTCCTCAGGAATGGAACAAGAAGACAAAGATTGTTGAAATAACAGGCACAGTAGCTGCGAAGAAATTTCACTGGTATTTTTCAGGGATTTTAGAACAGATGTTATCAGCACCAGACGACGTGGATATATCAAGGTTACTTATAAGTTGACTAATACCGGAACTTGTGATAGAAATGGGATTCATGAATGGGTAATCAAAATCTGCCACAGGTGGAACGTTCGATTGGTCCTCTCTAGTAAATATTGATGCGAAGAATTCGTTAAAAACGGAGGGACAGAGAGCATCAGCTACAGGGTTCCCGGTATTATCGGATAAGGAAATAACCTGGTGAGATTCCTGCGGTGATATTATTTTCCAGAATTTTTTGGGGTTATTAGTTAGAAGGGAGGGTAAGTCGTAGCCGTAATATTTTTCTTTGGCCAGGGTAATAGTGGAGTCGTATTCTATCTCGCAATTTTTATAGTTTGCCCACGCCCCTCAGGAACATTTGACCGTTTAGCAAGGCGAAATAGTCTTTTATTTTTTCGGCTTAGGATTTTAAGTGATTTATTGAACCATGGTTGGTTGCTATTGGAGTGAATGTGGACTAATGGGACAAATGCATCGATTAGTTCAGATATTTTGGTCTTAAACAGGTGCCAGTTTTCTTCAACAGTTCTATTTTGAAATCCATCAGCATAAAATGGAAAAAAGAGAGAAAGTGCTTCGTTAATTGAGGGAAAGTCGGCTTTGTTATAATCACGAATTTGCTTAGTCATTGCTCGCTGCATATCGGTATGAAGATTAATGCTAACATTCATCAACTTATGATCACTGAAACCGGTAAAAAGTGACAATGAAGGAACAGACTCGGGATTTTATGCAAGAACTAAGTCCAAAATATTGTCGCCACGTGTCGGTTCATTCACAATTTGTACCAGGTTAAAGTTTTGACATACATCCAGGAAGTTTATTTCCTGCTGACCATGTGAAGTTTGAGTGGACCAATCAATAAGTGGAAAGTTGAAGTCACCAAATAAAAACAGGTTCGCGTTTGGAAAGGCCTGGTGTAGGGCATAAAGTTGATCATGAAGTATGTTGGTAAATTCAGTTCCACTGTCAGGGGGACGATAACACACACCCAGGATGTTCTTTTGGAATGAGGAATAAAAGCTAACCCAGATTATCTCTAAACTACAATCATTTGGAATCTCGTATGAAGGAATCTGTTTTTTAACGGCAATCAGCACGCCACCACCTCGCCTGTCCGGTCTGTCTCGACGATAGAAGTTAAACTCAGAACCATTATTAAGGATTTCTTTATTTTTAATATCAGGTTTCAGCCATGCCTCTGTAAGAATCGCGATGTCAGTATCAGTGTCGTAAAGATAGGAAGAGAATGCATCGCGTTTCGATATCACACTTCGTATATTTGTGAATGATACAGTAAGTGTAGGGGGGCTTATGACAGGGAGAGAATTCGTCGAAACAGCACGTCGTGGGATCGGTGGCTTATTTTTCCTAAGCTATCTTGGCATGAGTTCAACGCAGTCTGAGTCAGGGTTGTACATATAGATAGTGTTATCAATCTTTAGTTTGTCAAATGATAGTCTAAAAGAAACGTTTTTATTCTTAGCGAATTCGATTAGTTTCCTCCTTGCGTGGCGGACTGAGATAGAAAAGTCTTCTCCAACAGAAAAGGGTGTTCCTTTCAACTTAAAACCTGAAGACAGGATGCGGTCTTTTTCTTTGAATCTGGAAAACTTTACAATGATAGGGCGTTTTTTCTCAGTGTTAAACTTTCCAATTCGGTGGGCTCTTTCGATACTATCTGGGTGGATGCTGATTTCGAAATGATGGGAACAAAAATCTATCACCTTCCCTTCGGACGAGGCCCATGATTCATTTGCATAATCGATGATACCATAAAATAGCAGGTTAGACCGACGAAGCCGATTTTCAGCGTCATCGCATCTATATGCCACATCGTGCAACTTTGAAGAAATGACAGTGAGTTCACCTTCGGAGGCAGGGGTATTCTGCGTGGCTTTGCATCTCGTCAGTTCGGCCTCCAATTCAGCAACTTTCGTAGTTAGTCTTTGTATCTGCTCGTCCGAGACTTTTTGTTGTTCCTTTAGGGTTTTTATTTCCGAGATAATTCCTGCCTGACCATCTTCTATTCTCTGAACGGTAGACAATATTTTTTCCTGTATGCCCGGAAATGAAGGTGGAAATGAAGCACAGGATTATGTGAGATATAATGTCACCGCGAGGTTACATGATCACGTGATGACACTGCCATGTAGCATCGTGACATTAGGTGGCAAATCGTCACGTGACGTAGCACTTGACTACCTGACGCGAGGTTAAATTATATACGTCATAGATGTCGCAGAATATAATCGGAAAAGTTACCTCTATTTTAGCAAAATAATAAGTAGTGTGCCGTATAAATATTGAGAATGCGAGAGGTCAGTGAGTCCCAGTGGGCTTCTCACGTCTCCATTGTTGGTGAAAAATGTAGCCAATGCAGTATGACCGCTGGCCGGGGAAGTTAATATACACCACGTAGTAAGTGTACACGAACGCACGCCGGTAGGATACTCACCCAGATGAAATGGAGGAAAGGTAATACTGTTACACCATTCCTCTTTCTTGGGGCACAATTCCTCTTTCGTGCGCGATTCATTATGTCTATATTTTTCTTTTCTGTACACGAGATAATCGCATGTAGTGCTCGTTGCTCGCAAAAACGTCTTGCCATAAAAAAACATATTTCTTGGATGCTGCTAAGATTGCCAAAAACCAGTCCGCAGAGATGTTGGAAGATTACCTACGTAGGATGCAAAGGCGCTTCGAACAGCTTGAAACGCGTCCGCAGGTAATTCTCTTATCTTGTCCTCAACGGACACCGCGTCTTATGAACGTTGTATGGTCAGGGCAGGGCGACGGCGGCTTCAGGGCGTGGGCTCCCGGACTAGCTGACTTACTCCATATGGCCTTGATCCCGCTGACCGTACATTGTTCAAAAGACACTGTGCTCGCTGGAGACATGCTGCCAGAACCAGCATCAGGACACGCCTGAAGGATGTTGAAAGCAAGTCTGCTCTTTATGATTTAGACATGTCTGTGGAAAGTTCTTTTTTTTTTTTTACCAGTGTGAGCAGACCTTCATACGAGGAAGAGGCACGCCTCAAACAGCACCTACAGGCTGCTTTCGTATGATCAATTAACAATGCGAGCGCGGCTTAAGGCTGTAAAGAAAAAAAAAATGTTGGCGCGTTGCTCTTCGCCTGTTTTTTGTATAATTTTGGCGTGATATAGCTCTTAATTCAATTTGAGCACTTTTGCCCTTTTTTGCGCCCCCTCCCCCCCCCCCCCCCCCCCCCCCCCAAAGCTACCGTCCTAATCGATTGACGAACTTCCCTGTGAAATTGTACGCTCGTATCTTTCGGAACTTTATAGCAGATTATAAAATGTTTCGCCCTCTGCTGTCACGCGCCATTTCATTCGTGTTCTACTGCACAGCGTGCCGACAGTGAAATTTGAACAGGATATTGTTTCATCGTTCATTGTAACTCCAGTAGAGAACAGCGACAGTTGAACTCGGTTCATCATCATCATCGTCGTCGGAGTTGTCATCATCACGATCATTATCATAATCATCATCATCATTTTCTCTTTGTTTCTGTCTTCATAAATGATTGACTGTAACTCGCTTAACAGGAACTCGGAGCGCTGTAAGCGACTGAAAAACATAAAACCCGAACGCACGTATGAAAAATCTAAGTTGATGCTGCTTTCTGTGCGCTCGATTGGTTGCGCCAAACATCGCATAAGCGCAGAAAAATGACTAACGCCAGAATGTCGCGTTCTTGGTGTCGTTTGATTGACCCGAACGACCCGTTGCGTGATATGCAGTCGGTGTAAGGTGACTCCAGGTAGATAATTGTAGAATTACTCGAGCATTGCGAAATTAAACTCAGAATTTTGGAGATCTGAGAATCGAAGAAAAATAACTCCGATAAACTCTAAACTTTCTTCAAGAAATGAACTCCAAAAAACACCCTCCGAATGTGTCGGAAAATAAACTCTGATACCACGAAATCCTGCAAATGACGCATAGTTTCGATCGAATGAGTGTAATATACGAGATTAATTTCAATTAGAGATATATGTGAGCCAATGTGTTGGAGGCTTAATAAAAGTTAACAAACATATGCCTCGAATTTTCGCAGCAGTTGCTGAACAGTTTAATAAAGAAACCTTTAAGCAATACAAGATGGTGCAAAATGCTGTCGCATTTCCATGAAAATCTGCGCCGCAATTTGGGCAACCATGTTTCTTCTTTTTTTTTTTTCTTTTCATGTCCTTCCTTCTGTGGCCTTCAATCGAACCTCTATTCGAGGTGTCACGCGAGCCGCTTAGTTTATGACCGAACCCGCTGTTGTTGTTCAGCCGATCGCTGCTTTTTTTTTTTCGGTCTTTCCGTTTTAATTACGCGACCTTTTTTATTTCTTTAATTTCCGCGAGCCGGAACGCGAACGAGCAGCCAGCTGGGGGGTTTTTCGGGCGATAGCAACGGGGTGTGGTTCTACCGGCTGTTCGCATTCTGGGCAGCGGCGGTAGCGACGGCGGCATGCAGGGGCGACCATATCGGCGCTACATCTGACCGGGTTGAGTTCCGTTCGAAACGGCTCCCTCCCTTCTCGCGCGTTCGGCGGACGCTGATCCGCTTGCCTTTTGACCACCTGCAACCACCTCTCTACGAAGTGAAACTAAATGGCATGAACAAACGATAAAAACGAGAGGAAAAAGCTTCCGGATAACCTAAACTAGCTCGTCTCACGGCGGCTCGTAGTTGAGTCGTCGAGTCAGGCTTCCGAAGCAGCCTTCTAATGGCGCGTTTAGACTTGCGCATTCGCGTGCGGATCCACGCAGGCGGAAAGTGAATATTGGAGCCGGAAGCCCGAAAAAGACTCGTCACTGTCGGAAAATTTGGATCAGTCCGGGATCCATATTCGGATTTTCCGCCAGCGACGAGTCTATTTCGCCACCCGGATCGAAAATCCACTTTGCGCCTGCGCGGATCAATCTGCGAATTGGCAAGTGTATGCGCGCCATGCCCGGTTCACGTAGTAGCTTTTTATGTGCTATTTTGCAGTTGCGACGTCGGTCCTGCGGCAGACAAAGAATCGTGTTGAAAGCTGCAGTGTTCAACGTCAAAGCTGCGAAATCGCGAGCCAAATCGCACCCTACTGATTAGGATTTTCATTAGCTATCGCGTTCCACTCCTAAAGGCGAAGTTACAGCGTCCTCCTGTAATATTTCGCACATTTGTTTGTTCCTCGCACGTTTTTCAGTGGTTCTAGTGACCGTAAATAGAAAAATTAGGGTTTCCTTTTTGGTTATTCTCCTCTTCACGATGTTTTTTTTATTTTTATTTCGTTGAACTTGCTATTTTCATGGGGCTGAATTTCTTGGTCATATTTTTGAAAGAAACGAGTAATTAAGGTAATTTTTTTACCAATATTTGTGACGAAATTACGTTGCAAATTACTGCCGCAAAAAATGTAACGTTGCAACTATGAAATTACTTGAAAAAGTGACGGATTACAAGTAACCCTTTACTTGTAACGGATTACTTGCCAAGTCTGATCCGGAGAGAATGTGAGGTGGAAATTGCGGCATGCTTGTCACCTTTTAACTGATTACTTCTGTTCGAGGTTTCCCGCCAATATTTCGGCGGGAAGCGATTTCGTGCTAAGTATAGCAAAAAGAAAAATTTGATTGGTGTACAATTAAACGGCCATTAAGGTTTTCCCGCAATATTTTGCAGGGGAAATTACGCGTTTACGTATTCTTTCAAACGTCTTGGTGGACAGCCTTTTTTTTTATAAAATGGTAATCCTAAAAACATTCCATGAAAAAACAAAAAAAAACTTCAATTGTGTGTAAAAGAAAAAAGAGAAGAAAATACAAATAAGGGAAGGACATAAAAGACGAGGACGGACACGACGTTTATGTCCTTTCTTTATTTATATTTTACCCCTACCAGCACGCTCTTCATTCCAAGAAGAAAATGCCACACCCGAACTTTGGCGAACTTGCTCATTGAAGGGGGGCGTCCTCTGGAAAACACGGGAACGCTGGAAAGGTCACTGGAACGCCGGAAGGATCACCGGAATACCGGATAACCGGAATTGAATCCCCGGATGGGTTTACCGGGACAGCTGAATAGACGCCGGGACACACCGAAAGTACAGAACCAACACAAGTCTGTGTATGGTTGAAAATACCGCATTTTGCGTACAATAGTATATACGCGGATTATATACATTTAGAAGCGGACATTTGGACTCGTTGCAGGCGCGGAGGATACAGAGATGTTGTTTTTCAAGAGCGTTCACTAGGATGAGACCTCACGGATTTCATGAATTACAAAGCATGCTCATGATGATTTCTGCGAAATACAATCTGCTGTGCGCGCTCATGGACCTGGGATTTTTTTTCATGGTGTTTACTGTGAACAAACTTCTACGGAAAATTATCACAACTAATCAAAGTACACTTGTAATCGATTACTTTTTGGGTTTATTTCGTAATGACTTGATTACATTTATTAGTTAGTAATCGCAACAGTGATCTGATACATTTCGAAAGTACTAAAATATTTGTAACTATTACTTTTTTTTCCCCCTTCCGCTTCTAAAGGCACCCGTTGTCGTTACAGGCTTCCTACCAAGAAATCCTCGAACCAAGCCTCCGACAGCAGGGTGGTTTACCGAAATTGGGGGATTAAGGAGATAACTAGTTGTGAGGCGTGCGAAAAAACAGTAATTTTTAGAAATCGTCACTTTCTTTCATATTGAAACAACAAAACAGAACATAACAGAAAGAACTAACTCATGAACTTGCTAAGAAGGTCTTGTTTAAGAGCTTGAAAGGAGATAACTAGTTCAGAATACGCTGATTGAAGTCCAATAATAGGGAGTTTTAGGGAACCGTTTTTGAACATCCGATACGGTGCGATGGGCCCTCCAGTACGAACTGCGCATATGGGAGTCTGTGTGGTATGCGCATGCGCAGTTGGTACCGGAGGGCCCGTCGCACCGTATCGGATGAGCAAAACCGGTTCCCTAAAACTCCCTAGTGGACAGTACGAAAGACCGGCTTTCAAACCGGCAGAAAGCTGTCGTTTTGAAAATTCGAAGTAATCGGAAAGTAACGGTCATCTTTTCAAGTAACGACCAATTACTTTTTTTCTCAAGTAATCGAGTAAACTACTTGAATACTTTTCAAGCAAGAGTAATGGTAATTGTAATCGATTTTTTTCTTCGAGTAATATGTACAAGCTGACTGTGCATGCATTCTTTTGTGCTTCCAATTTATTTGCCGAGTGCTGAAAAAAATTCGAAAAAAAGAGACTTTCTTCTAGCCGAAGTTTCATTGTTCGTACTTTACACAAGTTGCGGCTATAGTCAAAAAGTACGGTACGACAGAGTTATTTGATGATATTCACAACTCCAGGGGGTGCGACGCTACCTAACGGAAAAGACGCGAAAGAGAGGAGCGGGGCGCCACCTCCAACGAGGTTGTGTGGCTTAGGGCTATAAGCTGGTATCGCGTTCACCAGGCAAAAGTGAACCCCACCTGGCTGCCGCCATGTTGTACAATTTTGACCACTAGACACGTGACCGTACCAACTTATGAGCCTTTTACGCAAAACTGAGCCGAGATTTGTATTGCGATCGCTGTAAAAAACGTGAAAAAATATTTGTTTTAATACTGTCAGCCCCAGAGATTAGCGTCCAGCTCCGATAAAAACCCAAGATACAGCACCGCGACGAATGGCACCTTGTGGAGGCATTGCGAAGCTGCCCAAATTTTCGTCGTAAAAGCACGTTTTGTACTTAAAACAAACGAAACATAACTTTTCTCGTCGGTACTCTCATTAAAGATCAATTAGCAATTATTTGTGCTCGGTATTTCATTAAAATTTAGACGTAAAGCTATAAGGTCACGTGTCTAGCGGTCAAAAATGTGCAGCATGGCGGCGGCCAATTGGGGCTCCCTCTCAACTGCCAGTTTATTTCTCTAAGGCCCTCTACCCGTCAAACAGTGGGGCGAAAGCTAGCGCAGCCTGGTGGCCGAAATGTGAAACAGAGGAAAGAGAATAAATTTTGTTCAAAGCTACGAGCGCGCGTCAACTCATGCATATTGACTGCCAATAAAAAATAACCCAGGCACAATCTGCACTTCTAAATTGCCGCGGTAAGTTATTCCTGGCAAGGATATAGTTAATAACCAATTCGAAAACACGAAAAAACGGCTTATTAGGCAACGTCGCGCTTTCTTCAGTATTCGTTACAGCGGAAGAGTATTGTACGAAAACGTGCACCAGGGTTACTCAACTTATAAATGACGCCGTCTAGCCAATGTTGCATAATCACTATTCAGTCATCTGGTAACGCATTGCAAATTGGTTTCCTTAATGATGTTTGACTAGTAGTAGACTACGTTGCTTCTGACACTGTTTTGCACAAGCCATTCTCGAAACAGTTTCACAAAACATCCTAAAGATAAAAAAAAAAAAAAAATTGACGATCGTTTAAAAAAAAAAAATTACGTAACCATCTGTTTTAAAATGCTGAAAGGCTACATTAGCTCGTTTTAATGTCACTGCGAAATCCCTAATAAACATTTTTAGGTTAGTATGCACTTCTATCATTTTTTAGTACTTGATTTACAATTGATCCTTTATTCTATTACGTTTGTGACCGTACAATTTGTGCTCTGCTTTCATCTATACTTAGTAGATAACGTTGGCCACTTTCGTCCTCCAAAGCTGACTCTCCGAACTGGAAAAAAAAAAAAAAATCCACATTTTTATTTACATCAAAAAGGCCAATAAACTCGTTAATGAAGATAACTCAGAAGCCAAAATGTTGTAAATCAAAAAAAAAAAAAAGCTCCACTGCCGCTATCTATAATTTGCGCATTATCCTGATCAAAGTCACTTGAAGCTTTCAATCCCGAAACCTCCGGGTGCTAATTTGGGATTTCTAATTAACTCGTACGTTGATGGCATTCATTATGCTAGCAGAAAACAGTCTCCAAGCGCTTGCACGACAACCAAGTAGACAGACAGCGTAGGTCGCAGAAAAATGTGATAAAATTGGTCAAACTACAGATCAAATAAAACCAACGGGCGCGGGCAGTCGGGCGAGCTTGGAATGTACATACATGACCGTACACACTCATTAACGCGTGCCGCGATTATACACTTCCTGGTCGCGATTGAAAAGAACAAACAAAAAACAGCAACAACAGCGACAACACAATCAAGAAACTCGACAACACGGAGAAACAAAATCTATTGCTGCTCCAAAACCATTCAATTAGGTGGCTATAAAACGACCCTGCTGCCTCCAACTTCTAATCACATAGAGAGGGGGGTCGCGGGCCGACTGACACTGTAAGCGGGATGTTCCATAAAGCGAGGAGTAAAGAACAAGATATAGACTTTCTTTTGCGGAGGTGTGGGCGTAACCGGAACACGACCTCGAAATCGAATCTTGAAGTCTTTCACGGAAGGGCTGAAAGCCGTGGACAGCCTGTTTAATGTTACCTTAACCGCAATTATATGGTTTAATGCTAATCTAGACATGATTCTATCGTTTCATGTTACTTTAACCATGTTACTTATACTGTTTACTGTTGCTTTAAACGTGCTTAACGTTACTTCAACCAAGTCACCTAAACTGTTTAATGTTGCTTCGAGTGTACTTAAGCTTAATTTAAATATGAATCCATTGTTTAATGTTACGTTCACCATGTTTCATAAACGGTTTAATATAACTTTAACTATGATTTCATCGTTGATTGTTGCCTTAATCGTGTCACTTAAAGAGGCAGTGAAATTAATCTTGAGATATGGTATAAATAATTTTAGAGTGGAATCTTACTAATCGCATACCGTTTAGTAGGTCAAACGAAAGAGGGTAGAAAGTCAAAAGCATGTTTTTGGGTACGAAAGTTCGAAGATATAGCGGACTATTTCGTACCTCCTTTCCTTTGAAAGCTTTCCGCCTTTTCATTGCGATACATCCGCAGGACCCAAAGCACGTCAGCCTGCCCCAGCTCACGCGTTGGACGCGAGCATTGGGTCACTCGGACGTATGCGCTCGTCAACAATCAATCCGTCGACAAATATTGAAATTCGCGTCCGTGACCAACGAGTGCCGGGACGGTACTTAACATCACTTGCGATTGACAATTCCATGGCCTGCTTAAAAGGGACGGGGAAGCTCGGAGTCATCATACCGGTGCTCAAGCACGTGACGACCACGTGATTTCTCGTTCTGCTTTTGAGTTGAGGAGGAAAGCTAAGGAGAATGAAGTTGAAAAATCATTTCATGGCCCATTTGAACTCTTTAATGTTACTTTAAGCGTGCGTAATGTTCCTTTAGTCGTTACTTTAACTGTCTAATGCTGCTTTAACCGTGTTTAACGTTACATTAACCATGGTTTCATCGCGTAATGTGGTTACCCATGTTACTTAAACTAATTAATCCTACCTTTTATGCGCTTAACAGTACTTTAATAATGTTTTCATCTAGTTGAGGTGGTCACTTGACACACCGAAATAACATTAACATTTCTTTCCAAATTATTCCTATAACTTTATAACGTTTTCTTTTCTTTAATTAGGGAAGTCATTTCGAAGTTTCGGGGTAATGAAGCTCATGAACGCATTCGGAATCTCGACTAAATATTGAGCGCAATAGAAAATAGAATCAGGCACAAATCGAATTGTAACAAACAGAACACGAACGCCGTCGAATATTTAAAAAAAAAAAATGATGAGAGAAATGCTCTAAAAAAACATGTAGAGGTATGAATTTTACAACGTATAGTCTGAATATTTTCGTCACGCTAGGGGAAAGATTTCCCTATGGACGAAATGGAGCACCAGAGACGCGCTACCGTCGTTAGAAGTCAGATCGCTTGGAAAACCAAACGGGCGGACGTGGGTTAGGAAAAGCCACCGTGGAGATGATCGCCGAATGCGTCTACTCTTTCGTAAAACACCACGGAACTGCGCGAAAATGCGGACGACTGGTGGCACCATTTACATTTAATATACCTGGAGGTCATATTATTTCGGAATAAACGAAGCGCCACACGAAAGGATGCTATACTCCGTTTCACCTCAAGTCTGACTGCAAACCGACCCGGTGGAGCAAATCAATTAGCGCCAAAAGTTCATCGTCACGACGTCCCTTTGGGCCTTTTATATAACCGACTACACAAATCACGCACACACACAAAAAAAACGCATTATCCTGGTGCATTCGCTGTGCATGCTTGGTTGAGTCAATGGTAAACGCGCAAGGACGAATAGTGCCATGACGATGTACTTTTGATGCTTTTCGATTGATTTCATCGGATTGTAGCGTCAACTGCAGTCAGACATCGGCTTTAAAAAAAAAAAAAATTGATCTTTTTTGGTATATATTTTTTTACTCCCAGATGGATCAGCGTTGCCTGTGGTGGCAACACTTACGAGGACGGAAGTCGCCAAAGTTTCCAGACCGGAGTCTAACTAAGCGCCGTAGTAGAGTTTTTTTTTTTTTTTAACAGCGTTTGCATTAAGCGTTGATCACTCAATTATCCGCGTACCAAAGACGCCGGTTAAAGTAGAGCGAAGCAATCAATTCAGGCGGAAAGTTATCGGCGCTTTCAAGGTTCAGGTGCTGCCTGTACGCCGTGCCGCGGCGGGTTTGACAGGGTGAGCCTTGGAATCAACATCGCTGAGAGCCCAGACACACACGCACACGTAGTACAAAGGTGCGCGAGCATAAATACGCGGATGTATATAGGTGCAATTCACCAGACGCTATATTTGAACTCATTGTTCACGGCGCTTGCACAGGAAGAGTTCTCACATAGGGTGCCAAGAGCGACAACCTTGAAGGTGCGGACTGCAATCTCGCACAGACGTTGCGGAGAGTCGCTGGCAGAACGCGTTTGGCAGTAATGAACTCAGATATTGCCACGGATATACATATATACATATATAGGCGTGAGCAGCGCGCGCGTCGCGGCTTACAAATAAAGTCCTCTTCTCGACTTGGTTGCAAAAGGCGCCACGAGATGGCTCCTCGATACGCTGCGAATTGCAGCCTGTCGCGGGCCAGGGGGGCTATGTTGCGCTTTTTGGACTCCCAGGAGACTTGGAAGAAGGAAGTGACGTCAACGACTAGAGCAAACACAGATTGGATGTTGACAGAAGAAAACAAAATCAACATCCAATCTGCATTTGCTGCGTTGTTGACGTCACTTCCTTCTCCCTAGTCTCCTGGGAGTCCAAAAAGCGCAACATAGCCCCCCTGGAGCCCCATGCTTCTCTATGAAAGACGAGCTTGTTTTTAAAGTCGTTTACTGGGTGCATCACGTCACGTAGAACTTGGCATTCACGCTACACGGTTTGCTTGGACATTGCTTCGTCCTTATTGTGCTTCAACGGCGGGAATCTAGTTTTATGAACGCGCTAAAGCGGAGAGATCTCTGGCACAGTGTTCAAGACAGCGTCCGTCAAGGTGAGAGCAGACATCCCGAGTGAAAAGAACGCTTTCCCCGGTGCCAGGGGAATGAAAAACTTTTCTTGGTTGTCTTTGTTTCTTTATTTCTCAGTTGCGCCGTCTGGACGGCGGAGACGCTGTCGGCTGAGGCTACTCGGGCGCGCACCAATACGACTTTATCTGGTCGATTAGGCTCCCTAGATTAGGCCGCTGCGTTCGGCATGCACGGCGAACGCAGGTGAGGACACACAGCATGCTGTGTGTACTCACCTATAGGGGGTATTCACTGGACGCCATATTTGAGGGCGATGTTTAGAGCGCATGCTCAGAACGAGCTCACATTAATTGGCCGCCAGTGAATACTCCCTATAGGGAGTATTCACTGGCGGCCATAGCTGTGTGCTCGGCTGCGGAGCGCGTGCTGACGGCGAGCTTCCACAGTTCTCTTGCCACGTGCATCCCGCACCACCAAGATTGCCGGTCTTGGCAGCCTATGAATGCGAGCTCGTTCTGAGCATGCGCTCTAAACAGTGACCTCAAATATGGCGGCCAGTGAATACCTCCTATAGGGGGTATTTACTGCACGCCATATTTGAGGGCGATGTTTAAAGCCCTTGGTCAGAATGGGCACACATTAATAGGCTGCTAAGACCGGCAATCTTTATAGTGCGAAATGCACGTGGCAAAATGACAGTGGAAGCTCGCAGTCAGCACGCGCTCAGCAGTCGCGCACACAGCTACGGCCGCAGTGAATACTCCCTTAAAGGGATTATCCGGTCAAATTTCGTATTCATGAAAAAATTTAGACCTCATTGTCAATGGCTGTAGGAGCACCTTCCACGACAAATCTGAATTTTGTGTGCTTCCCTGGAGGAGTAATTGTATTTTAACCCAAGCGTGCATAAACGGCGTTTTCCTCTTCCACCTTCAGGGAAGCGGAGTTTCTGAGGTAACATCAGGCAAAGAACGCGCCGAACTGAAGTGCACTTCGAATTTTGTCCTCCACGTGAGCGGTACGACGTGGTTCACCCTCACTGCTGCGCTAGATTTTTTTTTTGTTTTTTAGCATGAAAGGGTATTTTCGTTGTGCGGTTGTCACGCTCCACACTTCTCCGCGACATTTACAGTGGCGAGTAATATGGAATGCTGCGGTGCGTCGGGAGCACTGTGTTCCCACGGAGGAATGAGGCATAGGATATGACAATTGCAAGACTGGTGTGACGTCACGTCAGGCATGAGAGTGCAGCCGTTGATACTTGCGAAATTCAGCATGGAGTTTCGTTCAATTATCCGTCGTTGATTACACTAAATTGGGGTGTCGTTTAATGGAATAAAAATGGCCTATGTTAATCATTAGGCTCCCACCAGGTAACCATCACGAAATCTTATGAACTTCCGGTTTTCACCGGACAATCCCTTTAAAGGAGCGGTGCAACGTTATTCAATAGGCCATATGCGAAATCCTTGCCAGCTATCATCATCATGCCATTAGGAGCCGCCATATTGGGGGGTTTATCACATTTTCCAGTTGTGGACGAGGCGCATCTGCATTTAACTTAGCTTTCATGATATTAGGGCAGTTTATATGTACACTCAATGAGTTTCTGGTTAGTTTCGGATCAAAGAAGAAAAGAAAGACGGCCGCCAAATTCAGGAAAAGGTATAGACCTTTCCAAAAAAGAGCGTGGGGCCGGTGCCATCTTGAGTGTTCGTGCGTATGGCGCGCGCTTTCCTCGCTTTCCGAAGCGACGAACACGCACGTGCTGGACTGTGAAGATCGCACACTGGACTGTGATTTTTGTAAACATTGGAAAGGTCTATAGACCTTTCCAAAAACGAGCTTCTGGCCGGTGCCATTTTGAGCGTTCGTGCGTATGGCGCGTGCTTTGCTCGCTTTCCGAAGCGACGATTACGCACGTGCTGGGCTGTGAAGATCGCACGCTGGACTGTGATTTTGTAAACATTGGAAAGGTCTATTGTCAGCAACGAGGTCGCAAGACTCGTCACTCAAGCAGTGAACTGGGCCATCCAGGTCAATGAACGGTATTTCTCGAAGACGTCCTGTGAAGGGTTCGTACTGGACTTGCAGCAGGTGATCATATTTTAGTTCTACGACTTACACTTTGCCGGGACTATTGTTTTTCGGGCGAAATCGTCGGTACGGGAACCCCCCAATATGGAGGAAATCTGATCATTGATCATGAATACACTAGATGGCGCTTCTTTTTGCATATGGTCTACACGAGCTTACTGGCACTAGAGGGACTCAAGGATACTCGCACGCAACGCCACTGACCAAAAAACTCCTTTGTGGCGCTGTAATTTCGAGGACAAAACCAAGCGTTTTCATTCAATCTCTCCTTCGCAAAACCTGGTGACGTAGCTGGGCGGTAGCAGTACCGCCCAGTGACGATATTTGAACGCGGCTCATAGATTGGACCCGAGCATTGCGTGGGCACTTGAATTGGGCTCGTGATAATCTATAGCTCGAGAAGAATTTGGGTAGATTCCTGTGTCCAATCGCTACAATGACGACAACAGCCGAACCATAACAATGCCTGGAACTCAGCGCGTGCCTTGTGCCTTGCCAACCCCAGCGCATGGCTGTGATCAACATTGGCGGCATATAATAGGCTCCAGATCACGTGGCCGCTTTTTTTGCTGCGAGTTGAGGGGGTGAACTCTGCTCGTTTTTCTTTATTTTGTTCTGCGACTTCGATTGCGTGTGGTGAAAAACGAACGGGTATTAGCCCCGAGAGCGAACACAAGCGTCGCTGTGGTCGGCCTTCCACGATTGGCCGAACGCTGACTATGACGTAAGAAAGGGGATTATCATCGACGGAAATAAGAGGAATGAAAGAACTTTAATTTTGACGGTGTTGGCAGTGTTCTTTTAAGAGCGCAATGATTTCAAGCTTCCACCATGCTATTTACAAACACCATCGAACTTGTTGTTTGCAAGGTAATGACGTAACAAGGGGGAACCATAAGAGGGCGCCACCACAACTTCTCGCCGTTAATTTCACAGGTCATTAACTTCAGGGATCCGTTCTAAGCGGTATTTGCGCAAAATACAAAAATCGTTGCATCGCCCCTTTAAGGCCGGTTCAGACACTTGCGTTTGAGTGCGTTTGACTGCGTTGCGGCGAGAACCGAAAGCGAGTCACCGGCACATCTGTGCTTCGTATGAAGCGTGGAATCCAATTCAATGAATCTTCTTGGCACGCAATATAAGCAGCAGGGATGTCTTGGTGTCTCGCTGCTGCAACGCAGTCAAACGCAGTCAAACGCAACTGTGTGAACCGGGCTTTAGACGATCGCAAGCAGGGCATCTTGTCGCCACCGTGCCTCTGCTCTGGCGGGTAAGTGCGTGCCATTACAAGCTTGCCAAAGCTACGTTCACCCGCGCGCTGCACATTCTTGCACGCATGGGGCACAAGTGAGGCGCCATGCTTGCGATAGGCCGATCTCACCTTCCAGTTCGACAACGCCACCGCTGCCGCAATAGGGAGTATTCACTGGCGGCCATAGCTGTGTGCTCGGCTGCGGAGCGCGTGCTGACGGCGAGCTTCCACAGTTTTTTCGCCACGTGCATTCCGCACCACCAAGATTGCCGGTCTTGGCAGCCTATTAATGCGAGCTCGTTCTGAGCATGCGCTCTAAACAGTGACCTCAAATATGGCGGCCAGTGAATACCTCCTATAGGAAGTATTCACTGGCGGCCATAGCCGTGTGCTCGGCTGCGGAGCGCGTGCTGAACGCGAGCTTCCACAGTTCTTTCGCCACGTGCATTCCGCACCACCAAGATTGCCGGTCTTGGCAGCCTATTAATGCGAGCTCGTTCTGAGCATGCGCTCTAAACAGTGACCTCAAATATGGCGGCCAGTGAATACCTCCTATAGACCCATTTCGAAAGTCACGCGCTCATTGTGAAAAGGTCCGAAACACTGCACAATGGCGGAAAAAGCGACTCTACAAAATGTGAGATTCTAAAACTACATTCGTTCGAGATAAAGTGCCACTAGTAGAGTTTTTAAGGTTCCAACATTGGCGGTGTCTTTTCTGTCTGCCATTGTGCAGGGATACCACAGCTTTCAACAGAGGGCACATTTTCAAAAGGGGTCTATAGACCTTTCCAATGTTTACAAAATCACAGTCCAGCGTGCGATCTTCACAGTCCAGCACGAGCGTGTTCGTCGCTTCGGAAAGCGAGCGAAGCACGCGCCATTCGCCCGAACGCTCAAAATGGCACCGGCTACAAGCTCGTTTTTGAAAAGGTCTATAGACCTTTCCAAAAACGAGCTTTTGGCCGGTGCCATTTTGAGCGTTCGTGCGTATGGCGCGTGCTTTGCTCGCTTTCCGAAGCGACGAACACGCACGTGCTGGGCTGTGAAGATCGCACGCTGGACTGTGATTTTGTAAACATTGGAAAGGTCTATACATCGAGGGCACTTTGGTCTTTCTGCACGCGTGACAACCCTGCTGGAGCTTTGCGCTTGTGGATCACGAGACGGCACGAGCACTGTCATGCACGGCCGTCTGCCTCCTGCGAACTAAAGTTATGGCGGCGTCGCGCATGCGCCGAACGCTTGTTGAGATCGGTCTATTGTCTATAGACGCTTTACAGCAGCTGTGCATGGGCGCCGCCATAACTGACCTTCAGTTTTTGTTCCCTCTTATTCCGTTCGCTTGACTTCATCATTTCCACAGCAGGACAGGTTATTGCCATTTTAAGTGTTACTGTGTCCTTCCCCCCAGCATAGGCCGTTGTGGAGACTCGTCAACGCCCGCTTCAGTGGCTCGGCATCTCGGTAAGACAAGAGAAGGGCGGCTATGGCGGCTCAATCTGGCGCGTGTGTAAAGGCTGAACTCCATGGGACGAATTAAGGCTGAACTCCATGGGACGAATATGCTGCGAATACCCGACGAATTTTGCCCGGCGGCTTTTGCTCTGCGCGTGGAATCAACACAGAGGCTGCTACGTCGCGCGCAAAGCGAGCGTGCCGTCGGGTGGCGTTCGCCAGTTATTCGTCACATAATTCGTCCCATGGAGTTCAGCCTTTATGAGACGAATAACTGGCGAACGCCGCCCGACGGCACGCTCGCTTTGCGCGCGACGTAGCAGCCACTGTGTTGATTCCGCGCGCAGAGCAAAAGCCGCCGGGCAAAATTCGTCGGTTATTCGCAGCATATTCGTCCCATGGAGTTCAGCCTTAAAGCGTCTAGATTAGCGCAAGATGTTTTGGTGGCTCCCTCCTGTGGTTCCCCCTTGTGACGTCATTACCTTGCAAACAACAAGTTCGATGGTGTTTGTTATTAGCATGGTGGAAGCTTGAAATCATTGCGCTCTCGAAGGAACACTGCCAACACCGTCAAAATTAAAGTTCTTTCATTCCTCTTATTTCCGTCGATGATAAATCCCCTTTCCGACGACATAGGCAGCGTTCGGCCAATCGTGGAAGGCCGACCACAGCGACGCTTTCGGTCGCGCACGGGGCTAATAGCATATCTTCCACCGTGGATTTGACCGACAAGAGCGTGCATAAACACGTGAACGCGCGCGCACATATCAATAAACATGACAAAAAAAAACAAAAAAACGCTGGCACATATATTTCCGTGCACGCACGAAGTAATATTGACGCGTATACTCACGCACAAACGTGCGCCAATACGCGCCCAAACACGCTTCTGGTCGTGTGCGTACGCACAACCACACACACCATAGTCAACGACAACATAAGATTCAATGGGCGCGGTGAGCTCCGTTCATCTTATTTTCGCCCCGCAGCAATTGAGATTGCAACGTTAACCAATAAAATTGAATGACGAAGGAGGAAGCAAGCAGCGTGAGAATAATAATGATCCGCGCGTTTCTTAAGTTTTCAGTGACTGTACACCAACTCAACTCCCTGACGTCACGTCACTACGGTGGCGCTGCTGTCGGTACTGCGCATGTGCAGGCTCACTCGTTCGGAAACTGGTTTCTGCGCACGTGGAGTGCCCGCACTTGGTGTGGGCAAAGCGGGCTCCTCCGGAAACGCTGTGTTGGTGTAAATTTATTCGCTGACAACGTAAGCAATGTAGGGCGTCGCGAGTTTCGTTCGTCTTATTATCGCTGCGCAGCGAATGAAACTGCGAGGTTCTTGGGGGAAGCAGCTCGAACGTAATGTGCCTCGCCATGCGCTCCGCAGACTGTCGGTGGCAATAGAAATGCCCGCTAGCCCGTGCACAAGTAACAAACGCACAAACACTGACGTACGCGCGTGTTGACACCAGCCGAGAGCGCGCGTGCAGCAGGCTGACGAACGAGAAGACACACGAGCGCAAACACGCCAGGGCCTTTTTTTTTCTATATTTTTATTCTGAATCTTCCACTTTGTCCAGCTTCCCCTCCCCCCCCCCCTTCCATAGAAAAAAAATTAATATGAAGTAAAATAACATATATAGCTTTTTTTTTTTTTTTTTTTTTTTTTCACCGCAAAGTTAGACGAAACATTGCCAAACACTCAGCCTCCGCCTCAAATGTAGCGCTAGCTGTTCTAACCAGACGCCAAAGTTTCAGAATTATCTTTTATCTCATTCAAAAGTTATAAGTGAATTTTGTGGGAATTTTACTGGGAAAATAGGCCCAGGTCTCGGTAACTGGGGTCATTAGGATCCAGATATTCCAGGGCTACCGTCCACTGCTCTTTTCCGCTCAAAAAGTTCCGAAAATCACCTATTACTTTGGAGTAAGATGACGGTTAGTTCTGCAACTTTGGAAACTTCTTCGGACCGCTAGCGCTACATTGGGGCAAAAAATGAGCGTTCTGCGATGAGTAGTTTTGTTTTGGGCAAAAACAGAAATATTAATCAATTATTTTTTTCCTTGAGCGGGGGGGGGGGGGGGGGGAGGGAGGGGGGATTGTGTACTGTACCGATCACGCGCGCGCACTGCGGTTTGACGCGTGCACGCCTAACGCGCAATCAGGGTGTGTCAGTGGCTCTCGCCACAGGGGTGAGTCGAACGGGAGGCAGGCATGACGCATTCCACTCGGGGGAAAAAAGCGCAAACTCTACGCCGGTGGTGCCCGGTGTCTGGTGGACACAAAGGATCGTTCCGGTCGACACCTGGCGCCTTCCAGCTGGCGCAGGTACTCCCCCGTTTCAACCCCGCCTGGACCGAATCCAAGCCAACCGGCCAATCGGAAGCCGCGAAGGCGATGCGTCACCGCAGAATCGACCAATCATCGATCGAGCGCGCGGTGACGTCACTCGAAACCCAAAGCTGTTTGGTGCAACCACGGGTCAACAATCAGCTATAACGCATCGTTTTTTTTTTCTTTTTTTTTTCTGGTGCGGTTTAATTTTAGGTTTGGGTCGTTTTGAGGTGAAGAGGGACGCCATACATTACCTCGGACATGCAGCCAGCGCTACGAGCCCTTCCAACTTCTTTTTGCCGAATCGTGGGAATATTTTCATAACCTTATACTCTAAGGGAGACAAGGAAAGCCTAATTCGAACGTACTTAAAAAAAGCCGCGTGATCAGACAGCTAATGCATCATAAAAAAGTTAGTCTGCAGATGGTGTCTGAAGCGTGTCTCTTCCCTGTATGACAGTCCTGTGACATTTGTCGCGTAAAAGTAGGCTGCTGATATGTTGGAATTCAAACGCATGAAGCAGACATGCTTTAGGCACTCCACAGATGATTTTATCAATATGTCTGCAGCGAGCGCCATGTCCTTTTTATCATGTGTGTGCTGCGTGACTGGGGCTTCAGGGACATAATTTAAACGTATTTTTCATATTTCACGTTAGTTAAAACTAAGTTTACCTTTGTCTCTGGACGCCATGCGGAGCCCAAGTTCGTCTGCTCCCTGGGCAGGAGATGCGGTGTCGTCAGATTGATGCCGAGTTCTGATTGGATCTGATTGAAGAATAGTGGGTAGGCCTCAAAGCAAGCGGCCTTGAGGTCTACCCACTATCCTTCCAACCAAGCCAATCAGAGCTCGGTGTCACTCTGATGTCACCGCATCTCCTGTCCATGGAGCAGACGAACTTGCGCTCCGTATAGGTTTTCCCACCGCAGTATGTAAAATTTCGCACGATTCGACAACTCAGTCTCCCACCCAATCCAGGGCTGGGAATTTATTATGTGAGTAGGCGTGTATGGTTACTCATTACAAGTAATCAAATCACTTGTGATCGATTACCTTTCGGAGTAATTTTGTATTCATTCAAATGCATTTCATAGGAATCAGAACGCAAAAGTATTCTGAATACTTTTGTAAGTTCTAAAATGACTTGTAACTGTTTCTATTTTTCCCCTCCCTTTTCTTTATGGCTCTCTTTGTTTCTACAAGTTTCCTTCCAATGAGTCTTCGAACCGAGTTTCGGGCAGGAGGATGGTTTACAAAAATTGGTGGATTGAGAAGATAAGTAGTTCATAGTTTGGCGATTCCAATCAAATAATGGGCGGTGCGCAAGACCCGTTTTCAACACGAGTAAGAAACATCTGTCATTCTGAAAATGTAGAGTAATCGGAGAAGTAATGGTTCCTTTTTTTCTCAAGTAACGGCCAATTAGTTTGCTTCTCAAGTAATCAAGTTGTCTAACTGAATACATTTTAACCGAGAGTAATTGCGATTGTAATCTATTATTATTATTTTTTGAGTAACGTGCGCAAGACTACGTGAGATTAGGCTCACCGCCCGTCGGTCTGCACCCCTCCGTAAGGTCACGTGACCCCGTACGATATTCGATATGCTCCGATGACTCGTGGCGTCCTCTGTCGACCATCGTAAGAGAAAGCGGGGTAGAGTTGGGGGCGTCGGAGGTTACCGGTCTGACTCAGCGGGGGTGCGAGCTTGATTCATGCGAATTTGGGGCGCCAGCCTGAGTCAAGCAGCTGGCCGTGGCTTTGTCTAGACTGGTCGGCCGCTTAGCCGGCCGCTATCGTTGACGCCTCACCAACGCGGTGGCCGCGACGTGGCGCCCGGGATGAAGTCACCTGGCTGACTCAGTGATCACGAGGGTGGGGAGGGGACATTTTCCGTCCGAGACACGCGGGTTTATGACCCGCGGGGTTTCGTTCACCTGGAGCGATGAATAACGGGGACTGTTCGAAGGCACATCAAATTAGGGGTTTCGCGAACTTTTAGGCGAACTTGAGTTTCGACCTCGAAACCTGGAGTTTCGATTGGTCCGGTGAACCTTCGAACGTTTAGCAAAATTCGATGAAGGTCGACCTTGGTTTGAATCACGTGTAGCGTTATCCAGCTCGCCTGTTTGTCGTTTATTAAAAATAATGTTGCTCGGCTTCTACGCAGAAAAAAAAAATCACTTTGGGAAAAATATTATGAAATGTATTTTATACTGAATATTTTATAATCCTATTACTAATATTTACAAAATATAAAACCGGACACATGTCCTTTTAGGGATTTAGTTAGTTTCTTACGGTGAAACAATGAAACAACACACCCGACCAATATTGCACCCCTCCTCCTTTACGTGCCGTCAGTTCATTTTTAATTCCCGGGCATACGCATAAAAGTCCAACTTGCGTCGAACATTTGTCGAGCTCTGCCACCCCTGCAAGAGGTGCAAGGCTGGCGGTGCGAAACCCGAATGAAAATATTATCATTCGCGTTTCTCCACTGCCAGCTTTGCGCTGGTGGCTCCAGCGCTAAGTTTATCGGATTCTCGCACTTTCGACGAGCATTAAGTTCTGAAATTGACTGATGTAGTGGTCTTGGATGACGCTCAGCAAGTTTCTATTTGAAGCCGTATGCATGTTTTTATTAATTCAAAAGATGGCTAACAAATGTTTGATACTTATTCGACTTATTCTGACGCTCTGGCTTTTAGAAAAGGTACCCCTCGTCTTCACGCCTTTTTTTTTAACGTAAATGTATTTAACTTAAAAACAAACTCTCCGTATAATAGCCTAATCTAAGCCAAGAACATACCGAACTTTTAAAACTAATATCTTTTAGTTTTCTTCAACAGTTATTAACTGTTGAAGCACGACGAAATACTGCTTTTCGTCTGTAAGATTTTGTAGCTGGTTTCCTCGGTTTTCATAAATAGGCGAAAACGAAAACACAAAATTAGTTACTGTAAATATATGTGCGCGGTTTAATTTATTGTTTCACTTTAACTAGCTTCGTGCATTTTATGTCCCTGATAAAAAAAAAAGACCAAAGCATTCTACCTTTTATGTTCTGATTTGGAGTATTTTGTATTTTAAGGTTTATCAGAAACGTTGTTAACTAATACTGTGCATGCAATTTGATTTATGTGCTTCTGACTGGGAACACTTTAGTGTAATTTATTATAATAAAACTTATTTATATAGATTTTCAAATAGAATGAGAAAGTTAATTTAACTCTCTTTTGAGCATGCTTTATTTAAAAAAAAAGAACTACTTTTTTAGTAATTTGAATGGTGTTCAATTTGTTTTGGACTAATCCGAGTTCCCTGTTTTTTGTGGTGTGTCTGCTGACCGCCGTAGAAGTGATCAAACGCACATCCGTAGATCAGATTTAGCAGAATGGTAGTTTCGTAAGTTGGCTTTACTAGAAACTATTTTCGCCTTAAAATGTTAAGATCAGTGGCGTTCGAAGTGCTTGCGAAATGAAGGGACGACGGGGGCCAGTGATAAAGGAAGGAAGGGGGGGGGGGGGGGGGGAGAGGAAAGTTTGATGTCGACGCGCCGCCGTTAGCAAAAGAATGTCTCCAAGACGGTTCCAATAAGTGGTTTCGGGGCGACGCCATTTTCAGCATTCGTTCGTATGGCGCGTGCTTTGCTCACTTCCAGAGCGATGAACTCGCGCCATGCTGTACTGTGGAGATTGCACACTGGGCCTTACATTCGTAAACATTGGAATGGTGAGTGAGAGCCTGGAATCCGAGTTCAAGACGGGTCAACGACTTTTGCGTTTTTTTACCACGCAATTTTTCCAAGTGAGCGATTGCTGAACTCATATTTCACGCGCTACGAATGTAAGCCGAGAAAATTCCGACGCAGTCAGTGCATTTGTTGTGTTCCGGTTTCTTTTTTCGAACAAAAAAGATGATTCAAGTTCTCATTTTTTTACAGAGTAAGGTTAGGCATGCGTTTGGCTTTTTCTTAGTCGCTAAGCGCGTATTGGAAGTTATAGCGCTATAGTAGTCCGTCTCTCTCCCCCCCCCCCCTCTCCTCTCTCAAAATTTGTTTTTAATATTTCATATGCACGAATGGCGCCACCCATATATCGTCATATTCCTGGAGTGCACAAAGATTAAAAAGAATGGTAGGAGGCTTCCACGAACGGACGTAAGCATCTTTCATATGAGCGTTTTCGGGCGTTTCGCGGGAGCAGTGACCCCCCCTCCCCCTTCCCGCTTAAAGCCCTTCACGTAACTTTGCATTTAGAGATTGTTTTTTTATTATTATTATTATCCAACGCGCAGATCATGAAGTGAAGGAAGCGGAAGGGAAAAAGGAATACTCTAGATACGAGCCTGGCATCCCCTATTGGCAATGCGCGTCTGTTTTGGAGCATTCCTTTCGGGTATCTTTTTTGCGTTTTTTTTTAAAATAATATTCCTGTCGGCGGCGTCGTTATGGTTGCGCCGATCGTGCCTGCGGAACGCCGGAATGCGCGTAAAAAGTTGGAGCGCGCGAACAAAATGAAGCGACCTACGGGGAACAATGTGTTAGGAAATGCGTTGTGAAATGTTCGTCGACATCCGTCGACGAGATATTGCGTCACTATCGCCGAAGTTTTTCGCTTTATTCAAATATGCGCTTTATTTGAACACTTCGCCGGCTATACTGACAGAATGAGAACGACAGGGTGTTTTTTTTTCGAATGCCCGGCTTCTAGCACGTGCTCACTGTCCTCCGTCGTGCATTGACTGCGCGCGGCACTCTGGAGCCTCACGAGACGGCCAAGTGTTATCAAAGCTGCGAAGCTCGCTGCGCTAGAGGTGGGAACAGGAAATGGCCTCCCTGGCGCTCTAGCCCCTTCAGTGACAATACATCTCCCCATGCTTACAAATCCTAAGCCACCGTGCGATCCCCACATCCCAGCACTCGCGCGTTCGTGGTATCGGAAAACGAGTTAAGCGCGCGCCATGCGTACTATTTTTGAATATGGTGCCTGCCGAGAGGTTTCTTAGAGCGACATCGGTTAGAGGGAACTAGAGTCACCGGATCCTGGGGAAAGTGGCGCATTGCCGTCCCTGCTTGCTACCGGGACACAAGGAGATACTAACATACAGATTACCAAACCTCGCAAGGTGACTGGCTGATCGGTCTCTCTGATCGGTCTAAGCTACCATGGTGACCGCCATTTCGGTCAATTCAAATCTTCGACGCTTCGAAGGGGTCGTTTTCGAACGAGTCACGCCAAGTTCGCCATGGAGTTTCATCTATACTGAAAGCGTTACTCGCCAATATAAACGTCTTTGGTACTGCGAGTGCAATTAACTTATCAATCGTGCTTATCTCCAATAATCTCTTACGATGATATTGTTGGTCTCGCGTATTTCAAGACAGGAAAATAATCGTTCAATTCCGACAATCACCCTCGCCGTAACTGGTGACGGTGCGAAGGCTTTCGCTTGTTTCGTTGGTCTGTGAATATCGTAACCTCGGTATTCAAGAAATGTCTTGCTAAAGCAGCCTGTCACCATGGTCGTTATGGTAGCTTAGACCGATCAGAGAGACCGATCAGCCAGTCATCTTGCGAGGTATTTGAATCGGCTCACTAAGGATGAAGAGGTGAAGGAGAAACTGCTGATTCCATGAACCAATATGGCGACCAAAAGGAGGGGCTTGGCGCTACTCCCCCATGATCCAATTAGTTTAATCAGAACTTCCCGGGGAAACTGCATTGTCATCCTTCGTGAAAACTCCCCGTGACGTCAGCAATCACATGATTGCTTCCAGGCGCTGCCGCCACCGCTGTGTTTGTAAGAAAAAATAAAACATTTTCGACCCGTTCAAGCCGGATTCGAAACAGCGACTTATGAATGACAGCAATCTTTCTCTTTAGAGGCTACAGCCGGGGTCACTCTGCTTATGCATTATACAAAAGACAGTCTGCATACAGGATCAAACGCGAGATCCGTGCTCGAAATTCCGCATGTCAATGAGTTCTATGAGGCGACTTAACACTCGGCATTTGAACAACGGGTGTTAAGGTGACTCGTTTTTGCAGACTGTCATATGTGGGATGTATGAGGAGCGTGACCCCGGCTGCTTATCGCTCTTCCAACGACAATCTACGCAGCGATGGTTTCATAACTAATAACGAGCATTATGATGGCTAATAAAATCCGTACGCGCTGTGCGTCGGAAGCATACTTTGCTTACATTCCACTATAGCGACGCTGCTTGACCAGTGGCGCCTCCTCGTTTTAGCCGGTGGCAACTCTTCTGACCACTCTTTCCGGCGGAAACCGGCGCACTTAATGAAAAGAGAGCTGTCCCTCGAAGTCACACTTTTGCTGTCGGCCACGCCCTCGTTCCCGGAGCGTTGAATTACGCGGCGCGCCATCGTTGTATTGTGCGTTCTCCGCTTACTACGGTCTCTCGGCGATATACAGTGCTCTAGTTCGCTTTAAGCCACACATCGTGCTCGTTTTTGTTTTATTGACAATCGTGGGCTATCGCTTTTTTTTTGTTACTGCTGTCTTCTGTATGTTTGTGTGTGCCTACGTGCGAGGGTGTGTGTGTGTGTGTGTGTGCGCGCGCGTGTGTGTGTGTGTGTTTGTGTGTGCCTGGAGTTCTTAACAGTTAATGCGCCCTGCAGTTCTTAAGCTATCTGTGACTAATATTAAAAATTGTAGTCACTCACTGCCGGATGACTGGAGATACTCGCACGTTAAATAAAAAGGTCGCTAAAAATGTATTTCAAATGCGAAAAATACCATAAGGTATTGGAAAAGACTTTAGACTGTCGTTTGTTTTTCTTTGTACTTGAAGATATAACGGATTAAACGAAGAAAAAAAAAGAAAAATCAAGGTGGTACAATTTTATTTGCCAAGTCATCACACACAAAAGAAAAATAGTGTCAAAAAGCGGACCCGAACCGCTAACGAACTCAAACTTGTCAGCTGACATTGGAAGAGAGCGATGTCACTAATCGTTCGGCGCATGCGTGACGCCGTCAGTACTTTAGTTCAGCAGTGTTGGACAAAGTACTCGATAAAAGATTTCAAGTTAAGTTACTAAATACCTGGTTCATAAAGTATTTAAAATAATGCTAAGGTTACTTATATTGTAAAATATTTTCAGGAGTGTACCGATACTGAGAAATGTAATTCAATTGCTTTTGAAGATACTTCCGCATTACGTAATTTGTATCCACGTCAGTGACAAACAACATTATACAGTTTCGCAAATATGGCTTACCAGAATGGTTTATTAGTACTCAACAGAAGCTGATTCTCGAACTTCTTGTCGGAAGTCCGTCCTCGTTTGCACTGGAAGGCATCGCCGCATAATTTAGGTTTCCCCTGACAAAGATCAGTACCATCGCCAAATGCAACACTAAACTCATTAGGTTGTTCAGCTTTAATGCAGTTAGTGCAAAATAAATACACAGAGGAGTTGTCTAAAATGCAAACGCTTTGAGGTAACATTTAACTATTGTACACCTAGAGCTGAAAGAAAGAATAAAGATTCAAACGTACCTTCAGGTGGTTCCTGATATTCGAATTGGAAGCTTTGCCAACGGGCAGCATCTTCGTCTTGGGGAGGCATAGGTAGCATTTCACTTGCAGATTGCTGTATTTCTCAGACACACATTCAAAATAAGGTTTTAGATACGGCAAGGGCAGGACAGAACTTTCGTCTTTTATCATTGATGAGTGTGACAGCTTTCGAGAAGGTGGCTTTTATAATGTAAGGGTAGTCTTTTCTAGTGTTACCGAGCGGATGCGGCCGCCTTGAGCCTCACGGTGTTTCGTGTCACCCAGCGGGCGGATGCGCCGCTAAGTCAGAGTCCACACCCATGCCACTTCATACCGAAAAACTCGGACAACGATGGAATGTCGAAAATGTATTTGAAATAATGAGTACAAGATACTAAACAAATGTAATCAAAATGCAGTATCAAATACTCCCGATCAAAAGTATTCGCAAGATACCAAGATACCTAAAAAGTAATTGAAATACAGTATCTTGAGGAGAGTATTTGAGATAGGTACAAGGCTGGTTCACATAAGCCAGACGGCGGTGCACGAGAAGGCTTGTGACGTCACGTGCACTACACGCGAAGAGCTCCGAGGTGTCCGCACATGCTAAAAGGCTCAAGTTCCCTCGATGCATTGCGGCAGCGGTGACGTAGTAAAACTGGCTGGTGAGATCAGTCCATTGACTCCGCCAGTAGCGCATAAATCAGGACAACTCAACTTGGCGGGTAACACTTTAATTGCGAATTTCCGTAACTCATTTGTTGAATCGTCATTATATTAAGACTTATATCTTGCACCGCCTGTTCACATCGTGTTTCTCAGAAATTACCGTGATGATAAACTGACAGAAGCTTGCATGCATTATGTCTGTCTGGCAAGATGCTTTTGCCAAAAATTACGGTGCCTATCTCTAATAAATACGTAAGTGCGAAGTCAAATTGCGATTGCTTGGCGGCGGGCCAGTCTTGCCTTAATCCTTATTTTCTTCCTTCATTTGCTTATATTTTGAAGTAAAAAAGAGCAGGTCGTCGTACCTGGGAACTTATCGCCAAATGTAGCGAGAAAAGATTCCCTCCAACAGGCGTCACCGTTTTACAAAACATCACGTGACGCCATGCCGTCACGTGACTTTATGACGCAGCATGACGATGTATTGTTTATCGTATCACCCCCCTCTTATGCAATGTTCTCGCAAGAGGTTCATTAAGAATAAGTAAATGAATGGATGTTGGTAGAGAGTTTCGTACTGCGTTTTTGTTCGTCTTCTCTTTTGGCAATATAATTTTCTCGATCCTTTTTTGTTTTGTCTTTTGTGATGCATATACGGAATCGACCCTTTTCAAAATTCCATCGAGTAACTTCGGTGGTCGCCATTGCTTGGACGCGAAGCGCCTGATTGGATCCGAGTCCTCGCCGAACGATGACGTCACACTCGTGTCCAATACGAGCTTAGAATATGGGATCAACAATGGCGGACAGTCGATGGCGCGGACTATTGAAAAGGGTCTCTTGCTGGAAACAAACATTTGAGTCAACACGTTTACAGCCAGTGTTTGTTCTCCGTTGCTCCAAGGGAACGAGGCCCCAAGTGTCTGGAATGAATTCTTGAGAAATAGATGTTATATATAAATAAAACAGAAAGCGGTATGTCTTTCGCAAAATTTCGTTTAGTCGCGCAGCAAGAACAAAATAAAAATATTGTAAAATACAAATGTCGGTGGAGTACTTTTAAGGCGATCTATTTCGACATGCCATAGGCATTTGGTGTTACATAAACAGTCTTTGGCAGCTCTTTGCGTTTATGCATATGTTTAGACAACTATATGGAGGTATGTCCCAACAACCCGCAAAAACGTGTTCCTGTCCGCGGATAGTTTCGCCATCTCGCAATATTTTTACGAGTTCCTATTGCGCATAACCACATTCAATTGGTCGATGCAGCGTTCACATTTGGTTTATTTGATTCGAAGCAATATTGAAGACTCGAACTCATATTATTTCTAGACTGCGCTCGCTTTGAAGCGACGTGCGTCTCTTAACCGCTTACGCAAGGTTTCGGTTCCAGCTCATAGCTATCCATTTAGCTTGTAAGCAGCAGAAGTATACTACTATGCACGCACTTATCTTTCTCTCTCTCTCGCTCCTTTGCTCTCTCTTTCTCTGTTCCAATTTTTGAGGGTATCGTGTGTATTTTGTTACGTTGTTCTGGGGTGTAGGTGACTGCAACTTACAGCGCTTTGTGTAGATGTCGGCATGTGCGGTTTAAACACAAGTACGAACACATCCTGAAAATAAAACGGAACTCCCAAATATTTTGTTACATGCTGAACCTTTTTGTTACAAACTGAACACCCAAATAAACCTTTTTGTAACACAAAATGAACTTTCCTGAAAAAACAAATTGTCTTGAGACATATTTCGTGTTAGGATTGATTCTGGAACACGCTACTACAAGGTGTTTCTGAGTGCTTATCGGGCTTGAATAAATTCGTATAAAAAAGGAATGAACCGAGTAAAATGAAAATGTTTACAAGGGTGTCCTTAAAGGGGTACTGCAATCATATTTAAGCGTCTGCCTTTTTTGCGGTTCACGTCTCTTGGGGTTCGGGAAAACCAGCGGGCATGGAGAGAGTAACTAAATATCAGTGTGTCATATTTTAACTGGAAGACGCGGAAACCTCCTCCGCCTATGAGGGCGACCCGCGTTGCCGAAAGCGCGCGAAATGTGACGTCTTTGGTCCTGGGCTTACTACTGGTTAGAGCCGCTAAAAGCTTTTTTTTTAGTCGACATACAAAATATAAGTGTCGCGAACCGTTTCAATTATGTATGAAACTAGTTTTTGTTCAGTATTTTAGGTCAGAAAATAAACAAATGTAGTTTATAAAGTACGGAAACAAGAAATGACCCTTCGACATACCCGCCACCAAGCGGCGGAAAAAACGGCTCATACTAGAAAGGGCTAGTTGAATGAGGCCCCGACGAACGGCGAGCGTAGAAAAATCCCGGGTGTACGCGGCGGCATTGCGATCGTATACCGGCTCGAGGATCCGACCGGTTCCGAGCGTTCCGAAGGCCTTCGGCGCGGGCTTGGTTGGCGATTTGGCCATTTGGTGGTATGGCAGCGCGAAGTGGCTCCCGTTCTGAACTGATCTTTACCCCGTGTTTGCTGTCATTTGTGGCCAATGAAGTGTTATGCCGAATTAGTCTTTAAACGCGCAGCAAATGCAATGCGAGCCGCCCTTGCCGCCCGCTTCATACAGTCTATCCAACACATGCTTTAGTGGCGCTCTCTCGAGCCGTCGACACGGAGTGCGGCAGCCGTGAACGCTCCATGAGCTCACTACCCCTCCTCTAGTACACGGCCACTCAAGCCAGGACTTACGACGTCATGAAGGAGGTTATTTTTTGCTTGTTTTTGTAATTCTAATTTGCCTATAACTTTTAAAATAAAGCGCAATTTGAGAAAAGAAAAGTTTCATTAAGTTACTACGTTCAGTGCGCTCAGGTTCGGTGCAAATTAAAAACCAGTAAAAAAGTCATTGCAGGGCCCCTTTAAGGGGTGCATTTATCACACCCAAATTTCAAGAGTGCAGGATTTTTTTTTTTTTTTACCCTACAGTAAAAAAAAAGTGAAAGACGTTTACAAATCTCTGTAACGCAAAATTAGAGTGCAGCTCTTGAGGAGGAGGGGAGGGTATGGAGGGGAGGGCATGTCCCTCCTCCTCTCCGTACCCTCTCTTCCTCCCTTCCTCGTTCTCTTCCCTCCTTTCCTCCTCCTTTCCCCTCCTGCTCCTCCTCCTCTCTTCTCTTCCCTCTCCTCCCCTCCTCCTCCTCCTCCGTACCCTCCCTACCGAAAAAAAGTGTAACTTAAATCTAACTGGATTTCTTGATGGAAACCTCAAATCCAGTTTGCAAACATTTGTCTGGGAGCTGGATCTCAGGCTTCCAGCAAGAAACCCAGTTAGATTTTCAGTTCCAAAATCCATTTAGCGAAACGCTGTACTGTTCTTTTTTTCGGTAGGGCTCCCCTCTTCCTCCTCCGTACCATCCCTAGCGAAACAACCAGTATAACCTTTCGTTAACTGGGTTATGGAACTGGACATCTAACTGGATTTCTTGATAAAAATCTCAAACACAGTTTGAAAACATTTGTCTGGAAGCTGGATTTCAGGCTTCCAGCAATAAACCCACTTTGATTTTCAGTTCCGAAATCCATTTAGCGAAACGTTATACTGTTTCTTTTTCGGTAGGGCTCCCCTCCTCCTCCTCCGTACCCTCCCTAGCGAAACAACCAGTATAACTTTTTTTTAACTGGATTATGGAACTGGAAATCTAACTGGATTTCTTGATGGAAACCTCAAATACAATTCGCAAACATTTGTCTGGAAGCTAGATTTTAGGCTTCCAGCAAGAAACCCAGTTAGATCTTCAGTTCCAAAATCCATTTAGCAAAACGTTATACTGTTGTTTTTTTTCTCGGTAGGGCTCCCCTCCTCCTCCTACGTACTCTGCCGCCCTCCTCCTTCATACCCTCTTCTCCTCCTCCATACCCTACCCTCCTCCCACAGTTTCCCCGCTAATTTTGGGGGAACAATTGGCGCCACGTGACCTCACCACCAATTCAGTTTTCGCGCTAAATTTAGTGTGCAATTGAATTGGTGTCAAGGTCAAGTGACGTCAATTTTCCCGGCAAATCTAGCACGATAGCGCCTACGCCGACGTCGCGAAACACGGAAGCGGGCGCCTAAAAGCTGCGCTCAGAAAAAAAAAAAGTAAGCCCTAACACAGAAGCGTGAAAGTGTTTTGAGATGAACACCCCATAACAAATCCAGGACATCTAAGGGTGTGTGGTTTACTTTTTGTGAGAAACCGCGTAAACCAAAGTTGTTTTTAGAGCGCAGCTCTTGGGCTCCAGTTTTCGGCTTGAGCGGCGTCGCCGTCGCCGTAGGTGTAACCGCGAGGTGCATTATGAGACGCGTGATGTAACTACCGGAAAAAAATTTTACGCTAAATCTAGCAGAAAAACTTTCCCCGCTAAATCTAGCAGAAAAACTTTCCCCGCTAAATTTAACGGAAAACATTTCCCCGCTTAACTCAGCGGAAAGAATTTCCCCGCTAAATCTAGTGGAAAAAATTCCCCGCTAAAGTTAGGGGAAAAAATTGCCCCGCTGAATTCCTGCCAAATTCGCTCGCGATGCTCTCACCAAAGATGTGCATTTTCTGCGACTTGCGTTAAGCACACGTCGATCCACACCCATGTTGGTCGTGGCAGACTTTCCACCTTCTCCCCTCAGTGCCCTTCCCTCCTCCTCCTCAAGAGCTGCGCTCTAATTCGGCGTTACAGGGGATTGTAAACGTCTTTCATCATTTTTTTTACCGTTTTCCGAGCATAGAAATAAAAACGATGTTTTTAGGCTTCATTTTTCCCCAAAGCCCATACTTGCGAAAACTAACTATGATGAGTGCACCACCTGAGAACACTTCTTTAAAAAACGTTTCAATGCACTCCGTTTGTTAGATTATTTACACAAGATTTTCTTTACACCGAGTTATCTGTCAGAAACACCCTGTATTTCTGCACTAATACCTGACATTGAAGCATGTTTTAAAATCTTTACGCCGCTTGTTTTTCACGTACTGTGACAAGTAAGGTCGTCCTGGAGGTATGCGGAGGGCAAGTTCGTCTGCTTCTCGCGCAGGGGGTACCGGTGACGTCAGAACGCCGTGCCCTGATTGGCTGATCGCGGCCCCCCTATCTGAGCGTCGTCTGCTCCTTTGCAACGTCGTCTGCGTCTGTCTTACCTTTCCTGCGACTTTCGGAAGCGCAGAGGCCAGATTCACAAAACCATGTTACGCCGAAAGAGTGCGTAAGACAAAACGTGAGAACAAATTCGTATTCACGAAACGAAATTATCGTAAGCTTTGCTCAGGTTACGACGGAATCCTACGACGATCAACTCAGCATGGCCGACAGCGTCGCTCAGTTACTTGGTCGCGACGACCAACGGACGTTTATTTTTGTACGTGCTCTTCTCACGCGTCACGACTACAAGCAGCAAGAAAAAAAGTAAAAAGCACTTGAAATAAACCACGACGAACAAGAACGCTGGATCCACAAACACCCGGGAAATGCTCCAACGGCCACGATTCCACTGACCCCGTCCAGGCGAGCTCGGCAGATAGGCCTAACAGCGGCGCAGCGGTGCTCCGACGGTCCTTGGCCAAGACCGTCTGCCCACGACCGGCTGGCGTGCTGAATGGAATATGCCCGCGCGACCCTTGTGAACCCTTCAATCTCTTCCTCTTGTCATCGCCTCGTTTTCCGAGGCAGCGGCGACTCTCGCCGATGAAAAAGCGGTGAATCTCCGACAGACGCAGGAAAGGTAAAGCAGCCATCGCTTTGACTAGCAGACGTAAAGCAGACGACGTTAACTGCACCAACCCGCCGACGCCGTTTAAGAGTGAGGAGTCTCGCCGCACACGCAAGGAGGGAAAAAGTATTTGGGAGGGAACTTGCGGACACTCTCGCTTCTTAGCAGACAAACCTCGGCGCCTCGGGACACCTCGCCAGCGAGTCCCTTGACTTCCCCCCTTGATGCACGTCTGCTAGTTGTTCGACAAAAACAACGTACCGCTCGAGTTATTTCGTCTCCCCTCTCTGAAAGGCGAAGTCGAGCTCGCTCGTAAAGACCTGCACTTCCGAAACTCGCAGGAAAGGTAAGACGGACGCAGACGACGTTGCGAGCAGACGACGTTGCAAAGGAGCAGACGACGCTCAGATAGGGGGGTCGCGATCAGCCAATCAAGGCTCGGCGTTCTGACGTCACCGCTACCTCCTTTCTCATGCGCAGAAGACGAAAATGAGCCCACTTGCGAGGCGTATAGGATGAGTTCTTGGACGACCGCAAGGACGAGGGTCGCCATTGAGCATGGATTGAGCGGCGCGTGACTCTCAATCGCGTTTTTATGGCCATTTACTCCTATTTGTCTCTCAATGAAACAAGTAAGGCTTTCGCCTTAAAAATAATCAACAACAACAAGTGTTTATCGGGGTTGGTGTCGAAGAAAACGGGACACGGGAACGAGAGTCCCCAATCTCGACGCTCCGAAGAGAGAACGCGTCTGTAACCGCAACACTTATGTCGCGGCCGCACTGCAGAGACATCATAAAAGAGACACGATGAAAGGCTTATCTGCGGGCGCGTCCCAAGCATGTGCAAAGCATGTTTACATGCGCATGCTTCAAACATGCCTGCAGAAAGTTTTTTTTTCTTTGTTTGTCTAATGTGACGGAACCGTCGTATACAGGGAACTGAACACGTGTCATACAGTATCTGCAGACTGTCTGCGAACCTCGCGGAGAGTTCATCGGGAGCTTTCGTCCGGGTGAACACAAGATGAAACTGAAGATAATGATTTCTTCACGTGAAGTTCGAGCTGTTCCTATTCAATGTCACCTTTTGATTCGGAGATTTTTGTGCTCATGTTTTTTCCCGACTTAGACAAAAAAAAAAAAAAAACAGCTGGGAGTTATACTTCCGGGGGTTTATTGATATGCACCAAAAAGACACGAGGAGTCCTTCTGAAATGTTCTGAGATGAGGTAGGGAAATCGTTAAATAACCTCTTTTAATCGACTTCCAGCGTCCCTCCTCCGAATCGCAGCAGACTGCCTACGTGCTTTGTGTATTTCCTGAGACGCTCAAGAGTGGGCGCTTCCTAGGCCTTACAGCGGTTCATTAGTCTGACAGAACGACCATTACTAAAGTGACTTCATAAAGAAAACAAAAGGTCAGCAAAAAAGAAAAAAAAGAGACAGCGAATATACGAGCGGGTACAATGCGGAAACGTTAAGGTTTTCTTATGCCGGATAGCGGGAGGTATCCACCCTCAAAGTGTCTATACGGTACGCGGCGTGTTTTATTTATGCCTTTCCGGACGACTTTGTATCGTTTTCGTTTTTACTTCCATTTAATTTACTTCGTTTCCTTCGATGCGTTTATCACCTTGGGTGGGTGTTCTCGAACGGCCGCGGGACTTCGGTCTGCGTGGGGAAAAGGGTTGACCTGATTAATCCCGCCTCTCCCTTTTTTCCCTAAAGTTTCGTGGGAGGCTCCCTGCGTGGTAATTAAGAAGCTAGCCGCGGACGTCCAGCAAAGTTTCGGTCTCTTCTCCCTCCCCTCTCGAGCGCTAAACGTAAGAAGCGAGAAAGGAGCGTCGAAGAAGCGGTGAACGAGTCTCTCCGATCGATGAAGAAAACGGGCTGCTAATAAGCTGGTGGGAAGCGGTTAAAGAAGCAAAAGTGACAAACCGACGAAAGGAATTCGGGGCCGGTGACTAAAGGGTTTGTAGAGAGAAAAAAGGAGGAAGACAGTGAAAAGGGCGACACTTCCTGGCTAACAAGGCCGTTGCGTCGGGTTTCCTTGCGTCACCTTTCGGAGGCCAGAGCGCGGGGCACAAGTGTCCGGCGTTGACCCGAGTCCTTACCGATTGACCACGAGTTGAACAGTGGTGCCTGGGACACGTCCCCAACTGATGTGTTCTGCGCGTCTTAAAAAAATTTCGTCCCTCAACTTTCATTTGATGACGTCATAGAATTTTTATGTTGTCGCCGACCAAGCGACCTGGTGGTGTCACAGCACCGGTGGTGGAGGTGGCAGACGCCTGTTCCGCTGCACGTCATTTTCTACCTTGACAGACCGCGGACTCCTCAACAGTCCGGAGTTGGGACTCCGCTATGGCAGCGACACTCGGGTTCGTTCGTACTTTTTTTTTTCGGGACTTCTGGCACCGACTTCTGGGACCCCGACATCAGAGAGCATGACACTCGGGCTTTTGTGACGTCAGGTGTTGCCACTTCGGGAGCACTTTAACGCTGCGTTCACCCTGAAGCTCAAATCGCAACCGTCGAGCGCATCTGCTCGTTTTCATTATAGGATGCGCGCAAATTTGTACTGAAACCGCTGTCGCAACCGTTTTGCGAGTGCAATTCAGCTGCCAGTAGGAATGCGGAGTTTAACGTATGAGCGGGGTAGGACGCTTGACAGACCAGTTAAAGGACGGTGGCCATGAAAGTTAAAGGCGCGTTCTTGACACTGTAACCGAAAGCTGGCGCAATACTCGTCCGCAACGTAAACATAGCAAGTAGGCAGTACTTCGTCCCATCAAATAAACATGAATAAGCAATTGAAGCGAAGAATGTATGGCAAATCGCAAGGCAATTGTGTTGCATACGGGAAACATCCTAGCCTCAGAAACGTTTAGTGATACTTTGAGTTTCCACACGCCAGACGCCAACGTTTACGGCGCTCTTCATCAGATAGTTTAACGCGTCCCATGTATACACTTGATAGTTGTTCACTTCCTAAAATGAAGCGACACTACCACTAATCGGGCTGATAAACCTGGCGATCCTTCGGGGCTTCCCATACTCTCGAGCTCCTCTCCTTTGGTGCGCACAGGTGGTCGACCTCCTCCTCGCCTACCCCCCTGGTCACACGTCCTCCCCGCTAACCAATCAACGTCGAGCACCGCATTCCTCCTCTCCCACTAGCCAACCAATCAGTGTCAAGCCTCGAGGCCACGCTGTTATCCGGGCTTCACGAAACGCCGAACACCAATCGAAGGGAACGTTTCACGTTAAAAATAGCCGGCTCCTTGCTGTTACGTTCGAATGAAGTGCGCCGACAGCCAAGGCGCTGCACATTCCATTGCGACACTGACGACAGAACTGTCCGCGGACATTTCGATCGTCAGTGTGCATTTTGTCATGTCACGTGACAACGTGACATCAGCGTGTCACGTGACACCGCGAGGTTGACACTGTGACGTCACGCGATGCTATGACGTCAGGTGACACCAGATTCCCGCTAAATCTAGCGGGTAAGTTTTGATGTCACGTGACGCCAAGTAAGACTGTGTAATCGCAGCGTCACGTGACACAGCGAGTGCCCGTTATATTTAGAGGAAAAAAATTAATACCGTAAATTTATCGGGGAACTTTTCTCATACATTTAACGAAGGAATGATACCTCTAAATATGGCTGGCCTCGACGTACACAAAGCGTAACGCAGAACAGCGCGGCGAAATTTCGAGAGGCTGTTGCCGTCGAAGTAGAAACCGCGCATGCGCTGTGCGCTAATCGGAAATAACAGCGCCATCTGTTTCCAAGGTTTAGCGAAGCGTGAAACAGTTAACTGAATTTCGCCGAGGAAAAAAAAAACGGCTTTAACGAACTACGGCTAATTCGTGTTTCGCCATGCGGCAGAAATTCTCGACGCTCTTTCATTTTAAACTTGGGAAGAGGCAAGAGAAAAGAAAAAATAACAAAATGCTTAATGGCGCGATGGGATCATGAAGATAGAAAATATACAGATAAAATAAACCGGGGTCACTTTGTGTCACTAATTAAATTTTATTCAGCCGTAAATTTAGCGCGTGGGGGGGGGGGGGGTGCTTTGGGTCTTCTTGCCCCCTGTGGAAAACTAAAAACAGGAATTTAATATAACAAAAAATTACCACTTTTAATTAGACTAGCGGCTGTTGAAGCAAGCTTAGATACAGTCCTGGAAAGAGTCTGTGTATTAAAGTTGAATAGGTTAACTTATAGAGAAGTACTAGGCACCTTTTCAGCGTAAAGGTAAAAGCGTCGCACACATACACTAGATTTGACGGGCGATGTTTGGGCAGCCCATTTTAGCGCAGTTTGTTGACTTGACACATACGAAACTTTGGTGGCAGTTGCAGTGGCGACACCTTAAGCCATTCAGTGCGCTCGTTTCAGTCTAAGGGTCACTGATCTCGATTGTAGTAGGCTGGATCGCGGATCGGGAGCCCTTTGGTGTCGCCACAGGCGGCGATTGCTTGACACCAGGAAATACACGCAAGTCTATGGGAGAAACGTACAAAAGTAAAATTATTGAAGCAGGTACGCTGTTTTCGAAGGCGAGTATTTTATGGTGTGCTGCGATCCTTATGTCGGGTGTTTGGAGATTGAATCGGTATTTGTCAGACGTTCGAACGCCGATTGAAGAAGTCAAACGTACCAAAGCACATACGGCTGAGCTGGCAGGCTTGCTCTCGTAGTGGAATAAACAAAGGAACTCGTCACCAATGAGACCGTCCTCGGGGAAGCCCAGAAGTTGATGAGTGAGAAAAGAGTTTCATCTCGACAGCGGCTTTCCGGGAGTGAGCGAATTCCGCGTGGTAAAGCCTTCGAGCTTGTCGACCGCTATCAATGGCTAAACCCAACTCAATGAAACCGCCACCGACTCCGGGGTAACTCTATAGGTAACTCTCGCCTCATTGAGCTGGACTACAGCAGAGTCCCTCTGGACCACAAAATATTTATTTTTAAGAACTGCCAGGGCTGTCAGTTTTAATGTTTGTACGCAAGCTGTTTGACGGGCTTATCGAAAAGCATCCAAAAAGTTTCAATGCCGACAACAGCTTAGAAACGGGGGAAACGGCACCTTTTCTCGTTCTTCCCATAGAGTCCCATGCATTGGCTGGTGTCAATCAATGGCCGCCGGTGGCGACACTCGACCCCAGCTGCGGAGGCCGCGGTCCGCGATCCAGCCTACTACAATAGAGATCAGTGGTAAGGGTACTGAGCGATGTTGGAGCTTAAAGTCAGCGTTGCCAGTTTCCTTATGATTTTATCTGAAGTCTAAAAAAATGTTTTCTTTGTTCTACAGTTAATTGAACAGTCCGCGTTGAAGCACAATAATAATGTCTTAGCTTCCTTGCGGAGTGCATAGAAGCTCAAGAACTCTCATTTTCAAAACCCCAATGATCGCCAATTCCGTGGACTCTGCACTAACCACCAAAATGACACCGCCAACACACAAAAATCGAGAATCACATGATTATCAAAAAATTCCTCAAGCAGCATAGGCGGTCACCATTTAGACTTAGAAGGACGAGGGGATGAATTGTATTTTTGGTTTCTAGGATAGGTGGCCCAAGCTACCGGCCGTTTCTAAAGGGCACAGCCATTAACATCCCTGCATCCATGCAGGGACACAATCCATGTAATTTGATCCTAGTTCACGCGAAACGCTGACGGATCCCTCGTTTTCAATACACGAGTAGGCGATCAAGTAATGGCGTACTCAGGTGATTGGGGTAGCAGCCACAGGATGGTGCGCCCTTTTGAAATGAAAAATATCGTGGTTGTAGTAGAGGAGTCTCGTTGCCCATCTTGCAATTCGTAAAGGCCCCCTTCCGGTACCTCTGGACGACCATAGAGTCGCCAGATCCTGGTGATCCGTCCGAAGCAGAAACTTTCGGCCCATGGGGTACCCGCTGGAAGTATTTACGAATTGCAACATGGTCAGCGAGACGCAGGTGAACTGGGCCAAATTTTTGCTGGTCACCGTAACGTGGGGCCTTCGACAAGGGTGCCTACTCTTCCCAATCCACTACGTGCTCTATATGTCTGGATTGGAGGAACGCCTGATCCAGTCGAAGCTAAGATTGTTATTGACGAACATGGAAGGAGGGTCAGAGGTGAAGTGGATGCTGCCGGGCCTCACGTATGCTGATGACACTGTATTGATAGGGGAAAGGGGTGGAGGATCTCCGGAGGCACTATAAATATGCGAGAATGAGGCGGCCACGCTGACCTAAATATTAAACCATTATTTGCGAGGACAAATAAATTTAAGAACTCCCCTCTGGCTCATGCCATTCATAACTTGAATTATTTTTTTTAATTAATTGTAAATGAAACTAATAGCGATAAATTCAGAAATCTTTGAAAGGCACAACTCTAAGCTGTTCATACTTACCATGTTTAGTTACCATCACCTATTGCTCCCTCTTTTTGAGCTTTCTTTTTCTTTGATGCATTTTGTGTTGCAAATATTCGTATACACAATGTTCCTAATTAATCAGCTGTTTCTTTTTAAGGTTTACTTATTGTTCAAATTTCTCTTCTTGTCCCCTCTCATACAATGTATTTTTTATGCACAGTGTACTCAACTGTTAAATATAACGCGGGAGCGCTAGCCGGAGAGACTGCATGCGTCACCTACCGGCTCACTCTGCCTGCTTATGCCGCTGATGTTTTCTGGAGTTACTCTCCCAGCTCCGAAACAATCACCGATGCGTAACTCGCGATAAAAAAAAATGCCGCTCTTCGATTTTGTTTGTTGTTGTTTAAAGAAGGTGGCCTTTATCAGAAAAAACTGCAAGATCACCGAGATATGGTACCCTCCACATGGTAAATGCGTAGGTTTGACTAAACAGAGTGGCAAAAACAACAAAACAAACAAGTAAAAATTTAAAGCGTGGGGGATAAAGAAAGAAACGAGGAGGTCATGCGATAATTGTATCGGGGAGTGAGGACGATCGCAAGAAGATCCGCCTTATTCTCTGCCGCATTTTTTATTTAATCGCTAGACAGCTCTGATATAAGTTTTGTCCACCGCTCCCGCGTTATATTTAACAGTTGAGCACAGTGTACCGTTAAAGGGACACTGACACCCCCCAAAATTGTTTTTTAGTTTTTTGATAGGCGATTCATTAAGGTGTCAGAACACTACCCAATTAATATTTTCTACAGAGTCACATATATTTAAAAAAAAGCCAAAAACCGCAACTCCTCGAAACCGAAACCTAAAACTTCGCACGGAGGTCGGAGAAATATAGAGGATGAAAGAGAGGCAGAAGTTACGTAACTACACTCAACCGTGCGTTTTTTTTTTTCCGCGCGCAGCAGTTGAAATGCTTTGCGGGAACCGTTCGCCGTGCGATTCTTTCGCAGTTATGTTTGTTCCGCACGCTGTTCCGTACTTCCAGATGAGTTGTTTATGACTGTCCCAAAAAAAAAAATTACAGGGTTTTGTTTCACCGCAAAAATAAACTAGGCATCGCCGAACGCTCATTCTCCGCCCAAAGGTAGCGCTAGAGGTCACAACCAGATGCCAAAGTTTCAGCCCGATCCGATAACTTAATCAGAGGTTATAAGTGATTTTCTGAAAATTCCAATGGGAAAATGGAGCCCATTTTTGCCCGTTTTAGGTTTCTGGTGCCATAGAGCCCCATGCATTTGAAAACTCCGTCGGCCGCCATTTTCCCATTGAAATTTTCAGAAAATCCCTTGTAACTTTTGATTAAGGAATCGGATCAAGCTGAAACTCTGGCATCTGGTTGTGACCTCTAGCACTACCTTTGGACGGAGAATGAGCGTTTGGCGATGCCTAGTTCATTTTTGCGGTAAAAAAGACCGTGTAAGTTTTCTTTTGTGACACCCTGTACATTGAAGTGTTGAAAATTAGCAGTGAGTGCCCGTAATGAATTCCCGTGATCAGCTCCAAAAAGAATACCCCCAAGATGTTGCGTGAAGAGCTACCTCACATGTCCTGCGTCCGAAAAAAAGTGGCATTGTGCGACAGAGTCTGCACAAGTTCCCGAAAGATCAACGGGATCGGAACCAATGGCTGGCCGCAATTCCTGTAGAACATTTATAGGGGCACCTCGGAAAGCGGACACTACTCGATTTATATGTTCCTTGCATTTTGTGGAAAATGACTACTTTGAGTTTTCTTTACTATAATAATAACCTTTATTTGGATTACTTTAGTCACGGGTGAGTGGGCAAAATGTAAACAGACATTACCCGACAAGGCCCTTATACATCGCACAGCAGAAAAATCGCAGGTGTGAAAAAGGGAATTCCATAGCATTTAGTTCAGCGACGTACCGTCCACAAGAATTGTTTTTTGTTTGCCAGAGATAACTGCAAAAAAAAAAAAAGAAATGTAAACATCGCAAAATGCATGCCACAAAAAAAAAAAAAAACGCCCACACTAGGGATTCAACCCGTGTCCGCTGCGTGTGCTCCGGACGTCTTTCCACTGAGCTACTGGGAGAAATCTTTTGTACGTAGTAGTGCAGCCGGTCGACTGTAGGTCGGAAGTTTGCTGCCGATTTCCCTCCGGCACATGCACTCCCGGCTCGAAGTCGGGCAGCACCACGCATTGGCCACATTCGCACCTAGTAAAGTGTACGCGTGCCTATTCAATTCAAAGTATGCACAACAGTGGTACGCACTTCGTGTTTGACGTTTGAACGAGCGATGTCTTCAGCCACGAGAAGGGAAGACTGCTCGGCAACTTCTTCGCGCAATCAGCTTGGTGGTCGGGCGTGTTGTGCTGGATGAATACCAATTTTTTTTGATCGGTCCAAAATTTCTCTTTCCAAGGAAAACAGAGTTCACCGGTACCGCGACCTACAGTTCTGAAGTAGAGGTTCCAAGCCCGTCGTCCGGTGCCATCCGCGAGCCCCACGATACGCGAAGCGACGCAATGTTGAAAATTACGCAGTAAACGCACAGAATACTTCCGGTTGTTTGTGCAACCTTGTTTTTCTTCAGTCAACGTATTCGAAGCTTTTTGGAAGCCACAAAAAATGGGTTTCATATTTTTTTTTTATTTTTAATATTGACTGTGTGCCTTCAATGACCCACAACTTTGGTTGAATTTGGTGGTCGTGTCTAAACCTTAGAAAACGACCCGTGACCACGAAAAAAAGGGTGAGCGCGACTCAACCCGGCTAGTTCTCGATCGGCGGTTTTAGGGCGGAAAGAAGCCGAATTTTGAGCCGCAAATTCTGTTCTGGGTAGTTGGGCTCTCATATGTCACGTACAACTAAAAACCTCGGCGAGCATAAATACCCTGTCAGTGTCCTTGTAAGGAATAATAAACTGAATGAAATGAAATGAACACCAGGAAATCGGCAATGCTACGACTCTCCGGACAAGAAGAGGCTGGAGTGAGCAATGTGGCACTAGACGGGGAAAATGTACCGGTACAATAATCCTACAGATACACGGGAGTTACACTCAGCTGCTGTACCAACTGGATAAGAAGTACGTTTTTTTTTTGCAGCCCCTATGATCGCCACAAGAGATAAAAATTGGGAGAGGGAGATACGGGCCGGGGTGAAAGAAGAGGAGGCGCTTTCGGGTACAGAGACAGCGCAGTCGAAATCAACGCTGCATGTTTACCATCAACGGAAGCAGAAACTTTCAGCAGAGTCTGCCCTCTATGATAACAGTTTGGGCAGCCGCCTGCTTTTTGAGGATCGTGCAGGAGCGTTGCGAGCGCAGGGGAACCTGCAACGCTTCGACCAGACGATAGAATCCGCAGCGGAGCAGATGAAACGTTTCGACACATTGGGGAATTGTAGTAGACCGTTTCCGCAACCCGCTAAGCACCCGGATAGCGCTCCGTAATCCGCCACAAGACCTTGAACTATGCAGATAAGGCTGGCGGCGCGCACGGGCAGCTGCGGCGTTTTCTTCAGGGATACCGTAGCGGAGGAGAAAAATGGTCTACTACAATTCCCTATTGTATTGTCGTGCGCCGAATTGCACCCGGGTCAACTGCGGAGTGCCAGCAGGTTACAAGGGAGTGCGCACTGGCCGCGTCACGGGGCTTTAAGCTGCTCAGAAATCAGCCTCTACCGGCGAAGGCAACACTAACCAAGGCGCTGACGCTGCGCCTAGGGCAAACGGAGGGTGGAGAAAAAGAATGGTGGAAACTACCCAAAGAAGATTAGAACATCGGTGGAGGTGCAGGGGCTCCAGAACCCGGGGGGTTAGGGGGAACCAAAACTCAAAGATGTTCCAATTCCCCCTTCCCCCCTTCTCCCTTCCCATCACCCGTGGGGCTGTTGCATGTTGAAGCTGCACTCCATAGGCGACGAGACGCCACATGTATTCTTTCTTTGAAAGCCTTGTTAACCCGTTCGTTTGAAGTTGTCAGTCATGGTTTGTCCAATATGTGCGTTCTCGCTGATAAATCACCTAAGATTCTACCAGACTGCAGCCTTCGTTTCTCTTCACTGCGCTTCGTCAGTGGTCGTTGATCTCTCTCTCTCTCTCTCTCTCTCTCTCTCTCTCTCTATATATATATATATATATATATATATATATATATATATATGGTATTTTTTATGCTTAACAAATTTTTTTTCAAAAACCCATAAAGCTAGATTAAATCGGTCTGCGCCGGTGAGTTATACGGCCAGGGGGACATAATATAGGAGGCTAGTCGTAACGATCAGTCGGCTAATTAGTTAAAATTCGTTAATGAACTTTTTAAATAATGACAATAGACATATAGTCCTAGTTAGAAACTTGCTCAGCGTTATCGAAAACCACTAAATCAGTAATTTTCAGAAAGACTTTGAGCGCGTGAGAAGCGTAGTAGTGCACTAAAGTTAGCACTCGTGGAGCACGTACAAAGCTAGCGGTTGCGGTAAGGCGCCCGCGCAATTTTTCCGTCCCTCATCTATCCCCAGCCTTGTAGCTGCTCCACGAGTGGTAACCTTAGTGCACTACTACGCTTCTCACGCGTTCAAAGTCTTTCTGAAAATTACTTATTGAGTGGTTTTAGTTGACGCTGGGCAAGTTTCTAATTGAAACTATATGTCTTTTCAGTAATTCAAAAGTTCATTAACGAATATTAACTAATTAGCCGACTGATCGTTACGATTAGCCCCCTATACTATGTCCCCCTGGCCGTATAACTCACCTGCGCAGACCGCATTAACCTAGCTTTCATGGTTTGTTTTTAAAAATTTTGTTAAGCTTAAAAAAACCATATATATATATATATACTGTAAACGACTTAAATATCGCGGGCTCAAATTTTCGCGAATCGGGCCAAAGTTGAAAATTTGGAATTATTCGCGGGTTCTAATTTTCGCGAATCGAGTGTAGCTTCTGTAGCGTTCACATATGGCCCGAATTGTTCGCGGGACGTATTTTTCGCGTTTGTAGGCCATTCGCGAAGTCCGCGAAAATTAGGTCCTCGCGAAAATTTAGTCGTTTACAGTATATATATATATATATATATATATATATATATATATATATAGATGTAGGGTGTTTTTTTTTTTAACTTAACAGATTTGTATAATAAAAGCCGTGAAAGTTACACATCTGCGGTTTGGGCAGGTGAGTTCTATGGCCAGGGGGACAGAGAATAGGGGGCTAATCGTAACGATCAGTTGGCTATTAATTAAAATTTGTTAATTAACTCTTTAATTAATAAACATATACATATGCTTCCGTTATGAAACTTGCTAAGCGTCATCGAAAACCACTAAAGCAACACTTTTTAGAATGACATAAAACAGGGGCAGCATTTTACGGCGTTCTAAAAAAGCGCTCGACTTGGACGGGATTTTAAGTTTCGCTTTCTTATCGGAGCGCATCTTTGTGCCCGCAGTCCTGCTCCCCGGTGGTCGCGGCGCGAAGCCACCCCTCGCCTCCCTCGTAGCATGGAAGGAAGTTGGGCGCACGTGCGTTGCGCGTCTCAGCCACTGGGGAGCAGGACCGCGGACGCAGAGATGCGCTCCATTAAGAAATCAAAACCTAGAAACGCGTCCAAATCGAGCGCTTTTACGGAACGCTGTAATATACTGCCCCTGTTTTATATCCTTCTAAAAAGAGTTGATTTAGAGGTTTTCGCTGACGCTGAGAAAGTTTCTCATTAGAACCGTATGTCTATTTTCAATATTTAAAAAGTTAATTAACAATTTTAAATTAATTAGCCGACTGATCATTACGATTAGCCACCTATACTCTTTCCCCCTGGCCATATAACTCACCTGCACAAACCGCATTAGTGTAAATTTTACGGCGTCTTTTTAACAAATCGGTTAAGTTAAAAAAAACGGTATATATATATACAGGGTGTTTCACGAAAGGTGGACAAATTCGGCATTGCGAAAACTACGAGTCGCAACAATAGAAAACTTGCGTCGTTTTGGTTCTGGGCCAGGGGCTTATTTCGGAAAATTATTAAAGTCCGGGATAATTAGGTTGTTAATTATTTTTGAGTAATTAACTTTTTAATATTGTGTTTAAGGGCATGGTTTCAATTAGAAAATTGCTCAGCATCATCAAAAAACACTGAATCAACAAATTGCAGAACGATAGAAGCTACATGAAGCATTCCACGGCTTTCTGAAAAATCGCACAAATTCGACGGGTTTTTAAGTTTCGGTTTGCTATCGGAGCGCATCTCGGCCCCGGCGGCACCGCGCCCGTGGAGAAATAGTGTAACCAGCTTCTGCTGCGTCACGCGATGACAGCGCAGCAGAAGCTAGTTACACTATTTCTCCACGGGCGCGGTGCCGCCGGGGCCGAGATGCGCTCCGATAGCAAACCGAAACTTAAAAACCCGTCGAATTTGTGCGATTTTTCAGAAAGCCGTGGAATGCTTCATGTAGCTTCTATCGTTCTGCAATTTGTTGATTCAGTGTTTTTTGATGATGCTGAGCAATTTTCTAATTGAAACCATGCAATTAAACACAATATTAAAAAGCCAATTAAGCAAAAATATTTAACAGTCTAATTATCGCGGACTTCAATAATTTTCCTAAATAGGCCCCTGGGCCAGAACCTAAACGACACAAGTTTTTTTTGTTTGCGACGCGCAGTTTTCGCCATATCGAATTTGCCCACCTTTCGTGAAACACCCTGTATATATATATATATATATATATATATATATATATATATATATATATATATATATATATATATATATATATATATATATATATATATATATACAACGGGCATGGTGGCAGGAGGCCGATGGCGTGGGTATATAATTGGGAAGAAAAAAACCCTTGGTGAAAACAGCAACAACGGACGATTTAATCTTTGACGTTTCGGCCGGAGTCCGGCCTTCGTCAAGAAGCTGGACTCCGGCCGAAACGTCGAAGATTAAATCGTCCGTTGTTGCTGTTTTCACCAAGGTTTTTTTTCTTCCCAGGTATATATCGATATCTATATATATATATATATATATATATACACAGAGAGAGAGAGAGAGAGGAGAGAGGGGTGAACTACACGATGCGACATGAACCCCCAGACGTTGCCCCACACATCAGATGTACTTCCGGAGCCCCTGTGGAGATGGGTGAAAACTAGGCATGATATAAACCCCCATGTTGGATCTCCAACACTGTGGGACCGCCCGGTTCAAAGGGAACAGCCACAAATCATCGTCATCATCATCGTCATTGGTCTATACTGTGCCGATATTATAAGCCTAGCTTGCTTAATTGGTCTAGTGTCACCAAAGCTGCACATGGCTCCTTCCCGGATGGTTCCTCACTCCCATTGGCTGATGTAAGCGATCATGTAACCTTAGCGACAACCAATGGCGTTCTCGGCGGAAGCCTTGGTATGAAATAGGGGTGTGCATAAATGATTTCATCGAGTTTTACCCACGGAGACACTTGCCCTGCATAAGGTGATTTTGTCAGGGGTAAGAAATGTACTTCCGATCTTGTTCGGTGTTTTATTTCTCAGTCCTGTAGATTCAACTTTAGCAACATTGATGTACAATTGGCATGGAAGTCAGTGCACCAAGTAATTTATGTAAAACAATAGTGCTTAGGATGTAAGCGAATTTGCGTAAATGCGTGAGAACTTGTAGCGACGCGAGTTTTTTTTATATTTTTCTTTTATTTATTGTTGCTCTGCTCTTTCCTTCGCGTATCCTCGAATAAGCAGCGTAATCAGAATCGGCATTTTACTTTTAAATAATCTACTTACCCTAGATATTGGCACTGATTGCAATTGATGTGGCGACGAAAACTGAAGAAAACTCAACGTTCAATGGGGCGAACTTCCGCGCAAAATAAAATAGAAAAATGCTAACCTCGGAGGCGTCAATAGTGTCGACACAGCTGGATCAACAAACGCGGGGGCGAGACTGACTCCGGGTCGCTCCGAGGAGTACCTTTTGTACCCTCGTGGGTTTCTCGAAAATTCCCCGTAGAACTTTCGGTTCGTAGAACATTAGAAACTCGATCAGACGAGAAGGTTTTGAGCTTACGAGAACGCCAAATTTAAAGAAGTCATAAAAGAACATTCCGCTCCCTGGAATCGAACCTGGATCCTCCGTGCGACAGCCACGCACCGTAACCATTCGGGCACGCACGCGCTCACTCGGTGACGCGCGTGGCAATATTGCTAATAAAATTATTCTAAATGCCAAATCGGTTATTAGGATTTTGACGACTTTGTATTAATATTTTATCGATTTACCAAAGCATTCTTTGTCTAACATTGATCGGAACCAGAAACGCTACCCAGGAATCAGGCCAAAAAAGAGACTATCTTTTTTCAAGTTCGGCATTCTTAAGAGTCTTACTGGGGCATGATAAGGTGTTGGTTCAAGGCATTAGTTTGGGCCAAGTCACTTTGTGTTGGCCCTTAGTATACTTTGTTTCACAATAAATCCAGACAAGTCTTAAAATGTAATCCGTGACAAGTAACGGATTACGTGTAATCCGTTACTTTTTCAAGTAATTTTGTAATTGTCACGTAACTTTTTTGCGGCAGTAATTTGTAATGTAATTCCGTTACAAGATATTTGTAACGGATTACTTCAATTACTCGTTACTTAAAAAACAATTATGAACACAATACAGAAACTGGAGGAACAAGAGCTTGCGACCACCCGCTAACACCCAAGCTCAAAAGCGAGCGCTCGCGCCCCTGCATTTTTTAGAACTGTATGGTACTAAAACTTAGAACTGGCAGTGCGTCCACGCTACAGGCACGAGACCGCAGCTTTCAGAAGTGGCTCTCACGCTTAAAAGGCTCGTTTCAAAAGGGGGCTTTCGTAGATCGGTTCCTTAAATCCGAATGTTCTAGCGGAGGTAGACGCTGCTACTGAGCACGCGCACCGCTAGCGTTGTGTGCAGAATTCCAGAGATCGTTTTCGGATGCCGTAATTACTAGCGGGATGGCGGGTGTGGTTGCAGCTTTCGCCGCCTTGTCAGCTTACAGGTAAACGGAGTGAACCTAGGCTCTTTGTTTTAAATAGAATATTCATTTCTTCAAGAACTACCAAACGCGGGCGTCCCAACCACTGTTTAAACAATTTCCTCTTTTCAGTGGCCCTTTAAACAGAAACAAAAATATAGCCAAAGAAATACCGAAGTCTTGCTTTTCTGGGTTCGCCAAATAAGTGCCGAGGTTCTCAACATAAGTCAAATATAACTGGGGGAACCGAACCAGCAGGTAAACCTATGTTCAGCACTTGCTCGGGAGCTTAGACCCAAAGAAGCCACGACAGCCTGATGAACTAGGGTGTGAAGCCTAACTCTGGCATTTGTTTGAAAATTTAGGACCAAGATTACCAGACTCTGGCGAAAAATATTAAGTTTAATGACACCCCGGCTTCTTCGGGGTTTCTGGACTCTAAAATACACTCGTTCGCTACTGCAATGGGAAAGTGGCGTCACCACCTTCCCATTATACCTCGTTTTCACACCGACGTTTCCCTGGACCTGACCGTGTTCTTAACTCTCCACCTATTTTAGCGCGCACCAGTTAAACCGGAAGCGGCCACATAGAGGGCGACATCGACTTCCGGTCCGGTGAAAGCGGGCCTTTCCCGATTGGACGGGGTCGCCGGGCGATCCCAGCGCGCATCCATCACCCAGTCGGGACGCATCGGTCACAGCGACGACAGTGCGGCCTTGCCTGTACTCCGCTCGCCCCAGACCTGACAGTGCGGGGGGAGCTACCCGTTCGCCGAACCAATCAACCAGCTCCCTCTCATCACGTGACATCTCTCTCTGTACGCGCGGGTGTGGGCGGTAGCGTGGTCACGTTGTGAAAGGTAGACTTATGACTGGTTCAACGAGCGCGTGGCTGTAACATCAGTGTCAGCTTGGTGGACACGGAGTAGAAGCCACGCTTCTTGGCGGTGACGGAGAGGCCCCAGTCTCTCTCCCTTCCCCTCGCGGGGGCGTCGCCGATGCGACCACTCGAACGAGTCTGCTCCGGGGATCCGTCTTAGTTAACGCTGTCGCGCACTCTCTGCCGTTTCCGGCCGGAGTTCCCGAACCGACGGTTCGTCTTGTCCTTAACGAGAACACGGCCGCAACGATAAGGAAGTAAACTGATGATATCAAAGATAAAAAAGAAGAGACCCAGAGTAGCTTCCTTCCCGTTCAAATTTGTATGCGTCTTTGTGCTTGAGAAGTATAATCAAAACCTCAACAACGACAATATCGAAGATAAAAACAAATGACTGTCGTTTGGCTGTATACCAAAGGCACTCAATAATAATTGTATGCATGTTTATGCAGCCGGGAGTCAGTCACGCTCAATGGCCGTTTGGTGACTCAGCTGTAGAAGATAATGTTATCCAGTCCAGTACAACTGATAGGGCTGGGGTCTTTAACGTGCATCACACAGCAGGGATACACGACCGCAGGCCTGTACGATGCTCATGCAGATCGAAAAGGGCAGGGGTGGGCATTGAAGCCAGGATCCCTTGGTTTCTGCAGGTCGAGTTTTCGCTCTACGTGCTACGAGCTGGTGTGCATTAGCTCGTTTAGCCACCCATCCCCCCAAAAAAAACGCCAAGGATGGGGTCCCCACAACTTCGTCATCAAGTTTCGCGAAGGACAGACTGAAGGAAAGCGTCCGATTTTAACCTTGAAATTACGCGGTGACAAGGAAGTTATTAAGTCAATGGCGTTGCTTTTCAGTATGCATGGATCCCACTAGGGCCAGTTAGATAAAATGAGAAACATTGCTACCCAATATCGTTGCACGGCCCATTTAAAACGGCAAAAATAAAGAAGTTAAGTTTGGTCCCAACTATCTGTACCTAAAAGAAAGTCTCTCAAATTTTTTTGAGCTTTCATGAATAGGTAGACGATGACAGGTTAAAGGGACCAAAAAATAAAACTTGGGATAGAATAATTGATTTTAGATTGGTATTTTACTAACCGCACATCATTTAGTTGCCTAAAAGGAAGTTGTTGGGAATTCCAAAACCTACCTTTTTGGTACGAAAATTTGAAAACAGGGCGTACTAATTCGTACTGCGAATGCTTTTTGTCTTTTCACTGTGACGTATCCCCGGTGCCGAAGCACGTAAACTAAACCCAACTCACGCCAAAAAAAAAAAAAAATGGGGTGTGTGTATGTTTATACAGCCTGAACGTATTCTGCCACAACGGGCTACCTGTCTCTCAGCTGTAGATGAGCAATTTAGCCAGAGCTGTGCAACCACTAGTCTGGGGTCTTTAACGTGCACCACGCAGTAGTGATACACGACCGCACGCCGGTACGATACTCATCCAGATCAAAATGGGCAGTGGTGGGGATCGAACCCAGGATCCCTTGGCTCTGCAGCGCGAGCTTTTGCTCCACGCGCTCCGAGCTGGTGTGCACTAGCCCCTTCGGCCACCGACCTCCCTGAAAACAATTTCATGGCTCGTTTAAGGGGCATTCACACAGGGCAGAAATGCCTGCCTTTGCTCCTTGGGATGCTTATCACGTGGTAACAACGTCACGCTTTTGCGCGGAGCCGCGCTGACGCAGACATCCCTGGGGTATGGGGGAACATTTACTCGGGCTGCACAAACGTTTCCCGCCTTTGCGTGGGATCTCTTTGTAATTGGCGGTATTTTGTTCGCGTGTCGGTCAACTTTACAAGTTTCGCTAAGTGAGATCCCGGCGGTAGCATCGAGATCGCCTAAGTTTTGGCTGGCGCCGTTGCGTATGTCGTCCAGGGCACGCGAAGGAGTCTTCGATACTCATCCCCCTCTAGCCGCTCCTCGTACAAAAGGTTTTTTGACTGCACGTCCTTTGTGTTGCATCCATCTATTCCAGAAGCTTTTTGCTTTTAGCAGGAAGCAATTTGTCGTCCTGCGCATCTACAGCGCTGCTGCCATAATCGCATATTGACGTACCATGTGCACCTCCATTTTTCTACCCTCGACAGCGTGCACCGAGCCCTGTTGCTGAGAGTGCGACCGCTGAATGCTTCTGATAACACTGGCATCCCTCTCGGCTCCCCGCCGTTCGTGTGAATGCTTGAGTCGCGAAGGCAGTCCCGCTGATAACGTGGATCACTGGCCTCACGCACATCCCTTCCCAAAAAAGCATCCCTCGTGGGAATACAGCGTTGAGAACCTAGTGGACGCTCCATCTCGAGCACGAGCTTTCTGCCTTTGAGAACACTTTGTCGCACTCGCAGCGAAAGCTCGGCGTGATGCAGCGAGCGCGTGCTGGAGGGTGAGCTTCATTGGGTCCTTAAGTTGTTACCAACTATACGGAGTGCAAGTTCATCTGCTTCTTTTGCAGGGGTTGTGGTGACGTCAGAATGCCAAGCTTTTATTGGTTCTGAATGAAGGATAGTGGGTAGACATCAAGGCAGCTTGCTTTGAGGTATACCGACTATCCTTCAATGAGAGCCAATCAGAGCTCGGCGCATTTCTGACGTCACCCCAACTCTTGCGCAAGACGCAGACGACTTGCTCTCCGCATAGGGCGGTTTCACGTGAAGTACTTTGGCTCGATATCTCGCCGGGTGCCATATTCATTTACTTCTACTGTATGTATTTCTATGCGCTGAGGCCGTGTTTTCCAGTTCGGTTCGAGATCTTTATTTTGCGTCATGATTGATTGCGTCTGCAGGAGTAGTCGGCGACAAAAAGAAGCATCATCTGGTGCTCGTGTTCTAAACATACCGGTCTTTATTAGGACTTAAGACGAGGCGACTATTGAGATAAAAGACCCGTCAGCGGCGATCAAGGCTCCGGTGCATGCCGCCCGCCAGCTTTGAAAGAAAAACAAAAACCAGACTAAACTTGAATTTATGCGCCGTAAATAATCCCATCCCACATCGTAGCTACTGAGATTTTTCGTCGACGGAGCGGCTCGCTTTGCTTCCGAGTTTCGCCAACACCAAGAATGACATCCAATAACCCATGATGTTTAAACCCTGAGACGGTGAAGGGAATTTGAAGAATATTAGAAGAGACCGAAGAAAGCTGACAGACAAGCGTCTCAAACTCCGCTAACAAGATAACTTTTCTTCGCCGAGTTGATACACTTGTCTCCCACCTTTCTTCTGTCCTTTCTAATATTCTTTAAGCTTCCTTCACCGTCCCATGGATTAAACATTACGATTATTACGCACCAGCTCGCCTACACGTTTACCATTGTGGCAGACACTGTTCGAGAACATGGCGGAACGCGGCTTACCGGAAATGAAAAGGCCTTTTGTGAAACCGCTCCAGAGTGTCACTGTTGTCGCGGCGTCCCAACCTATGCATTTCAGTTTTCAGGTCGGCCATGCTGGAAACGTTAGTCAACCTTACTCGAAAAGAAATGTCTCGCGCTTTTGCATACGACAATATACCCGCGCCCAGCGTTGTTCTATCTGTGTTATAACGCGGTGTGTTTTGCTGGAGTAACTCGTATATACTCAAATAGCATTAAAAAAAAACACACAAACAAAAACAGCCGTCTGTTGACTGGTTGCAGAGAAAACTAGAAGAGGCCTCTTCCTCTTCACAGTCCTTGCAGCTTCACCGACAGGCTCGAATGATTGATGGAGGTTCCGAACTGCGACATCACGAAGTGGGAATTCCAGGTGCCTAAAAAAGAAAAAAAAAAAAAGACAACCCGGTACATGCACTATAATAACTGGCAGCCTCAGAAACGTGGGGCGCGGTTAGTCGCGAGCGTATCATTATCGCTTTTCATCAAATAGGTCTGCGACATTAGTTGGAGGTACTTTCCATGTGCCTAACTCCTACAGCGTGCCCCCAAGAAAACAATTATGTACAAATTTTTTTTAAACTGAAAAATAAATTTCTTATCGCCGAGCTCTAGTTTTTTACACAAATGTAACCCTAGTGGTCAAAAACACATGCCAAAGTCTCAGAACGAATTGTTATTTCATTAAAAAAATGTTATTAGGCAAATAAGTTTTAATTTAATGGAAAAGTGAGGCGTTGAAACGTTATGCGTAGTTTTTTGTTTATTATTTAATGGACAAATGGGGCCCGTTTTCGCCCGTTTTTGGTAACTGGCGCCAGTTAGCTCTATGCATTCCAAAGTCTCTGGGCCACCGTTTTCTCATTAAACAATTCGGAAAATTCGTTATAACTTTTGAATGCGAATACGGCTACTTCGGAAAGTTTGGGAATCTATTTCGGATCACGAGCGCTACATTTTGGCAGGCAAAAATGAGCGTTTTGCAATGCATAATCTATTTTTTAAGTAAATATTTTTAATTTTTTTAAACACCCTGTATATGTTTGCTGTAGAGAACCAATGGGTGCCATTTTGAAATGTTATAAGACTTGATAACGTAAAAAAAAAAAAAAAAAAAATCGCAAAAAGTGACGATTTCAGACTATTGTATTCTCTCACCGGGGACAACGAGACTGCCGTATCGGCCCACAAAATTGCTTAAGAACGAATCAGAAAGCGAAAAGAGCGACAAGTAGATCATGTCTCATTTTTATTAATATGCTGCTGAAAAATTGCGAACATGCAGATGTGCGCTCAGATTGTATTTTTAAATATTTTGAGCTGAAGCAGTGAGGTTAATATTTTGGTACCAGAATTATTTATTTATGCGCTTGAAGAGGGATCTCTACTCTAAATGTGTTGATTGACCATTTCGCCTCGGCAGTTTGTGTTTCTTTGTTAGTTTACGCGTGACAACAACCAAACTAGCTCATTAGCATAAAAATGTATATCGGAATTCTATACGAATTTTGTTGTTTCGCTGACGACAGAAATATTAGTCTGTATTTTTTATTAGTACAGGGAATGACATCTGCAAGATTATTAAATGGATTTGGATAAGTTTTTCATTTCCGAGGAAGGTACGACATAAATTGCTTTATATTCCGGCGCCCAGCAAACTTCAAAGATGCTTCTCCTTCGTAACTCTCTCGATGCGGGAAAGCAAGAGTAGCGGGAGCGTTGTATGAAATACGTTTTGTCTTTGGGTTTCTGATTTACACTTCATTTTGATTGGTTTGTTTGGTTGTGTTAGTGTCGTTATCTACAAAATGAACACACACAAACACACACACACACACACACACACACACAAATATATATATATATATATATATATGGAAAACCCGAGCTTTGAATGCATTAACCAGTGAGCGTCAATATCGGAAGGAGATATTGACGCTCAATAGGGTGTTTGTTTTGTTTCCCTGTCGCTATAATGTCTGGACATAGCCTCCTACATGCTGACAAAGCCTGGCAGATCGCCACGAGAAGCGGCCGCGGAAATTGAAAAGGTGGAGCGGCAGACAACGGATGAGAGGAGAGCCACGTGACCTGCGCCCCGCTTCGGCGAGACGCCGAAACACACTTCTCCCAAGCGAACAAGTGTGTTTCGGGTCTCAGCCGCGGCAAAAGCTGTACACTGACGTCCAGGTTGCCCGAGAAATGGCTCTTTAATGCTCTGTGCTACCAGATCCTCGCCCTCGAATCTGTGACCGGGCACTCTATGGCTTGGTCGTCAAACTGCCAGGCTTTGTGAGTATAGAGGAAGATATGGTAGGGGAAACACTTGAAAATAACCACATCTCGTGCATCTCGAACAAAATTCAGAGAAATATCAGACGTTTTGTACGATCATCTTGTGATTCGTTCCTGTTAGAGTGTTGAGAGCTTAAAATAAAAATAGAGATTATAGACCTTGAAACAAAAATAGAGATTATAGACCTCCTATTTGGTGTAACTGATTACTTTTATATGCTCTGTCTTGCCTACACGTGCACTGTGGTCGTGTATCAGTGTATCACTACCACATGACCCACCTCAAAGGGGTACTCCGGCGGTTTTATGAGCTATCGCAACTTACTGTATTTTGAGAAACGCCTGCGTTTACCCTTTCTGGCATGTTATTTAGTATCGCGGAATTCAAAATAGTTATTGTTAGCTTAGCAAGTGAAAATAATGTCAAAACCAAATTTCAAATATACCCGCGTTTTTCAGTGCCGTGACGTCAGTGAAGGAAGGCCTGGGCCAGCTTGCAGGTCGAACGGGCGACCCGAAAATAAAGTATACCGAGCATTTGTTTCGAGCTCTTGCGCGGGTGCTGGGCATTTTAAATTCAAACATTTTAAATTGAATAACTTCGCGAAAACCAATATTCTGGCATAATATATAGGTTACTATTTGAGCCACGCTTGTTGGTGTGTTTAGTGAATTTTCCGGTCAATCGGGGAGTGTGAAGAAAACGACGGAGTACCCCTTTCAATACCACAGGCTAGTAGTGGTACTACACTGGCTAAATTTCTCATCTACAGCGGAGGCACCAGACGCTCTTCCCGCCGTACAAACACACACACGCTACACAACTACTCTTTTTACATGGAGCGAATCCTACACATGCTATGCAAGCCATGAATTGGTGACAGGGCGCGAACAAAGTCAACGCTGGGGTCGGCTTTCCCAAATAGGTCAAATGCTCATTATAAATGTTTTTCTTCCGATTATAAAGCTATCAGCGTCGCAAATAAAGATAACGCCATATTAGCAACTTCGTCGGTGTAGCTTCAAAAACTCGATGACTATACTCCATCTCACAAATGTCTGCAAGGTAAAGACAAAGGCACCGGCGGGTGAGCCTAGCTCAGCCTAACTCTTTTGTTTGTACGGGAACGCGCGTCTGGAAGGCGCTTTACAAAGTCACGCGATCGTGCCCATGCCTTTGTCTGCAACGCAGATGTTTGTGAGATGGAGTGTACAAGCTTCCAACTTGCGTTTACACGTGCCATCAAACTTGAGCAGACATTTAAGATACTCACTACCAGTAATCTAGTTACCTTGAATCGATTCCGTTTTACAGTAATTGTGTAATAATTTCATTACATTTACTAATATGTAATCACAAGAGTAATCCGATTAATCTTGGAAGTGATAAAATGTAACGATTGCTGTTTTCCCTCTTATTTCTGAAGGCGCCCTTTTTTGCGCAAGTTTCCTACGAAGGAATCCTCGAACGGTTAAAAACAAAAAACGGCTTACAGAAATCGGCGAATTCAGAAGTCAATTTTGTTATAGTTCGGTGATTTTAATTAAGTTATGGACGGTACGATACACCCGTTTTCAAACCTGCAGACATATATGTCGTCTTGAAAATCTGAAGTAGTAGTCAGTAACGTTTGCTCTCGGGCATACGAGTAATCTCATTTATTACTTTTCAAGCGAGAGTAAATGTACTCGTAATCTCTTTGCGAGTAACGTGTACGAGACTGTGAAGTGAAAGTGATCATCCTTGCCGCGACGTCACGAGTGGTAAAACGACACGAAGGCGCCATCGAAACGTTTCGTCACCAATGGTCCTTGCACCCCGTTCATATTAGAATATTAGGGGCAAGACAGAGTTTGTTAGTCTAATGCAGCGGTCACACGGCCAACACATTGTACAGGACACAGTCTGCAAACAATCTATGAGACGTGCTCTTCTTGTATTGCAGTCCTGTCTAATTGATCATCTAAAATCTGACCGAAGGCATGTTGCGAGAATGCACGTGTAGGAAGCAAAATCATGCTTGGAACATGCGTTAGGCGTGCCCGCAGATAATAATGTCATCATGGCTGCAGAGAAACTTCGCGTCGTTTATAAGATGTGAGAGTAGTCCGCCTGACTATGGCTTAAGGTTCCTTCAGAGTTACTGAATAAGCTAGGCTTTAAATATCCGTGCGCGATTCTCCGATTTTTTTTTTTTTTTTTTTTTTGCGGGGACTTGCGTTTTTGTTGCGTACTGCAGAACGGGTACAATTGACTCTCGTTACGATTTTAAAATGCGACTTTCCTCCACATGGAACGTTGCGTCCTGGAGGTCGGACGAAATTGTTTTATCTCTGTGGCGGACAGTTGTAGCATTCCGGTGGGTGAGGAAGCGCTTCCTGCAATTTCAAATTAAAATGTGGATAACTGTCAAAAAAAATGTTAATCACCAACGTGGCTAAAAGTGTCGTTACGCTGAAGCCCATTTCATTTATTAATTTGTTTTTTAGAACGTACTCTTTATAAGGCCCCTGCGGGTGTGGTGTAGAAAACATCGAGTAATAACCGTCACGAACGCACGAAAACAAGAACGCATTCATTCTGATATTTAAAACTTAAATAAACAGTTGGAAAAAAAAATAAGTGCAACAAGGAAGAATGTAAAACATAGTGGCTTTAGATTCTTCTTCGTTACAAACGCGCGCGGGTGAACGTCGTCGACGAGCTGCGTCGTGCCTACACGTGGGGTAATTCATATTTTAAGCACTAGGAGCTGGGTCGAAGGTCGTGTTATTCGATCCCAATGACGTTAACCTCTTTGCCTCCCTTACGCAGACTCATCACGCAACGCTGCCTCCTCCGCGTCTTAACGCTTTACGAGCGGACCGTTTTTGATGGGGGTCGTTTACGGGGACGCATTCCATAACTCCGTGGAGCTGGCACGGGCCGCCGGGGTTGAGAAATTTTCTGAATAATAGTGGGGCTGGGGGATTCGAATTGGAAAATATCGTGCCCGCTTGGATGCCTCCGGAATCAGCGCTCAGGCTCCATTACCGCTTGCACGTGGCGCTGGAGAGCGAGAGCGTGGTTGCTTTCGCGTAGTCGGGTGCTGCACGGCTCGCCAAGGCCCGCCTTTCCATGTCCCGTCTTCTCCCCCCCTCCCCCATTATTCCCCTTCCTTTGCCTCCCTTCTTCCATTTTTTTTTGCGTTTTATTCTACCGTGAATGACTTTATTTCGAAGGGCTCCGTATTTCGCAAATGTTGCAGAGTGTAGGATTTGGAGAGTTTTTTGCGGACATAAAATTGTATCATTTAGTGTGATATGGTATGTATTGGTTACCATCGGCTCATGAAATCGAGCGATCAATTTATTTTTCGCGATATTTCGGAAGTCGCGGAATTCCCGAGAAATAACCCATTTACAGTATTCTTGCTTATCTCTTGTCCTCTTTTTTTTCTGCCTGTTTACTTCTCCATGTCCCCCGGCAGCGTCTCTCTGTTTTTTCTTCTTCTCTATTTTCGTCCCTTTTTTGACTCATGCTCCATTTTCAACTCTCGTGCTTTTTGTTTGCTCTCTTAATCTCTATATTTTGTTTTATTTTCTCTTTTTTTCCTTTTTTATTTTGTTTCTCTCTCTCGCGTCTATTCTTTCCCTTTATATTTCTCTATAATCTTGAATATGTTTACTATATATATATATATATATATATATATATATATATATATTTATTTAATCCATCTTTTCTTTTATTCTCACCTCCTCCCTGTGTTTTTCTTTTTTGCATAGTCTTTTCCCCTTCCTTTCTTTCCTTTCCGCATCGCCGTGCTTTAAAGATGTGCATAAATGTGCAGGCGCCTAACTTGAGTAAAAACGTGCTACGACCAATGGTCCAAGCAAAACTCTCCGTCTTTTCATAATTTCAATTTCAGTCGTTCACTCACAAGTTGTGGGAAGAGAGAAGGAAGGGGAAGGGCGGGCAAAGCGTGGCACGAGACGGCATAGACACGAACAAGAGGAGCGGCCAGTCGCAGCAGGCGACCGACGACAGTCCTCCAGGACCAACTGGACACCGAGGACGACAAAGTGGCCTGACAGCCAGTAATCACCATGGGCCACCGGACCCCAGGACATTGTAGGCCGTGGAGCAGTCCTGCCGAAAAGTAAAACGTTTGCTTTTGTCCGTCTGATCGTGTGTCTTCTTGGGGGAGCGAAACAGGTGGAGGAGGTCGATCGGGCGGCCATGATTAATGAGAGACCCATAGAGTATAATCAAAATATTCGAGAAATTATTGAGCACATAATTTCTTAATTGATTGTCTGATTTTTGCGGATCTCCCCTCAAACATAAAGATTGATCAAATAATTTTTATTTGATTAATAGGAAAATGAAGAGGTTGTTGAAAAAAAAAAATGGGTTAGTGGGGAATTGTAATGTATTTTATCGCATGAATCTGAATATCGCGCTCGTTTTCCCCGAAGACGTAACTATACTCCGCTCACCCTTAAGCTGAAACTACAGCCAAAGCTAAAAGCTCGAGCTAACCCGCGCTGCTCGCTTTGAGACATGCATTTCTAGAGCCAGTGCTAGCTCGTTCTGCGGAAGAACGCTTCGAATCCGCAACCTCGAGCTCTCGTGCTTGTGGCTTTGGCTACAGGCCACGGTGCTGCAGGCTCAGCCTCAGAGGGTACGGAAACGAAACGACGTGGCCGCGAGCTGTCTCCCTCTCATTTCAAAAGCCGGCCAGCGAGAAGCGATGCGTATCGTGCCTATGACGTCAATAGCTCCTGCGCGGCCAAGAGGTACTGTAGTTGCGAGCCTTGCCGCTTGGTGTCGTCAAGGCGTGACAATCTCGCCTAGTAGTAATATCTGAGAACTGTACTCCCTATGGCCTATACACAGCTTGCCCGTAATGCCATTCGCGGCCACGCCAGTATTTTATGTGTCACGAGCGTTCGGTTCACCGTGTTAGTTTCACACTGCAACTCGAGGGAACCGGAAACTAAAAAGATCCGTCACTAACCAGCAATGGTGACACCTGCAAGCTGTGTTACATGAGGTATTCACTGGGTTTCCATATCTGAGCGCGCTGTTCACAGCGTTTCCCCAAAAGAGGGGGGAGGGGGTGGAGGTATGGCTCGCCTGACAGAGGTCCTCGCATCCACAGATCAAGGAAATACCTAACGTATGCGAAGGACGGCAATCGTGATGGTGTCGAATGCACGCTGCGTAAGCGCCGTGGAAGTTAACGCATACAACGTAGTAGACTCGTTAGCGTTCTTCGCCAAGTCACATTCAGGACAAAGTAACTTTACGGAATAGCCATACTACCTCTAACTGGTGCAGCTTCTTAGAGGCCGATGACGCGGCGGCATTACAACGGAGCTTCACAAATCGCCGCCAGGCTCAATATTGAAATTGCTCAATTGTTCTAGAATAAGTTTTCTTGACTTTTCTGCCGCTAGCCCAGAAACAATAGTCTAGACTAGTGTTTTTGGGCTGCCGCAACAACATGATTCATATTTAAATAAATAAATAAGAGCAAAGTTAGCGTTTCGGTACATCTTTAAAGGGATACGGAAACGAAATGACGTATGCGCGAGCTGTCTATCCTTCGCTTCAAATTCGGCCAGCGAGAAGCGCAATGCGTATCGCGTTCGTGACGTAAATAGTTCCTGCACGGCCAAGGGTACAGTAGTAGCGAGCGCAGCCGCCTGGTGGCGTCGACACGTGACAATCTCGCCTAGCAGTAATATCCGAGAACTGTACCCCCCATGGCCTATCACAGCTTGCCCGTAACGTCATTCGCGGCCATGCCGGTATTTGATGTGTCACGAGCGTTCGGCTCACCATTAGTGTCACACCGCAGAGATAGTAGCTCGAGGAACCCTGCAAGATGAAACAAAACGTCAGTATCCAACAAAGGCGACACCTGCGAGCTATGTATACTGTATAAGGTATTCACTGAGTGCCATATTCTAGCGCGCTATTCACAGCGCATAAAGGGGCGGGGGATAGAGGGGGGGGGGGGGGGGGGAGTGGTATTGTTGGCCTGGAAGAGGTCCCCGCATCCTCTGATTAAGCTCCTACCTAACGTATGCAAAGAACGGCGATCTTAATGGTGTGGACTGCACGTTACGGAAGCACTAGGGAAGCTTTAACGTATACAACATGGTAAACACGTTATTAGAGAGTTTTAGTAATGCGTATAGGAGCAAACGTAAGCACCCTACGTTAGCGTTAACGCTTCGTCCTCCACACTGCGCATGAGCCATACGTACGCACTGCAGCGAGCTCTGCGTACGTACACTCGCTGTCGATTTTTGCGAGCGTTCGTAGCGGTCTCCTGCGTGCCATTCTCGTTGCTCTCGTCGCGTACGGGAGAGCGCGAGACTACTCCAGTTTGGAAAATGGCGGCGGTGAGGCAAACCAGTGGAAGTGCTACGCACGTTGTACGGGTTCGCTTCACTATTGAAGATGACCTCAACTTTGTGGAAGAAAGAAAAAGAAGAGAAAAAGGTCGAAGCTCGTGGCGGGCGAGGACACGCGAAGTTTGGTGCTGGAAACAAACGAAAGAGCCGGTGCCGAGCAAGGCCTCCAACTGAAGACCCGGACCCCTAGACAGCCTTGGCCATCCTCTTCGTCGGACTCGGAACTTAAGTACAGGTTAAACCTTTTCCCAATGGTAGCGCTTCCCCGTGTGACTTCCTCGGAGCGAGTGCAACTCGGCCTGATCGGGCAGTATTGACAGGCGACCCACAACCTCCTCAAAGAAATCAACGCGACGAACCCTTTCGAGCGCCCACAAAGATGGGTGTCGGTAGCCAAGAACGTTGGCGACGCCGTCGAACCCAAAAAAGTGTTTATCGTGCGGTCGGTACGTGAGCGGTGCGACCTATTCGCAACTTTCAGCGGTGGTGGTACCGCGGTGTGAGAATCGCGTTCCCTCGCTCCTGGATGATCGGCTTCAGAATAAAGATGATTGCCAACACCTTCCTGACGTGAAAAATAAACTAGGGCTCTAATATTGCTCGTATATAGCAAAACTGGAATTATTCACGCCTTGCAGATCCAGCCTCGTACTGCTGTTCTACGGTGATCATCAAGATGACAGCCATTTTGATAGGCACCCAGTGCGCCCCCTATGGGTCGTGAAAGTTGCGAATTGCTTGCATACTTCCAAGCAAATGACGAGGCCAACATAAGGTAGTAAGGAGCCACAATACACTGGCTTGACCGAATACCCGCCTTGGATTGTTTGAAGCAGTTCGCAGGAGCACATCTAGATGGCACTGCAAGTCTTTACGTATGCGTTTGCCTTCCGCTATACTAAAAGTGCGCGTTCAACGCGCTCCGTAACGTTACGTCGACAGCTTGCGTGCGTTCTACGCAGTGCTGACGCAAGGGTCTTTACGCTATTCTAACATTCTCTAATGATCTCCGCCAAGTCACATTCAGGACTAAGTAACTGCACGAGCGAGCCACGCTGCTGCGAACTGGCGCTGCTTCTAAAGGTCTGTTCACACGATGCATCTTTTAGGCGCGCAACAGTTTCGCGACACTCAAGTTTCGCGAAATGTGCTCGTTCACGCGTACCGCTTCACGTGCAACAACGATGACGTTTAGACTCGCGAAAATAGTTTCGGTGTTGACCATAATGTGGCGCTTCGAATCAGATCGCTATTTATCTGGGGACCTGCTTTGCGCATTTTATGTAGTCAATTCAATTTAATTTTTTTTTCTTACATACTGCACTACTTGAAGCGATCTCGCATGTGCGCAAAGCCGATTGAGGCGGCAACCTGTACGTGCAGGACATGTGCTGGCGCCGAGCCCGTACGCAGCCGATTCATTGCCAAAGCTCCTATCAATGCACATGGCATTCATAGAAACGCTACGTGCCCAATCTGGTTACTTCTCGGCGCCCATGTCTGCCCCGATTTTACTGTGCCAACTGTTTCAGAGAGCGCACATGGTTTCACGTTCGCTTGTAAACAAAGCAAACTTGGTTTCAGTTTACTCGATGGTCTCTTATCTAGCGGTATCGTCGCGACAACAATGTTATGAGCACTATTCTAATCTCGCAAACTTCCGCTAATTGTTTTCGTCCATCGCTGAATTTTTTTTCGATATGCTACTCACTTTTCCTTCAGTGGTGCTTGACGTGCTTGCGGAAGCGCCGGCAGTATTCATCGTTCGTGGTTTCGGTTTTTTCGGATTTGGCTCGCTGCCCCCCTCAAAGGCCACGTGAGAGCGTTTCTGAGCGGCCATTGGCGGCGCCCTCAGAGTGATTGACAGGACTCGGCAAAGTTTCAGCAAAAGCTCGCTCCAGAAGCGAGGTGAGCGCGCAACTTTTTTTAGATGCGCGCGTCCTTTTCGGACTTGTTCAGACGGCGCAACCATTTCGCGAAACTACATTTCGCGACACTAGATGCGCGAGAAAAATGCATCGTGTGAACGGGCCTTAAGGAACTCATGATGTGAGGCATTCCAACGGAGCTTCACACACCACCACCAGACGCAATTTGAAAACTGTTCATTCGTTTAAAAAAAAGGTTTCATAACTTTTCTGCCCGCAGCCCAGAATCACTAGTCTAGGGTAATGTTTCTGAACTGCCGACACAACCTAGACCACATTTAACCAAAATAAATAAGTACCCCTGTAAAGGCCCCTACGAACAGTTCCGTTTGAGAGCGTTTGTGTGCGTTTAACTGCGTTGCGGCTGCGAAACACCAGCCTGCTTCGTATGTCGCATGCCAAGATGACTCATTGAATTGGATTCCACGCTTCACACAAAGCACAGATGTGCAGGTGACTCCCTTCCGTTTCGCGACTCAACGCAGTCAAACGCACTCGAACGCTTTGAAACGCAACTGTGCGTAGGGGCCTTAAGGGTCAACAGAGTATAAACGAGAGAAATTACCGAAAAACTTTGACCAGTCGTTACGTCATGCTAGAATATTTCGGCCACTAAGTGCGTGTCGGAGATGTGGGCAGCGCGTGCAATTCCAACATTTCCAGGTATATTCTTCCGCAGGACACTGGTCGTGATATCTTTTTTTAACTTTTTGAAAATAGCAAGAGTGCGCGTGCATAGCCTTTGATAGGCGCTGAAGATGTGCGAGAGCGTAGATACTGAAAACTTTTTGTACTGACGTTACGCTCCGGGGAGGGGCTTCAGCGGTACATCGAAAATGCTGTTCTGCAGCGTCCGCGCACCAAATCGAAAAAATAATCTTGATACTTTTGATCCGGGAGGCCAAATAAAGATGATCTAAAGCTGTCATGAAACGGTTTTCCTAGCTCTTCCTCCTTAGCTTTAACCCTCAACTCTAAAGCGAATTGAGAAAACACGTCGTCGTAACATACATGGGCATCGGTTCCAAGAGTCCAGGCTTTCACCGTGCTTTTTAAGCACACCATAGAACCATCATTCGCGAGTGACCATAAGTTCCGTCAGGGCACTTATTGTCCACGAACGCGAATCCAACGATTCGTCGACAGATTGATTGTCGACGAGTGCATACGTCCGAGTGACGCGGTTCTCTTGTCCAATGCGTGAGCTGGGCTCGACTGACGTCATTTTGGCACCGCTGACGCGCTTTGGGTACCGCGGATGTTTCATAGTGAAAAGGCGGAGAGCTTTCGATGGTAAGAAGGTACAAAATAGTCCGCTATATTTTCAAATTTTCGTACCGAAAAGGTGTCTTTTGACGTTCTAGCCTCTTTCTTTTGGCCCACTAAACGATATGCGAATAGTAAAGACCCAATTTAAAATCATTTGTCCCAGCCCATAATTTGTTTCGTGGCCTCTTTAAGCGTTTTTACTCAAATGCAAAACCGCCTCAGTTTCCGTTTAATTCATCTATCATGTTATCCACTGCATTTCAATTATCTACAAACTTGACTACACAAACGAATCACACCCCCACTATCTCTTTACACCTCTTCATAATTTTATTTATTTTTTTTACTTTTATCTTCTTTCTTTGTTTTCACGGTGCTTTATTTACACCAACGCCAGTCTCTAAAGTATGGTGCCTCGAATGCGCCTCCAACTGATTTGTTTATCGTGTCAAACGGCCTTTTGATTTTTATTTGATGACGTCATAAAAACGTCATGCCGCCGCCGGTTGCTATACTGGCGGCGTCACAGCAGAAGTGGTGAATGTTCTGGAGGTCTTTCTGCAGCTTGACCCTCCACGGAAGTCTTTAGCAGCCAGAAGTTGGAACTCCGGGATGACAGTGACACTGGCGTTCTGCTGGGACTTCAGTCCCCAGCCGCCGAGATGGCAACACCCGATAGTGTTACAGACCGGTTTCTGTGGCGTCGTTTTTCTGGCACTTCGGGACCACTTTTGATGACCACTTTGATGCGGGAGAAAACGCTAACATACACCAGACGAAGACGCGCTCCAGGCACCATACTATGAAGCAACGTTACTAGAAGAAATCAGTTGGGAAACTGGCATAGAGCCTTCTCTGTAAAAGTGGCACCGATGCGTACTCGAGAACCGGACTAATAGCGATCGTAACGCCGCCATTTCTCCCGCAGCGGCCACTCGCGGAACTGCACGGTTGCTTGTATTGGTTCGAGAGTATCGCATTCGATAGCGTCCGCTGTGACTCTTCTATTTTGGCTTCAATCGGTCATTTTGGCGCCGAAACGTATATGGTGGAAGCGGTTTCAGGGATTCCAACCCGCGTCTTTCAAGCGGACGCGCAGCGAACTACTACACTCTAAAAAAAAAGGGTGTCGTCTTACACCAGCCGGCCTCAAATTGTACGAGGGCTTTGATAATGGTATGATAGAACTTATTAAACAATTACAGTACGTACCAAAGAAAGCAGGAAAAAAACATTGAGGTTTTGCAGTAGTCCAGAACACCCCGATTTTTTTTCTTCAGTCAGTAACACGTACATTTGCTATTTTAATAGGTTGTACTAGGCGGCCATCAAGCCTCTCATGAAAGATAGTACCGTCGGTTCGACGTCAAAGCGCTGTACATCGAACTGAAGTTTTAGGGTGTCTTATATTGGACAAAAGGTTAAAAAAACACCTTTTTTTTAAGTTTATCGAAGTTAGGACGCGCCCACGTCGGGACGCGCTACCGGAAACCACCGGTGAGACATCGTTGCATAAAATCAATATTAATTGTGCCGGAAAACTAGGTAAACTAAAAAACAATTTAAAAAACATCACGCGCCAGTCATTTTTTCAGTTCAAAGTTCATACAAAAAGAGCGTTTTCCGTTTGTTTTTACGCAAAAAAATGCTTTCTAAAAGCTTATGGTAACCACAGTAAAGAAAAAAGATTGAGCCGCCATCTTGGCACCTCGAGCCGGGGAGTTTCGGTACTCTGAGAACAATCAGTGACTCTAGCAGTAGCCCTATACAGCAAATTTTATGTTTTAACTCGTCGCTAAAAGGTGGCGCTGTTATCTTATTTAGCTCGGTCTCAGTGGACGCCAGCGGCCACCGTTTGAAGGGTGAGTTTCCCAAGTGAGTGTTTTAGTAACGTTGCTATGAAGCCACCACTGATCTCAATGAAAATTGCTCGATCGCGTTTGACCAGCTCTGCCTATGGACCGGAATGCGGCCACGGTCGGCCATCTTTAGGTAGAGTTATATCATCTCTAGCCATCATAGTAATATGGCGGACAGCGCAATGGCGGCAGGCTGCCATAAAATAGCCGTAGATCTAGTACACTGTACCGTGGGTGATATTTCGTGCTTGATTGAAGTTGTTCGACGAAGAAGATTCTTGAAACCCAGCGTGAACGGTAGCCCCATCTTTGAGGACCCGGCGAAAGTTCTACGAAAGCGCAGCACCGGGGGAAAGCAGCCATCGAAAGCAGACTACGTACCGGCGTCTGCTTTCGATGCTTCTTTCAATGCGACTTTCGATGCGTGCTGTGCTGCTTTTCCCCGGTGCTGCGCGATTTCCTGAAACTTTCACCGGGTCCTCAAAGACCAGGCTACCGTTCACGCCTGGTTTTAAAAACATGTTTCGTCAAACAAGTTCAATCAATCACGGAATATCACCCACGCTATTTTGATGGCAGCCTGCCACCACAACTGCCAAAACGCCGTCTGCCATGGATGAATGATGGTGGCTGCCAGTGGCTTCAGCAGCTGTATCTTGGCTAGAGGTGATATAACTCTACTTAAAGATGGCCGCCAGTGACCGCATTCGCGGAGCGGGCAAACGCGATCCAGCAATTGTCATTGAGATCAGTGGAAGCCACGCAGCGGCGGTGGCGCTGTTAATGGAGCTGCCCATTATACTTCGTTTTACCTTAAGTCCAGACGCAGGCGACGCCAGAAGCCGATTCGACCAATCAGTCAGCGTCATCGCTGAACAAATCATGAACAGAAAACACCCCTTGACTCGCGCTTTTGACTCTCCTTGATTGGTCCCATAACATCGTAGCGTCGTCTGCGTCTGAACTTTTTTTGAAACGAACTATAATATGCTCAGACTCCAGAGTGTTTCTGACTGCACGATTTGAGGTCACCTGGTTTACGGGCCGCGTTTTCTGCGCAAGTTGTAAGAAGGAGTCGAAAGCGTATCTCGTTCGCAACGACCTTAATATTTGCTCTGCCTCTCCGCCGGCTTTGTCCCCTCTACGCGACCACGTGCACATGCGCACGAACAATCAATCGACGCAGGAGGTTTCCACCTTTAAACGGTAAACGCTCTCTGTGGTGTCAGTCGCTCGCCCTCTTCAATCGATTCGTCTACAACGTATTCACACCAAGGGAGGATTTATGCGTGAAGCTAGGGGAGGTCCTCTGAAAAATATGGCCTCACTCACGGATGTGTCTTCACGGGCGATGCGTAGCCAAGTTCTAGTTGTTTTTTTTTTACCTCTAATACTTGTCATTTTACAAAACAAATTGAAGATTTCTTTCTACAATACAAAGCCGGTGTATTTTTTCTTCCTTATAAAAAAAAGAAAGAAAGAAAAAGAACGGGGATAAGGGGCAATTTTAGTTAATGTGCAGGCGCAGGGCCCTCCACTTTTCTGAGATAACGAACGCTTATTTGTGCTTAGAAATTCGCTTATTTTGCATAACTGAAGGTATGACTCCCTCTTGTTGCAGTTTCCATCTATTCTTGGCTTAAATTCATAATCGTCAAACAAATACCACTGCGATTACCATCATGTTTTTCACAATCACCATCTAATATCTGTCATTATCACCGCCATTGTCATTACCGTGATCGTTTTTCTTGGCAAAGTGGCGCAAGCAGCCATCTATTACACAATGTATCGGCACTGTAACCGATCCATAGTTTTTCAGTATGAGCTTAATCATCTTACAATTTTTTCAATATAAAGTTTTCCCCTTTACCCTCGTTCCCAGACACGTAGTTGACAAGTCCGGAATGCGGGACGAATGAAGAGCAGAACATTAAAACCAGGAACAAGTAAAAAATATAGAAAGGCAACAGAAGAATGATGGACAGTTGCGATTCGTAACTTTCACCAGCTATAGGGGGCGCACTGGCGCCTATCGAAATGGCTGTCATCTGGGTGATCGTCGTAGAACAGCAATACGAGGCTGGGTCTGCGACGCGTAAGTAAAATCTAGTTTTGTCCTATACGAGAAGTATATTAAAGCCTTACTTAATTCTTTTTTTACGTCAGGATGGTGTGGGCAAGCAGATTTATTCTGAAGCCGATCACCCAGGAGCTAGGGAGCCTCGATTCTCACACCGCGGTTCCACCATTGGTGAATGCTGCGAATTAAAACGTGAGCTTCTCCCAGTGGCGTTGCGGGAGCAAAAGGATATTTTCTCGCTTACCGGCCTTTCCGTCGAGCTACTGTTGAAGTGCACACACAAAAAAAATTAATTGATTTTGTCTTGTCAATATCTGGCCATCTGCTGTCTTGTGACAATTAGCGTAAAACATCCGCAGGTTTATTTTAATCCATCGATCAAACCGTGATATGCAGAATCGCCGCGTTGTTTGAAAGTGTCGCTGAGTGTATTTGTGCTCCGCAACTGGGAGCACGTAAAGCAACCACACCCGCTCCAGATCCCACGGATCCTAGACTCGATCTCAACCCCTGCAATTTTAATCTGGACGAGCATCGTACCGGCAAGCTGTCGTGTAACACTACCGCAGGATGCTCCTTAAATAATCCGGTCTTGCAGGGGTACTGCTCTGGCTAAATGTATCATCTACAGCTGAGACAGCAAACGCCCGTTTCTGCTGCCTAACATCCCGATGTCTAAACATACACGCAACATAAATATTGAGTATTTTTGCTTTCTTCTTTTGTTTTTCTTGCTGAAACAACATAGAGAGTGCAGAGACGCAAAGATTGAGGACAGTGAGCTTTGTATGGGGTGGTTCATAGCGTCATAACACGCAACGCCTACCAACATGCGTAGTTCTTGGACGGCGCTGGTATTTGGGAGGCGGGCCCCTAATGTCGACATTTTGATAAAAAGTCGACGATAAATTCGTAGTTCGTGATTGGCCAAAGCTGCACTTGACCTTTGCGCCGCCTAATAATAGCCGCCAGATTTCTCGTCGACTTTTTCGCCAAGTGTCCAGAATAGGGCCCCAACTCCACTGCCGTTTCTGTCCTTCCGAAGGAACGCTTCAGCGAAAGATAATCCGGGTCACACGCTGCGTTGCGATCTAATTCAGCCAATCAATCAGCAACAAAAGTGCCTCGTCACTGCGCTCGTTATTTTTGGCCGTTTGCTACCACCGGCTTATCCAATCAGGCACAGTGAGGGCGCCATGATGCTGCCTGCTCTCCGACGTAGTGAAAAATAGAGTATAGCTTAGACAAGAATGGAACTCCGCTTTAAATCGCTCTCAAAACAGCTGGCAATGGAAACCTGCCTCATTAGATTCCTTCCTCAATCATCTCGCTCAGACTCACCCTGTCTCCGCCTTAATTCCCTCTCTCTCTCTCTCTTTACCTCTCCCCCATTTCCCTTTGTCTCCTCTCCGTCTTTCATCTTTTCATTCTATCCCCCTACCTCTTCCTCGTGGAGGCTGCCGCGGTTCCGCGAGCCACCGGTAAATGCGCGTGCGGGGTGCCCCGATTCTGCACGCGGTGCCCAGGCCCCAAAATGGGTTCCTGATTGCGCCCGCCGCTTAGCCCCGATGGGCTTCCCGCGTCACGGCCCATTAATTCGCGGCGGGCAGACGGATTAGAAACGGGCGCCGCAACTACCGGTGGCGCGCGGCGGTCCGGCTACGCGTCGCCGGATCTTCAGCTCGCCTCCCAACACAACAGATGGGGGTCGCATTAATACCGCCCAGGAGGCAGGGCTCGCGCATTACGTCATCGTTAGAGGATCCCCGACGCACCCCGAGCTGCAACGACGCTGAATTGTGACAAGGGCACACCTCAAAGCGGCAGAGTCTTGGCGTTGCCGTATGCTAGCATCGTTCTTGTTGTGAGAACGCAAAAAGACGCGCTCGCGGCGACGCGGACGCGAGCTAGGCGGCATTTTGTGGATCTCCCAGCGAAGACATTAGGTGAAGAAAAACGAGATTCGGCCGGCGAATGCCGTCGCTGTTCCACGGGCCGCCCCAAGTGGGTCGAACAGAAATTCGATTGGTTGGAAGCAGAGGACACGCGCATCTTGGAGTCGCCGCGAACGTCGCCGACAGTTTTTTGTATGCCCAATGTAACATCGTCATACAAGAAAAAAACGTCCGTCAGACTGTGTTTGCAGACAGCCTTTTGTATAGTTTATTACCAGTGTTGCCGCGGCATTAGTTTGCATTGTTCTTGCGAAATGCCGCCGATGTGCCAGGGACACGTCGGCGGCGCTTTCGCGTTTCGACGTTTTACCGCGTTACCCTAGCTAAAAGTTTATGCTGGGTTAAAATTTAAGGCAGTTATATTAGCAGCGAGAAGAATACTTTATCACATCTACCAATCAAAAATATCGTAGCGATTACACGTTTGCATGTCCGGTCTCAGGGCGCCGCCATCTTGCCCAGTGGGGTGCGCTTGGGCAAGGCTTCGTAATCGGATTAGGACGCGTCCAAGGGCACCCCAGCGAGCAAGATGGCAGCGCCCTGAAGCCGGACTTGCAAACGTGTATAGCTAGACACAGGCTCCTTATCCATCAAAAGAGCTGTGCATAACATTGAAAACGTTGTACCGAAGACGCCTTTTTAAAAACCACATCAAGCAACATTACCCGTCACCCTTTCTGGGGCACTAAGCATGTGACAACGTTACTAGATTACCTCAGTTGTGGAACTCCCGCGGAAGGGGTACCCCCCCCCCCCCCCTCAATCACTTCAATCCGCCTGCCGTCATTCGAAGCGCCATCTAGATTTTCGTTTCATAACAGTGCGTTTCATAGAGCAGAGCTGAAACGCCATCTAGACGCCGTGCTTCGAAACTTACCAACGTTTCAAGAACCACTCAGTTGGGAAACTCTCATAGAGACTGCTCTGAAATAGTGGCACCGATCCGTACTTGACAACCGAGCTAATGGCGATCATAACGCATCCATTTCTCCCGCAGCGGCCACTCGAGGAACTGCACGTGACACCTATTTTCGCTTTAATCGGCCATTTCTGAGCCGAAACTAATACGGTGGAAGGGGCTTCAGGGGTGCCACCCCCGTCTCCCAAGCGGACGTGCCGCGAAATACTACCGAAGTTAAGATGCGCCTAGGTCGGGACGCGCTACCTGAAATCGCCGCTGAGGCATGGTTGTATAAAAATCATATTGATTGTGCTGCGAAACCTTGCAAACTAAAGATTTCAAAAAAACATCACGCGCCCCTCATTTTATACTAAACTCCCATAAACGTTACTACAAAAAGAGTTTTTTCCATTGTTTTTTACCCAAAAAACATGTTTTCTAAAAGCTCAAGGTGACCACAGTAAAGAAAAATGATAAAGAGTGGCGCTGTTGTCATATTTAGCTCGGTCGCGGTATACGCCAGCGGCACAGGTTTCGACGGTGAGTTTCCCAACTGAGGGTTCTAGTAACGTCGAAACGTACGTATCGCGATTCCCATAGAATGCACTGCAGTTAGCAAAGCAGCCGTCCTGCGGCGCGTCGAGAGACGCCAGGCGAGTCGTAGTGAGTGATTGGGCGGGGGAGGTGGGGGGGGGGGGGTACTGTTTGTGCATGCGGCGTCTATGAGCAGTTCCGTAACTAAGCTAATCTAATAACGTTGGCATGTGATTGCAGCCGAATGATCATCAAACGCTGACGTCAGCACTCGTGTTGGATACATGCTCGCATGGAGCGCGCCCAAAGCAATGCCAGACTCGGACAATTGGCGCAGCGGTTACTAGATGGCATGCACGTTTGGAAAGGGTCTGTAGCAAACTACTGGTGACATGGGGAGCTTACCTTCTATTGGGAGCCCTTTAGTTATAAAAGTTATAACTCGCAGTGATGCCCAAATACCAAAAAAAAACCACGTGATGCCGAAAGACCAAACCAAACTTGCCGTTTATGATAATCGTGCAATTAATGCAAAGGGACAACCGGCCTGGACAAGAATAACGATAATAATCTCTGGAGAAGGGGACGAAAGGGGACAAAAAACAGCCAAAAATAGCCTAACAGAGCCAGGTGACTGGCGGGGCTTAAAAAATTCGCCTAGTCCTGGTATCGAACATGAGACCTCTCGATTTTCTTTATTTTTTTTAAGGGGGGGGGGGGGGAGGGGGTACGAAGGGATTTTTTTTTAATTTTCAGTGGAGCGCTGTACCAACTGAGTTAACCAGGAGTTAGACGTCAGTACAGCAAATGGGTTTTAACTGCTGCCACCAGTCTCACACCAACAAGGGTGGTGGCAGCTGTTAAAACCCATTTGCTCTACTGACGTCTAACTTCTCGTTAGCTCAGTTGGTGGAGCGCTCCACTGGAAATGGAGAGGTCCCTGGTTGAATAGCAGGACCAGGGGGCTTTTTTCAGTCGCGCATTAGTCACCTGGCTGTGTTTGGAGATTTGTCTGTGTCCCTTGTCCTCCTTGTTCCCCTTAGCCAGGTATTATTATAGTTTATGTTTATGGTTAACTGCGTGAAGTTGGTCCGTCTTTCAGGAGCGGTGAGACTGGTTTACGCTGTGAATGAGATATTTAGTCAGTGGCGGCACCACTCCTAGTATGGCATTATTAAAGTGCACAATGCAGTAGTGCTACTCGAACGCACAACGCCGCAATGTCATCCAGATCGAAACTTGAAGGGGCGGGGATTTAACAATGCTGGAATCGCTGTGCTCTACAGCGCGAGCTTTTCTCTCTACGTGCTAGGAGAAGCGGTGCGCGAAAATACTGTATAACAACAAGCTGTGCCCACATTGCCCACTGGGGGGCCGTATCGGGCACATTTGATGTATCACTTGGGTAGCGGTAATTTGCTTTTACGACCTTTGCGGCCAAGCGGAATTTTTGGCCTTTATTATGAAGCGTTGCAACTGTGTTGCTTCACGCGTTATAATGTGCTCCGTTGGCTTGTACCACCGTTAGGAAGGGTTTCGTTATGGGATGCTAGCTCCCAATAAATTTGCTATAAAACACGTCTGAGTCATAACTCTATATCAAGTAATCGGATTTGTGCCTGCTTCCTTTCATTGAAAGAATACAATTCCAAAATGTTTTTGTTATCTTGAAAGTTTTCTAAAGCTTTATTGTTTTAGTCTCTTCTAAATAATCTATTAGAATTATTAAACCTTTATTTCGATATCTACGCTAACATTTGTTGTGAATATTTCTTTGAAACAAAAAGCTTAACTCGAGGCCATCAGATGGTTTATTCCAGATCAAGAAACTTGGTTAGTCTGGCACTTGGTTCATCTTCTAATTAGAAAAACTCCATAAAAGAACATAGAGGCAGTCAAGCTACACGGCATGATGGGCCTAGTATCTTGCGGTCGGCCTCCAACCTTGGTTGTTTCTTTAATATTTTCACTTTCACCGAAATGTTTTTAAGAGCAATGCAATGGCGAAATTAACATAAATACACTTAACTGATTTACACTCTTGAAAACGAACGGGACACTTCAAAACAACATAGTTTTCTAGGATCGTGCACAAACCTTTGCGATAGACCACCCTATTGAAAAAACAAAACGCGTCCACAGGACCACAGGGCCATGAACAAGAATTTCGTTCCGGTTTATGTCAATGGAACAAAAGCAACAACAAGATCAATACTCACGATATTAGAGAGTAACCATCAAGGTGGATTGTGCTCCAAGATCAAGGCAGTTAATAATGACCCGTTAACGGTGTTCTTCTCAGCCAAAACGCAAAAAGAGGGAAGTCCGTTCCGGGCAATTATTTCAGAGAGAAACACGTGGCAAGCTCGCGTGTCTAAATTTCTTCCCGAAAAGATAACCCTTGTTTCAATGCAAGCCCCCTTCCGAATACCCAATTCTGTAAATGTGATATCGTTTCTTAAAGAAAAAGGGAGCCTCATTGTGTCTGGGTTTTCCATGAACTTTCAAGACATGTTCCACTCTATCTCGCATGCGCATCTCCTAGAAGTTCTTTGGTCTAACATCGAAGACCAAGGCCTCAGATTAGTCCAGAATGCGGCAGGGATGCAAGAGGATACCATCTTAGCACGTTTGGGCTATTACCTGTCAGTCACGGTGGTGGCCAACCAAGATCGCCACTACGTGCTGCAGAGAAGTGGCGTGTGCATATGATCCCAAATGGCCTCACATCTGTGTGAAGATTTACTCGGAGCGTGCGGGCGTGCCATCTAAGAAAGCATTAAGGATTCGAGAGTCGCGGCGATATTTAGGTGTGTAGACGATTTCCTCATTTTATGTACTACAGAAGTTGACGATCAAATCGACGGGTGCCTCAACAACATCCTGAGGAGTTTTCACAGTCATGCAAGGGGCTTACTTTGACGCATGAGCTTCCAGTCAGGAAGACCATCAAGCTTCTTGATTTTGTTTTGGAATTCAGAGCAGGTCATGTTTTCCGGAGATACCAAGCCCGCTCAGGCGAAAGGTTTCTTCCCTTTTCGTTGGAACATTGAAGATGTGTGAACACAGCGACCCTTCCACTCAGCAAAAGAAGACAAGAAGCCCTTTTGTGGTTGTCCCATACATACATGGGACCACACATAGGTTAAAAGGATGGCAAAACGGCACGAGGTACAAGTGCTGTGTTCGATGCCAAATAAGGGTTATTCGTTGTGCCGCAAGGTTAATCAAGGACAAACCAGCCACAGCAAGGGGTGTGGTACCAATCACAGGACCGTTTACGCCCAGTGCGACAAGAAGGTTATTTACCAGATACCCCTGTCATGCGGCCGCTGTTATATCAAAGAGACCGGGCGATGTATCAACGACAAGACTCGAGAACATGCCAATAGTTTAAAGAACTTGACGGCAGCAGGTCACTAAGCGCTACATTGCCACGACTGCAAGCGCAAGGCAAACTTAGACAAAGTTACTATCACAGGCCATCATCAAAACCGGTTTGCATGTGTTTTTGTTTTTAAGCTTTAACCATAGAACAAAAAGGCGACATGTGTGTTAGTTCACCATCTGTGACCTTAACCAGAGGAGAGAGTATGTTTTAGCGACGTGAAAGTACTGAACACAAGCAGACAAACAAGCAGGGTGACCTAGCTTAAAAATGAAAAAAATAAGGAAAGAGTGAAGCAAGCTATGTTTTGACTGATCTTAGCCAGTCGATGAATATAAAATGTCTCATTAAGCGCAGTTTGTAGTTCAGCGGTTGAATACGTCTCTCACGTTCTACTCTCATTTGTATGGTTCGTCTGTTCAGCCGGTTTCTCCTAAATATGTTTTACCAACGTGCTCAACTCTTTCCCGTGGTAAGGGAGGTTGTTTTGAGCCACAAGTATTGTGATAGTATATATCTACAACTTAATTTTAAGATTGCCTCTTTATGAGACATTTGCTTGGTAAGACTGGAAGTTTGGTCTTATGGTTGTATATATATTTTTTTACTTTTTATTCAGTATGCAGTTTTTTTTGTAGGGCAATACGACAGCAGACTGGTTGGATTGGTGAACTCGGACCGAGTATGTTTTTATTATCCACGTACTAAAATCACAATAAGTAAATAATTTCAAAAAAATATAATATCTGCGTTTCCCGGGGAACCAGTGTTGCCCCCGTAAACACGATTCTGCCGCTTGCGACGTGACGACCGTTTCCCCCGGCGAACCCAAGGTTGCCTCGGGCAGGCGCGAGCGCGTGTTTACGAGGCGACGCTATCGAAGATGCCCTCAATCCATTCGACCGCCCCTAGTGCTGCTACGTCCCCCGCCCCTCCTCCGTGCGAAGTGCTTTTGGGGAGGTAGTGATGCCGGGCCGGTCTCTGACCATCGTAACTTCCGGAGCATCTTACAACAGGCGTCTGACGGGGCTGTTAATCTCTGTTGTTGTTGTTGTTCTTTTTATTGACTTTGTTGCTTTCCTTCGGGATCTATTTATTGCGCGAGTGGCGTAGGCTCTGGGTATTCGAATCCATCGTCAACTGTGGTCCTTATCCAACAGCAGCTTTACTGAGTTTAACTTCAATTATGCCGGCAGCCGACGCGACGACAACGTGGAGCCAACCAAACGGCGCCAAACGTGTGACGTCATGGCGGTCATCGTATCAGTGTGTTTGCTATCATTAACCAAATCAATCAAGCACACGCAAAAAAAAAAAGAAAACAAGCGAAGGATCACTGCACATTTAAAGCGCGGGATTGGTTTACCTGGAGATGAGGACACCCAGAAAGACAACGAGCGGCCCTGACGATGCACTTTTGACACTGCTTGATTGGCTACACGATCATTACATCAGCGTTCGGCTGGGTGTCATGTCCAATCAACGCGTCGAAAAATACTCGGTGTCAGGCTCGGGCCTATACTGCTTAGTTAGGGCCATCTTAGTATGATGACGTTCCATGGAGATAGTAGACGCTGTTGATAGGCTTTGATTACTATACAGAGCGTTTAGGCAAAGGCTTTAGAAATGAGACTTTTACAATTCCCTGTAACGCCGAAATAGAGCGCAGCTCTTGAGGAGGAGGAGGAGAAGGTACGGAGAGAAGGGTATGCCCCTCCTCCATATCCGTACCCTCACCTCCTCATCTCCCCTCCTCTCCCATTTAGTGGGAAACTTTCGCTAAAGTTCCCCCGCTAAAGTTAGCGTAAAATATTTCCCGCTAAACTTAGCGGGGATTTTTTTTCAGCTAAATATAGCGGGGAAATGTTTCCGCTAAATTTAGCGGGATAATTTTTCCGCTAAATTTAGCGGGGAACTTTTCTCCCTAAATTTAACGGAGAAATTTTCCCGCTAAACATAGCGGGTAAATTTTTACAAAAAGTTTAGCAAGGGAGTTTACCCTTAATAAAACGCGTGGTGACGTCAGGAGTGACGTCACTCGTGACCCTCGTGACGTCACACGTGACGTCACGTGTGACGACATTATGGGAAACGTCCCATAATGCAACGCTCGGTTACGCCGACGGTGACGGCGACACCGCTCAAGCCGGAAACGGGCGCCTAAGAACTGCGCTCTAAAAACGGTGATTGAGAAGAAAATAATTTTTTTTTTTCTGAAGAACAAAATGCCAGCTGTGGCGGACGTCAGGAACTGCAAAAATATACTAGTTATCTGCATAATCAACATAAATTTACTAGTCACGTGTTTAATTAGTGATAATAAATTTATAGTTTCAATGGGAGACTGGGTTAGCATCTTCGAAAACTACTGTATCAACTAATTTTAGAAAGATATAAGGCAGGGGGCAGGGGGGGGGGGGGGGGAGCATTTCTAGGTGGCCCGAAGAAACGCTAAATTTAGACGCGCTTCTAGGTTTTGGTCTTCTGCTTTGCACCAGGATTCTTGCTCCCCAGTGGCTGAGACGCGGAACACACTTGCGCCATACTTCACGCCATGCTACGAACGAAACGATGTGGTGGCTTCGCGCCTTGGACCCCGGAAAGCAGGACAGCAAGCGCAAAGATGCGCTCCTATAAATGTTGAAACATTGTATTCAATGGTTCTCATTTAATACGACATGTAAGTTAGTCTGTTATTTGCGCACCAAGCACCTCTTGCACCTAGTGTTCACCAGTTGGACTCTCACCATTTTTTTTTGTATTTCGGCTTCGTCACTCGCTTGGCTATTTTGTCGTTGGTTGACGGAATGAGGGCGCTTACTTACTCCTTTTACAAACATTAGGTATCTATGGGTAACCTCCCCCAAGTAAGAGCTCGGAGGTAAGCCAGTAAAAAAGATTCCACAAGTATCACATCTTTCAATGCCGCCTCGCTGCAAGCCGGTGTTGTCCCCCATATTATGTCCCAATTAAGATTTCCAGCCTATGCGTCTGTAGTTTCGTCATAAATTACAATTGTCCAAAGCGTCTTAGATCAGTGATCAGTGAAAAGTAAAGAATAAAATACGTCCATTTCTGTTTTTTTACACCGGAGATAGAACGCTAGAAGACGTAAACAATCACCAAGGACCTTAATTACAGCAAACGGTCATTGATTTTTCCAGCAACGGAAGAAACAAAGGCCAGCGTAATCCTTCACGGTGTTCAGAGCCCATCCGATTAACTTTTAGGGATAAAAGCTCGCACCTAAGTCAATACACAAGTAACCGAAAAGACTGACTTTATTTTTGTCGACTCAATGCACGCTAGAGCGCGTTCTCACCGTGTATACACTCTATACAGAGGTCAGCAGTCATATGTGTTTCACTCTCACAGGTTCCAAGTCTTAACCGTCTTAGATCAATAATCCGCAAGAACTGAATGGCCAAATATGTCAAATTGTATGTAGTTTTCTTTTCATTCAATGCCGAACCAACTAATTAATAAACAAGGACCTCAGTTATAAGGATAAACTGACATCCACGTTCCCAGCAAATAAAGAAACAAAAAACAAGCGTTATCAGTCACGGAGCCCTGAACTTCTCGGGTCAACTCCCAAGGATAAGATCTCGGATGTAAGCCAATAAACATTGAACCGAAGTACCGCGCCCTTCCGCACGCCAGAGCAAGCTGTCCACATACATATACTCTCTACCCAGAGAGCAGACAGCCTGGCGTCCTCCGTCTTCCGCCGAGGAGCTTTTCCTTCCCTGAGGACCCGGAAGCTGCGTAGTGCTGGACACGAAGGGTCACACCTCGTTACCTTTCGGCGCTCATTAATTCGCTCGTGGACCCCGATTCCTCAACGCCACCACCGCCTAGGTCCGCCGAAGTCATTCCTTAGCGAGAGACGGGAAGCGGAGGAGAAGGGGAAGACATAAATAAGCAGGCCATTAGCACTGCAGATCTGTCTTGGCGACGACCGGCCGGTCGACCCAAGAACCCAGCGAGGCTGGAGTAAGCTGTTGCTAATTGGTTCCAATTAGGGAGACCTCAGTCCTTCCCCAATCTACTGGGCCTCCAGGAAAGGGGAAGTGGGAACTTCAAAGCGCGGCTGGTGGTCACTGTTGCTTGGCGCCTCGGACTAGAAGGTTCTGAAAGGCTTAAGGAGCACTGAGTTTTGTTTTGTCGTTGTTTAAAAGTTTGAAGATGCGTAAAGTGACGTTCTGGATCTCAGAAAAAAAAAAGGAAAAGGCCAGGGGAGTATTTAGTGGGCACGGCTGGTGGTCTATGTTGCTTGGTGCTTTAAAGAGTAGTTCAGTCTGGAAGGCTTCAGGAAGATCTGGGTTGTCTTTGTTTTTGTTTGGACGTTTGAAATCACGTCAAGTGTCATTCTGCTCCTCTAGAAAGAAGTAAGAATTAAGGGGAAGTAGAATCCAGTGAGTGCAACTAGTGCTCCCTGTTGATGCATGCCTTGCAGTAGAGGGTCCTGGAAGGCTTACACTTGTTTTTCTGTTTGTTTAGTCACTTGAAGACACGTAAAGTAACATTCTAGGCCTCCAGGAAAAGGGGAAATGAATTCCTAAGAGTGCGGCTGATAATCACTGTCGCCTGGTGCCTTGAAAAGTAGAGTACTGTGGAAGACTTATGGAACGTCGGGTTTTGGTTTGGTTGTGTTTTGGAAGTTTTAAGTTATGTCGGGTGACGAGCGGCACCTTCAGGAAAGGGCGGCATCTTCAGGAAAAGGAGAGAGGATAGGGGATTGCAAGGAGTGTGGTTCGTGGTCGCTTTTGCTTGGTGCCTTGAAGAGTAGAAGTCTGTGGAAGTCTTAAGGAACACCGGGTTTTGTTAAGATATTTGTTTGGAAGTTAGAGGTCACGTGAAGGAATAATCAGCTTCTACATCAAAAAGAAGAAAGGGGTAGGAGAATTCAGTAGGTGTGGCTCGTGGTCATTTTTGCTTGGAGCCTTGAAGTGTAGAGGACTTTGAAAGAGTTAAGGAAGATGACGTTTTGTTTTGTTTGTTCTTTTCGGTTTTTAAGACACGTGATGTGACTTTTTTGACATCCAAAAGATAAGACGGAAAGGTGAATCCAGGAATTTCTGCGGATGGTAACTGATGCTAGTTTTTTCGAAGAGCAGAGGACCGTGGAAGACTTCAGGAACATCGAAATTTTTTTTTGTTTTGTTATTTAGAGCTTTGAAGACAGCTAAGGTGACTGTGCACTTTCAGAAAAAGGGTGGAAGGTGAGAGGCATTTAACGACTGCGGCTGGTGGTCATTGTTGCTGGAGGTTTGAGAGTAGAGTACTGTGTAGAATTTCAGAATATCTGGTTTTGTTTTGGTTCTTGTTGGAAATTTGAAGTGACGTGGGATTCCACTTTGAGCAGCGCACCTGAATCTCTAAACTGCAAGTCAGTTGGAAGCAATCTGTGGGGCTTCTTCTGGTTCAACTCTTGCTGGGTGTTTTGAAGAGTAGATGGCTGTGGAAAACTTCAGAAGCATCTTGTACTATTGTATTTCTTGCTGTTCAGATGTTTGAAAACACGTGACGTGGCATGGGGAGCAGCACGCATGCGTTCGCGTAACTAGGAATTATTTGGAAGTAATCTCTAGGATATGTTTTGAGAGATGGGTAGTAGGAATATAACCGACAGTTATAAGAGCAACACATTCACGGATAAACATGTTGGCTAGGAAGTTTATGACTCGAGGTCAGTCTCGAGTAAGGGTTGATTATGTCGTGTCCGTTTATTGTAGTCCAGGCGACGTTACCGCTAACTATACCTTTATATACTCCGTTCGCGCTTAAGTTAAAAGTGCGCAAGAAGCTACGTGCTCATTGAGGCAATGATATGTCTGTATGACCACGTGATCCTGCTCCCGTCCATAAACACGCACAGAGAGTGGTGTGAGATGACGAAACGCAGGCGGTTGACTGGTCTGGCGAGCGCGTAGCTCACGCCGCTTTACCTGCTTATAGCCTATTCACACGACAGAGCGAATCGTGATTTTCGCTCGCGGACTGTGTACCACGTGACTGTCACGTCACCGATTCTTGCGATCCGCGCCTTGTCCGCGGACGCGCGGACTGATAAAGTGGAGCGCCTTTTCACTCGCGAATTTTCGGCGGGAGATTGACTTGAAAAGCGTTTAGTCTGGCTACGGTACAATGTTTTCTTGATTTTTTTTTTTCGGACGAATAAAACAAAATCGGCGCATCATTATGTCTTGTGCGGTTGCTGGTTCATGTTGTCGCGCGATTCTTGGTTACACGCGTGAAAGAAACTGCAGAAACTTTGTCCGGCTGACGCGACGCATGTTCCGGTACTCCTCCGGGTCCGTGTCAAGAAGCTTCCGACGAAACTCGTCTAGCACACCGCGATAATTCCTGCACGTCTAATCAGCCTTTCACCGTACCAGACCTCGTCTGTGACTGTGGCGTAAGTGTTGTGCACGAGCACGGAGTGCGTGAAGGCATCTCCAAACGCCCTTCCGCTAACCCAGAACTTGTTCGCTTCTACACTGAAGCCTTCTCGAGCAGGATGCATGCATGTGTCACTGTCGTACCTTGGGTTAGTGAAGCCAGTGTCGCTTCGCGCGAAGCTTATCACGGTGTTCTTTTTTGATCGTTACTTAACAGCGGCGTACGTTTATTTGTCACTGTAGCAAACGTCGATTTCTCTATTGGACAACAGTGCCACGGTGCGATGTTGGAGCTTCGCGGCACTGCGGGTTGGCAAACAGGTTTGGTTAGTCCTCGCTGACGTCTGCTCGTCGTCTCCCTCGTGTGGATGCGCTTGGGAGACGGACGAGCCGCAGATATGTCGTCACGTGATTAATCTGTCCGAGAATCAGTCCGTTGTGTGAATTGGCCATTAAGGGTGGACTGAAGGTTGGGAGAAGTTAGGTTAAGTCTGTTAGGTAATATATATAGTATTGAGCAGATTATTGAAGCTTTACTCAGCTCATCTTATTTCAATTTAGTGCTGTTGCGTTCCTGCTGAATAACGAAACCGGTCTAAAATGGCCATATTTTTCCTGCGGAAGGACTCCAGCCAGGCCCATGGCATTTGCATCGGTCTCGACGACAAACGGCCAGTTGAGGTCTGCAAGCGCTACTACCACATTGTCCGCAGGAAGATCTCGTTGATCATTTAAAGCCGTTCGCTGCTGTTTTTCCCACGCCCATCTAACGTCCATCTGCAGTAGGAAGGTAAGGGATCTGGCTACTTCTGAAAATCTAGGAATAAAATTCCGATAATATTCTGCTAGGCCTTAAAATGTTTGCAGCTGTTTCACTGTCGAGGGAGGGGGGTGAAAAAGTCTATCACTGCTGCAAACTTCTTTGGATCTGGGCGACGTTTTGTTAATGAAATTATATTTGCTAAAACCTTGAGTGACTGCCTGCACAGTTGGGTCTTGCTGGGATTGATTGTGAGTCCAGCCTGCTCAATCCTGTGCAACACTTCCTCAATGTGGCCCAGGTGTTGTTCGAAGGAGCTGGTTTAAATTAACACATCATCCAGGAAAGCCATGAGAAATTTGTGCTTGATATCTCCCAACACCTTGTCCATCAGAGGGTAGAATGTGGCTGGTCCGCCAGTTACCCCAAATGGTATTCACTTGAATTCGAGCGTGCCCAGGTGACATATAAATGCCGTCTTGGGAACGTTTTCACTGCGTACTTTGATTTGAAGAAAGCCCCTTGACAAATCAAAACTTGTGAACCAGCTTACCCTTCCCAGCTCAGCTAACACCCAGTCCGTCCTTGGCATCGGGTAGACGGTCACGTTTTTGTTTTGGCATTATAGGGCAATAATCGACAGTCGTCCTAAAAAAAAAACAAAAAACCTTTAGTTTTTCTGGACACAAAGACGGGCGCACATGACCAGTGGCTAGATCAAAATGAGCTGTTGGGCTAGTTGTTTTTGCATATTTACAATGTAGCGCAAAGGCAAAACAGGAAGGAGACAGAGATAGCAAAATTGTTGTGTGTATGTTTATACAGCCGGACGTTAGTCTGCTTCAGTGGGCGTCTGCTGTCTCAGCTGTAGATGAGCAATTTAGCCAGTGCAGTACAACCGCTAGCCTGGGGTCTTTAACGTGCACCACGCAGTAGCAATACACGGCCACACGCCGGTACGATGCTCATCCAGATCGAAACGGACAGGGGTGGGGATCGAACATCCCATGGGTTCTGCAGCGCGAGCTTTCGCTCCACGTGTTCCGAGCTGGTGTGCGCTAGCCCACTCGGCCACCGACTCCTTTTTTGTATTTATTGCATGGAAAGGTGACAGGACAAAACGTCAAGCATGCAGTCCGGCAAAGTCATTACTTTTACAAATAACAATACAAATAATTATTCGGTTTCTGATCACATCAAAGTGATGTTATCGGTTTACGGTCACGAAACGAAGAAAGGATTTCAATATGAATTACAAAGCTAAAAATTAGGAAGATGGAGATATCGCTTAATGAGAGCATGCCAGTCTTGGCGTTTTTTAAGATGATCAAAAACATTTCTCACGTGACATAGTTTCTATAAAATCTGATTCTGTAGTTCGAGGAGTATCAGCATTTCTGTCGATTATTCTCGTCTTCCAGAGACTGTATGCAAGCCCATCGGCGTGAACAAATCATAAGGAAAACTATCGTTGGGTTTTAAAGGTAAAAACCGGATTGTGTAGGCGTTGATGTCCAAGTCCTTTTTCAGTGTTTTCTGTAAGACGCCCCAGAAGAGGTAGGCGTCAGCGCAGAAAATAAAACAATGTTTTATTGTTTCTGGTTCGTTACACAGATGGCAATTTACTGACCATGGTACTCAAATTCCTCGTTCGTGAAGCCAGTATTTTACAGGCAACGTTGAAGTCTGGAGTTTAAAGAAAAGTGACTTTGCGTTAGGTGAGACGCGTGTATGTCTAGTTACAAGGACGACTGTCCCCAGTCGTCCTTGTAAAGAAGAAGGCCGGAACCCTGAGGTTCTGCGTGGACTATCGTTGACTGAACGCTGTGACTAAGAAGGACGTCTATCCGATCTGCCGCATCGATGATACGTTAGACCGACTGCGCCACTCCCGATGTTTTTCGTCGATAGACTTGAAGAGTGGCTACTGACAGGTTGAAGTCGACGAACACGGCTGCGAGAAAACTGCCTTCGTCACTCCAGACGGACTGTACGAGTTCAAAGTGATGCCGTTCGGACTTTGAACAGCCCCAGCCACATTCCAGCGTGTCATGGACACAGTTCTGGCAGGTCAGAAATGGCAGAGCTGTCTTGTCTACCTTGACGATGTCGTGGTATTTTCCAGAGATTTCGACGAACACCTGAGACGACTTCGAGCCGCGCTTCAAGCCATCAAGACCGTCGGCCTGTCACTCAAGCCAACAAAGTGCCGGTTTGCCTATGGGGAACTAAAGTTCCTTGGCCACGTCGTGAACATCGTGAACAACAAAGGTGTTCTCCCTGACCCCGAGAAGACCCGCGCCGTAGCTGCATTTTCTGCGCCGTCTGACAAGGAGGCCGTGAGAAGATTTTTTGAACTCTGTGCTACTACAGACACTTTGTTCGAGACTTCTCCAAACTGTCTGCACCGCCGACGCTACTCACGAAGCACGCCGTAAAGTTCGAGTGGACAGAAGAACACAAGCGGTCATTCGACGAGCTCAAACGAAGACTCCAGACGCCCCCGATTCTGGGCCATTTTGACCAGTTTGTTGAGACAGATATCCACACCGACACCAGTAACACCGGACTGGGTGCGGTACTAGTCCAAATGCAGGACGGGGCAGAGCGAATCACCGTATACGCAAGTCGGACGCTGTCTAACGCCGAAAGGAACTACTCAACGACTGAAAAGGAGTGCCCTGTCGTATGGGCAATAACAAAGTCCGCCTATATTTGTATGGAAGTCCTTTTCGGGTGGTCACAGACCACCACTCGCTCTGCTGGCTTGCGAATCTGAAGGACCCCTCCGGATGCCTCGCCCGGTGAAGCCTACGACTGCAGGGCCGGCTTGCTAGAAGCAGCGTCTCAGCTGAGACTGGGAGAAAGAAAGCACTGCCAAAGCCAGCGCACGAGCTAAGCGGGTCCCAAACCGCGTCTCAAGACGCTCGCGCGTCCCAGCCTTTGCAGTGCTTTCTTTCACCCAGTCTCAGCTGAGACGCTGTTCTAGCAAGCCGGCCCTGGGCCGGCTTGCTAGATCGTGATCGTGATCGTGATCGTGATCATGATCGTGGGGTACATATCTGGCCGGAAGCACAATGACGCCAACTGCCTGTCAAGGGCCCCAGTCGAGGCCGGTCCTGCCTGCACCAAAGTCGACGACAATGAGTGTTTCCTCGCCGCTCTGGATGTCAACGACATGGCAGCACTCCAAAGATACGACCTTGAGCTGCGAGCACTCATCGAGAACCTAGAGGAACACGGGGCGCCGTTCCCCAAGTGTTCGTACGAACACTGCCAACCTTCTCCATCCTACAAAGTGTGGTTTACAAGGAGAACTTCAGCGACAAGAGCACGGCGTGGCTGTTGGTGATCCCTTCCCGTCTTCGAGAAGAAATATTTCAAGCCTGCCACGATGACCCGACGGCGGGACACCTTGGCTGCAGCAGACCTCTTGCCAGGATACGCGAAAAGTACTACTGGCCCAAGCTTGCGAAGACAGTCCACCACTACACCCGATCTTGCCACAAGTGTCAACGACGGAAGAAGCCACCGACGAGACCGGCAGGACTTCTTCAGCCTATTGCGCCGCCATCTGCCAATTTCAGCAAATCGAAATAGATTTACTAGGACCATTCCCACCATCGACGCAAGGAGACCGATGGATAATCGTCGCGACTGATTATCTCACACAGTACGCCAAGACGAAAGCCCTTCCATCAGGTACGGCTGTTGAAGTCGGCAAGTTTTTCAATGAGTCCATTGTCCTCCAGCACGGCGCCCCCGAACTCCACATTACAGACCGTGGATCATGATTCATGGCTCAGCTGACGCAAGAAATCCTTCGTCTCAGGAGCACAAGCCACAGTCGAACAACTGCGTACCCTCCGCAGACAAATAGGCTAACGAAAACGCTAAACAAAACTCTCGCCGACATGATCTCGATGCATGTCGACGTAAAGCACAAGACGTGGGACGAGGTGTTACCCTACGTGACGTTTGCCCACAACACGGCGGTGCAAGAGACCACAGGAGTTACACCGTTTTAGCTGGTGCATGGCCGAAAAGTAACGACCATGGTCGACGTGATGCTGTCCCACGAACCAGCTGACAATGGTAGCCAGGACGCCCAGGTTGCTGCTCAACGAGCTGAAGAAGTTCGCCAGCTCGCCCGACTCCGGATTCAAGATCAAGAACGTGCCGACGCAACCTGGTACAACCTTCGTCAAATCGACGTTCGCTTCAAGCCCGAGAGAGTGTGTGAGTCTGGACCCCGATACGACGACCGGGCCCAAGCGAGAAACACCCGAAGAGCTACTTCGGACCCTACAAAGTGCTTCGTAAACTCGGGAATCTAATCTACAAGGTGATGCCCGACGGAACACGAACTACATCGCGTCACCCTCCACGAGCGGAGGTCGTCCGCATCGTGCGCCTCAAGGAGTACTACGATCGATAGGACTGTGAACTTTGTTTTTGTACTACGCTTGATAGGACTTTGTTTTACAAGCCTCCGTAGTTTGCCATTATTTTGGTGTTCTTTTATTCATTTCCTGACAAGTTGCATTAAGACGATGCTCTTTTTAAAGGGGTGGAGTAATGCGACGCGCGTCGCCGAGCGAGCGCGTGCGTGGCCAAGTGGTTACCGCGCTTGACTGTCGCGCGGAAGGTCTAGGTTCGGTTCCAGTCAGCGGAATATCCCTTTATTTCATCTTTCAACTTGGCGTCCTCGTAACTTGGAGAACATTCTCGTCTGATCGAGTTCTGAATATTCTACGTGCCGAAAGTTCCATGCCGAGTGTTCCTGAAACCCACAAGGGCGCATAAGAGACTCCTCATGGCGAGCGGAGTCAGTCTCGCCCCAGCGCTCGACCGTGCTCTTTTGCCGACATTGACACCTGCGACGCTAACTTACATCTACTTTGTTTTGGGCACAAGTTTGTCGCATTAAACGTTTAGTGTCTTTAGTTATTTTTCGCCTCATCATTTGTCATGCGTGAGAATATCTAGCTGTTAGTAGCGTTTTTTTCAACGAGGTGAAGGGGCTTAGAGTGATAAACGGGAAGTTCGGAAGTGGCACCCCCCCGGTTGCCGCCATGTTGTACGCAAAAGTGACCCCTCGTCACGTCACCTGACAAGAGCAGTGACGTCATCGGTAAGATGGCTGCGCCCAGAGCTGGCGGAGGCGAGTTTGTTCGGTGCGCGGTAGCCGTGATGTGCAGCTGCTTTCCGACAACTTCGGGCTTTTTCGTGCACGCTGACGCAGGTATAATGTGGAAACATGAAGGAATGAGACTTTATACCCTTTTTGCGCAAGATCGCTCTTGATCATCTGGATATTAACGCCTGTGAGACAGCATCAGCCGTTTCGCCGTACCGGTGCTCGGATTCCCGGATGTGTTCGAGGATCGATAGAACTTCAAGTGCTTTCAGCATGAAATTTTCGCATTCTCTTAGCTTTGTTTGAACGTTGGAATGTCTGAGAATCGACGCGAAATGTGTGCGTCGCGTTAGGGCCTAGGGGAAGTTGTTTAAGCCCTAGGTAACTGCATAATCACAGCGAACTTTTAGCGAGGAAGCTCCTGCGATCTTTACGTTTTGTACTTATCAACAATTTTACGATATAACTTCTAGCATAAAATACTCGCATTTTTCTAGCTTCGTTTGAACGTCTGAGAATCGAAGCGAAAAGTATACGTCGCGTTAGGGCCTAGGGGAAATTGTTTCAGCCCTGCGTCACAGAATAACCATAGAAAATTTTGGCGTGGAAGCTCCTGCGATCTTAACCCTTTTGTGCTAATCGACGACTCTACATTCGATCGCCTTTCTTAATTTTTTTGTGAGTGCGAAGTGCACACTTATTTTTAGCTGCGAGGATGACGTTTTATTGAGTGTGGGGATGAATAAATCATTGCAGGCACAACCGTTTTGGTGTACGCATAGATTAACTGCACATTTGTTTCTTTCGTAGGATTTATTGCAGCAATACTTTTTTTTCATCAAGAGTGCCTTGTATTAGTTGGTCAATTATTTACTTGTTCTAATTACCTGGACAAGATCATTCATATTTGTGTTCATCCCTTGCCCGAAGAGCAGTCTTGTTGAAAAATGTTGACTACCATTCCGCTCGGTCTCTTCAATAGATTGTTTCGAAAGTGTGGGCTGCCTACACTTCATGTCACCGTAACTTGGAAAAGGGCGACCGCCACAGCCCCCTCGAGCCAATCAGAGAGACGGAGTGAAGGTGTGTGACAAATCAGTGCAGACGAGCACTCTAATGATATGTTGTCATGTGCCTCTCTCCAACGTGAATATTGACTCACCGAGACTGTAGCCTTTGCCGTTTCCCAAATTGTGATGGAACGAATTACAGTAGCTACTACTCTAATTGCCCAACGCCTCCATACTTTGGGCATTTGTTCAACAAGAGTGTTATGTCCGCCATCACTGTGAACTCGGCTGAGCGCCTATTGGACTCGAATGCTGCATTAGCGTTCGACGTGAACAGGGGCCCATTCGTGTGCTTTACGCCGAAAAAAAAATGGCGACAGTCGTGTTGCTTGATGGGGTTTTGCCAAGGGTCTATTTTGTCATACGTATAAACAATGTCCTGCTATAAAGCAATGCCTCAACACATACTATTAAACTAGATGTTCAGAGGTGTGTTTGTTTTTGCAATTAACAAGTTACAGCAGTGTGCTTTAATGTTATCATGTGTGTAGTTTTAAGTATCCTCTCTGGAATGCCTACAAAGGCCTCTGGAGAGAATAAATTAATAAATAACATTTTCACATCACTGGAGTTGGTTTTCGGATGTGTCACATGTTCAGGAGACTTGGAACGAGTGCAGCCCAATGCAACCAGTCAGCCAGTTTGGTATGTCCCATTAATTAATATTGAGGGGTCAGAGATGCGACTGTCCTCAAAAGGTCCAGCACACGCGGTGAACACAATTCTTTGTGTATAGTAGACTGTGAAGGCGTAAAGGCGAGCGGAAATATGTTTGTTTGGTTAGTGTATCAAATATGTTTATTTCCATTTGATTACATAATTATTGGTTCTTTGCAAACGGTTCCATAACGAGTTCTTTCTGCAACAGTCTTGTGTCAGGTGTTCAGTCCTAGTACCTGTGGTCTTTGTTCTCGGATGACGCCCCTGGCACGTCGGTGTTCAGTTTGGTCAAGTGGCAACTTTGACCGATTGATGCCGTCTTGTAATCACACGTCATGTGCGGCCATTGGCATCTGATGCACTGAAGCTGCAGGGCTGGCTTCTAATCCGCAAATTTTCCTGGTAGTTTTCTGCATCAATGCAGCAAGCTCGGGCATATATGAATGCTTCGGCGTTGGGGTGTCTCGTTGAATTGGCATTGAATAGTAACGGGTAGCCGGTGGCGGTCGTCGTGACTTTGTGGCATAAGTCGCCCTCGGTTCGTCAGATGCCGCTTCGCTCGAAGAAGTCTCCAGTTGAATTGCCTGTCCAACTTGTTCCGAAACAATCTCGGCAATCAAAATAAAAGCCGGGCAACTGATGGCAGGAAGTAACTTAATGATCTCCTCCCGGAAAACGTTGTGGATGAGGTCGCGGATGCCTGGGAGGCTGGCGTCGAAGTAGCAGCTGGACGACTCGAGTATCGAGACGCTGGGGAGTTGTTGATATTGACAGGCTCGGGCCTGCAGTGTACATTCAATGTTGGAAGCCTCGGTGATTTGAACCCTTCGACTGTTGTCGTGGAGTTGCGGACAAAGCTGCCGAAGGTGTTGTCCCTCACATGAGGGACGTGGGATTCTTAGCTTCTTGTCTTCTGCAGCGTCAGGGTTGGCGTGGGTGCTCGATCAGGCGCAAAACATCCTCCACAAAGGCGGTGATGCTCTCGTTGGGGCCGCGTCCTGGACAGAATCAAGAATTCGGCTCTCTCTCGTCAATGTTGGCTGATAAACGTGCACTTCAGCTCGATCTTGCAAACGTTTCACGACGTTAAGGAGGATTCGTGGTTCTCAAACCAGTGCTGCCTGGCAGTTTCTTCCATGAGAAGTATAGGTTCTGCAGGAGCTGGTTGTCCGTCTACCCACTGTGGCGGGCGACACGGTCATAAATTTCAATCCAGTTCTCGACGTCTTCATACACCTTGCGTGAAAGGGCAACACAGTACGAGGTGCGAAGGGCATGCAAACGATGGTGGGAGCGGACGCGGCTTGCTGCTACAGGTTTGTCATTGTTGGCTTAGTCAGCTTCGGTTTTTCTGGCAAAAGACCGAATTCCGGTAGTTCTTGCTGGTATAGCAGCGACTGGCTCGGATTTCAGGTTCTTCGTGGTGTATTTCCGAGGTTCGTCCTTGCGGTACTCGCTCGTCCTGCGGTTTTTCTGCCGGGCTCGGGATAGGACTTGGTTCCCGGCTCGCCGGGGGTTTAAGACGCGGAATAATCCGCCACCCGCGTCTTGTTATCGGGCAACTCGGCTGAGGAGCCGCCAGGGTCGACACAGAGTGAAGGGCTATGGGTAAAGTGCGCAGCACCTCCACCGGAACATACGATGACAGCTGAGCATGGCCTGGAACTTTCCAGAATAGTAAATATTGATAGACAATAGGACTGGAGCAAGCATCCGTGACAATATAACAAAACAGACAGAAAAGAGTCTATCCTGACCACTAAAGAAACTGCACGTACTGCTTTAGTGGCATTCTGTCCGAATAAATCGTCTCCTTCGGGGTTTGGCGACTGCTGTGGACGAGCTGAACTGGAATGGATGTGGAACCACTTTTCTGGTAATGAGCCACTGCAGACTGTCGTCGCAAATCGGCCTGAACGGATGGACTGGGTAGGTTACACGCGCGATGAAATGTCCGTACAGCTTGCAATTCGCGTGACGAGTGTTGATAAAACTTTTGTATCGACGAAATGTACGACAGGCCAGCGGAATCAATACCAACTGCAACACCTGTGCTCCGTGAAAGTGCACGTCTACGCCAGAACAATTTAGAAAGCAGCACAGCATCACGTAAAGCATGGCACAGGAACTACCAGCTTGAAGGCAGCTCTTCGGTGCGCCGCGCACCTGTGCTCCGTGAAAGTGCACGTCTACGCCGGAACAATTTGGGAAGCAGCACAGTATCATTTAGCACGGCACGGGAACTACAAGCTTCAAGGCAGCTCTCCGGTGTACCGCAACCAAAGTGAGCCTTCAGTCATTTGAAAGAAGCAGCACCACGATTGTACACTGCCAAGCACGACTCACGCAATTTCCATCACTAAACTGTGTATCCAAATATATTGCACACGCTTCACTACAGACCTCGAGGATTCCAATGGTCAACGAGAGCACAGAAACGTCGCCTTAAAATTTATCCTAGTGGTATCCGAATCAATCCGAGGTCCGAGCAACGTAGGGCCGATTGTCTCTTTCGTGGCAATATCCCCGTCGGTCACCAGCGAAATGCACACCGTTCCTCCATATTTTCACGTTACACCTACGTCAGACGCCACACTGAACTCTGAAGTCGTTTTCGACCGGCCTCATATAACGGCTTCCGCGTCTGAAATCAACTCGCCGAGACGAACGACAACGAACAAAGCAGCCGACAAGCTCCGGCCAATGCTCCAGCCCAGCTGGGGCCAGCCGTTGCATGGGCGCTGCCATCTTTCCTGTGACATCACGTATTTAGTTTGGTGACGTGACGAGTAGTCACATTTGCGTACAATGGCAGCGGCCTTATGGGGGTCACTTTCGAGTGCAGACCGGAACCCCGGTTTATCGCTCTAAGCCCCTCTACCTCGTCGGTTTTTTTCTATCTCTGTCTCCTTCCTGTTTTGTCTTTGCGCTACACAGTAAATAAACAGTGGCTGGAACTTGGCTGAATTAGGTCCTGTCGCAGCATGCCTTCAATGTAGTCATCAATAATCTTCCGCTTTCGATCATTGACCTGGCGAGGCCTTCAACGGGTTGGAGAGAACTCCCCAATGTTTATGCTAGGATCTATTATTCTGTTGCAGCCAGGGCTTTTGTTAAAGATCGTGCGAAATTGTCCCAGCAGAGCTAGAACATTTAAATGTTGTGCATGATCAACCTCAGGCTTGTCTTCCTGCGAGTAGCTTTTCATTCCTCCGTCTCCTTGTCTTCTCCGCCCTCGGCAAACAGATCGTCTCTATCTTTGAATTCCGCCCTTGGCAAAAGGATAAGCCTATGATGCTCACATTCCAGCGTCCAAGCTTTCAGAGTAATGTGTACGGAAATACCACTAGTATCATGAAAGTATCTGTCCTGCACAATGTCGCGGCAAACATCTGGCACGGGGAGAAACCGCTGCTTGAGTGATCCCCAGTTCCAACGCACGCGGCACCTCACAGAAGTGGTTGTCTGAAACCACTCAGTGGCAGGACGAGGGAAACGTTGCTCGTGACGTAGTGATGCTCTCCCCGCTACAGCTTTCCTAATCGCTGCACCTCCCGCCAGACTGGTGCTTGAACCAGTGTCGAGGAGTGCATGAAAAGTAGTGTCCCGTATACGGAGCTCCAAAAGTAGTTCGTTTCCACCGGCTGTTGCAGCGAGCTGCACTGGTGTGTAGACGCTTGCCGGAACAGAGTCTACTGTCTGCCATTTCCCGGACAACTTACTTGCATGTATCGGGTTGCTTGCAGTGAAACCAACGGGACGAGCCTTGACGTCTGCCCGTCGGGCACTGGCGTGAAGTGTGTTCCACGCCCCCACAGCGATTGCAAAGGATTTGAGAATTATCATCACATGGACAATTCTCTGGGCGCTCAAAAATCGGGCCGTGTAGGCCCGCGTGGTTTGAAGTTCCACTGCCCGTCGCTACACCGATCTGTTCCCTGTAATACAACGGTTGGATAGCCGCTGGATGCAGGGTCCAGGGATGTGCTGTTTGAGCAACCAGGGAGGTCGTGGCTCATGTAGTGGCACTCGATCCGGTTTCCGGAGGGGGTTGCGCCGTCGCCCGACTATGAAACGACAAATCGCGGGAACTTTATTTGTCAGCTTTTTCTCCCATAACCAAATCTTGTAAGAACTACATCGCGCGGCTTGTGAGTAATGTGAAAAACTTCCCTTTATTCTTGGGCTGAAAACGAGTGAAAGTTGTAACGTATATTTTGTGGAATAGAAAAACCGTTCAAAGTCACTTGCCGATTCCGATCCAACAATGACAACAGATGCCACAAAAGTGAAATACCGAATTAAAAGCCGCTTCGTTTTTTTTTTTGTTTCATTTTTTTTTTATACGCAATAGATACGACTTTAAGGGCTCAAGTATTTGAGACGTCCGTCTTCAAAATGGCAAACCCTAAACGGCAATTACGAGATTTGGCCCTCGTCGACGTTCCACTCTCAGCGGCATTTCCTCGAGCAGGAGGGGCGCCTGTTGGAGCCAGGCGTCCCCTTCCTCCCGGAAGGAAGGACGAGAACTGATGAGAAGCTCGTTTCGGCAACCTATTAAGAGCGACATCAATTTCGAACCCGGAAAGAAAGGAATCAATCTAGGAAGGGAAACGGGAGGAAAGGGTCCTGGCAAGAAAGCTCCCAGGAACGGGCACGCGCGGAACCCCCCTATCTTTATTGGATCATTTGTCAAACAGGGTTGCCCCTTTTGCGCGCGATTGCTATAAATCTATGCTCATCAAAGATCTTCAGCCTGTGCTTTTTTTACTTCTTTATAGATTTTTTTTTGGGGGGAGGGGAAGAGGTTTTATTCATTACGTTAGAGAATGGCGCATAACTGAGAAGGATTTATGGGTACGGGTACGCTCCTGGTTACTGAAGCAGTAATTGTTTCGAGGCGCGACGAATAAAAAAATAAAAACTGTTATTAGAAGCGTGCAACCCGACAGTGGCTGCGTGGTGCGGCTCCTAGCAGAAGCTTTTCACACTGACTACGCACGAATTGCTTTGACACCCTGTGTAGCAGCCAGTATTTCTAATCAATGTTAGCTTGCCCGAGCACAGCGCTTTACAAAACGGTCGGGGCGACACTCGGCGCTAAGCTTTTTTCTTTTTTACACAAGACCCGGTAATTTACAACAGAGATAAACTCCATGCGCTGTTCAAAAGCGCCAATATTATCTCAATCTCAATACGTCTACTCAATCTCCCAGCGAGCAAAGGGCAATCAATTAATACGAGGAAACGAAAACATTGTAAACAATTGTGCAAGCTGAAATACAGCGCCAGCTGAGGTGTGTCGTCAGAGGCGCTAGGGTGTCATCTCGGGGCAGATGGACTGAATAAACGGCAAAGGTGCGAGCGCGCGCCCTAGAGTCCGCATAGGTGTTTCGTGTTAAACCGAGCAATACAACGGACAAACGTTTTATAGCCTTTTTCGTAACAATGATGGTGTATTAACTAGCGTATTAGAACCAATGAGGTTAAATAAAGTAGAGAGCATTTCAGCTGTCTGCGTGAGAGGCGAGCGTGTTTTTGTACGTCACTTCGGTACAAATGGTTACACGTGCTAAGCAAAAAACGACGAATAGACAGGGACAAGGTGGTACAGCACTCTCAAAGGGAGGTTTATTGAAAAACAAACACGCACTATTAATACCATGTTTCTGGCTATTTGCATAGAAAATAAAACTCTGTATCTGTCAGGTGCATTGACGGGCACTACCGCACTTGTTTTTTTCTTGATTTTTGATACAGAATGCAGCGTAAAATTCTTAGGCAGATTTATCTGCGTGTTTCTCGAAAATTGTTGTATGTGCTAATTCTGGGTCACGTGGGCACCTATGCCAGCGCACTGTCAGATTTCCCGGCGGATACTGTTTTACTGATCATGCATTCTATTTGGCTTGCTTGTTATCTTTATTATCAGCGGCCTGCGGAATGTTTGGCGGAGTGTCGAAAAGGACCCACGTTGATATGGAGCGCGGTTGACGGCGCGAAACCGCAAAGTGTCCCACTAACTGCTATCACTGTAATATCGCCGTAAAATACTTCCTATGTAAATTTGATCAATCACGTGCACTGATTAACGTCGTCCAGTAGTGTTTTTCCGGACCGACGAACATAGAAACGCTTCGTAGCGGCATCTTTTCCGGTGCACATAACCGAAAACAAAACAAAAACATGGGGGTGCGTTTCATTCGTTGCCGTTCATAATGGCGGGGCACATGAATGATCCCGGGCTCTGAACAATTCCCGTGGGTCGAGTGACTTGAAAACACACCCAGAGCAACACTGGACGTGGGTTGCTTTTTCGAATATCAAGGTGGCAAACCTCTACTCCGGAGCGAGGTAAAGAAACAGGGCCCGCGGGAACGCGCAAAGGCAGCCAAGACGACGAGGGCGTAGACGGAGCAGGCCGTGCTTCACCCTGCCACTTATACTGTGGAAGCTGTCACCGGTGGCGTTGCCAACCAGGTAGTCAGGCGGAGGGCGTCGCACGCTCCCCATAGTAACTGACAGTTTAAAAAACGCGGGGGTTGGCTGGCAAGTTTTGAGCACCTTATCATTACTCTCAAGCCAATGAGATGAATTTATTTGTTTATTTGTCTATATTGCCAGTACTCTTCATTAACGCCAAGGCAGAAAATGCATACCCCAAAAATAACCGAAACAAAACATACCAATGCAATGCAGGCAAACTAATTGCTGAAGAGGTGCTTGAGTAGCGCGTCGTTAAAAAAGGGTCAGTGATTCTGAATTGAGAACAAGTTGAGAGAGATTATTCCGTTCGCCCATTCTGTTAGGGAAGAAGCACTATTTAAACAACGTCAACCTACACAATCGTTCGATAATCGTTAGTGCGTGTTTAATTCTTGTAGACCTAGCTACGTTAATTGGCGAATAATCGCTCGAGCACAGTCGTAAATTACCACGATCTATAATATAAAGAAAATTAAGCCGGCCTTTTTCTTGTTCTGTCGCTTATCTATAGACCTTATCTATTGTCCTTTGCAAACATTGCCTTCTGTACGCTGCCATTTTAATGCGAATGCATTGTATCTTTTTCTTCTTTTTTTTGGGGGGAAAGGGGGGGGGGTGTTAGTGCCGCGAGCGCAGCTGACCAAGCGGGCAGCGCGCTCGTGGCCTAACGGATATCGCGCGTGCTTTCGACGCAGAAAGCCAGGGTTCGATTCCTGGCCGCGAGTGCGCATTGTTGTTGATTCTAGCGTAATGTTCTGGTAAATTCGAGAACCGTGTTGCTTGTTGGAGATCAGAATGTTCTACATGCCGAACCTTCTATGCCAATTATTCCAGAAGCCCACCCGTGTACATAAGGGGCTCCGCGTGGCGAGCCGCAGTTAGTTTCGCCCCAGCGTTCGACTCTGCTGTCACGCCGACTTCGACGCCTGCGACGCTCTGCTTTCCTCTGATCCCTTTTTTTTTTCATTTTTGGGCACAAGTTCGCCCCATTCGTGACATTGTCACGAATTGTCATTCGTGACATTTTGGTGGAGGTGGTGCGGGGTACCGCATGTCCGTGCAGCGCAGCCCTCCGAGTTCCCGCAGTACAAGTAAGAACCCAAGCTCCCGAGGACCCGACGAAGACCAGATCAAGACCCGATCAAGTCGCCGCAACCAAGGTCTACACCCGGAACACGGATTTCTGCCACCCAGGACCAAGCAGCCAACGAGGCCGACAATGGAGAACGAGCAGTCGCAGATCCCGGCCGCTTCTACCATCATTTACCTACCCGTCGCACCGCGGACGACTGCTTCGTTCCACGGCAGCAGTACGAAGATGTCGAAGACAGTATCGACCGGTGCGAGCGCGTTGCCTACCACAATGGCTGGACAGATGAGCAGCGCCTGCAAAACGTCTATTTTTCACTTGAGGGGACCGCCAAGCACTGGTAGCAAACTCATAAATCCTGTTTGACATTGTGGGGCATTTTCAAGAGCGAGCTGAAGGGCACATTTATTAACCACAACCGTCTAGAGAGAGAGCCGAGGATCTACTGCGAACCAGAACCCAGGGCCCCAACGAGGCCATCACCAACTTCGTGGAGGACGTTCTGCGCCTGTGCGCCCGCGCCGAGCCTCGGGCCACAGAAGAAAAGAAGCTCCGAATCCTCATGCGGGACTTGAGAGACGACATCTTCGGCGGCTTGGTCCGTAGCCCTCCAACAACAGTCCAAGATTTTGTCATCGAGGAAACGAACATCAAGCGTGCCCTGCAAGCCCGATTCAGTCACTATCAGCAACTACCCGGCCTCGCTGTCCTCCGGCCGTCTAGCGGTGACCTTGGCTCCAGCACCCCAGGCATTCGCGAGATCATTCGCGACGTCGTTCGGGAGGAGCTCCGAAAGCTGCTACCCGCCGCTGACCGACCAGCTTCGCTCTCCATCGCCGAGGTTGTGCGGGAAGAGGTGCAGAGAGAAATTCAACCAGAGGCTTCCATCAGCGTAGCAGTCCCCGAAGAACCCACGCTAACTTACGCCGCAGTGGTCCGACGGCCACCGCCTCCTTCTATGTCGCGCCGCCCCGATGTCAGTCTCCTGCGCCGCAGCACGACCGACGCCACGACGACCAGGCCCACTACGTCTGCCAGGAGCCCCGCGCCCGCCGGAAGACCGACGTGTGGCGAACGCCCGACCGACGCCCTCTGTGCTTTCACTGCGGGGAAGCAGACCACAACTACCGCCGATGCCCATATCGACGACTTGGGCTGCACACTTCCGACAGGAGGCTCAGCACCTTACGAAAGGCACCGCCGTGGGTCACGCCGAGGAACTCCCTGACGAGGAATTCCCCGACTCAGTCGCTTTTGCCGGAGTATCACAAGGCCGCTCTTCGTGGCCACACGAGACGACGCCGCCCGCGCAGTTCGACATCGATCCAACCCTGCCTACCCCACAACGGCGACAACTCAGTGACCTTCTCGCCGAGTTCAGTGAGTGCTTCTCTACGTCGTCAAAGGTACGCCAAACGACGGTTGCGAAACATCGAATTGTTACTGATGACGACGCGCTTCCCGTTCATCGGTCGCCGTATCATGTCTCGGTGAAAGAGACAGAAGTCATCCAGAAGCAAGTTGAAGAAATGCTCTACGACGACATCATCCAGCCCTCAAACAGTCCATGGGCTTCACCGATAGTCCTGGTGAAAAAGAAAGACGGGACTCTTAGGTTCGGCGTGGACTATCGTTGACTGAATGCCGTAACAAAAAAGGACTTCTACCCGTTGCCCCGCATCGACGACACTCTGGACCGGCTGCGCCAAGCCCGATACTTTTCGTCGATGGACCTGAAGAGCGGGTACTGGCAGATCGAGGTCGACGAACGGGATCGTGAGAAGACTGCCTTCGTCATGCCGGACGGACTGTACGAATTTAAAGTGATGCCGTTTGGACTGTGCACAGTACCGGTGACCTTCCAGCGCGTAATGGATACCGTCCTTTCAGGCATGAGATGGCAAAGCTGTCTCGTCTACCTTCACGACGTCGTGGTATTCGCAAGCGACTTCGACGAGCACGTGAGACGTCTGCGAGCCGTAGGCTATCCAGAATGCTGGACTGACACTGAAGCCGTCAAAATGTCAGTTCACTTACGGCGAGCTCAAATTCTCTGGCCTTGTCGTGAGTGCTTAGGGTGTAAGCCCTGACCCGGCAAAGACATCCGCTGTCGCCGTTTTTTCGAAGCCATCAGAAAAGAAAGCCGCACGAAGATTTCTTGGGCTGTGAACTTACTACAGACGTTTCGTTCGCGATTTTTCCAAGATTTCTGCACCGCTTACGCATCTGACGAAGGACGACGTGAACTTCCAGTGGGAGGAGGAGCAAGAACAAGCGTTCAACGAACTGAAGGAAAGGCTCCAGTCGCCCTTTATCCTCGGACACTTCGATCCATTAGCGGAAACAGAAGTTAACACGGTCCTGCCATGAGTGCCAACGACGTATAAAGCCTCCGACGAAGCCAGCAGGACTTCTGCAGCCGATACCTGCCCCAACTACGCCCTTCCAGCAGGTCGGAATGAATTTACTTGGCCCTTTTCCGCCGTCAACGTCGGGAAACCGCTGGATAGTCGTCACCACAGATTATCTCACACAGTACACCGAGACGATAGCCCTTCCATTGGGAACAGCGGTTGAAGTCGCCAAGTTTTTTGTCGAGTCCATTCTCCTTCGACACGGCGCACCTGAAGTGCTAATCACAGATCGCGGGTCAGCTTTCATGGCACAGCCGACTCAAGAAGTTCTTCGGCTCAGTCACACCAGCCATCGACGAACCACCGCCTATCATTCACAGACCAACGGACTAACGGAGCGGCTCAACAAAACGATCGCCGACATGATCTCCATGTACGTTGACGTAGAGCACAGGACTTGGGAGGAGGTGTTGCCGTACGTCAGGTTTGCGTACAACACAGCGGTTCAAAAAACCACGGGAATGACACCGTTCCAACTGGTACACGGCCGGACGGTTACCACGATGCTCGACGCCATGCTGCCTCACGTGCCGGCCGATGGTGGGAACGACGACGCTCAACTGATCTCTAGGGGTGTGCGAATATTCGCCCTCTTCGAATAACAAATCGAATATTACCCTATTCGACTCGTTAATCGAATCGAATAATAATTCTCGAAAGTTTCAAATATTTTTCGAATATTTTTCGAATAGTCGTTACGGTGTCGCGCCGCGAGATTCCCTTCACAGGCACAACGCGCCGCCATGCCTGCCATACGTGCCCGCAAGATGGCAATACATACCCTCTTCTCCTGGACAATGATTGTCGTCATCGGCAGCAGCAGTTCCTCTCTATACGTACGTTGATGTTGCCTCCATTAGGGACAAGGAGGTTATAAGTACTAGGAGGGGGAACATTGCAATATTGGTGAAGCCTAGTCATAAAAAGTTTAAACGATGTTGTGGCCAACGTGACCGTAGATCTCTCTGGCAATTGGTGCGCGTGACATGTCACGTGTGAGATGGATGGTTGATTGTAGAGGATTCCTTGCAGGCGTGCGCGTGCGCGGTATGGTGGGTTTTATCAGATGGAAGGCTAGACGAAGGCTAGCTACGGTCACGTAATGTTGTCACGTTGGCCTGATAAGTGAGGAGAGTAAAAAGGAAAATGAGAAAGAGGCGAGGCGTCAAGGGAGAATGGCTTGTGGAGGCTACGCGGCTAACGTCATGCCCTCTCCTACCCTTCTATCCTCCTTGATTAGGGACCACTGTTTTAAGTATAACCCGCATGTTAGCGATTTGCCGAGAGACGACACAGGCGAAGTCGACCCGCTTCGCTGTCACTCGGTCAGTCGCACGATAAGGCAAGCCGCATAAAAGTGGCGTGAGCAAGTGACCAAGGCGATGAGGACGTTTGCTAGAAATCCAAACACCGAGCGAAGCGACGAGCGACAGTGAAAAATCTCCGTCGCTCGCTGCTGAGTCCTGACCCTCGTCGCTGTCCCTCGTCTTGTCGCTCGCTAAATAACTTACATGCGGTTCAGCATTAGGGACCGCTTTCGCACGAGACTGCTCGTGCACAATTTTGGAAAGCGTGTCGTGGAGACGTTACAGAACTGGTTGCAACGGTACCGCCGCTCTGCGTGAGCAAAGTAGAAGTGGTAGAAGCAGGAAGTTGTTCGAAGCGAAAGCGCAGTAGAATGTGGAAGTTTGTCGGCCGCTCCCATGCAACCAATTGAAGAAGCCACAACAGCTGCTTGTGCCGAGTTTCTCCCAACACTTTCCATGGTTGTTCCAATTGTTCCAGTGTGTGAAGATGTTGCTTTTTGAGGGCGCAAGTGGAACAAGACAATGCGTTTTCCCAGACTCTTCTCAGATCATTGAAAACAAGGTTCCTGGACGTAAGCACACAGGCACATTACGCCCTTGCCACCTTCTTTGATCCTCAATTCAAGAACATCTGCTACAACAAGGAATAAAACAGAATGTAAAGTTTCAACTAAAGGGATTGTCCGGCCGAAATCGGAAGTACTTAAGTTTTTGCGCTCGTTGCGTCGAGGGAGCTTTTATGTAGACAAACGTCATTTTTATTTTGATATGTGATCTCCCGTTATTAATTAAACCTTTCATGAGCGTAGGTACAAAACTGCACCCCGAATTTCGCCAGTGTCAATGGCTGACATCCGTAGGTGCTGCGTAACGTCACAAAACGCAAAGGTTTGTTGGATGGTCGGGATAACAAGCGTAGGTCGATGGGTGTCTTGTATTTTGTTTCGAATTATATAGTCTCCTAGGCTGTACCCTACTGAAATAGGGTTCTTTTAATGAAATTCCCAAGCATGTGCGAAAAAAGTCACGCCTTTTAGCAGGATATTACTCGCAAACAGCCATAAGCTTCGAGCAAACGTATGGCGTTTCGCACAAACACAACGACACAACTGCGACGGCCACCGATCGAACTAGGGGCGCTTGCAGAGCAAACGATGCAGATTTCGCCTCTGAAGCGGCACCTAGGTACACGAAGCGGCACCTGGGTTCACATGTTGGCGGATCCGCTGGATCGGTGATAAGGCTGCGGGTCGTTCCCTCAGAGGCGATGTCCGCGGGTCGAAGGCAAACGGCGAATCGTTCAAATGCATGTCGTCACTTGACTTGGACGACCTTGGTGAATCGTAGTCACGCTTCATTTTCACACGCGAGTCAAATAGAATCGGGCTCCACGCGTGCTAAATACCACTTATGATATCGTTTCCAGATGGCCTAGCTGTTGGTCTCGGTTTTGCTGCAAAATCAAATTGATTGATCCCATTTGGTGGAGGAGTGGATGCACTTAGTTTAATATCGTTGGCACAGCCTCACACCTCAACTTTTGAGCCTTCTGTTCGCTTAGAGCTCAGCTCGGAACTCTCTTCTGTGAGATGATTGCTGCATAAGCTAGATCTCGATCTTGACGGGAACCCAGTCCCTACGCACGGCGACGATCTACTTTGCTCGTCACTGTATGTCTCGCGGAAAAGTGTGGAACGTCACGTCGGCTCGCATGTTCTGCCCGGTAGCTGTGGCACCCAACCGCGCAACAAAAATCTCACCTAACCATGAAACAAGTCTAGCACAACAACAAAAAGGAAGCACGCTGCGGCGTTCACTCGCAGACAAACCCGACGAGACAGAAATGCTCGCTTTGTGTTTTGTGACGTCCGAGCTCCAATGTTGCCAATGAAAGCAGCGTTTACGCTAGAATGCGTTTCGAGCAGTATAAATTCAATTACTCACGCAGAGGGGCATATAAAATTCAGATATTGCACGTACGATGCGTCTCGAGGCAATAACAATGATATTCAATTGTTTTCTCGGATACAAAATTTGACCGGACAATCCCTGTACACTTAGGATGTACCAGGCTCAAGCGGACTGTGATTTCATGTTCAGCATCCGCGTCACCCGTGATAATAAGTTTAGCATTCTAATATTTTAGTAGCTTTTGCCTCTATTTAAATATATATCGTTGAGCTCTAGTTGTTATTGTCTAGTCGCGATTTTACAATAAATTTAAGGAACATTTTGGAACAATAAAAATAAATTTATAATCTCCGCTCTTCTTTAACAGCTGTCAACTTACTATTCGGAAACTATTCGAGAATTATTAGATTCGTATTCGTATTCGATTCGGTCCCACAATTATTCGATTCGTATTCGATTCGGTTTCAAAAATCAATATTCACACACCCCTACTGATCTCGCAACGTGCCGAAGAAGCTCGCCAACAGGCAAGAATCAAGATTCATGACTACCAGCGAGTCGACGCACGCCGGTATAACCTTCGTCGTCGGGACGTCCACGTTCAACCCGGAGATCGGGTATGGCTGTGGACACCGATACGGCGCCAAGGTTTCAGCGAGAAGCTTCTCAAACGCTATTTCGGACCCGACAAAATCATCCGACGCCTCGGCGATCTGAACTACGAAGTTCTACCCGACGGAACGCGCCCATCTGCAAGACGCCAGCCACGACCCAAGGTGGAGCATGTCGTTCGGCTCAAGCCGTATTACGAACGATAGAATTTTGGACTCTCGTCAAAGAGTGAACTGTGAACTGTGGCTCGCGACTCTGCTATCCTTTTGCTGTGGATCTGTATTTTCGTTTTGTTTTGTTTCGTTTTGTGCTGCATCGGGACGATGCACTTTTATAAAGGGGAGAATAATGCCGCGAGCGCAGCTGACCAAACAGGCAGCGCGCTCGTGGCCTAACGGTTATCGCGCGTGCTTTTCACGCAGAAAGCCAGGGTTTGATTCCTGGCCGCGGGGACGCATTTTTGTTGACTCTAACATAATGTTCTGGTAAATTCGAGAACAGTGTTGCTTCTTCGAGGTCAAAATGTTCTACACGCCGAACCTTCTACGCCGATTATTCCAGAAGCCCACGCGTGTACATAAGGGGCTCCGCGTGGCGAGCCGCAGTTAGTTTCGCCCCAGCGTTCGACTGCTGTCACGCCGACTTCGACGCCTGCGACGCTCTTCCTTCCTCTGTTTCCTTTTTTTTTTATTTTTGGGTACAAGTTCGCCCCATTAAACGTTTCAGTTTCTCCAGTTATTCTTTGTTTCACCTTGTCATTCGTGAGAATATGCCCTATTACGCGAAAATCCGGCGTCGTCGGCGGCGTGACCGAGCGATGGTACCAAAAATGGCCGACGGCGCAAGGAGTACAAATACATAATACAAAACGCTCGGATTGACGTCAAATTTCTCAGGGAGGTTCCTGTAAACAAAGTAAATTCATGGCTTTGAAATGAAAATGTGGTACATTTCTGTCTGGGCAGGAATCAAACCCGGGCCTCCGGTGTGCGAGACAACCACACTTCCCCGACGCCACGGTGGCTCCGCGGTTCTCGCTGACTAAAGGTGTGTCTAGTGCGTGCGCCACCGACCACGAGCCAATGGTCCTCTTATCTCAATCGACCTCACCCCACCACGGCCGACACCACCGCAACCGCTACGACTCGAAGATTACACGAACACCTTCTGAGCATGCGCTGTTGCTCTGCTGTGTGGCATATCAGACGCTGCGCATGCGTCCACGGCTCCGTGACTCAGCATCTTTCGCCCCGGGTGATAAGCGATGAAAATGTCTACACCCCGTTTCTCATTAAGTCCGATCGCAGCCGAGGCTACGATTCTTCGTACTCAGTCCTGCATCGGCAAAAGTGCATAGGCAAAAGTGACATTAAGCAATGCAAAACGTCACGCTTGCATTGCTTAATGTCGCAGCTCAAACCGCGTTTTTTGGTATAAACATATGTTTCGGCATTGTCATTCGCTGAGCTGCCTCTGTAAGTTGCCGTGATTGGCTCTCCGAGTGTTGTGCGGGAAAGCAGACGCACAGGCTTTTTTTTTAGAGTGTAGAATCACATGAGTGTGAAACCTATTTGATCATACTTTGCAGTTGGCTTAGCAGGCGTTAAGCTCACAAAACGAATCGTTGAATGTAACTTTCTGTCAACCGAAGCTACTCTAACAACGCACATAAAAAAACTCAATATTATTCACACAGATTTCTTTCCAAGAAGAAAAAGCTTAATTGTCTCCAATGACGGGTTACATAAACAAAACATGGAGGTCACGCTGACCTTCACTTTTCCGGGTGTGCCATAAAAGTGCTTAGCAGTGAAAAAAAAAAGTCTCGAAATACACCTCAGCACTTCCTATGAGCTGTGAATGCGTAAGAATGCATGTCGTTCTTCCGCTTCTTTATTTCGTCTGCGGAGTACTGGCGTGGGCGGCCTAGCGCACGCTCTCCTCGCCGCGCTGACCTCGGCAGTGGAGCCGCTGCCTCGCTTGGCGGCCAGATGCTTCATTTTACCGGCGCGCTGGCGGCGCGGGCACGCAGCGCTATGGGTTGGCGGTCGTTGAAACTGACGCGCAGCGGCCAATGGGAGCCTCGTTCTTGGAAACTGTGACGCGCGCCAGCAAATGGGCTAAAGCCGAAATCCAACAGATTTTGGCTTCACTGCGCTCTATTGGGAGCGGGGAAACTAGGTGCCGTTTGAGTAGGCATTTCGCGCGGCTTCAAAGCTGGGAGCCATCAGATCGCGGCTTCACTTGGAGAAAGGAGTTTAGGTCCCATTTGGCGCGGCTTGAAAGCTGATGACGTCGGCCCGCTCCATGGGACGGTTGATGCTTTCGCAAAAAAATATTAACAGAGCCTCTAAAACGCAACACGTTCCCGGTTTCAGCCTCTTTTTTATGCTACGAAGGTTTGATGGTTTTGAAGCGAAAACTTTACGGGCGGCGCTTGCAGAGATTTCGACCTCGCGGGCTGTCGTCGCCGTGCGTGCGAAGAAAGGAATAGGGATGCCGCGAACCACCCTAGGTTCGAATTCAAAAGGTTTTGATATTTTCAAGCCGAACTGAGGTTTGTATTCGAAAGATTTCGATATTTTCGACCGTACGGAGGTTCGATTTCGAAAAATGCGCAACTTTCAAAAACCGTGGAGTTTCGAATTCGAAAAGTTCGAAGCTTTCACGATTTCTAAAAGTTCGGTTTCGATTAATTCGAACTTTTTTTTTTACTTGAGGTTCTAGAAATTCGAAGATTTCGACCTTTTCTAACTTGAAATTTGAGAGATTCGAATGTTTAAAATTTCTTTGGATTTGAAAATTGAAAATTCGAACGTTTTGAATTTTTATAGACATAAAGTTCAATCAATTCGAACATTTCGAATTTCTTTCTACATAAAGTTCGAAACGTTCGAAGGTTTCGTTATTCTTTTTTAGGGCTAAATTCGAAACAAACTTTGAAGGTTTCGAATTTCTTTCAAGTCCAAGTGCGCAAAGTTCGAAGTCCGGTGTTCATGTTCCGCCACAGTTGCAGTTTCAAATAACGTTTTCACGCCTCACTGGTTTTTACGAAATAAGGTTTAGAAAAGGTCGGGTGTGATATTTAGACTGCGCGAAGTTGGTTAAGCAATTAAATGAGACGACGAGTGTCCCCGATGTGCTGAAATATTTGCCAGTGCAGAGTGACGCGTGACCATTGATCAGTAATTGTGAACGCCAGCCCGGGAGGGTCATTAACGTGCATCACGAAGTAGTGATCACACAAACGCACTGTTTAACGATACTCATCCAGTTCGAAACGGCCAGGGGCAGGCAGGTGGTTGAGGCTCAGAAAAACCTTGAAGCGATCTGTCAAACTGCCTCCCTACCCCCTTGCACGCTGGTACTTGTATGGTAGTAATCCGTTCGAACGCCGCCCGAGTGACACTGGCATATAGTAAGTTTAATTTGTACATGATGCAAAATCCTGAGACAGAGAATGAAATTTGAAAAAAAAAAGTGTAAGAAGACAGAAAAAAGGGGACAGGACAACGTCTCAAACTCAGCTCAGGACAACGTCTCAAACTCAACTCAGCTGAAAACTCAGCTCAGGATAACGTCTCAAACTCAGTTCAGCTGAGTTTGAGACGTTATCCTGTCCCCTTTTTTATTTCTTCTTACACTATTTCTTTACAATTTCATTCCTAGTCTCAGGATTTCGCATCATGATCAACATAAGCCAGCTCACCTGCACCTTGACAATTTTTTTAGTTTGTAATTGCTTTGGAGGTTTATTTTCCGGGACGGAAGAAACGCTGAGCAAAAAGCACAGAAGCCGACACAACTTGAGGTCGAGGAGCGTTCTACCATATCAGTGGCGTCGGAAGAGAAAAAAACGGGGGGGGGGGGGAAGAAGGGGGGGGTGCTCCAGTCTCTCCTCCCCCCCCCCCCCCCCAGATATTTCGAACTGTTAAACAAAACAATACGGGGAAAGAGGACATGGTCGAGCTTATATTAATCTGAAATTATTTATGCATATGTATAGCTACTGTCGCTCTTCACTGAATAAAAGATCGCGTGGATGGTCATTGTTAGAAACTCGTTGTCAGAAGACTCGTCACATGCTCGGTGGTTCGGAAGTTCAAAGCTATGTCTTTTCGACCTAATTAACTGTGTCATTGGTAAAAATAATAAATAAATAAACATAACAATAAATGCAAAAATAAAAACCTGGAGAGAAAAAAAGCAAAAAAAAAAATCTATCAAGAACCCGCCGGAAGTGTTGTATTCTTGCATATTCAGAGGCCCAGAACTACGAAACAAGTTTCTCCTACCAAAATGTGTACAGGCTAAAAGAAACACAACCCAGAAACGTGAAATAAAAAAAAAGAAATTAAAAATGTTTTTCTTTTTAGAACAATTTTAGAAATCTTCCCCCATGAGTTAATTTATTCCTCAACGTGAAAAAAAAAAAATAAATACATCATTTTGTATTCTGCATATCGTAATGATATGTACTGTCTGCGGTGTTAATTTAAATGCGATACCTCAAACAATTTAGACGAAAAAAATTACCAAGTTTAGGGCATAATTGCTCGTAGATACATTTTTAATATTTCTTCGAAACTCGTCTTGAGCAACAATAATCATATCTTAAGACGACACTTACCTAGGCTATACATAGATAATTCTTAAAAAGTTTAACACCATAAATAGCTTCGGCTATAGCGCGCTTCAAATATGGCACAAACGGCAATTGTCAAAAACCCGTCGTCCTTCCTCGCTCATTCGGGAATCTATTTCTTTAAAACCAAGCATGCCATATGATTGAAATAAACGGTATTGTCTTTCGCAAGGAATGCGTCACCGCATGTAAAAATGCGAGAAAAAAAATTACGAATGTACCGCACTGCTTGAATCCAAATGAAACCGCTCGCCGGTCTTTTGAAGGTCAACGAACTTTTGACTTTTCAGGAATCGAAAGTTCGACAATTTTCGAATTCTTTAGATTAATAAGTTCGAAAGTTCGAAAATTATCGAATTTCTTAGCGTAGGAAGTTCGAAAGTTCGAAAAACTTCGAACTTTTTAGTGCAAGAAGGTCGAAAATTAGAAAATCATCGAATATTGTAGTCTATCAAGTTCGAAAGTTCGACAAGCATCGAATTTTGCAGCGTAATAAGTTCGAAATTTCGAAAAGCGTCGAACTTCTTAGTTTAACAAGTTCGAAAATTCGACTTCCGTCGAATTTCTCGATATGGAAAGTTCGAAAATTCTAAATCTTTCGAACCTTTTGAACCGCTTGATTCGATCATCGACACTTCGGTTCGAAAAAATTCGCGGCATCCCTGGAAAGGAATTACTTTTCTTCTCTAGCCTCTTGGCGCGAGGAGAGGGAAGTCGGGACTTCCTGTCGGCCGTGCCGCGCGAAGAGAGCGAAGAGGGAAGCCCTGGCGTTCTCTTTCTTGTGTCGTCTGCTTGAAACAGTTGTTTCCAAACATTCCTCACGTTATGCAAAATCCCACTTTGGCAATATTCAGCTGCTACGCGTAATGTTGGATGGTTTTAGAAACTTCCACCGCACTGACCCACTTACTTCACATATCACCAAGCACTGGTGGCGGTCGTTAGTGGCATCCACGACGCCAACCACGACGGCCATGAGAATTAACCACGACACACTTCCGTCCCCAGGTGCGCGACGGCACAGTTCCACCCGCCTTCCGCGACCATGCTACAGCTATCGCTTTATTTTCTTCGCACATTGTGGGCGAAAAATACGAAGTTTTAGATATGGTATACGTTTTATTCAAAACGAGTGTTTTTCACAGCTATCCCAAGATATAACTCACTATAAACACAAATCACATTAAGGACCCAAACTCGTTTCGTTAAGATCCAAACACCCCTACAGTCTCGTCAAGCCCCACTTTATAAGCCCACGCGGGTGTTCCATTTGAAGTTTGTTTTAAAAATAAACACGATAAGAAAACGAGATGGCCCCCGTCCGAGAAACAACAACTTATTTGTTGCGAGGTTTCCAATCTAATTTGTAGCGCCTCGCCAAGCGATAACAACACGTGCAACACAGCCCCCCGCTCAAGCTCGTTTCCTGAAGGAGATAAAAGAAGTCCGCTATTGCCAGCTTAACACTCCGTCTCTCCTCAAAGGGGAATCGCGGCGAACGCCACGAACCGTCTGGACCAGTCAGAAATCCGTAAAGCCTCCTACGTGACTTGAAGCCTTTCCCGTGTGATATTCGGTTTTGAGGCCACGTGACTCCCTCTCTGCAGCCAATTGGCTTGTCTGCTCGGCAGCGCTCTATATCGGTGTTCGAGGAAGGGGGCAAGAGAAGTAGGGAAGGAGCAGTTGACTTCAGTCAACGAAAAACGCAGTCCTCCGCGGCGAACCCTCCGGGTGCGATGCTCCCGGGTTTTCTCAAGGGACTCTTTCCCCACCACGCACGCGAGCTAAACATTCAAGTTGCGGGGTGGGGTGGGGAACAAAGTGGACGAGAGAGCAGAGCAGTTTAAGTCGTTTGTAACGCGATTAGTCCAACGCTTTCCATGGGAACGGCGTATGCGGCGGGCGGGCACAAGACCGTGGCAGCGTCGTCTCAGCTATCCTCAATCGGGTTACGCTCTCCTTAGGGAGTAGGGAGGGACGATCCACAGCCAGCGTGCGCCAGGAGTAAAGAGGGGAGGTTCTCCTCTCCTCCATTTTTACTTGCTTTTTCTTTTTTCTTCTCCTTTGTTTCCCCCACCGGCAGACTGGCGTCATCGATTTCAAATTCGGGAAAGGCGCTTCTCATGCTTTGTTATTGTATTTTTGTTTCTTTTCTTGTTGCCATCTTTATGAGGGGTGGAGTGTGTGTGTCGATGGTGACGCATCGGTTCGCGACGCGACGCCGGAGGAAGCAAAAGCTCCTCGTTGTTCCTCGCTCTTCCGTCCTGTCGCCGCTCTTTTCCCCATTTTCCTTCTTCCAGTCTGTCCGGCACTCTTCATTTTGCTCTCTCTATTCTTCCCGGGTGCCTGGGCTAGACGACTAGGCCCCCTGGCGCGCCACTCCCATATTTTTTTTTCCTCTTTTTTTTAGCAGTCCGATCCTGCTTTCCCCATTCCTTTCCTCTCCCTATATTTTGCGAACTCCCTCGGGTCTTTTCTGGGGACATTCATCCCCGTCCTCATGCTCTATCTACTGTAGGCTTTGGGAGTGCCCTTTCTTCGTCTTTCCTCTTTTTCCCCTTGCCTTTATGACATTCTCTCCTCTATTTTTCCTCTCGTGCCTCGTTCCCCACGAGTCCTCCCTAAACAGGGGTCGACTGTTTGGCGACAGTGGTGGTATCGGACATTTTAGGGCTGTAGGCGATGGGTTTTGGTTTTATAGACTGCGTGAGGCTAACGCGCATAAGTGGGCTTTGGCGTTTGCCCTCTTCCTCCTTTTTTATCTCTGTTTATCTCTTTTTTGAGCAGTAATTTGTAGGCAAACGGTGTCCCGGTTCGTTTGGGTTCGGCATTATTCCGGGGTCAATGATTCAATTTGAAAGTTGTAGCCCACAACTCCTCGTCTGAAAAGCTGCAGTTACAGAATTGGTTAAATAGGTTATTCACGGAGTATGAGAGTATTGATTTAAGTACTTATTCTCCAAATGCTGGTTATCGTAAATTAGGTTATGTAATAGTTACAACCGATGATATCGTTTTTCTTTTCCGTGTGTGCAGGCTGTTTGATTTTTCGAATTTGCCAAGTATATCTATAGTCGATTTATTAAGCGACTCCGTGTAGATAGTGAGATATTAAATTGATGTCAAGATATCATAACTAGAAGTTGCATCGCTACGCTGACATTGAGATTCAAGAGTGCTCCGGGTGAAGAGCGCAATAAACGCGGTAAAAAATCATAATTATTTTGAAAAAATAAAACTAAATAAACTAGATCTACTAAATTTATGTCATTTTTTTTATTTAAATCAGAGTATTTAAGTAACTGTAGCAAGAACATTGTGATATCTATGTTCTAGCTACATTTCGATTTTTTCTCCATCCTGGTGATATAAAAACATAATATTAATAATGATTTATTTAATTATCAAAGAAGAACTAACAACAAACACAATAAAAAAAACTAGGGCTAGGCTTGATTTGGCCTGCTTAAGGCAATTGCATCTCCATTCGCGTAATTGTTGCATAAAATCCCGATGTGCATTAAACTACCAAAGTTATTCTGATGTGCATTATTAAAATCAATTTGAACCCTTCAAAGAGGTGACACAGGTGATGTACAGGAGGGGTAAAAAGTTGATTTGTTCCTAATGATTAGGGGTGGAACATTGAAGTCAATAGACTGCAATAAGTCCGTCAAGTTTACCTCACCATGTACAACTTTGTATAAAAACATAACATATCGGTACTGTCTTCTCACGGTCACTTTATGCAATAGAAACCTGTAAAGCAATGACTCGTAGTGGTAGAAACACCCCTTTCCAATATACCTATCATAGACAATTCGAATCATTCGCTTCTGTACATTTTCAGTCGCGATTGCTTGCGAAATAGTCAGTAAATTCCACACCACAAAGCAAACTTCTAACCGTGATCTAACCAAAGACTAATACAAATGCAATAAACATGAAGGGGCAAAAAATTGGTGACATAAACGTGAAATCATACCTGATACTCTTAGCGCTAAGCGCTGCATTTACCGTTGTAACAACATGATTATTAAAAGAAAGTGCGCTGTCAAGACAGACGCTAAGATCTCTTATAAACGATACGGGGGGAACAGGGACGCCACCAACAGTGTACGCAAACGCAATTCTCTCGCGCTTTCTAGATAGCACAATAGATCTAGATTTTTTCTGGGTTCAGTGACAAACCGTTCTCGGTACATCATGTAAAAACAGAATCTACATCATCTTGAAGACTGGAACAATCAGATACTGACTGGACACTTATGGAAAGCTTAACGTCATCAGCGAAACGAAAAATTTTGGCATCCTTAACGCAAGAAGCAATGTCATTTATAAACAAAACAAATAACATGGGTCCTAGAATTGAGCCCTGTGGCACACCGGAACTCGAAATAAACTCATCGGAGTAGCTACCGGAAACACGAACCGAATTGCGGCGATGACCGAGATAGTTCTAAAACCAGGCGCAGAGGTGCGGGCAGAAGCCATGCAGGGCAGGCTTGTGAAACAATAATGTGCGATTCACCCGGTCGAAGGCTTTCGACATGTCAAAGAAAATCGCATCAACCTGACCTTTTCCGAAAACCACTAGAGCGCAGTAAATTAAAAATGAGCATAAATGTGATTCTACGCACCTGCCCTTCAAAAAACTGTGCTGGAATACAAATATTTTTCTGTTCAAGTAAAACTAAATCCGCTTAACCACTGCTTTTTTGAAAACCTTCGCGAAGCCGCATAGCAACGAAACAGGACGGTAATTATTAACTAAAGTAGACTCACCGGCTTTAAAAACAGGAACGACTACCGAGTATTTCCAGAGCTCAGAAAACTTAGCCTGAGTTAGGGACACTTTAAAATATGCTTCAACACAGGTACAAACAGAGAGGAGCAACCTTTAATAATAAAGCTAGGTATGCCATCAATACCGGTGGATAATTTAGGGGGTGTGAGGTTGCAATATGTGGGTCTGAGGTTGCATGGTCATGTGATCCTATGGTCCCCATTCGGGGCAATATTAAAAAAAGGAGTGTTATTACAATGACCCGAGACCGGCAGTAAATGACCGGGACAAGGTCACTCAATAAAATTGAAAGATTTTATGGAAGTCCGGCTGTGCGCGATAGGCCTGGCGCGCGATGATCAGGCGCGCCTTTGCCCCAGCGTCGTCGTCTTCCTTGTCACAGCGTCGGAAATCATGGTAACTTTAAAATAAGAAAATAGTACAAAACGCAAGACGCACTGGTCAGAATTTAATGGCAGTAAAATAACTGTATTAAAAAGTAAAACGCAAAGCGGCACGTTCTAAATTCAAATTACACGAAAACAAACTACGCTGAGAGACCTGACTATTTTGCTATTTGAGGTAGTTGTCAGCAGCAATAATCTCAAGTTCTCTTCGAAGTAAAGCGGAGTAAATAAAGAAGCGACGTCCTAAGAAAGCTCCTTGCAGTCTTTATCTGCGCGTGAAAAAAAAAGTCGAATAGACCGATCTCACAACCAGTTTCATGACGCCACCACTGTCACACCATGCATCGTGGGAGCTGCATGCCTTTCTGCACGCGCGACAAACTCGCTGAGTATCTGTGCGTGGACTGCACGAGGCAGCACGAGCTGTCTACTGCACTGGTGCCTACCTCCTATGAACTACACTTATGGCGGCGTAACGCGTGCGTGAAACGCATAGTGAGATTGGTCTGTCTGTGCGGAGAGCAAGTCGTCTGCTCCTTTTGAAGGAGTTCCGGTGACGTCAGAAAGATGCCGAGCTCTGATTGGCTCTGATTGAAGGATAGTGGGTAGACCTCAAAGCAATCTGCCTTGAGGACTACCCACTCTCCTTCATTCAGAGTAAATCAGAGCTCGGTGTCTTTCTAACGTTACCGCAACTCCTGCAAAAAGAAAAAAAAAGAGACGAAGTTGCGCTCTGCATTTAGTCAGGACACTCTTTTTGTTTCGGTCCATGACGCGTTCATTGGACGACACGTGCATTAGGAAGATTTGCAGATGGTTCTACGTACCTTGAAATTAAAGGGGCGATGCAACAATTTCTGTGCTTTGCGCAAATACCGCTTAAAACAAACCCCTGACGTTAGTGACCTATGAAACACGCGTTCGTTTTTCACCCTCGCAATAGAAGTCCCAGAAAAAAATTAGGAAAAACGAGCAGCGTTCACCCCCTCAACTCGCAGCCAGAACAAGCGGCCACGTGATCTGGAGTCGATTATATGCCAATGTTGATCATAGCCACGCGCTCGGGTTGGCAAAGCACAGGACACGCGCTGAGTTCCCGACATTGTTATGGCTCGGCTATTCTCGTCGTTGCAGCGATTGGACACGGGCCACTACCCGAATGCTTCTCGAGCTACTAATTATCACGGACCCAAATCGAGTGCCCACGCAATGCTCGGTTACAATCTATGAACCGCATTCAAATATCGTCATTGGGGTGTACTGCGATCCCCACGTTACGTCATCAAATTTTGCAAAGGAGAGATTGAATGAAAATTATCGCTTTTGTCCTTGAAATTACACCGCAACAAAGGAGTTTCTTGGCCAGTGGCGTTGCGTGTGAGTATCCTTGAGTCCCACTAGTGCCAGTAAGCTCGTGTAAAGTGAAAAACATTCCAATTGAATATGGTTGCACCGCTCCTTTAACTGAAAGTTGTTGACAAATGCCTAAAGTGTGTATTGAACATGATACTAAAGCCTGAGACTGAGCTGAAAGTGAGTAAAAACGGTAAGAGACAGAATAAACTGTGACAGGCAACGTGTCAACATTTATTCTTTCTATTTTACTGTTTGTACTCTTTATCAATCTAGTCTCGGAGTGTACCGCTATGTTGATAACTGAAGTTGAATTTATGAAGGCAGAAAGAAATAGGAGCTGTATGGCCCACTACTTGGCAGGCCTCACCACCCTTACTCCAGTAAATGAATAAAGAGGACAGAAGTAAAAGAAACAGTGCATTTCAATTAATAGGTTTGAATGGACGGAACACTTGGTGTACACATATCTGCAAACTAGACTGAGCACTAAAACGTTTTACAGCCTTGAGGGCGTAAGTCCCCTTGTCACAGGACGAACACCCTAAAGCTGGGATCACACTGCTTATACATTATACAGAAGAAGGTCTGCATACAGATTCAAACGCGAGTCACCACGAGATCCGTGCTTCAAATGCCGCATGACAATGAGTTCGAGGAGAAACTTGGCACGCGGCATTCGAACCGTGGATAATGCGGTGACCCGTGTTTCCAGACTGTCTTTTGTATGATGTATGAACAGTTTGACCCTGGCTTAAGGGTGTTAGAGCAAGATCCTAGGGATGCTGGTGAAAGGCCGAAAAATAGGATAGGATTCTAGCAATTTCAACGCATGAGGGATGTTTCTTACGAGCAGCAGGTTTACAAACAAGCCCGTTATACAGTTTTCACATACACAAATAGAGCGAATAGAGGCGTAATCAATCACGCACGAGAGAGGAATCGTGACCCTGGTAAAGGCTACACATGTCTTATACACTCGAAAATCTATATAGTCATTCGTGGCTGCCACGCTTCCGCAATTACGAAGGTTACACGCACTTTGCTTCGTTCTTGTCAATATCACGTGCAATGCATAATATATTTAAGTTCAAATACACTCTAAAAAAAAGTCAGTGTGTCTTCTTTCCCGCACAACACTTGGAGAGCCAATTGGCGCAACTTATGGAGGCAGCTCAGCGAATGGCAATGCCGAAACATAAATTTAGACAAAAAAAACGCAGTCTGAGTTGAGACATTAAGCAATGCAAGCGTGACGTTTTGCATTGCTTCATGTCACAACTCAGACTGCGTTTTTTTGGTTTAAACATATCTTTCGGAAATCGTCAATCGCTGAGCTGCCTCCGTAAGTTGCGGTGATTGGCTCTCCGAGTGTTGTGCGGGAGAGCAGACGCACGGACTTTTTTTAGAGTGTAGTATATCTCCGAGTAAAATATCTATTGACAGAGGCAATAATTATTCGAGATTGTCGCTAAACCAACCTAAGGTAAAATGGATGCATGTGCGGGGTTACCCATGAAAAAAAAAAAAAAGACGCTCGCTTTACTTTGCCGTCGCACACTTTTAAGACCCTTCAAACGTGTAGGGTCTTAAAATGCAACAAAACCACTTTATTTTACGACTGAGAAGTTTCTATTAGGTCGAAGTAAGTGCGTTGAAATGGCGTCGTCATGAGTGTAAGATTCTTGAACAGCGTTTTTGCACCACTAAAGTCGCGGTAACACCCCTAACTCATTGCACAAAAGACAGTCTGCATGAACTGTGCGAGGCGTGTTTCTTCCTTGTATGGTCGTCACATTAGTCATACAGAAAACCGTCTGCAAACAGGTTCGAAGCATGCACATGTTAAAGCAAACAAATACTTCGAACATACATGAGACGTATCTGCCGATTATTCTTTCATCATGTCTACAGCGAACCCCGCGTCTTTTGTATAATGTGAACTGCGGGACTGCGGCTTAGAGGGTCGAAAATGTATTAACGTGCGGACATTTTTTATTTACCCCGAACAGGGTAAATAAAAAAATGTACCCTTCTACAGCTGGAATCAGAACTTCGAGTGGTCGGTGTCGTCACGAAAGGTAACGAGAGGAGCTCAAACTAAAATTTATGAAGCTCAGGGAAAACGGGAAGCCGGACTATATAGCGTGACAGCGGCCGCCCTTAGCTCGGCTACAGGGTTGTAACTAACCAAGTGGTCCCGAATGGCGCTGCGCCGTCAGGTTTTACGTCGCCGAAAACGAGCAGTGAGGGACCGTGGGAGCCGTAAACCGGCGTTGGAGTGCACGCCATTTTCTTTCCCGGGTTCGAGGAACGCGACGCACCTATAGCTGAAAGCCCGAGAAGGCGAGTTTGCCCCTTTTTGGCCACGTGGGTCGCGCGATGGACGACCCCCTCCACCCGTTAATGTTTCGGATCCAGCGTTACGGAGTATTCGTATCCCCAATGTAGGTGATGACGCCACTATGCGGAGAAGATGCGCAGTGGAGCAGAGGGGAAGTGGTGACGCTGTGTGAATGGTCGCACCAGCTCGTAGCGTCGGCTGCGTCTGGAATTAAAGGGGCACTCAAGTGGATTCTCGGATCGTGTATCCCCAGTCCCGCCCGTTTCGATATGAATGGACATCGTACCAGCGCGCGGTCGTGTGTCACTATTGCTTGATGCAGGTTAAAGACCCTAGGCCAGCAGTCGTACTGTAACTGCACTGGCTAAATTTCTAATCTACAACGTAAACCAGTGTCGCCTCAACCTCAGAGGCAGACCGACCTGACGCTTTATGAACATCAATGTAAAACTTGTCTTTTGTTTCTAATCTGAGATAGTCTATTTGTGGTGATACATGAATTTACAGGCTCTAAGCACCCTTAAAAAACAACAACAAATTGCACTCACGGAAGGACGATTTCCCAACTAAAAATCGAATCAAAGATCGTGACACACTGCTCTATCTGCGCCTTGGAGCTGGCACCGGGGGGTGCCATCGGACGGCGTTTTCAAACAATAATTACTGTATCAACGTCTATTACACCGAAGCATCTGAGATTTTTGTCAACATATAATTCACAACACACCTAAGAAGTGTAATAATAGTAACGACCGGAATCGCCACGCAATTAAAGAAGTCATGAAACGACTATTCTGCTTTAAATACTACTTATAATCACTTCCTAACGTTCATAACTCAATGCCCAGTTGCCTTAGTTTTGTTCTTTCTAGGCGATAGCTCTCACCAAAACAATTCGAGAAATATGAGCATCGTTCATCGTCTCAACTCAAAGTCAGAACAAGCGTCCACTTGGCCTGGTACCTATCCTATATGCCGCCTAATGTCAGCCAACTAGTGCCACTAAATAAGCTACGCTTCAGAGTAACGACACTCACCCATACTGCGGCTTAAAATCATGGTTGACAGTTTTCTGAAGGTTTATCTGAAGTCACAGGAAACGCTTTTCCGTCTTCTATAAATGTTTAATCAGTTCGAAATAAATAAAAGCAATGTTACATGAGCTTCAAAACACCGAATCTAATGCTGAGGAGGTCGCACATTTCAATCATGACGATCGGCAGCTGCGTCTGCTCTGCAGAAGCACCTAAATGGCGGCGACCACAACAATGTCGAGGAACGGAGTGCCGATACTCTAAGCGCAGCTCATTTAGTGGCTCTATAGCCAACATTGATCGTACCCACGCGCTGGGGTTGGCGAAGTAGAAAACGGGTGCTGAGCTCCAGGCATTGTTAGGGTTCGGCTATTCTCACCACCGCAGTGCTTGGACACAGACCACTACCCGAGTGTCCGCCGATGGATTGAATTTTAAGAGTCGAAGTCGAGTGCTCACGCCGTTTTCGCGTCCAATTCATGAGCCGCTCTCAACTGTCGCCAGGCGGGTAGTTTGGACGCCACAATTACGTCGTCAAGCTTTGCGAAGGCAAGACCGAAATAAATAGTCCTCTTTTATCCTCTCAATTTCACCGATACAAAGGAGCTTCCGAATGTCTGACGGTCTGTGCGAGTATACTTGGGGCCAGGCTTGGGCCAGTAGGCCTCTGCAAGGTGGGGAAAATTACAACCCGATATCGTTTCATGACTTCTTTAAGTATTTTCGTGGTCAAATTTTCTGTGGGTGGTAAGGACACAAGGATGCCCCCCCCCCCCCCCCCCGCCCCCAATAAAAAATAGTTTTCGTATATTTTTATTGCTGTGGTTTACTGGTACGGGTTGACATTTAGAACTCATAATTTTATTGACTGAAGCCAAACAAAGAAAATGGCATTAAAACACGCGTCTACAAAAAGCAGTTGAGTGCCCCTTTAAGACGAAACGAAAGATACAGCGTATTTAAAAAAGCGTGTGTACTAAACGCCGATTTATAAAGCACCGTGTTTTTGTGTGTGTGTGTGTGTTGTTGTTGTTTTTTTTTTTGCATTTTCTTACGTTACGTAAAAGTCACCGAAACTTTCGGCTCTCGAATGTTGCTACAAGGTTGCTTTGGCAGAGCGACACCGCTTCGAAAACGTGGAGCGGTGACTGGACACGAATGCTGAGTCACCGTTCGGCTTGGATTCGGGTTCTCAATCATTGGACAGGAGTCCCGGTCCGAACGCTGATGTAGCACTCTTGTCCAATCAGCGCTCCGCCATGTCCCTTTGTAGGTGACGTAGAAAGTTGAGCGCTCCGGCCTTTCCTATAACTATAAGTTGTTTCTGGTTTACGGGAGCAGAGAGGCTCCCAGACTGATTACGTATTGATTCGGCTGAGGTGTCCATTTGGCTGAAGGCTTAATTTGGCCGAAAAGCCCAATTCGGCCGGACGCTGTAATTCGGCAAAATTCACAGCTTAGCAAAAATCTCAAAATCGGCCTCAGTCAAATCTTTCAGCCGAACAAGGTGCTTGAGACAAATCGATATGCTCAGTCAAATGGAAAATTAGGCAAAACTGACGCATCCAGCCTAATTTGATATTGTAGCCAAACTGACAATATAGCCTAATTGAAGTTTCCAGCCGAATGGAGCCTTTCAGACGAATTGAGCCTTCAAAGGTATGTACATTTGAGCCGAATCAAGATTACACCACCATATCTGCTTTCCCGCACACGTGTAATCAAATCCGGGAGACGGCTATAAAGGCCATAGCGCGGTAATCACAGGGAGGCTTGTTTACCTATTGGTGACTTCGGCTGGTCGGCTCTCTCGTCTGACACTGACTCAATAGAGATCTTCGTCCTTGTATCCAGGGCTGCTCGGGATGCTTTTCAGCAGTTCTTAACTGGTTGGCTCCGAACGCTAGATTTTTACAGGGTAGGATGAATGATTGAAAAAAAAGTTGGAGCTCCAATCCACGCTGTGAAGGTGGTTGGACAGCGAAGCTGTGGTCTCACCTGCAACGATTGCCCGCTGCACTATAGAACCTTTTTATGGCAAATGCCACCAGATGGTGCTCCAGTCTTTGACGTCCCAAACTTCACGTTTATAAAAATAATGAACAAAGACTACCTTAATTGCGCGTTCACACTGGAAGCGGATCCGCGCGTTCTCAACCACAAAGCGGCTGGAATCGAGCGGTTGGAGCGCGTTTTTGCCAACCGCTTCGGGACCGATTTGCCCCAACCGCTTTCGCGAATCGCGAAGTGGCAACCAATCGCAAAGCGACGCTGACGTGACGTCGGTGACTATCGAAACAAGACGGCACCTGTCGCTGGTGAGCCGTCCATGGCGCTGTAGACCTAGCGCTGCAGCAGGCAAATCAACGAAGAAACGTGATGTTCACGTACGTCACTTGAATATGCCGCAAAACAATTGACTGGTAATCTTAAAGGGAAACTGAAGAGCTTTTCGAAAAAAAATGAGTTAATGGTTGATTCTGACGTGTTTGTGCCTGCTGAGTCCAAATATCACAACCTTTTCACCCAAAATAATCCCTAAACGCAAAAAAAAGCAAAGCAATCAGAAGCGATCGCCGCAGCGGCACGCCATTGGCTAGCCACGCGTGACGCGCCACTACGTCATAAAAGGACCATCTCGATTCTCGTCTGCTCCGTCGCTTGCGGAAGTAGCCGGGCGCCGGGTCTTCTGCTCTTGTCAATCGGGTTCGGCTTCTGATTTTTCGAAATCTTTCGGTGGATCCAAAAGAGGAATGTGTCCAGACGACCCTCGACGTGACAAAGTACGCGTTCCATCCGTTGGCAAAGTAGGAAAATGACCCCCCGCAGTAATGAACGCGGACACGAGGAACCGCTCGCGCGGACGCGACATGGCTGGCTTCATACCTTCAGGAACGTACTGACTGCTACTTATTGTAACATGAAACGTTGACAATAAACGGAGTGCTATTGACGGGAAGCCTCAAGCCGGATTAGCGTGACCCTTCCCGAAACGGTCGTCAGAGGACAAGAATTCTGCACACATCGGCCTTCGTGCTTGCCAGCTGCGGGACGCGTGAGCGTGCAGGCTGCATTGTTCATCAAGGCTGAAGTGGCTTGAAGGGATAGTATAATCCGCTTCAGGCGACGGGAGAGCTACCCTGAGATGAGACGGGTGATGAGACAGGGTCGCCGTTCTGCCACCGCCACGTCCTTGCGCACTATGCGAATAACTGTGCAGAAGGTCCATCCTTGTGATAGCGGTACCCTCTGCTGCATTTAGTTTGTTTGCCACAAACTATTACGCCATTATAGCTTTAGAAAAAGCGGAGATGTGTGCCCGGCAGCCCTTAATTTGATTCCGAAATCGTGAAAGTTTCCTGGGCCTCTACATTCTCATACTTTTACCAAGATTTGTTGACTGCATCACACCACCACCAAGCATTATCATCGTCCAATCGCATTTCTACGGCGCAAAGAATTGTTGCATGACACAAACTTTATACGGAAAACACTGCGTAACTTAAAAAAAAAAGAACTCAATTCAGAACAGAAGGTCACATGCTTTGTATTTCCAAAAAGCTCTCCTGAAGAGAATATGAACCTTTGGAAGGAAAATTTAAGAAAAGTTATGTTTACATTTAAAAAATATGTGACCTCAAATAATGTCAGCAACTGTAAAAAAAAGAAAGTTTATGCTAAAACAAGTTGCACCGTGAAAGTCGCATTATGAATTGCATGACCACTTATTAGAGCAAGCCTTCCTCTTCCAAGTGACTGGGTAGCCGAGTAGATTAAAAGCACAAGAAAATAATCTTGGGCTACCCAAGATTTTTTCTTTTGTTTCCCAGATTTCCCGGACCGGAGTCGGTCCGGAAAATATGGTCACTTCAACAATATAAGAAACCAACACTAAAACACTAATATAAGGCGGTTAACGCAAGAGAGCCTGTGGAAACCCGCTATTCGGCTAAATGATCGCGCCTTTTGTAGCACACTGCACAATTCTAATAACGTAATAGCTTTTTTCTAGAACAGTCGACCTACAATTCCTGCCTAGTTACGTTTCCTCTTTGCTTGAGACTTTTAATGCGCAGAATTGCCTTCTTATTTCAAAGATGGTCGGCAGAGCGTCGGCTTCAGGCGAGCCTTCTTCAGACCCAAACCCATACGTACTTAGTTTTCATATGCGCCGTCCGAAACACGTTTCGCACATAAAACGGTGTACTTGCTCAAACCCACCCACCCCTTTAAAATCTCGGTGGCGAAGTGGAAACGACGGTAAGCGGGAAGAACAACTGCGGCGAGCGCTGTTCGTGAAAGCTGGCGGCTACACATGAGTACGGCATCGTGCAACAGCACGAGTCAGTTGGTTCGGTGCCACGAGAATTCTGCAAACACGTGAACAAACAAGAGAACAATCAACACGTCAGGCGATTGAGTCCATAGCATGACCGGTCAACGGATCAAAGCAAGCGCTATGCAGCGGCAGAATGACGACGGCTCGAAAAGACACTAGAGCAGCCTACGAGGAAAGCGCAGCCAGCCGCGACGGGGTCCCCAAGCCGGTCCTTTTGTGACGCCGGCTGACGGGCTTCCTCCTCTCTCCCCTTTCCCTCTGCTTCGGAGAGGCGTGGCTTCGGCACTACTTTGAAGGCGCTTTTCCGGTTAATCTGCGCAGAAAATGACCAAACGAATACGATATTCGTGATGGCTGGGGTCTCATTAACTAGGCTCGGGTGTTTTTTCTCTTATTTAAAACCGCTTCAGCTTCCCTTTAACGGGCTTCGCACCGGTTATTTCGTTCGGGTGAGAGTTTGTTTATTATTCCGGGTGCCACAGCCCGAAGCTCGCTGCCTTTTTAGTCTCTGCCCGTAGAACGTAGGAAAACGCCCCTGATCGACCGAAATGTCAGCTTTTGTTTTCACTAAGACAGTCGCATGAACTATTGAAAGCTTTCGACGCCGTGCATGACCACCATAAAGGCCATAGAGACGTCGTGAACCTGATTGCGCTAGCCAAGGCACTACCGTGGAGCTGGCAGGGTACCTGTGCTATCTCGACCTGTAACCTTTACTACTAACAAAAGAAAATAAAGGGAACATACTCAAGAAATAAAGTGTACGTACCAGACGATGCAGAGGTAATCCATACGGCGTTTATTTGAGCTTAATGTCAAACGAACACATAGACTCGATCGACGTGCGAGCGACGAGAGGAGAGTCCGCCACCAACGAAGCCTACGACCGGCTAGCACCCGAACACATTCCCCCGCACCACGGTCCACTCCAACCCTCTGACAAGCTTCGAAAATGATAAGAGTGAACGAGGGGGTAATACTGGCCCTCTATCCTGAAAACAAGGCCAGCTATTCATGCGGGAAGAGGTCCACTTCGAAGAAAAGGCTGGGGGCATCCTGCTTTGAGACAGCAAGGCGCGCCTAGCTGGGCTTTGCTTGTGGGTGAAGTCGAAGGGAATCACAGGAGAGTTTTGCGGGTCCATGCCTCTTTTTTTCCGCTGCCTGAACTCATAATGCGTGAAAAAAAAAAACCGAAGAAAAATCTTTAGAATGCCAAAGAGCACAATTTTGGCTTTGGATCGTGTATTAAAGTGCATTTTGGATTGTAAAACAGGGTTGCCGAACGGAAGTCTCAAAAGATCACGCGTGATCGTCGAGAAACTGCCAAACGCCTCTCGCCAACCGCCTCTGGGTGTGTCTGAACGGGGTCGCTCGCGAACCGCATACGCAACCGCTTCGCAAACGCGGATCCGCTTCCAGTGTGAGTGCACCATTACACCGTTGCTTGAAATTTAGATGAAACGTTTAACCACCAATTCTCCAGCTGAATGCAAAAAGAACGAGGGAGTGCGAGATGTGTTAAAATGTTTCGAGTATTCTTGTAAGCCAACTTGCTTCTTCCAAGATGTCATAATGTACAGCCGAAGGCCCTCGTTAAATCTCCAACTTTGTTGTCCGCGTAGCATTCACGCTTTCTAGCAATGGTGACATAAGCAAGCTCAACAGGCTTGCACAGACGGTGCGACCGGAAGTCGCTTGGCACGACAGCGGCAGTTCATATTTGTAAACAGCAAAAGGGTCTCATATACCAAATTATTGACGAAAGAAAAGTAAATGCACTGTACCAAAACTTCTTATATATGAAAGGGTAGTGCCGTTACACCCCACGTCGCAAGCTTCCGTCGCCGAGGCAGCTTGCGCAACAGTGATCTTTGCCATGAAACGTGTGCGGTGAGCGCTACGTGCTTCGCATTGTTATTAGGGGACCCTGATCATCAATTATCTGGTTCGGATGCTTGTTTTGTGCATGTTCCTTATGCAAACGAATGATGTGATATATGTTGTATGCGTGATATGCACTTTTCGCTTCAATCGCTGAAGATTTTTTTTTTTTTTGTTCTTGTGAGGACGACGACACGAAGATGTTCCAGAAATCCGACCTGTTAATCATATACAACTCCGCTGTAAAAAAAAAAAAAAAAATTAGACTCGTAACATGATTAAATGACGGCTTTGGCGGGCTTCTGCGTAGCAACGGTCCGAGCTAAAAATAAAAAAAAAAAAAAAACGGCGGCGTATGCTTATCGATCTTTGCAGAACGAAACGAATGTCAATGTTTGGAAATAGTTGTCAACTGATCACGTTTTCGACAGTGAACACGATTCGATAGCCGTCACGCGATAGGATATCGGTCAAGCGTGCGGCAGAACGGGCAAAAATAAAATGGTAAATAAGCCCTATTTTTGTCAGCGGAACAACGTGCAAGCATCACCCACACGTTTCGCCGTGTGACACAAACCAGGGTGAATTATCTCCGGCCCTTCCTTTTACTTTACAACACTAATTTTCGAGCATACTTTTACCATACCTGAAAATTCTTGGTAGCGTCCACAAAACCCGATAAAGAAGCTGCGAGCTTCTGGACTGCGAGCTGCCGCTTCATCGGTTATGCTTAGCGGGTCCACCACCATGAGACGAACGGTCTCGAAAAAGCTCGAAACTGGGAATATGTACCACGCATATTTTTCACGTAACTGGGACAAGCGCATAGCGTGCCGTCCGCTGCAATCCTCCCGCCATGGAGCGCACAAGTACTTTGGAGAGCCAGATTTCATCGCCTTCTTGCCGCACATCACTGACGCCCCCCATCGTCAACAAAACCACGCGACCCCCGTCCACGTACCACGTGACGTACGTGCCGCTCCGCACTTTGACGGCTAGAGACGGAGCGCTCTAGAGGGCGCCCTGATAGGGAGGGGCATACGGTGCCTCCATCTGCCGGCCGCTCCTCTGACAGGGTGGAGAGTAGAGATCGCTCTCGCCGGCGCCATATTGTGGCTATCCTCTGGTTTGGCGGCACTAAACGCTGTGTGTCCGCTGAGCGTGCTTGCGCAGAAAATCGAGCCGCGACTTGTTAAAATTACGCACACTGTGCACTGAGTGTTGGCCCTGAATAATCTCACTTTCATTGACGTTCCTTCAGCAAAGAAAGTTAAGTTACAAGCATACAGTTCGTGCGTCGCGGATCTAAAAGGCCAAGTGGTTGCCTTCTCATTTGTCAAGATTTTGCTTTGCGGAGGTGCCGGCATATTCACCACGGGTCCTAAAGACGACTCCACTCCTCCTTAATACTCAAATTCACCCAAGGGCCTATATGAATTTTATGAAGAATTTTAGATGCTTCATTCAAAAGGTAACAGGTTATGTAGTATCTCTGCAGGAACTATGTGAAACATTATATAAGCTTGCAAACAACATTATCAGATAAAATCAAGTGCATAGACACAGAAGAGTCGAATCAGTGCCATAACAGTCGAAACAATTTAAATTTATAAAATAACAGAAATTTGTAGATAGAACTCTCCAAGGCTCACCATGCACAAAGCGCTTTTTCACACAAAATATTTTAATCTCTACTGAAGATTTGCCCCGGAAAACGTCTAGCTACCATAAGACTCACTTGTCGCTTCCGGAGTGTTTATCCACCGCAAATAAATGCAAAGCCACATCGATACAAAGCGGTTCAACAGCTTTTCGATGGCATCTGGATGTTCACTGCATTGCACTTGTGGTAGAGTGACATTCTTGGAGATCATTTTTTTTAGCTTCTTCATCGGTGTTTCAGATGGCTGACATCTTCATTTTCAGAAAAAAAATCTTGAAGGCTCTTTCACATTGGAAAAGGATGTTGAGAATCTCTTTACTCGCAAAAATTATATTGCTCCCATTTTTTACATACTCTTAGAGCTGAACAAGTCAGTGTTCTTCTCCAGGTTGTTCCGACACAAGCTGTTAAATGCACGACTAAAGAATGTTCCACAGCTTGAACAGTTGACTTTAATAAAAAGCCTGATAAGTGAACCAATATATCTCTCTCGATGGAAGACTGTGGCTGCAAGGCGACTATGTCATCACTGCTCTCTTCACAGCCGTCTTGCTCGCTCAGACAGCGAAACACAGCACCACGGCATGTCTTGCTGAACACAGCCCTCGGTTTTTCACTTTGAGTGCATCACACACGGCTGCTGCTGCAGCTGAGGCCGGTACAAAGAATAGGCAGAATATGGCGCAGCCACGGCGCGAGCCTGGTCAAAGTATGTCTCCACCCCGTCAGCGGAACCGGCCGGCAGATGGAGGCACCCTAGAGGGGCACCCTAGAGGGGCACCCTCGGAAAGAACCAGCCGATCAGGTCACCATACATTCCACTAACCCGACCTCGCGCGCTCTGGAAAAGCGCTCGAGAGCGCGTTGAAAGTACCAGGCCAATTTGCCATAAAGGGCGATTCACACAGTTGCGTCGAGTTCGAGCGAGTGTGAGGGTTTCTATGGCAACAGCTGCGTCGATTCCAAGAAAACCGGTTTTTACTCCGTTTTGTTGGAGCCGACGCAGCTGTTGCCATAGCAACCCTCGCACTCGCTCGAACTCAACGCAACTGTGTGAATCGCCCTTAAGTCTCGGCCCCTCCCCCCAACCCACTTTCCTCTTTCTCCTCCCGTAAACCAGGTCAAGTCACGTCCCCGAAAATGCACCGAACAAAGTGGCGGAATCGGCTCGCTGACTTTCTTCAAGAGCTTTTCCGAGTAGGCTTACCGGCTATTCGAGTGTGTAGCAAACATTGAATTTTCTACTACTCATACCCCATTCACACGGTCAACATAAAGGTACCTTTAACATAGGTCCCTTTGCTATCGGCGAATCAGCCCGTGCTCTTGGGTCGCGAGCACATGCCACGCGCGGAAGATCGTTAATTGATTGGCCGCAGAGAATAAAGCTACCTTAGCTAAAGGTACCTTTACGGTCGTGTGAATGGGGTATCAGACTAGCTGGTAAACGTTCATACTTGAAAAACGGAAAATAAACAACAAAAAAAAAAAGAAAGGGAGGACAGAATTTGAGGTGTCGCTGTGTTGTCCCTTTGGATTTCTTTTCTTCTCTCGGGGTTTAAAATACAAAAAGACAGTCTGGAGACACTGTGTGAGGCGTGTGTGTTTTCCTTGTATGACTGTCCTGTGTCACATTGGTCATAAAAAGATTGTCTGCAGAAATGTTCGAGGCGTACACAAGTATCAAGCAAACGTGTATCGAACGTCCTTGAGGAGCCTCCGCGGACAATTATGTCATCATGGCTGTAGTGAACAGCGTGACCTTTTTGTGTGATGTACGGGCAGTGTGACTCGTGATTAACCCCTGTATAAAACCGTCCGTTCGGTGCGGATTCAGTCACGGTGACCGGTAGCGTTGCACTTTTTCTTTCTTTTTTTCTTCATTTATCCTGGACCACTTTGATCGGCAAGAGGCGGAGAAGACAAAGTGCAGCACGCAGGCGGGAGAGTGGGTCGTTCGCGGTCTGGCTGTGCTCTCGGCAATCTCCACAGCAGCTTCGCCGAAGGAACGCGATAAGCGTCCCGAGTGCTTTTCCCAGAGTTCGCGGGGGTTAAGATTTGGCAGCTCGAGGACCTCGACTCCCTTCGATCACTTTTTTCTTGCCGAAGCAGCAGACGACGGACGAGTGACCAGACTCATGGATTCCAGTTCGCTGACTCGCGTCTAATGGCTGCGAGGGGAGAGTGCCTTGACGTGTATGCCGGGCCTCGCAGCACAGCGAGCGACATTTTTTTTTTTAAGCCGCTGTCATATTGTTAATACATCTTTCAAAACACTGTCTGCAGCCATGTTCTAAGTGTACGAATGTACGAAGTTCTTTCAAAATGTCAGTAGCGAACGTTGTGTCCTTCGCACGATGTGTGCGGCTTAACAGTTTTAGTGCAGAGTTACCGTTATAAACCATTTTCACGTTAACGAGCACAAGCGGCTCCTTTACCATCCGTAGCCCAGGTACGTTTGCCCCATACATATGGGGTGGCGTACCAAATCGCTTTTGAATGGGGGGACAAACCAGATTCCTTCTCCTTCCCCTCCCGAGGACTAGGGTGCGGTACCCTTAGTATACCTTGGACGCCGCCGGCCAGTATTTGCCCTGCCTAGTGGCGGCCGTTTCAGGTGGGGGCAAAACACATGCCTTGCCCCCCCCCCCCCCCTCCACACTCTGGAAACGGGGGGGGGGGGAAGCGCCCACCCCCTTGCCTCCTGGTTGGTACGCCCATGTCCGTATGTATATTTCGAATATGTATGCAGAACGTTTAGGTATGACCATCATACGAGAAATATATACACTACGGACAGTGTCTGCAGGATATCGTTTGTATGATGTATTATCTATCTGACCGCGGCTTTCGTTTCCTCGTTAAACGTGTAAGTGCACTCAAATAGTATGCTACTGCAGATTTGCATCTATGCGGCGCGACTACGAAAATGACGAGCGAGCGCGTACTCCAGCAGCGTTCGTGCTAACAGTGCCTCGGAACGTATGGGTGCATTCGGCCATGACAAGAAAACGCTGCGCACGGGGCGCCTGGAGATTCTTTCAAAGCCCGTGACCTAGGCTGTAAATAGCCTCCGAAACTTTCCTTTTTTAGGGGTTTGTTTTTTTGTTCTATAGGCTTTTATAGGGCCTTAACGCGAACCATAACGACGCCAACGCCAACAAAACCGCAACCGTGAAGGACATTAGCTTGAAGCGGGATTTTCGATCAACGTTCCCCAAGCGGGCAGGAACATCATCGGGCCCACAAAAAAGGTCCGGAGCCGCAGCGACGGACATCCCACCGACGCTCGCGCGGGGAAAAATAGCGCGGGAAAAGAAATTGCGGGAAGAAAAGTGGAGTACGCGGTGGTCGCTAATTTCCCGGGAGATTTATACCCCCCCCCCCCCCGTATCCTCCCTTTTTCCCGCCAAAAACGGATTTCAGGAAAGAACGCGCCCCCATCAACGAACGGGTGGGCTTCTTTTCCCACCCACTAATTCCCGGAGCCTGCCCAAAGCACTCCTTAATCTCTGCGGAGCTCAAATCCGTTCTCTCGGAACTGGAAACTAAATAAATACGGGAAAGAAAATTGCGAGGGGTCAGCCGGTGTGGAGTTTGAAACAACGCTTCGGTACACACAAACACAGAGAGCTGCGTTCCCGCGCGCTAGCTGAGCAGGGGGCTCTGTTGACACCGACGTGTGTACCGAGGAAGTCCCAGCGGAAGGGGACCCTAGGGACGCTTTTGAGTTGACGCTTTGTTGTCGGAGTGGACGCTTGTTTGTCCTTCCTCGTTGCGGCGCTAGATGGCGCAGCCGGAAGAGGACAAAAGAGAGTGCACGAAAAGCTCTGCAAGGTAAAACTCTCGTTACTTTGAAGCCTGCGTTCTTTCTTTCCCATCGTGTTTTTTGACATGGATAAATGTAAGCTTCGGACGGGTTTAGGGAGCCGATACATTGTGTCACAAGTTGAGCGGTCGTCTCGAAACGAAAGAGATGCAATGAAGTATGAAGTGGTTTAGCACCGCTAAAGCCTGCATTGAAACGCTTTCACTTTGTCCTTTTTACTGCGATAGTTGTTAACAACATTTCCAGTAGGATCCGTGCACACGAACGCAAATCATCGCGGGGGAGAGCGATAGCGCTGCTAGGTGCTCACTCCTCCCATCGCCGTCGCCCCTCGCGTTCTTCACATTTGCACCTTGGCGTTGAAGAGAGCTGGAGGAAGAACTTCCATCGTAAACCGGAGACGCGGTAAAATAAAAAAACGGACAAAACAACAACAAGTCTCAATTGCGAGGGGTCAGCCGGTGTGGAGTTGTTGTTGTTGTTGTTTTGTCCGTTTTTTTTATTTTACCGCGTCTCCGGTTTACGATGGAAGTTCTTCACCAGCTCGCCTGTGCTTTTACCCTTTCTTGGAGGAAGAAGGCGTTGCCCTTGCACAACCACGTCATCTACGGCAAGACGGGCTATTGGGCGGGCTCACTCTCCTCCTTCTCGTCTACGCCGCTAACGGGCTTTTCTGGAACATGAGAGAGTTTTAGTAGATCGTTCCGATGACTCCGATAAGTTTGAAGTTTGAAGTTTATTTGGTTTCTCACGGGCCAGGCCCGGTAGGGAGGTAGAGACAAAAGACATTAGGGAGGTAGAGACAAAAGAAATTTCTGCCTGACTAGGCCTCTACAACCCACAGTTCATAACAGCACAACTTGCATGAGTTGCCATATATACGTAAAGAATGTAAACAACAAATAAATCAATAACTATATCTATATAGCAGCAAACATACATACTTTTTACACAATATCGTAGAAATTATTTTACGAATATAAACAAGGATTCATCTGTCCTCAGATGAATATAATATTACAAGAAATAAGAAAACATTTCACAAAACGTTTTAAAATTCTAAACCTAGCTAGATAATGCCACACAAAGATAACTATCATTCATACGACATTAATTCGTAATCTCTGATGTTTGTCTTACAAATTGATCAAAGGAGCAAACAATTACAAAAGATATGTACACAAAAGCTTACACCCATGTAACAAACACATTTATCATTGCAACACTGATAGGCGCGTAACAAAACAATTTCTACGACGCGTAATACATCTCGTTGTGTACAAGGGTGCTTTTGATGTTGCTTTTATATTTATTAAATAATACCGTAAAATCAGTACGCCCTTCAAAAACGATACCCTACCCTCCGTCGCCGCCTCTGCTGATACATCGTATTGTTATCGGGAGTATCTGAGGTATTGGAACAATCTAGTAAAACTCCCTATTCTCCAGTACCTCTACATGGCGCTCGCTCTCCTCACTCTCCCTTGCTCCTTCTCCCTTTTCCTTCCCTCTTCCCCCTCCACCGTCATACATTGCAAGGCCATGCAAGATTCGCTCTCCGTGCGAGAAGCCTCAATGGCAAGTTTTTTTTATTTATTTGAAAATACTATCGGTCCCTTACGGGACCAGGATAGGAGTGGGATACAGGAGTAAATTTAACACAATAAAGTAACTACAGCCCAACAATCATTCGTCAAACATGTACAAACCCAGTGCGCGCTACCCTGCACCGGAACAAACCCAATCCGTACATGAAGCTATGTTCAATATCCACAATAGAATACAACAAACTCAACCCGTGCACATGTCAAATGTTGAAATAAGATATGCGAACTCCCCCCGGCTACACGCACCTACAGTGCCTTTCCGGTAGCTGGTTCCAATCTAGTGCTGTTTGCAAAAAAAATTAATATCTCAAACAATCCTTACCAAACCTTTATTCTTTCCCGTGCCTTCCGTGCTTGTTCCTCGTTATTCGCGTCTCTTCACCTATATATCGATTCTTGTCCATCAGTAGTAGGTTGTTTATAATGCTGTAAAAAAGAGTTAGCCTTTTTTGTTTCCTGCAAAGTTGGAGCAACGGTAAATTGGCTTCACCGTAAAGAGGGGACACATATTCCTGTCTTCGGTACCGCGAGTAAACAAAACGCAATGCCCGTCCCTGAACACTTTCTATTTTTAACTGCAATTTTTTTACTTGCGGATCCCAAACTTCGCACGCGTATTCTAAGATGGGGCGCACTAATATCTTGTATGCAATCAGCTTAGTTTCCTGTGACACAAGTTTGAGAGCGCGCCGGATGAACCCTAGTCTTTTGTTTGCTTTACCAACTACATTCTCTATGTGCTTTGTCCATGCCACAATGAGCAAAGTGTGTGCCAGAATGAGCAGAGTAGACTGAAGGCCGCAGCGGCACGAGACCAGCAATGGGCGCAGGATCCCGACTCTCACGTGCGACAGACAGGGTGCAAACGCCCTTCCCCATATTTATCAATCCCCGCCCCTGCCCGTTTCGATCTGGATGAGCATCGTACCGGCGTGCGGTCGTGTATCACTACTGCGTGGTGCACGTTAAAGACCCCAGGCTAGCGGTTGTACTGCACTGGCTAAATTGCTCATCTACAGCGAGTGACTCGTCGCAACTTTAAATGGCTGACCAACTACACGCTGTATAAATATCCCCACAACCACAATTATTATTATTCCCCATATTTACTAAATCACACCTCCGACAACTATTCTACTACTAACGAAGCTCCTGAAGCAAATATCCAGAGACGGACCTTTTAACGATGCAACAGCTGCCGTGGTCAATCGCAGCATGTTGTGTGTGATCGTTTGCAACTTCTAACACAAATTGTGTTTTATCAGCAGAGTTTCGTGGATATCTCTAGTGTTTTATACTGTAACGTTTGTCTGTAAGGGAAAAACGACTCAGAGCAGAGTTAAGCCCATAGAAAACCATATAAAAAATTCGAATGAAGAACGTCTCGGGTGGACTTGATCCCATGTACCACGAGACTGTGAGCTAAGTGCTTTATCGACTAAGCTTCGACGGCCGGTGTTTGCTCTCGCACGCACAAGCGTACAGATCCGGGCGGTGCGCGGAGGCGAGGGCGCGGTAGCGCGCCTCGAAGCCCTAAAAATGTATGGACGAAAAAGGGCGGTTTCTTGATTCCTGTAGCGCTGCGACATTTTACGGCGTATGTCAGAACTTGGGGGCGAATCTTTGTGCTCCGTGGCGAGGCGGTGCCCCCGTTAAATCGTCTCTCTCTTCTTCCACCGTGGTCATGACTGCTATACACCGACTCAAGTCCCTGACGTCACGCCGCTGAGATGGCGCTGCTGTCGGTACTGCGCATGCGCAGACGCTACCTCTCACGCGAATATGGTTTCTTCGCACGCAGTGTAACACACTTCGTGTGGGCACACGCGGGCTTGTTTGTGCACAGTGTGTTAGTGTGTAAAGCAGACGGCCGCAGGGCGTATGCGAGCTTACAGGGAACGTAAGAAACGACAACAGCAGCAGGAATAGTCTCCACCAGGGGCCCCGCTCGCAAACGCCGATAGGTGGAATACCTATCACGTATTCTGTGATTGCCGATTTTTGTCAGCAAAATCAAGCTTTATACTTTTTTTTTTTGTTAGCAGATCATGTTGCTTTCTATTTTCGGTTAGGTTCTTTATGGAAGATTTTCATGTCCTGGTTCCTTGCCTTAACATATCCAGAATGGCTAGTAAGCGAAGTCTTTTTAGATGAAAGCGAAAAATGTCGTCTCTAACCAGTCAGTACAACATTTCTAGTCACTTGTTGCACTGTGTCGTTCTTTGCCCGGGTTCTTGGTCAGTGTTAAAAAAAAAAAAAAAAAAAAAATTGGGTTGTTTGTATGATTATACAGCCTAGAACTTGGTCTGCCTCAACGGGCGACGAGTCTCCCAGCTGTAGATGAGCAATTTAGCCAGTGCAGTACAACCGCTAGCCTGGGGTCTTTAACGTGCATCACGCAGTAGTGATACACGACCGCACGCCGGTACGATGCTCATCCAGATCGAAACGGGCAGTGGTGGGGATTGAACAAGGATCCCTGGGTTCTGCAGCGCGAGCTTTCGCTTCACGTGCTCCGAGCTGGTGTGCGCTAGACCACTCGGCCACCGATCCCCCTTGGTCAGTGTTTTGGCCGCTGGTTTAGACTGTGATTTCTGTGTCTTTTTGGTATAGTCGGATGCAACCTAAGAACAATCCTTTAGCTCCACCCACAAGCGCATTGCGCCCATCTGAAGTGCCTCCGCCGTCAAGAAAGTAGTTCGCTAGCAACGTTGCTTTTTCTTCCTCCAGTAAACGTGTCTTAAACTACTACAATATTTATTTAATTCATTCAGGACGTTTAAATAAGTTAGAATACGTTTTTGTCAACGAAGTAGCTGTTTAGTAAAGAAAGAAAGTCATGTCCAATGTACCGTCTTCCCAATTCATTTTCTGTCCAAGATACTGTCTAACATACCGTCTTCCAGCGCCTTCGATTGAGGGAAAGCGGCGAAAACGAAACCAACCTTTCTCTCGCCAAAATTATAAATAACAAAGCACTTATAGTTCCTGCAAATAATAAATATTTAGTGATTTACTTAATTTTGTGGGCTTTGCGCACGAAATGTGTGCCTTTATTTTGTTGGATGAATAGAAAACAAGAATAATTATACTTTTCGGGTTTGACAAATCGGCACCCTCCCAAGTCATCGACACCACCACCGCGCCCCGCTCTCTTTGTCTTCCATCATGGATCCCACTGAGGTGACATCGGAAAGCGATTCCCCTGATTCTTCTTGGACGAAACAGCCTGGTGCAGCCTTACCGGCGACACCAAAGCGGTTCTTCAAGAAGCACAAGCGAGGTCGGGTTTTGAACAGCGGCCAGCGGTGCGTAAAACACGGTGCAAAAAAGCAGAATAATTGTCACGAGAAACTAGCGTCGCGTTGCTAAGGCCAGCAGCCATGTTGAGCTTTTTTTTTTTCAAGAGGATCGCGATTGGTCCACGGAATCGTGACGTCATGAACACGATTGGCTGGCGTTTCTCGGCGTAGGAATACATTTTCCTCTGAGAGGCATTTCCAGTTTTTTCTTAGCTTGCAACCGACTATAGCTTATATTGAATGTAACTACTTTCGAGCTATGTTTTCTGTCTTCTGTCTACAATTTACCGACGTGCTTCCTTGGCTACGTAGGGTGGATTTATTGTTTTGGTATCTTGGTAGCGTCTTTTAGAAGTGTCTTTATCTACGTATTTTTGTGTGGTTTGTGAACGTTCCTTATTGGATATGTCTTCACCGTTGGTGTACCTCTTCCAGCTAAATTTATTTCTAGGTGTGTGTTTGGCTACGACGTTTGGGGCGTTTATTGACTACGACATTCTTAAGTCTCCTTCAGTGTACGATTTCTAGGAGTGTCTTTAGACTACGGCACTTTGGCATGTTTTTTGTTTGTGCGCCTTTAGAAAGCGTTTGAGCTGCCTCTTTCTTCTTGACTACGACTTTAGCTACAACCTTGGATACCAAGACCAGGAAGGTGCCTTTCGACCTGTATGTTTCATGCATATTTTGCCACTACGCCATTTTTACGTGTATTTTTGTTATACAGCTTTTAGGAATCGTTAGATGACGACTTTTTATGTGGCTTTTTTTCAGTGTGGCCCTTAAGGAAGTTCCTGAACTTCGTCCATTTTTTTGGCTACGACTATGGCTACAACCCTGGCTACTGCCGAAGAACGGGAGTTTTTGCGGGAGCTGAGTTCAGGGCACGGGATATCGACCCGCTGAGAAGAGCGTCCTCCCTAATTACACGAACTAGGGGAATTCCTTTCCACGGCTGGAGGTACAAGAGCGCTGAGCGGGGAAAGGCCTTCTCGCCGAAAGCGCGTTTTCTAACGAGCTGGCAGCTTTCCCCGCGCAGAACCAGGACTGCTGGCTGCTCTTTGCGCATTTTTCCTCTGCCTTTTCTGGCTTCCCTTTTGTTGCTGCTCGTTTTTGTTCTTGTTCTACTAAATTTGATGTTGGTGCACGTTCGAGAATGGTGTTCGATCGGTGCCGTTTTAGTCTGCTGCTATCTTTTGGCAGTGGTGGCAAGCCCTAAGAAGCTTTCTTTGTTCGTTTTTATTTTGTTACGGTTGGGGTTCTTGGCTTTCGGTAAATCTAAGAAGCTCCTCGTAATCTTTTTTTTCTTTCCTGGTTAGGCTTCTTGAGATGCGAAAGGCGGTGGTCTGAGCTAAATTCGTCGCTTGTTCGTTCGGAAGACTGAAAACTAATATAATAAGAGTCTATAAAAAGAAAGAAGCTATTAACAAAAACACAAAAAACTGAGAAGAACATACAGCACTTTCATCGAACTTTTTGTTGAAAGGAGCTTATGGTTTTGATTAGACACACTGCTGACGTCATTAGTTTTGGTATTTGGTTAGAGGAAAACCAGCAATTCTTTTCAAGTTAAAGGGCGCGACGCTGAAACTCGATCTTCTGGAAAAATATGAAAGTCCTGCTATATTTCTTCTCTTTTAACCTGGGAAACAGGATGATGTAGAACTAAAAAAGGAGGGTGGAGGGAAGAGGTTGGCGATCAAACTTTAACGTCAACTTTATTCGTTTTTTCCAGTAGAAAAGCGAAAACGTTGATAAAAAGTTTGAACAGCAACAGAGACCTATTAGACTTAGACGTTTCGAGAAATGGCTTTCCTTTTTCAAACTTGGCAGTGGTGACGGCTAGTTGTACATTGTCCTAAGAAATCTTCGCTATCGTTCCAGGTTGACTGAGGCTACCGTTCCAGGTTGACTGAGGCTTTGCCTGACTGTGTTCCGACGACGAGCGGAGCTTCCCCGAGAAGGGTGGATAATGTGCGACGCCACTCTCCAGGATAAAGACTGGACGTACAACACCTTCGAAGGATGGAATACCGGGTTCCAGAAGCTGATCGGCCACGCCCATCCAAGCGTCTGGAGACTGATTGAATGCCTACAGCTAGATGAGGCGCTCGTTGCCACGGCATTGGCACAAACACGGAGAGGTGAACCCCAGGTGAAGCCGGTGCGAAAAACCACTCTGCGCCTGAAGAATCGTCTGAAAAATATTTGCGAGGGGTTCCAGGTACACTCGGATCTACCAAGACAGCTTGAGGCAGTTAGGGAACTGCATTTGATTCTTACCAATCGATAAAAAAAGCTTGCTTCCACTCTAATCAACAGACCATGCGCCTGTCAGATTTAATTTATCGTAGCATTTTAGTAGCGCACGCATGCACCTAAGTTGTCCGCACTCGTGTTAAGACCAACATGCCATTTCTTCGTGGTGAGCTTTTGTCCGGGTATGTGAAAAAATGGGTGAGCTTTTGTCCGGTGAGCTTTAGTACGGTGAGCTTCTGTCCGGTGAGCCTTTGTCCGGGATTCGCCTGAAAGATGGCCATAAAAATACGTCATCAACCGTCATCAGCGTGATGTCGTCAAGCGTCATCATACGTCATCAGCGTGATGTCACCGCCCGGGCGCCATTTGCAAAAGGTGTGCTTCGGACTTCATCTTTGCTCGTTGTGTGCTTCGTGCGATGGACTGCGAGGCGACCGCGCCTACATCTACGGCCTCGACATCGGCAGCAGCGTCCACATCTATAGTGGCTTCCGCAGGCAAACATGGCCGCCCACGCAAATACGCCGCAGCCTCCTTAAGTGTCGTCCTGTAGGCATCGTTCTCAAAGTCGTCCTAGACGTCGTCTTCCAGGAGTCATTCTCGACGTCTTCCATGAGGTCGTCCTAGAAGTCATTCTAGTTGTCGTCCTCGACGTCGTCCTAGGCGTCGTCCTTGAGGTCGTCCGAGAGGTCGTCGTCGGCACCGTCCTAAACGCCGTCCCTGACGTCGTCCCATACGTCGTCCTAAACTTTAATACGTCTAGAAACATTGCTCGAAATTATACATGATGATTGAAACCTGAGACTGTTGTTTGAAAAACGGAAACTCATGAAGAAGGAAGAAATAGGGACATATGCCTTGGCAAAAACTAAATTGCCTCTACACCTTATGTACCCCTCCCCCGAACGTCGCCACCACACCAACAGATGATTACTGAAACACAAGCAATACTCCAGAACCACATTACACCGAATCGCAAACAATGCATAAAAAAAAAATGGGAAGCGTGCCTTTTGGTTTTCATAATAACATCGGGAAATTGCATCAGCCAAGCGTCACTGCAACTTGGAAGTGTGTCCGAAAAGTTTCTTTGACTGTAAAAAGCTTGCGTGGGGAGAACTTATGAGTGGGCGGGGTTGCTTCGTAGAGTTGTTTTGCCATGTTTGGTTCTGGGTCAAAAGGGGGAGGGGGGGGGGCGCGTTGATGGCGACTTTGTGTGATTCATGGTTCAGTTCAGGGTTAGTGTTGTGATGTAGGCGAGTTGGTTCATGGTTAACGGAAATAAACAGCGCGCAAAAATAGACAAGGACGAAAGGAAGGTGCGAACGACACAAGCGCTGAACTTACAACTAAACATTTATTGAAAAAACACCAACGGAGTAAACCACACTATCGCTTCGGCACGTGTCAAGATAGGCAATTTCTTTTTTGTGAAGAAAAAGCGATGTTTGGCTGACGCATGCATCTTGCCCCTCTTTTGTTGTTGCATATGCTTCCAATAATTCTCTGGTAGTTTTATCTGTGCCCCTCCCGATGATCGTGATGTTGTTGAATTTGGGCTGGCATTTACAGGCAGCACAATGCAGAGGCAAGTGACCCCCAGCGGTCGACCGGAGTGACCAGTCATGTTGACGTGCCCTGTCATTAATGCATCAGCAAGTCTTGTTCCTGTGCTTTATGGCACATTAGCTCTTGCCCCCTGCCTTTTCCGCAATTCTAGGGCATAGGCTATGGAGAGTTCTATGGCAGGGCAGAGAAGGGCACCTTCCTTTCGTCCTTGTCTATTTTTGCGCGCTGTTTATTTCCGTTCAGTTCAGAGAGAAGGGGGGGGGGGGAGTGAAGTTAGAAACGGTTCTTGTTTGTTTCCCAGTGCTTGTAATGCATTGTCCGTTTCGAAGTCCTTCCGGGTGCAGTGGTGACAACCTTGTGTTTCTGTTTATTTTGAACCCGATGTACTGGGGGAAGATGGAAACAGTAGGGCACGCTTCCCTTTTGTTTTTTATCTATTGTTTGCGGTTCGGTGTATTGTTTGTGATTCGGTGATCATCGGTTGTGGTGGTGGTGACGTTCGGGGGAGGGCTATATAAGGCATAGAGGCAATATATTTTTTAGCTGAGTTTGGGACTTTGTCTGTCCCTATTTCTTCATCCTTCACGAGTTTCTGTTCTTTAAAATACAGTCTTGGGTTTCAATTATCATGTATAACTTACACCAGCTCGCCTGCACTTTAACCATTTTTTCATTGCTCGAAACCATTTTCCCCCGGGAGTATAATGCTTTCGCCTTTTCACACGTAGGCAGTTTTAAATGCACTCCTGTAATTTGTTTTTTAAGAGGCCGTAGTGACAGGGACCAAGATATAGTAAATGCGGAGTATATAATTTCCAAATATATATTTAGGAGTCCCGACCATTGTAATGCAAGTCCTGAGGTTCGGTGCATTGTCCTAATGAAGGAGCACTCACTGTTTCAAATTTCCCCAACGTTGCTTCTTGATTGGAACGCCGTATTTTGTAAAAAGGTTCGCAGAGTAAGAACCTGGTATTGTGGCTCCACCTCGTAAATTATCACTAAAAAAAAAAAACACCCTTGGCATCCCCCAAAAATGACCAAGAGCTTGTTATTGTCACCCTAACTTTGACGAAAAAGAACAATACCGTCTAATGGGCCCTCTGGACGGAACCGACGGAACCAGCGAAACTCTACAGGACCTCCTATCGTTCCTGCTGGACGGAACCCGACTGCGTCTGCTACTGTTCCACCTGAACGGAACTCTATAGAAACTCCTAAAAACTAGGGCCGGGTGTCGATTGAGAATTCGATAAATCGACCCCTTTAATCGATTAATTATTTGATTAATATGTATCATTAATTTTTATGCATAATTTTTTAGAGCGCTGAGGAGACCGTTTCCGGCTTAAGTGGCGTCGCTGTCGCCGTCCGCGTAACCGCGCGGTACATTATGGGAAACCCCATACGAAAATGGTCTATGGACGTTTATGGAAAATCCTATGGTGAGCTATCACCTTCTATAGCCCTCTATGGTCAGTCATAAGAAACCATAAAACACGCTATAGACACCTATAGAAAAATCTATGTCTTCAAAGCTATAGAATCTTGACCATTCTGATTTCTATAGCTGGCTAAAGAATAATTTATGGCTATGCAGCTATAGACTCGCGACTATTCAATATTCTTTAGCGAGCTATAGAAATACGTATGTCCTTAATGCTATAGATTCGCGACTATTGAATGTGCTTTAGCCGGCTATAGAGTGGTGTATGTCCTCAAATCTATAGACTCGCGACCATTGAATTTTCTTTAGCCGACTCAGTAGTGGTCTATGTCACCAAAGCCATAGCCTCCAACCTTTCAATGTGCTTTAGCCGGCTATAGATGGATGTATGTCTCTCGAGCTATAGACTCGTGACCATCCAATTTTTTTTTTGCCGGCTCAATAGTGTTTTATATTGCTTAGGCTATAGGCCCGCGACCTTTTCTCTTTTACTGCAGCTGTAGGAAAGTGGAAGACAGTCATTCATGCACTTGATCGGGGCGAGAAGCCAGGTTAACGGGCCGTACGTCGCCGCGGCTATACGCCCGCGATCACAATAGCGTCCTTAGCTGCCTATACACCTTTTTCGTTTAGCCTCGCACCCAGCCACGTCGTCCCCATATCCGGTATGCGTTCCGAAAAAAAAAAGCAAGAGATTACAACCCCGAACAAGTAAAAAATTATAGAAGGGTGATAACAAGAACGACTGACGGTTGGAATTAAAATGATAACACATTATGGTGTCGAGGGGAGAAGAAAGCGACGTTTTCACGCATACCGGAAGTGCCAGAATTGAAGATGGCGGCGCCCACGTAGAAAAGGTGTATAGGAATATTGCAGTTTTGCCGGCTGCTTTCCCTGCGCATTGCCTTATTTCGGCGTCGACGTCATGTCAATCTTCCGTTTTTTTAGCTCTAATTATTTGTCTTTTCCAGTGTATTTTGTAAGTATATGTATTTCGTAGCGCGCCTTCTACTTTGTCCGTGTCCCTGCCATGTTTGTATTTCTTTCTGCCTGCTGTATTAAATATATTTAATGTTTTTTGTGTATATTTCGTCGTTCTCGACGCGGCGTCAACGAACACAAAGCCGCTGCTTACGCCACCACAGAGGTGAGCTCTACTCTTGTCACGACGGTCTATCCCGCTATAAAGTCGTCTATTGGACTCGAATAATGTCTCGAGAGGGCTGTTTCGAATGCCGGTGCACATGTCATCAGTTTAGGTAGAGCAACGACGGTGCAAACGCGACGCGACAGCCGACTGCGCCTCGATCTGGCCGGCCGCGCTCGCTCTGTGGAAATGTAAGCTTGGGACTCTCGAGCAGCGTTAGCTTACTGAAGATGCAAGACGCTACTTTGTCGTCGCGAATCCTTTGCCCTTCGAATGGCTGCGAAGCCGTTCCAGCTCCCGGCGTACCCTACGCAGCGTCATCCCAACAACCGTTCGCACAGCATCGGAACCTTCCGTCTGCGAGCGCCGGCGGTTCGTCGTCGCGGGGATCATGTTCGCGGGAGTTCATGTTCGCGGGGGTGCATAAAATACTCCCATTCAAGTCGCGACGATAAATCGTCGGCGCTCGCAGATTGCCAATAGGCTCCAGAAAGATTGCGATGCTGCGCGGGCGGTCGCTGACAGGCGCTGCTGCCTAGGGAACGCCGAGCACTGGAACGTTTTCGCCGGCGTTCGCAGGGCAAAGATTTTCAACGACAAAGCAGCGTCTTGCATCATCAGCAAGCTTACGCTGCTCGAGAGTCCGACGCTCACATTTGATCAGAGCGAACGCGGTCAGCCAGATCGAGGCGCAGCCGTCTCTCGCTTCGCGATTGCTGCGTCGTTGCTCTGACTAAACAATTGACACAGTTCTCTCGAGACTTCATGAGCGTTAAATAGACGCGTCTATAGCGCGATAGAGTGTCTTGAAAACAGAAAAGCTCACCCCGGCAGGGGCGTAAGCAGCGGTGCAATGTCCGTCGACGCCCGTGTCGAGAACTACGAAAGTTACAAAAAAACACAAGTTAACAGCCGAAAAACAAAATTAATATCGTTAGGCACGCGCTACCTTAGGTGCGTCCTATTATCTCTCTGTTCTGCGAATTCCACAAATCAGCAAGCGCTGTGGCTAATGTTTCTTCTTTTTCTTTAAATTATGAGACATTAAAGTCGTTGGAGCACACAGCCCCACCATGTGTCATCGTGGTGCGCAGAGATTGTAATTGATGACAGTGCTATAGACTGAACTCACAGATGAAGAACGAATTACGGCAAATTTTTTTTTTTAAACCATGCAATCAGAAATGCCACAACGATGCAAAGATTCCCAAAATTGAAGTTCAAAAATGCAAACAGGACAGTGAAAAAAAAAAAAAAAAAAATATATATATATATATATATATATATATATATATATATATATATATATATATATATATATATATTTATTTATTTATTTGTGGACATCCTGCGCAAAAAAAGCATTCGCCATTAATTCTTCATTTTAAATTATAATGTGGGTTACACGGCGTAAAATATGGTTTCTTCAAACCTGCCCCGCTTTGGGTCACTTCTGGGAAGTGCAGCTCTGGAAGTCCAAAAGCTGGCCTTCATGGAGCTGTCCTGTTCACTCGGTAGTGACAGCAGAGTAGACGCTATGCGTGGTTGAGGCCAATCAAGTCTCCGGTTAGGGTCACGTGACAACAGTCTCGAAGCTGGTGATAACGCTGAACACGGCACCTGCCTTAAGCCAAAGGAAACACATAGCATCCACTGCACTATCAACCTTGGGTCGAACTGTCAACAGGATATAAGTGACACATTCTCTCGTTGTGTTCATTGTTGGTATGCCCCTGAAGATTAGTCTTTGTGGTCGCACCCCCGTTCTGGCCTTGAAGCAGCTCTGCTTTTCAACTCCTCTGTTTTCTCTCTCTCCCTAAGCTGAAAGCATTTTAGAAGGTGCGCACTCGGCTGTCCAATAAACGATCGACTTTTCATCGCTTAACTGCGCTCTCTGTGCGCGTGTAACGGAAGGAGCGTGATCACGTGGTTTGACGGATGACGCATTAGCCGTTGCCAATCCCGGGATGCCTGCTTGCGGACCTAGTTTCGCGTGTCGTGCGGCCCGCGGGGCTGCGGTGAATTTCGCTTCTATGGTAAAGGGTATCTCGGTCGAAAAGTCCTACCCGTATTTCGGCAACAAGCGATTTCTTCAAAGAAGCCCAAGACATTCTTGTGATACGTTCAGTGTTCGTTTCGGCAAATGACAGCTTGTGCTACATTGTGGTGAATCTTCACGGACCCCTTCCTTCTCGGTTTTGTGTTTGAGTGGTTTTTCTGCTGTGCCCGTGTCGACAATCTTGGATTACATCTTTCAAGTTCGGTATTTTCAACGTAAGTGCGCTGCAACCTACTTGCCGACAATTGACCGTTCTGTAGTGTCTATCTCCTGGCAGTGCCTATCTTCTGACAGCTGGGAGAATATAATTTCCCCGAAATTCTACCGCAGTCGCCTGCCTTTAGCTGTCTGAAATCATGTGAAAATTGCAGTTAGAATACTGACTTTCTTATTCTCCCTGCGTTTTGTGAAACCACGTTTCATGGACACCTTTTCGTGGATACACGTTTCCTGGACACACGTTTAGTCGACACTCGATACGCGAATTGCACGCTGCAGGGACATTTTGTCGCGCCTGTTTTCCTGAGGCGCGTGCTCACCGATTAAGCCCACCCGTTCACGCCACTTCTTGGCGTGTCTGCAGCAACTCATTACAAAAAAAAAAAATACATTTTGAGTTGTTTATAAACATCACGTGTTGACGAAACGATCTGTCGATGAAACGTCCTTCGATGAACTGATGGCAGCGACAATGAGTGGCGACTGGCAGTAGAATTTCGGGGGGGGGGGGGGGAATTCGGCCGGCTGCCGGGAGACTAGACACTACCCAGGGATTGCCTTCGGTTCTTGTTTGCTTTGCAATATTCTCAGTTGTATAACAGCTTAGTAATACCTCTTTACATATTACAGATTGCTTTGTTTGTGCTTGTCTACAGGATGGGCTGTGTGTAATAAACTTCTAGGGGATTTGAAAACAATTCCTTGTGTCTGTTTACCTGTGCTTTTGCAAACACCTGGGTGAGTGCATTTGCTTTTTGTTGTTGTTTTTTTGTTGAAATGTTAGCTCTGTTTTAAATGGGGTTATGAAGTTCGACATGTCTTACAAGGTTTTTTGTTTAAAGATGTACAGTGACAACAAATAATTTGTTTCACATTTCATGCGATTGCGGTAAAAAGAAAAACAGGCAGCTATAGCACGATGGTAAAGAGACCCATAAGATGAGCTCTGGAAGAAGCTATAGCAAACCATACAGAGAGCAATAGGCGCTAAAGAAACCATAGAAAAAGACACAGGCTGCTATAGCACGGTGCCTAAAAAGATCCATAGAGTGAGCCATAGAGATATCTGTTGCAGACCATACAAGAAGCTACGGGCGGCTAAAGGAGCCATAGGAAATGCCATGGGCACCTGTAGCAGGATGGGTATAGAGAACCATAGGACGAACTATAGAATGAGCTATAGCGGACCATACAAAGAGCAATAGGCGGCTAAAGAAACCATAGAAAAAGCCACAGGCTGCTATAGCACGGTGTCTAAAAAGATCCATAGAGTGAGCCATAGAGATCTCTATAGAAGACCATACAAGAAGCTATAGGCGGCTAAAGGAACCATAGGAAATGCCGTAGGCAGCTATAGCCCGATGGGTATAGAGAACCATAGGACGAGCTATGGGATGAGCTATAGCGGAATATACAAAAAGCAATAGGTGGCTAAAGAAACCATAGGAAAAGCCATAGGCAGCTATAGCACGGTGTTTAAAAAGATCCATAAAGTGAGCCATAGAGATCTCTAGAACACACCATACAAGTAGCTATAGGTGGCTAAAGGAACCATAGGAAATACCATAGGCAGCTGTAGCACGATGGGTATAGAGAACCATAGGACAAACTATAGAATGAGCTATAGCGGACCATACAAAGAGCAATAAGCGGCTAAAGATACCATAGGAAATGCCATAGGCAGCTATAGCACGGTGTCTAAAAAGATCCATAAAGAAAGCCATAGAGATCTCTATAGCAGACTTTACAAGAAGCTATAGACGGCCAAAGGAACCAAAAGAAAAGCCATAGGCGGCTATAGCATTCTTTCTAAAGAGACCCATAGACTAAACCATACAAAATTCGATGGCGAAATTTCTATTGAAAAAGCTATAGACAACCATAGGGCAGACCATAGGAAAAGCTTTAGACAGCCATAAAAGCGGCTATAGCTAATTGGGCCAATTTGCTATAGCCGGCTATACAAAGGATTTTCTATAGCCAACCATAGACCATTTTTGTATGGGACGTTCCATGATGCAACACGCGGGTGTCATTCGTGACCCGCGCGTCGCATTATGGGATGTTTTCGTTAACGACGTCACACGTGACGTCAGGAGGGTCCAGCGCGTTGCGTTATGGGAAACGTCCCGTGATGCAACGCGCGGGTCCCTACAACGCGCGGGTCTCACTCGTTACCCGCGTTGCATTATGGGACGTTTCCCATAATGACGTCACATGTGACGTCACGAGGGTACCTCACGTTGCATTATGGGAAACGTACCGCGGAGGAGGGAGAAGGGGAGGTACCAGCTACCCGTTCTGCAGGCAAGAGATATCACCATTCATAAATCACAGAGAGGCACGTATGAAGACGTGGTGTACTCGTTATACAAGTAGCCATCTACATGGGTACAGGCCTGTGCTGTACCCATCGATCTCTGTGGCATACGTCAGACGAAGTTGGTAAATAGTGTGCCGCCAAGGTCGACACCAGCTTGCTCGTGGTAGCTCTGTATCTCTCGCCTACAGCACTCACCGAATATTTCGTGCAAGACAAAGAAAAACTTCTTACCAGTCATGCAGGAAAACATCCCATCGGCCCCGAGGGACGTGCACTCGCTGTTCTGCTGTGCCATCTCGGGGGAGCCCGCTCAAGACTAATGCCGAGGAAATCAAAGACGCCGAGCAGTCTTCGGCAGCGCCGACAGCAAGTAGGATGACATCGAGAGTATCACGCGCTTTGTCAAAGTGTTAACTTTAACGCTGTCTCGTTCTCTCGCCTTGATCCTGCTGTCCTGTTTTCTGGTGCCGGCAGAACTTATGGCGAATTCCACTGGGCGTTTTGGAGCGCGCCGGGAACAGTTAACCAAATCCGGACTGGAGCACACGATCCGAACAGGGTCGCGCCGCCTACGGATCCCCAGTGGAACATGACCAATGCTCCGGGATCGGAGATGCCTTCCCGTCATTCACCTGCCCGGGAATCCCCTTTCCGCGGCCGCCGCGGTCGTTTCGAAGGCGTTTTCGGAATCACGGCGCTAACACGTGTTCGACGCACGAGCGGCAGAAATGGCTCAGGAGCTTCTACCAAAGATTGCCGGAATGCCCGTAGCGCGGCAAAACCTTCTCTTCTCCTTCCTGGAAAAACGAACCGGCTGTCGAGCCAAGGGGTAAGCAAGCGGCCATTACAAATTCTTCTGAGGCGAGATGGGCGAGATCAGGCGAGATGCCCCGCAAGAAAGGAATTAAGCCACGTGTGTGCGCTGAGGGCTGGCCCGGCTCGCTTCCGGTTGAATCCGCCGAAATCGTCGGAGCGACTTTTCACGGATCCAGGTCGAGATCTGGAGTGGGAGCTAACCCAAAACGACCAGTGGAACACGTACGTCGCGATCCCGATCGCCCAGTGAAATAGGCTCGCTCCAGAAAAGTTGATCCCGGCGCGCTCCAAAACGACCTGTGGAACTCGCCATTAGACAGAGTAGAGCTTTTAGATGTGACAATTATATTTCCTTTCTCCAGACAAGCGGTGATCGTGAATACCACAATATATATATATATATATATATATATATATATATATATATCTTTCTGATTGTTTAGCACAGAATATCGCAAAATTGAAATACCTCAAGAGAGGAGGAGGAGGAGGAAAGGAGAGGAGGAGCACGGGAGAAGGAGGAGAGGGAACGGACGAGGAGATGGGGCATACCTCCCCTCCGTACCCTCCTCTCCTCCTCAAGTGCTGCGCTCTAATTCGGGATTACAGGGGGCTGTAAACGTCTTTCATTTTTTTTTAAAGTCAAACTTACTCTTTTTGTTTGCCCCTGCTGATTATGTGATAAAAGGCGCAATATACAATTTCGATTTTTGAATCAACTTCTATATGTAGTTGAGACCTGTTCGAAGACACTCACGCTCAAGGACTATTACTTACATGCACGAGGCAAAAATGTTGGCTGATATTCTTCGGCAAGAACAGTCTCCTTTCATTGTTCACAATATCCTCTGCTGCGCTACGCACACTAGTAAGGCTCGTTCACACACGTCGGTTGCATGTGATTGCGTCCGTTGCAACCGGAGCGACCGGAACGACCGCTCTGGGCGCCCCGCGTACACACACCTGCAACCAGTGCAACAAGCGCAGCGGGTCGTCAGCACGGCGACCGCTTCTACGCCGCCGTCAGCTGATTCAGCGGTGCCTCTAAAAAGGGGGCACACTGCCACTCATTGCCGTAACAGAATATAGACAGACAGTTTTCTATAGCTTAAAGCTTTATTATATTTTTTTTTCATGATAGGCTTGCAGGGTGCAGTGAATGAAAAAAAAAAAGAGAAAAGAAAAAGATGCAGTACGCCGTCTTGGAGGATCAAGACTCTAATACACGACTTTGCGAATAGTACAAATCTCGCCACACGCCTTTTCTACGATTATAATAGACGATGTAATCTTAGCAGCGATATAGCAACGTAAAAACATGATTTTGCGACCAGATAGACGTTGCGAGCGTTCAGGATTGCTAACACTAATCACTTTTCTCCGGTGATGAAAACGCGTGAAAATTTGCATCCTTTATACGGTACGCGCCAGTAATACCTTGAACTTGAGCACACGTATGAAATGCGCCAAATAAGAAATCCGGGCGATGTTCGAGGACACAAATGCTTAGAAAGCACCACTGCAGTCGAAGTAAACAAACACGACGGCACGGGCGTTTCTGCTGTCTTGACAGTGCCGGCACGACATCGCCGCACGAGTAGGTGGATCTTCCCTTCTAGAAAGTGTTGGGTTATCATAGCGACACACGACGAAAATTCACAGTCAAGGGTAGCGCTTTTACGCGAAACGATGAGCTTTCACCACGCCGTCCACGTCGACCATCACCACCGACGCCATATTTGCAGGAGCCGGCCGGCCGGCCCGCGCGGCCCGCCGTCCGCGACCGGCATGCAACGCGCGCGACCAGTTCTGCTCGACCTGTGATTGGTCTGTCGTTGCGGTTGTTTCCAACGCAGCGGGGAAAGTTGGGCTCGCTCCAACTCCTTGCGTCGTGAACAACCCGTGCGAGCGTCCCTCCGTCGCTCGCACGGGTTGTTCAAGGGTCTCCAACTGACGGTTGGAGACCCTTGCAGCGGTCGTTTCGGTTGTTCCAGTCGTTCCGGTCGTTACGGACGCATGTGTGTGAACGGGCCATTACGGCGTTAAAGAGACCTGGACACGTGTAACCTTCTGCACTTGTCTGGAGTTACAAATCTCGCTCTCACAGTTGACTTTAGGTTCAAATTTCACCCGATGTTTGCCATTCCGTTGTCTGCGTAATAAAAGCTTTTAATTTTTACTTTCGTTTGCTTTGTCAAAATTTTACCGATCATTTCAGCTATAATATTACTCCTTATTAAAGCATTAATTATTTAATCGTTAGGTTAATCGATCAATTGCCTAAAATAATATTCATCACAACATCGAAGCCAACAATTTTTTGCGGAATATGATTTTGTTAGTTCCAGTGGCCAGTGGCCACAGTTTCTATTTTTAATAGACAAATAAAAAGCAGAGTATTTAGATTTTTAGTGCGACTGATTAGAGGTGCAAAGTTTAGGGAGTGATCGGGATGCAAAGAAATGTGTGGGGCAGGCTTACACTAGTTGAGCATGAATGATTGCTTGGTGTAATAAAACTTGGGAAAAAAACTAAGACGAGAGCGTTTGCGGTGAGAATTAAAGGAAGCTACGTTAAAAATGACCTTGAGCACTGATCTGCTTGTTTTTGTGCAATAATTGCGATGGTTGAGGTGGGCGGACTTGTTTTGTATGGGCTCTAATCTGTAGATGGGGTATTTGCTGACGAGGGGACCATATTCTGCCGGCATATTCTATGTTTAGACCGTTGTGCTGAGCAAAAATTCCTTCTAGGAAATTCAAGTCTTCCTGATGTTTTGTTAACTATGTTATTGATGTGAGCATTCTAAGTCAGGTCTTCGGTGAAAGCGCTGCCTGGGTGGTTATCGCATGAGCGAACAGATGAAATAGAAGCGAGCACATTTGGTTCACGAGAGCGCAATTGCCTCTTCTTGCGTAAGCCTCTCGAGTATATGTGCATGACTAGGATGCGTCTTAAATGCGGTATTTCACCAAGCTCGTAAAGCCAATGAAGCCAAAGAAATTGCGATATTTGTTTTTAATCTAAGGGGAATTCTCCCGAAGATTAGACATTAATGTGACTGTCAAGTAACGTCAAAACACCTTCCTCTCATCATTCCTAAATACAGTTCGTATAGCATAACACCCGGGTGTCCTAAAAAATATTTGCAACATCTCATATGTCAGAGTATTTTAGAAACATAATAGTTTCGATGGTGTCCTATGGGTAATTTCTGCATTTGGTTTGTATCTGCTAACTACCACACACATTTGAAAAGCGTGGACCTTAGTTTTAGCGAGGTAAACTTTTACAAGTTTGATTAAAAACAAATATCGTACACCTGCATGCATCAGCTTAATTTTTATGATCTTAGCGTCCAGTGTTCCAAAAGTATTTATGTTTTTACGAATTAAAGAAGAAAAAACAGTGTAACCGACCTGAATGTCAGTGGTATAACGAGAGACACACACATTTATTTAAAAACTTCCGCCGACCATATTCCGCTTGAAGGTATGCAGACTGTTTAACACGTTTTCAGGAAGTCATACAACACTAGCCATTCACCCTGGGCCAAAACATAAAATGTTATTAGCTATTGAATAAATAGTAATGAATGCGTAACGTTTTGATGTGTCAGGAGTGTAACGGGTATTGGCTGTACTATTTTTCATAATATTTCGATTAGAAATAACTTGCAATAACAAAAAAATATATATGTTCCTTTGGTGTTAAACATATTAAGGTAAAACGGTGAGTTTTGGTTTTATAAAAAATAAATTTGCCCGACGTTTCAGTCGTTACCGGTTAGTCGTAGAACGGTTGTATAACGGTACGCAGGAAATGCTTCGGAACACGACAAATGTTTTACTCTACACTTTTTGCGTGATACATTTATTTTTCAGTTTCTGTAAAGATGGAGTGGAGCACGGGACAACCCATCTGCAACGTGGTTAGTCACTCCGCGCTTGCACTCGATAGTGTACTTCTAACTCTGCAGCGAAAGAGTCCATCGAGCCGGATGCGGTAAGGGAAGCCCGGGTAGCAGCACGGGAAGCCCAACGGTGGGCGTCAGGCTGGGAATTCCCATGCTCTTACCCATCTCGGGGAATAACACAACACACATGTTCAACAACACGTAGAAATTTAATGACCGTTATCGCTCGCGCCGCGATCCCAAGAGCTCCGGCACACACTCTGCGATGGCACTTAATCATCAGCGGCGGAGCGCCGCTCGCTTGGCCAGTTGCTCTTGGCCCCTTCGCTGTGGAAATGACCACCGACGATTTGGCAGAGGGGCAACCTGGGCCAACGCTTTAGATCTCCAGGTGGCCCACGAAGTGTACGTGGTCCCAAATAAGTCATATTGTTTTAAAATCAGTTCAATTACTTTTACAACAGACAAGTTGGCGCATTTCAAGAAGCTTCAGCAAAAGAAGCAGCCAATTCGCAAGAATATTTTCTAATCTAGACAAAACATTTCAATCTGTGCGTTTTGTGTATGTTCTTGCAAATATTAATATTCCAAATTAAAAACAAAATACATTTTGATAATCCCAAACAATTAAAACCGTAAGGTAGTTTCGCTCATTTTATGTTGAGTACGTCATGGAATACTTGCTAATGATATAAATAAACAACTGATAGCTCGACTGTGTTTCCTACGAAAATAACAAATGAATTTCATATTGAATAACATAAGATAGTGATCTAAAGTCACTGTTTCCAAATCAAATTCTCGTTACATAGATGCTTAATTTTCTAAAGAATGACCCATCTATAAGTCTTCTGCGTTTTAAATCATTTATACCATTTGTTTTTCGGTGACAGTCGTCATTGGCATATTTTCTCAGTGGATTTCGCGTCGCGTTTCGTGTGGGTCGCGGCTGGGAAATGTCTCCGGTAAATTTAAAACGGTGAGGTCCCAGTGTCCAGTGACATTGTAACGTGACGTCACATTATGACGTCATCATGTTACGTGACACTGTTATGTCACGTGATGCTACGAAGTCACGCGACACAGTGAAGTCGAATGACATCATGATTAGGGCAAAGTGCAGGTGTGTTGGCAGCGTTAAGCACACTGCAAAGAACAGAGAATATTTGTTTTTTCTGCAACTTGATGGGTCAAGATTTCAAAATCACGCAAGTGTCAGCTAGGAGAATGTGGAACACTTGGGTAAGTCTCTTTGAAATGTAATTTATATAGGTCTAGAAAATATTTGCTTCAGCGGTAGTTAATTAAAGTTAAATATACCACTGGGCAGAAATGAATTCGATACAATTATGCATGAATTGAAGAAACGGGGGGAATTACTTTCAACTCCCAGATATTCGAGCGCAGCTCTTAGGTGCCCGTTTCCGGGTTGAGTGGCATCGGCGTCGGCGTAACCACGCGCATTGCATTATGGGACGTTTTCCCGCTACATTTAGCGGGGAATTTTCCGCTAAATTTAGCGGGGAAATTGACATCACGTGACCTCAACACCAATTCAGTTTCTCCGCTAAGTTTAGCGGAGAAAATGACGTCACTACTTCGTGTCACGTCACCCATGAACAAATTCAGCGGCAGGAAGAGAGGAAGAGGGTAGGAGGAGGAGGAGGGTCATAGTCTCCCCCTCCCAGTACCCTCTTCTCCTCAAGAGCTGCACTCAATTTTTGCATTACAGAGATTTGTAAACGTATTTCATTTTTTATACACTCTACTCTCCCGACATTAATTTAAAGGCATTTGTGTTGCTATGAAATGTATTTGCTTATTTTTAGGTCATTATTCATTACATACATACGCTGTCAGCATTATGTCTCTGTCGCCTTGCGTGCCCTTTTTATTTTACCAGACTTAGTGATCGTAAGATAGGGAGCTAAGTTCGTGTTCCCAAAGCTTGCACCCTCGTGGTAATTCAAAGTAAAATTTTTCTACGAATCTTCACCCAACGCCAAAAAAGTCCCATGATGGCTCATACGTGTACTTTTCCACACGGTTTTACGGTGAGTTGGTCTACGAGGCCAATTCGTAAGATTGGCTCTCCGCGCAAGCGTCCACTGAGCCAATCCAAAGGGGAAAATTAGTTTTCAGCCGATAAATTAGGTCATACATTTTTGTTTTTGCACTGGGTGTGCCGTAGCATTTAAAACATTGTACTCAGCGCCGCTGTGCAAAGCTCGAATTTTCGAGACCAGGCCGTTTTTACACTACATTTCGCACCAAGTCCGACTTCAGGCGGCGCCACTGTCCGATGCAGCTAATGATACAGCGCCAAAAGGGCGTCGTTGCGGCGTTCGCTATCGCCGGCTAATCCAATCACGCACCTTGGTCGGCGTTTGGCTCACCCCCAGCATGGAGTAGCCGGGAAAGTTAGCTATACGTTAATTTCTCTCTCTCTCTCTCTTTTTCTCTCTTTTTTCCTGCTTTGTCCTTTCTTGTTTCTTACATTTCTTTATTCCTCTGCTTTTGCGAGTCATTTGTCGCTTGAATATTGACACTAGGAGAGAATCGGTGACCGAGTACGTTAAGGCAACACAGCTCGGAGCTCGGTGCACGGAAACTCGCGCTGCGGATCCCAGGGACCCTCCATAAAATCTCCTTCCTGCCATTTTCAGTCTAGACGAGCATCATACTATCCTGTGTTAATATATTGCTCCTGCATGATGCACGTCAAAGATCCGTCCAGCAGGGATCTTCCATTGGCTAAAGTGTTTATCTACAGCGGAGACATAGCACACTCGTTGGTGCTGACTATTCCTTCCCACTGTCTAAACATAAACACAATTACTACGCAGATAATTATAAAAATTAAGAAACAAGATGTTTCTACACTACAAAGCGAACAAATTAGTAATCGAAAATTTTATTTTCGTGCTGTTAACTTGACAAGCATATAGTTTTCCGGTTACAGATTTGTGATTCTTCACCCTTACAAGAGTGGACTATGCAGGATCTACCTTTTTTTTACTTTTAAAAAGCGTATGCAGTGATTTTGATAAATGCACCACTAAAACCGCAAGCTGCTTTTCAGAGTGGCGTAATTTCAACCATATTGGTGCCTATAATTATGGTTGCCAGTTATCCGAAGCTCTATCTGAAACCCCCCAAAAAACGCTTTTCCGTCTCCAGAAACGTTAAAAAGAGTCCGTCATTGAGTAAGATTCTCGCTTGAGCTCCCTGGCATCTCATCCCTCATTCGGCTTGTTGCATTTTCAGATGGCTATCAACACGTTTACGCCCGCTCTGCACTAGGCACCAAAATGGCCGCGCCCACAGAAATCGAGGAATAGAATGCTAACATTCTAAGCGTATCTTATCAAGAGGATCCATGCCCTAATGTGCGTGCGTGTTAAAGCTTGGCCGCCCTTTTTCACTACAAAATCCATTCTACGCGCGCTGGCAGAAATGGGCAGTAATGAAAATGAGACAGACGGTTGGCGCAATGTTCTGTTAGTGATGATTCGTAAGTGGGCTTGTTTTTGGTAGTATTTTTGTTTCCTACAGCCAATAAAGAATGCAACCAACTTGATCATACCCTTACTAGCAGCAGCACCATCCCCTCTTTTCAAACTCAATTAGATACCTTGTTGTAGAGGTATGTTTAATTTAAAGTTAATATGTTCGATCTTTCTTCGTATTATTGCTTTGTGATGTCTAGGTACACCTAGCTGGGTTGGCGTGCTATGCCCTTAATTTGGTATTCTTGTGTATAATTTTTTATAGCTCTCACTTTTTTGTTTATGTTTAAGGCACTGTTCAATATAACTTTTTACGTGCATGATTTAATATGAAGCGCCTTTTATAATTCACGCAATTCTTAATTTGTTAATTTGTACTATAACAGCTTCATAGAGGTTAGTTTCTTATTTATCATTTTACTTTACCCTGCAGCCTCTAGAGGGCATTATTGCACGAAAGTGATAGAGATAAAAATGTACGGAATTAGGCATATAAACACACACATAAATACAAATAAAAAAAATATATATATATAACTAAACTTTACTATCAAGTAAACAAAAGTCATAACGTGTTAATGAAAGCATTATTTACTTCCGTCTAACAAATATTGAAGAAACAAGTCATTAAAAAGCATTGAAACAATATTACTCGCTAGCCTATTGCCTTCTTCAACTTTAGCCGTATTTCAAAATTAAGAACTAAATAACATTAGAGGTATGCTCACTTTTAGATTACTATAAAATTATATTTTCAAAATGCTTAAAAAAACAATAAAATGTGAGGAATATGAAAATACAATTGACTTTGGTGAACCCTGATATTTAGGTGGAAAGAGTTGACCCATGTGAACTGCCAACGGGGTGTTTTCTTTTTGAAGAGCCGAAGTAATAAAAACTATCTTCCATTGTGTCTATGGCTTTGGCTATTTACTTTAAAGATTTCAGCGTTGAAGTAGAAGGGTTTCAGTTCTTTTTTGTAGTGATTCTGCGTTCAAAGTGACCTTTTACAGACGAAGCTTTTTCGTGACCTGGAAACTAACAAATCCCTTGATGAACGGGGTGCAGAAAATGCTTTTGGCGAGATGAGGAGGGGGGGGGGGGGTGAAGGAGGGGAGAAGGGGGGGGGAGGGTGCTGTTTTTCAGACATCAAATGCTTCTATCGCAAAGAAATCGAAAAGATTTCGAGCCTGGTTTTGACGTGACCGTGGTTGATTTAGAAGCGCTTCATTATATGGTCCTTCAGAGCAAGTACCCCCGCTTCTCAATGTGAGAAGTGGGCCCTTTCTTTACGACAATTCGTTCCTCTACTCTCCGCTTTCTTTTCATCACGGTATGTGTTACAGGGTCGGGTTTCATGAAAGAGGCCAAACATTAGTACTTGATCGATATTCGGGTTATGTCGCATTATGAATTCGCGTGACTTGACATAAAGTTTGGGTGTCATGTGACCTCACGTGACTTGATGTGAGTTTTGGGCCTCACGCAACGTCTAAAAGTCACGTTACCCCAAGATGTCACTTGACATCACACATGCACAGAGCATGTGTCCAGCTCATTCGCTACACAATCTGTGCGTCTCCGAGTTTCTCAAAGATGATCGAGACATGCCTAACTCTTTTTTCCCATTTGAAAATTTAGGTGCCCTGACTTGTGAATCAAGAATGATGAATAGCCGTTATTTAAGAATTGTACGATTTTCAGAATGCTCCAGGTATTCGCCTCAAAATTCAATCTGCACAAAACTACGTTATCTTTTTTTTACGTATTTGGAGCAACGCGAGTACTTCAGACGCGAGGCCGAAGCCATGGAAGGCGCCAATGCAGCGCTCGCACGCTGGAATTGAGTGCTAAGAGGTCGTGCTCTGGGCCGGCTTGCCAGGACACCGTCTCAGCTGAGACTGGGTGAAAGACAGCATTGTAAAGGCTGGAGAGCGAGAGCTTCTTGAGACGCGGTTTGAGTCCCACCCAGCTCGTGTGCTGGTTTCGGCAGTGCTTTCTTTCCCCCAATTTCGACTGCAGAGACGCTGTTTCTAGCAAGCCGGCCCAGCACCCTTGCCCGTGCTAAGTGCCGTTAGTGTGAATGCTTTGTCTTCACCCGCATTGTGGACAGATGGAAGGGGGATCGGTGGCCGAGTGGGCTAGCGCACACCAGCTCGGAGCACCTGGAGCGAAAGCTCGCGCTGCAGAACCCAGGGATCCTAGGTTCAATCCCCACGCCTGCCCGTTTCGATCTGGATGAGCATCGTACAGGCGTGCGTTCGAGTATCACTACTGCGTGGTGCACGTTAAAGACCCCAGGCTAGCAGTTGTACTGCACTGGCTAAATTGCTCATCTACAGCGAGTGACTCGTCGCAACTTTAAATGGCTGACCAACTACACGCTGTATAAATATCCCCACAACCACAATTATTACTCAGATGGAATCACCTCGTGCCTCATAGAGAAACAGGGATAAACAAGAACACGCTTCCCCTAAACTCAATCTGGGTCTTGAGGCGAATGCAGGCATAATCCAACGAAGATATAAGGCACGACAGCGCACCGGAACTCAAAGCGCGTACAACGAAAGCTCACACTGCAGAACCCAGGAATCTTGAGTACAAACCACATCCATGCCGGTTTCAATCTGGATAATCATTGTGCCGGCGTGCGGTCGTGTATTACTACCGCCTGAGGCACGTTAAATTCCACAGACTCGCATTTAGGCTGCACTGAGTACATTTTTCATCAACTTCGTGAAGCAGCGTCGCCATACCTCAAAGGCAGACGAACCTTAGGTTGTCTAAACAGGAACTTCTAATAGGGTTTTGGTTTTTGACGACGAGGTCAACAAATCCCCATTTTCAATCGCAAACTCGAAATTCACGTTAGCCAACCTCTCGAAACGAATGTTTTTTGGGGGTTTTCGAGTATCAACACGCGTGCATCTTGTGCTCTCGTCTGTGAACAAATTTGCTCCGGGGGCCTATATATATACTTATGTATGTCAGCCCGTGCTCAAGCTCGGGTCTGTGCGGATAAAGTCTGGGTTTGCGGCGCGCTCTGAAACCCCCTGTTTGCTGAGCCGACTCGACAGTCCTTGGGGTTCGAGGGTATGGAAGAAAATGGAGCGGTTTGTCTATCGAAGGATCGATAGTGCAAAGAGAAAGCGCGTGACCTGCTTGCGGAACGCGAGGAGTGCTCGCTGTGTTTACAGATTGGGACGGGACGTCTCTGGCGCGGAGCGAGGTCAAGTTATATCCGGCCGCGTTATATATTCGTGATTGTTATATACAAGGTACGTGAAATAGCTCCTTCTTGACCGGCCAAAAGTGTCCTCATTTTTTTGTTTTCTGCATACATTCGCTTGCGCCAGTGCGTATATATAGGAGTTTCTGGGTTTGAATATGCGCGCCGAATATCAACGATAAAATACGTGCTCTGAATTAGCAGAACGTTAGCTTTCCGCCCTTACCGTTACTGGCAGAACGGCTAACGGTAACCGTTTAATGGCAGAACGGGTTACAGTTACCGTCTTGACGACTTACGGTAGTCGTTAGCGGCAGGAAGAGTTACCGTTACCGGCAGGACAGCTTACGGTAACCGTTACCGGCGTTAGGAAGCTTTAGGGAACCGTTACTGGCGTTAGGAAGTTGTAGGGAACCGTTACCGGCGTTAGAAAGTTTTAGGGAACCGTTCTTGCAAATCCGGCGATACGGTACGATTGGTTCTCCGGTACAAACTGCGCATGCGCTACCACAGAAGACTCGCATATGTCGTATGCCGTTTGCACACCGTATCGTGTGTGCAAAAACGGTTCCCTATAAAACTTTATGTTTTAAGGTCACCGTTGCCGGCATGACGGTTTACGGTCAACTTTGCCGGCCTGACGGGTTACCGCTATAGACATGATGGCTAAAGCCGGGGTCTAATTTTGATGGGAAAATTTGACATATAACCTGACGTCGCGTGACCTATACACGAATTCGATTTCCCCGCGAAATGTGGCAGAAAAACTGATGTCACGTGACCCGCTAAATTTAGCGGGGAAACTATATTTGTGTATAGTTCGGGTGATGTCAGGTCACGTGACATCAATTTCCTCACTAATAATTTTGCTGGGAAATTGAATTGGTGCCTATATCACGTGACGTACGTCAGGTCACGTGACATCAATTTTTCCGCCAAATGTAGCGGGGAAACTGAATTGGTGTATAGACGACATCAATTTTCTCGTAAAATTTATCGGAAAATGAATTAGTGTATAAGTCACGTGACGACAGGTCGCGTGACATTAACTTTCTAGCCAAATTTAGTGGGGAAGCATAACAGGTGTCTAGATCACGCGACTTCACTTTTTGTGCTAAATTTAAAGGAGAAACTTAATTTGGGTATAGTTCACGTCACGTCAGGTCACGTGACATCAATTTACTCGTCAAATTAAGCGGGGAAATAAATTTGTGTATAGGTCACGTGACTTCAGGTCACATGACAACCATTCCCCGTCATATTTAAAACGAATTGGTGTAGGGGTCACGTGACTGCAAGTCACGTGACAATATTTTCGAGCAAAAGCTAGCGCGGAAAGATAACCGGTGTCTAGGCCACGTGATGCAAATTTCTCCACTAAATTTAGCGGGGAAACAAGACTTGTGTGTAGTTCACGTGATGTGATCACGTGACATCACTTTCATCGCCCAATTTAGTGGGAAATAAGGGGTCTCAGGAAGATATCTCCCTGAGACCCCTTGTACAGCCGGCTGTACTCAGATAGAGTTAATTTTTAAAGAAATTGCGCTCCTTTGATGAGGGCTAAGACCGTCTGTACAGTCAACTGTACATTAGAGCGTTCCGCTCTGTCCAAGAGATGGCGCAAGCTGTCCGCCGTTTCGAAAAAAAATATTGCGGGAAACCTTTGCTTAAAAGCTTCGCTAGGCACGTCCTGTAAGAAAAATTATCACTACTTCCATTTTGCTCGAAGTTCTAATTCGTGTTGTACAAAGTTAAGTAAGATATCTAGCCCACTGTGGACACAGCTTTCAAGTCTTTAATCCGATAGAAACTTTCCAAAATGTGTTGATGTTTCAATGTACAGCCGGCTGTACGTCAGGGCTCTGTTCATTCGTTTTCTACGACATTTTGTGAATATAAGCAAATTTAATTTTTCCCCACACCGTGGAAAAGAGGTGTGTGGAAGAATTCCGACGGCGCATAGTCTATATTTCAGAAAAAAACGAACCTGTGTTTATTACCTAATCAGGATGAAATTATGGATCTGCTTGCTCTGTCGTCTGATATCAAGGACTTCTCAGACGTTGATGAAGATTACACGGGTCCTAACGGTACAACTGTACAAGAAAGCAGTTAATCCAGCTCATCGGACTCAAAAGAAACCGATGTTGATCCTCAGGAAAGGCGCCAAGAACATCGAGGGGTTATCGGGAGAGAACATTTCACGGAAAAAATGCAGTGCTAGTGCCTAGAGTTTGATATACTTTTAATTCCTGTTTTATATTTCATCCCACATGGGCGACCCTCCGAAATGACGACTCACTTCCTAACACCCATGATGGCTAGACTTCCGTCAGTTACTTCAGGCAGTATTTTAGTGAGGACGTTTTTTGACAAGCTCGCGTTCTACACCAATCTAAGAGTTGTGCAGGACAATGGAGGCGTCGATTCAACAAATGCGAAGCCCGAGTAAATTAATAAATTATTAGGTGTGTGCATCGTTATGGCATGTCTGAAGAACCCCCGAATACGTATGTATTGGAGTGCCGAGAACGAAGTTCCCTGCATCTGCGACGTTATGTCAAAAAATCGTTTTTCTTTGTCTTCGCTCACGGCTAAAGTTTCTTGAATCGCTCTCCGTCAGTATAAAAAAGGACAAACTTTCGATGCATAGACGTGTAATCGACATGGTCCGCGATGTCTGCGTGGAGCAGCCAAGGACAAGAGCAATGAGCCTCGATGAACAAATGGTGCCCTTCAGTGGAAGTGTTCAAATATCCGTCAGTATCATTCTAGCAAACCGAATTCTGTTGGGATAAAGTTTTTTGTCCCTGCATGCCATTCCAAAAGAATGCTAAATTTTCACGTGTAGCAGGGGAAGGAAACGTTTGAGGACAATGACTCTCAGCAAATATGTGTCGTTGGCGATCAAGGTGTGCTGAAACGTCTTGAAGGAGTGGAACCTGGCTATGTTCTTTACTTTAAACGCTTTTTCATCACTTCATCTTTATTAGATGAGCTCAAGCACAAGAACTTTGATGATACGGACACGGTCATGCTGAACAGAATTCCCACAGAGGTAAACCGCAAATTGTCATCGGACAAACAGATATCTGTGACAAGAAGAGGCAATATTGTTTAGTAAGTCAGGAAAGATGATTCCCTCTCACTTGTGAAGTGGCTCGACAAGAAGCGGGTAATTGTACTGTCCACGGTGAATTCTGCAGAGCCCATTGAATCTTGCAAGCGCTGGGCGAAGGCCGATAAGGCTTACATTAGTATCCCTCGGCCAGCTTTGATCAACACTTTCAACGAAAATATGGGTTGAGTGGAACTCTACGACCACCTTCTCAGTTACGTCTCTCTGAGGGCTCGTACAAAAAACTGTACTGTGATGCTCATGTATAATTTGGTCGACCTCGCCATTGTAAACTCGTAGTTTCAGTATCGTAAAGAGCGTACCCAAACTGAGACACCTATGAAAGACATCCTTCAGTCTTTCGATTTCAAAAGCCGAATCGGAACGAATACTGCTGAAAGGTGCTTGCAACAGCAGAAATGATTTCAATGTGGGAAGTTCTCATGAAAAGTCACCAGTAGCATCAACAAAACAAGACACTCCCACTTCCTCAAACCCAGCTTCGCGTGAAGAATGCAGACCACATGCCTGAGGTAGCGGATGTTGATCCTAAGCAGTACCCACGTTGCAGGAACCTGGCTGCTATACACGTTGGAGAATTCGCTGCACAACGTGCAATGTTTTTTTTTTTTTTTTTGTCTATGTGTTTGGTCGCTTAAACAAACCGTTTTTCCGAATTCCATAAGCGGTAAAAAAATCCTTCCCGAAGTTCGACGTGGCCAGATGTAGTTCAGAAAAAGTAGTTTCCATAGAGTTGCAGGAGAGTGCGTAAGTTGCACGTCTATTGTTGAATAATTATAATACAAAAAGGCTGCCTTTAGTTACGTTTCCTTTACTGGAACCCTATGTACAGTTTACTGTACGTGCTAAAAAAACCAGTCTAATGAACCGATCGAGCCAAATAAATGTTTTTGTTCTCCCACGTACCTTAGAGACACTAAATTATATCGCAAAACAAATATTATTCTGCTTAACATTTGTCGGGTCTGACGAGGATATATCACCTGACGTCAGGTCACGTGACATCAATTGACGTCACTTGACCCGACTTCACTTGACTTATACTTCAGAGAGAGACGTTACTTTCATGGAGACATCACTTTCATGAACAAGTTATCGTGATATCTCCTCACAAAAATAGCACCCCTTTCCAACCTCGCCAAAACACGTAGGTCTACGTCAAAAAATATATAAAGGTCATGTTCCAATTTCTAGCTCAAGAATACCTCTAGGGAAATAAAATGCCTAAGCTACCCTTTTTTGTGAGCACCTTCTTCTCTTCTAGTCCCAAGAGCAAGGTACACATTATGCTTTAACTCTCTGGGCATGAAGCGCAGAAGCGCTCTCGCAATCGCGATCGTTATACCTCCCCTTCTAACCCACAACAGCCATAACTCCCAGTGAAAAGAAGGACTAGACCTCGAAACTTTTCATCCATGAGAATTAGTGCCTAGTTGAACGTCGTTATTTAATTATGCATGGTAGACAACTCGCGCTTGTAGTGGATAAGCATTATCTTCGAACTCTTTTGTCATACAGCGAAGTCCTTGAAATGCACTCAAATATCAGCGGCTATTTAATATTAAGATTCCCATAAACCCCTTTTAGATATTTCACAACGTCGCAACGCGACTTACGGCTTCCATTAAGGTAATGTCAGACAGGTCTAGCCTCCCAGGTCTGCTTGATTGTGAATTCATGTTGTATCGATTGGCCGTTCCGACGTTAGTTTCACAATATCCAGACATTATTCGAAATGCATTCACGAGGTGAAACAAACGACGAATATAGAACTTGGTGGTGAGGTTTCGCACCTGAGGCGTTTATCGATAATCGTGATCGACTGCTACAAGCCTACCAGTCTGATTAAGTTAACTGAAGCATTGAATATGAATTTTCACGCATGTAATAAATTGAGGATGCGCACGACATTACCCAATGACGGACTGATACAAAGTTCTTACCGCAAAACTCTGTTTTACCCAATGTGCGACAACAGAAGTCTGCTAAAATTTGTTTTCCGTAGACCGACGTTCTACAGAATAAAAAAAAAGAATGACAGCAACGTAATTCGATTATAATGGGTAGAAAGACGAATCAATACGTAATGATACGGAACAATTTTTAAATTATATATACTATTTTATGAACTTAACAATGTCAATTAGAAGGAGGAAAATATTGTGAAAACGAACTCAGTTTTTCATTGAATCCTGTAAAATTGTGCGTGTTTAAAAAAAAAAAAATGCTAATATCGTATTTTTGTATGCATGTTTTGTATCATCACTGATGTGACGCTACGTTTAGGAGTATCAAGCTTCTCACTTTAATTATTTCACAACAGTGATATGTAACGCCACGCCACGTTTACCGTGAAATTAACTAGCCGCGCTAGAAAAACCTATTGTTCACCGCAGTGCTTTGATTTATGATATGTCACCGAGCGAATTTATGTTTTCAAGTTGACGCAGAACGTGTTGCCAATGCCTTTTTGTACATCGCACGTTCGCGTTAACCGTTTCATAGAACTGTTGACTTCGAAATACTTGCTTCATAATTTTATATTATAATTCCGGTTGTTATAATAAATAATTAAAATTTGAAGTCATAATTGAGGCATTATTATATATGTCCCACTTAAGGAATGTTTACCATTTTGTGCACCTGTTCCAACTTTGAGTGGAGCTGTCCTATGATTGCACTGTCTGAGATCGACACATTCGGACTTTTTGTTCAACATTACAGTGACGTGATCAGAATTGTGCATTTTTTTTTTTTGTTTTCACCAAACCAGCTCACACAAAGCATTTTGTGTCCGCGGCATATCGTGACTAAAACGGTTCAAGTGTCGTTCACTTGGAAATGAAAACAAAACAGAAAAGAAGAAAATGGGTGGGGCGCTGAGTTTGTCAATATCAGTCGGGCATTTCTCTGCAAATTTTCAAATCTCGGTATTCTTTTTCAGTGAACCTACCATTCCGTCTCATTGTGCTTCATTTTGTTGAAGAAACGAAAAAAAATCTTCTTGCTATTAGAAATATTTAATTGTTTGTTTTTAATATACTTAGTTATGAATATTCAGTAATCACTTAAGAAATAACAATTGAATGGCCTTCTAGACAAAACTGGAGTTCAATTATATCTTCTCAACTAAAAACAAAACCAAAAAGCAACGTGTAAATAACTTTCTTTATTTGTTCGGAAGCTATAGGCCATATTAAAAGTATTCAAGAGAAAATTTGTTCATAGTCTTCACAGAATTACCCCCTTAACGGCGATCAATGGCCGACATTTACGAGCGTCAGAGCACTACAGTGGAACAAATAGTTTATCTAAAATCGATATGCATTTTCGTTTTTTTTTTTTCTTTTTCGTTCGGCTCGTGTCGTAATTTTCGATAAAATTGCGCGAGACCGCCGTACTCGCTCGAGGTATTTTGCAAGCGCCTCGACTGCAGCGCATATATGCAGCTGCGGGGCTTAGGTGTTGCGGTGTGTGCACCACTTGACACCGATCAAATGTGTGCTACAAAGTTTAGAATTCTAGCATCGCGTTACCCTTCACACCAGTAGCGGAATAGCGGGGTAAGCTGCGGGCCCGCTGTTAACATATCGTGGAAACAAAAAAGACTGCCCAAGCTATCTGAGGTGCGTTTCCTTCTTGTAGTATGACGGTAACTGTCACATTACTCAAAGAAACACTAGGTAGGTTTAGGGAACCATTTTTGCGCATCCCGTACGGTACGATAGGCAACTCCGGTGCGCACTACGGATGCGCTACCACAGAAGACTCTCATACACGCGGAATCGTACCTCATTGCAAGTAATCAAATTACAATTGTAATCGATTACATTTCGAAGCAATTTTGTAGTCATTTGAATACATTTATTAGGAACTAATCGCAAGAGTCATACAATTTGTTTTTAGAAGTACTAACAGGACTCGTAAGCGGTACTATTTTTTTCTTCCCTTTTCCAATTGCGCTATATAGGTTTCCTCCTACAAGTATCCTGCCCAGGAAACCCGCAGAAAACCACTAAAATTAGGGGATTACAAAGATAAGTAGTTTATAATTTGCTGATCCTAGCCCAATATTGGACAGATGAAACGTGGTAAAACAGCGCATTACCAGCTGACTCAAATTACTACTTTACGACGGATGAAAGACCCGCTTTCAAGCCGGTAGAAAAATCTGTCGTTTTGAAAATCTGAAGTAATATGAAAAGTAGCGGTTACTCTTTTGAGGAATTACCAATTGCATTTTTTTGCTCGAGCAATCGAGTCATATAATCGAATAATTTGTGACCAAGAGTAAACGTAATTGTGATCAATTAATTTGTTTTAGAGCAACGTGTACAGGCACGGCCGCTCGATCAAAAACAAGGTACGTCGCTCCGCCAAACATGGGCGAAGGCGAGATTGATCAGTTAACACTAGTGGCCGCGTTGTCACTGGTATCGTATACGGTCCGGGCAATTCCTGGGACGCGCGCGGCTGATCAGCAGTGGAGACATAGCGATCAGTGGAGAGATACCATGGGACAAACCAACCACGCAGCGCCGTTGAAGACCGCAGCTATCATCGACCGGTAGCGCCGCGGTGGTCGGCCGAGGTACTAGGCGCGTCTCTCCATTTGCCGCGCATCTGGGGAGCCGCACCTCTGCTGTTCAGATCGAGCGGCCGTAGAACAGGACCGCAGACGTGTTCAAAGCATACGTACGTGTAAAAATAGACGGATGGATATTTTTATCCAAGCTCGGAGAGAGGCGTTTCCGCAGATAATTCCGTCATTGTTTCGACAGTGAACGACGTCTCTGCTGTTTGATGTTTGGCCAGTTTGGCTGTGACCTTATGGTTACCGGCATCATAGTTGTCGGAACACCGCGACGTCAAGAAGCACCAGCAGCGCAAACGAGCACCGACAGAGTAAACGTAAATAACTGAGAGAAAACTAACTAGGGAATCCTGGTGCAGGAAACATCCGTAGGTTTCGTGGCTCTTTACAGTCCGCCTACGTCGACAAGTTTCGTCGTCTAATCGATATAAAAATTAGGAAGACATCCTCGAAGGATAAAAAGACAAAGAATAGTGCTCCTGTCTGTCCCTTTATTTTAAGCAGAAACAAATTTCAGTGTTTGACGCGTGCTCACGTCGCATGAACCCTAAACGATGTGCTTCCAGTCGAGAGTGCACTCAATTTAGCGGCGCCATTTTGCTAATTGTGCACTGTGATGTTTTGTGGCGTCCCGTGCGATCGTATGTGTGTCGCGGTCACACTGCTACTACGTCACACGAAAGACGGCCTACAGACACTTTCTGAGACGTGTTCCTTTCTTGTATGGTGTTCCGTTCACATTCAACATACAAACACTGTCCACGGACATTGGCGATGTATACATACTGTAAACGACTAAAATTTCGCGAGGACCTAATTGTCGCGAATTTCGCGAATCGCCTACAATTCACGAAAAATACATCCCGCGAATAATTTGGGCAATATGTGAACGCTATGGAAGCTACACTTTATTCGCGAAAATTAGAACCCGCGAATAATTTCAAATTTTCAGCTTTGGCCCGATTCGCGAAAATTTGAGCCCGCGAAAATTAAGTCTTTTACAGTATATGAAAGAAACTTGCTTCAAACATGCATGAGGCGTGTTCGCTGTTCATTTTCTCAACATGTCTGCCGCCAACAGCGTGTCGTTTGTATAATATAAAAGCGGCGTAATTGCCACTTGCCTGAGATCACTTTAAAAAAATACAGACCTGCTAAAAAACATTTTTATATGAACATCTGAACGTTGTACACTCTGTCAGTTTATACTATTGAAACCGTTTCCTCTTTTCTATCTTCTCAGTTCCCCCCCCCCCCCCCCCAAAAAAAAAAAAAAAAACAGACAATAAACAAACAGAAAAAACAGCCATACTTAGGGTCGCTCTTGAAGAGGTCATGTAGGTCCGAAGAAGTGGGGTTTTTGAAAATTATGGCTTGGTACTACGTCCTTCGATTACAAACAGGAATGCCCCGATTTCATGGCGGGTTATATTTTATCTTCGAACGGGTCGTCGTATTTTTATTTATTTATTTGCATGAATACCTGCAACGCCGTTAGGCATTATGAAGGGGTTACAGTAAAGATCATGCAATAACGATACTTATTCATACAATGTATAAACGGAAACAACTATAAAAAGTGCATTTTTAATCGCGAATACAAATTTGTAGTTTCTCATAAAAAAGATAATTATCAGAAATAGATACAATTTCGTCCGTTAGTGTATTCCACTCTCTAATGGCTTGAACAAAAATGAAAATAAAAAACAGTCAGTATTGTAACGGAATTCCTCGTTTTTTTAGAATGATCCCGTCTTGCATATGCATAGTGTGGCTAAAAAATGTGAAGACTTCTTTCAATACCAGTCCGTCCGTAATATATGCTGTGAAAGAGTTTCAATCTCAAGCACTTTCTTCGCTCTTTGAGTTAATCCAAACCTAATCTGTTTTTAATATTATATTGTATACGGGTAGTGGTCACCTGTAACAAACCCTAATGCCTGGTTTTGAACCCGTTCAACTTTTGTTCAAGGTAACTTCGTGGCAGGTACCAGATGAAGCAAGCATGTTCTAAAATTAGTCGAATGAAAGAAAAATATAATATTTGTTTTACACTGCGAGATGTATTTTTAAAATTCTTGCGAATAGAATACAACATTTTACCAGCCTTTGCAGTTGGTGCATGCTAAAGTCCTCGGAATCTAGTCTAAAATCAGCGGCAATTCATCATTAAAACATTTTGAAAATGCATTTCGGGAATATTGCCACTGTCGAAACACGACTTGCGCTCCCTACAAAGGTTATGTCAGAGAGGCTCACGCTCCCCGATGGGTTGATAGCGAAATCATGTCGTATCGATTTCCTGTTTCGACGTAAATGTCACAATATCCAGACGCGTTTTGCAACGTATCCAAGCGATGAAACAAAAGACGAATCTAGAGCGAGCGTGACAAGCGCCAATGTAAGTACAGTTCTTAGCTTTTGAATAATAAAAAAAAAAAGAAGTGTCTTTGTGAAGTGGCGCAACCGAGGCGTTTAACGAGAACAGTGATCGATTGGTACTGGACTAAGGACGGGATTAAGCTCACCGACGTGTTTAGTAAGGTTTTCAGGCGGGGACTATGCAATATATTAAGGAAGGGAATGTCATTGCTTAATAGTGAATGCAGAACTAGTATGCACCGCCATATATCCTGTCACCATTTATGCGCCATAACCTTTCTGCCGACAAACAGCCCACTTCTAAATAAAAACAAAATAAAATAAAAACAAAGATGCTAAAATTTTAAAAGTATCTATGAGATGATGAATAAATTCTTGGTGACTCGGAAGAGTTTGTATATTGACTGTCGTCTCGTTGGGACTAGAATAAGATTAGTTATAAGGTGGGCAGTGTTTTGAAAGTGACCCGTAAAAAGAGTGGCATCATTGTTGAAGGTTTGTAATTAGATTCCGTTGCATTTTTGTTGGGGTGCAATGCTTTTGAGCTTGAAACTTGCTGTACTTCGCTTCATCATAAGTAGGATTCTGGGTTTTCGGATAAATCTTAAAAAATTCAGAATAACGTCCCCCAGTAAACTTTTCGTCAATTCGAACTTATCCGATAAAATCCGACTTTCGATGTCCTAATGCAAGAAAAAAGTAAACATATAGTACAATTTAACCAAGTTCAGTCAGCGCCCAAGTTCGATAGTCCTGAGAAAATTCCATCTCTGTTTTGTGTTTTCTTTTTTTAATCTAGGATCATTGAAAAAAAATGTCAGTCTAGGGCATCATCAAAATGAGTCTTACCGTTCATCTTGTCAAGGTCCATTTGGTACAAGAGGTAATTGTACTTCTCGGTCAGGTTAAAACAACTCTTCTGGTTTCTAGTTTGAACTGTACTATGTGGGGTTCTTAGAGGAAGGACGGGTTATGTTTTTGTAACCTTGAAGTCTATAAACCATAGAGATTTCATAGAAGGGGGAAAGGAGGGGAGGCGGGTTGGTGACGCTCTCTATTCATTTAATACACAGCCCCGTGCAGCCTCGGTGTAGGGTGATCAAATAGGATGGGATAAAAACGAGCTTCCCATCGACTATTTCGAGGAGTTTAGCGATTTTAAGGTATCAACGTTGATCGGAGCACCACTCGTTTACAAGGGTTGTTGTGGGAAAAAGTATTGCCAATGGCAAGGGCACCGACGCCGAATCCAGCTGATGAAACATTATTTATTACGAGCACATTCTTTTGAATCTAGCACGCGTTTATACCCCAAAGATTATCCATTTTTATTTTGGGAAAAATAGGAAACATTGCAAAATTAATGTCAAATTTCGGAGAATGGGGAATTTAACTGAAATAAAATGGGATAAACTCCGGATTTTTGGCGAAAAATAAACTGCGAAAAACACCCTCCGAGTTCGATGAGAAATATACTCGGAAAATACGGAACCGTAGCCATAAGTAAGATCAAAGTAATATACTAAAATAACAAAGTTAAGGACACGAATATTAAAGCCGCAGTCACACTGCAAATACATAATACAAAAGACAGTTTGAAGACACTGTTTCAGGCGTGTGTCATTCCTTGCATGACAGACTTGTCACAATGGTGAGAACAAAAATGGGCCGAAATCGCTGCCTCCGCCACGCTAATTCTCGAAGATATCCGTGAGCATTTCGCGCGACGGTTATATATAACGAATCATGGTGAATGCAGCCTCTCAGCACTTTTCCGCGGGGTGAAAATTTTCAAAATCCCTCTTGTCCCTAATGTAAGCAGATCCGGTCCCTTAGCGTGTGCATGAGGAAAGTGCGCGCGATACGCTCAAGACGACAGCGCCATTTCGTTGTTGCCGTACATGTTGCGTTTGCAGGGACCACGACACCGCGTGCTTACGGCCCGGTGACATGGTAAGACGACTGCGGGTCGAGAATGCCGTGGCAGGCCGAAGAACGGAACCGCAGCCCGTGTGCGTCCACAGGTCTTCAAAGCCGGCGGAAAGAGCTTCCGGATGAGTCCAATGCGCGCACCCGCACCCCGGTCGCTCGTTCCGAGAGGCCAGGCGTTAGGACACGGAACAACGGCGACCGCACAGGATTGGCTGGTTATAGAAAAGCGACGGCGTGACGTAGCACCTATCAACCGAGGTGCAGTGGGGGACGGCAGGAATGGGGCGTACTTGGGCCGCCGGCGGAGCGCCATGAAGCGACATTTACGGTGGGTCAAGGTAGGTTAATATTTTGTAATGAGCCATCCGCAGGCTGTCGCCGCGACGCAACTAGAACGGGCGAGGGGAGAGGGGGGAGGGGGGAGGGCAGGGAAGGTTAACACGCGCCCCAGTGATACACCTGCCGTCCCCCACTGCGCGGCGCCAAAATTAGCTGAGGGGGACGTCGCCGGCGATCTTCGGTTGCTCAGCCAATCCAATGCGGCCTCCGTCGATATCCGTCCCATCGCCTAGCCTCTCAAAATATGCACCCCGCCGCCATCTTTAGGCGCTTGCAGAGGGTGTTTCCTAGCCAGTTTCCACAGCCAGTGGGGCTGTGGCGCCATCCCTTGACGACGTTACTAACTTTAGGTTACGTGCGCTCCAAACTAGTCCAAGGTCAAATGATGTACCACAAAAAAAAAAAAAACTGTTCGCAGACATGTTTGAAATCTACATATGTATGAAAGATGCATAAGGCTTGCAAGCAGATGATTCTGTCGTCCCTTCTGCAGCGAACACAGCGTCTTTTTTATGATAGTTGTGCAGTGCCTGGGGCAAGGAGGTTATAATGGGCAGGAGGTGGCGTCCCTATCCCCAATGCATGGAGCGAAGTGTAACGGAAGTAGGCGTGGCCACGAGCCGCGACAAGCATTTCTTGACCAATGGGAAGCCTAGTGAGTGGGCGCCGCCATTAATTTCGGTGCAAACAACCGCGTTGCGATGACATTTCCGTGGCAACGCGATTGTGTGCACCGAAAGTAATGGCGGCACCCACTGTTATTTGAAACAGCGCTTAACGGGAGACTTTTAAACCGGTATGGTCGGAATTGGATGAGATTATTATAAACGAACGCCTGGTTGCCCAGCAGAAAGTAAGTGACTAGAGTTGAGACGCTCTAGACGACGCACCGACTGAATCGGTGTCGAACAGGCGAGATTTCGAGCCCAACACTTGCCTGACCAGTAGGACTAGGAAGTCGGCGTGTAGCGGACGCTCTCGACACCGCGCGACCGCGCCTGGAGCGTCGTCTCGAACGAGTCGTCGTAGCGCGGCTTTGGAAAGCGATCGCGAGTCAGTCATCGCGTAGGCACGAACGCTGTCGCTGAGAAGGGCATCGCGGGTTGAAAAAGCCGTACAAATTCTGCTTCGAGAAGATGTTGGTTTCACTCCGCCGTGATGAGTATTCGGGTTCGCATCGAAGCATCTTTTGGTGCGCCGATCGAATCGAAAGCCAGCCGCGACAGCGAGCAGACGAAGCAGACCGCAGGCACGGAGCAGACGTACCCTAAGCCTAACGACCGAGCGGAGAGCAGACGATGGGAGCATGGTTGAATTTAGTTTGGATGAAAGAGCGTCGGTGCGCGGGGCAGTCTGGGATTGGGTTGGTCTTCCGGCGTCGCTTGGTATGACGTCATGCCGGGTCCTGCCCTATTTAAACGTCCTTGGCCTGGGGCATAAAATCGCTAGGTCACTGCATACTCGCTGCACGTGATTGCTTCTGTTATTGACAGCGCACGCACAGAAAGATGACGGGCGCCGTCATCTCGATCGACCCCGTCGACTCGTGTGCTCTGGCAGGGGGTGAAACAGAATCGTGACTTTTAGTATCGCGTAACCGGGCGAACGCAAGCACTGTGCGTTTGCGCTGCGTGTTCCACACTGAGCGTGCTGGGAGCTCTAAACTGCGTCTTGGATCAGTGAATGGCGACGACGCGCGTGTGGAGCGTGGAGCACGCAACGCTAACTCAAACGCAGATGCATCAGATGCGGCAGGCGCGTCCAGAGTTCAGTGACTCAGCATTTTTTGCTCAGGTGATAAGCGATGCAAAGGTCAATACTCCGTTTCAGGATAACTTGTCGAACTGTGGAAGCTGCAGCCCCCACGACCCACTAAGGGCGCCGGAGCAAGGCACATGATAACACTCCGTGGTCGAGGCCACGGGGGCCTCGTTACCGCCACAAGAACAGAGCCCTGCGGAACAAAAAGTAGTTCTACGCTCCGTTCTCTTTTAACGGCAAATGTACTCGCGCGAGTCCGTCTATAACGAGAAGATATGAAGAATACAAAATAAATAATCACGAATTGATGCGTTTCATTTATATTTAAACAAAAAAAGTGACGTCACATCCGTATCCGCTCTCGATGTTTTTTTCCTTGTAGCACCGTGGTCGTTGGCGATCGCCGGCGATCGCAGCCGTGTAATCGGCCGTTTCCGTTCAAACCCTAGCATTAGCACCAGCCAGATTCGCGGCTCATTTGAGCGTATGGTTGTCTCATGGGCTGTCCCCAAAAGTGCTCACTATTGTAGCGGACGGATATGTTACTGCGGTGTACGTTCATCCGAAGTTGCTTGGTTTCGGAGCAGACAACTCTTGGCTAGCAGACGACAGTCGCGGTTCCTCCGAGCTTCGCATTTGACGAGGTGACACAAATGCTCCCTTGACGTCGAATCACGTGCCTCGTTTCGACGCTCTTATTGGGTCGTAGGGCCCTAGCCTTCATTACTCTAAAAAAAGAGGGTGCATACGTTACACCCCTTGTCACATATGCGACACCCCAAAACTTCAGTTGGAGTTCGCCAAGTTATCGTGAAACGGAGTTGAAATCTCCCTAATGCTGCAATCTCATCGGTTGCGGTGCAATAACAAGATGCAGGAAGTATGCCGGGGACCCTTTGTTTCTTTACCTGTCAATGAGCGAATTAAGTTTGGGCTCTTTACTCCTACACCGGCGCTCCGGGTTTCATACTCCGAGCGCAGCAACTAAACGGCGCATGGCGTACAGAAGAGCGACACACTGAAACTATCGACGAGTTGTTGTTATTCCGAATCATCTCAAATACTAAATGTGTGTGTGCGTGAGTGTATTTGCTTGCGTGTGGGGGCTCTATATCATTTCATCCATTGCATATTATAGTTATTATATATTTTAATCCACTCGGCGGCGGGCTAGCAGGCGCACCTGCGTAAAGGTCCCAACCTTACCGCCTTGCCTTGCACACGGCCAAGTGTGTACCAAAACAAAATTAAAATAAAATTTACTATTATTTCTATATTATTCCCTTATCAATCGTTGCATTGTATTGAGAGAGTAAAAATTATTTTATGTTGCGAACCATGTCGCCATTCTTTTGTTTTAATATTTCAATGATGTTATCCCGTGCCCCTCTTACCACACCCCTGATTGGGCGAGGTAATACTTTTAAGTAAAATAAAAAAAAATCATTTAATTTTTCAGTGAATCAATTAATTTTGTGTGCTTACCAATAATATTGCATTGTAATTCCTGTTTCGGTAAAAAAATCAACTTCACATAAAGTATTTGGGTCATTATCAATAATGTATCAATGTAGCCAAGTTTGCCATTGCTTGTGTTGGTTCGAACTTCGAGCGGAGTTGACATCTGACTGGAATGTACAATACAAACACTGTTTAAAGCTTCATCCGCAATTTTTTTTTTTCTTTCGATGTTGTCGAATTTGTAAATATGTTCTTTGCTTTGCCGAAAATAAGACACGCAGGCTTTACTGCGTCCTGTGTAACACTATTCAAACGAATGAAGTGTCGTTATTTTGGAAAGTAAAAGAAAAAATAAAGAAGGAAAAGGTTGGAAGCCACAGGTATAAGCGCTTACGGAAGAGGCGTTTTCACAGAAATATCCAAATACGGCAGATTTTAATGAGACAAACAATTCACTTAATTTGTTGTTCTATTTGAATGCAGACAGAAAATTGTTTTCAATACAAAAAAGTTACAAAACACGTTTTTTTTTTTTAATGTCGGTAAAAGAAAATTGTACTCAACTAAAATAAAACGTCTGAACATTTTTAAAAGGTATTTAAAAAATGAAACTAGAGTTCTGTCTTATTTTTGTCGTAAAAATAGTGTAGAAAATTGCTGAATTCGTTCAAAAGTGGGCTACTTTACATCTTTTCGATCAGTTCATCAGGTATACATTAAAAGCCATGAAATCATTACGGTCTAAACGACAATGAATACCGAACATTAATGAGCGTCAACGCACTCCGGTGCGACAGATCGTGTCCCTGGAATCAATCAGCAATACTTCGGTCGTTTCTTGTCCTCACGCTCGAGAATAATCATGTGGGACTTTGACCCGTTATTTTGAGAGATTTTGTTCTTTGCAAGCGTTGCGAATGCAGGAAAGAGGGGGTTACAAGTCTTGTGCTGCCTAGGCTGTCCTTTGAGAGTGTGCTTTCAAAGAACTTCACATTCCCCCGTGCTGATCTGGCCCCTAGTGAGTTTTATTTATTTCCGCATCTGAAGAAACTGCTCAAGGGAGCAAGGTTCGATTACTTGAACGCACTCCAAACTGCCACAGAGCTGTGGCTTGACGAGAAGAAAAATTTGTTTAGCTGGGGGATATCAGAAGCCTTTTAGGCAAATTAGAGAAGTGCATTAATGTTTAAAAGGATTATGCTGAAAAATAATTTCATTTTTTTAAAGCCCTATTGGTTTTCTTTGATATGCTAGTTCCAAGACTTTAGGAGCGACCCCTTAAGTTAGATTTCGCGTTAGAAGTTAAAAAAAGAGTCAAACCTGGACGAACTTGTAAATTAGCAGGTTCGCAACATCCCTATAGTTCGAACGAAAACGAACGCCGCGGTGGGCTAGGAGGTTCAATAAAATGTTTACGCAAGCAGGCAAGTGGGATCGACCGAATGCACTCTCTAAGAGAGCTTGTTTTGGGTTGACGCAACCGAGATGGGTCTCGGATTGCGGAGCAGTGGTCGCGCTAATGACTGTCTGTAGTCCGCTTCCCCTCACGATGGACCGCTGCGAAGGTTATGAGCTATCGCGGCCAATCCGATCTCGCGTGAGCGTCGCGTGACCTTCCGGAGGAAGCCGCGACGCGCGTGGCGCTTAGCCACGTGATTTTCAGGCAGCGGTGTATTGGCTGGGGCGGCTCGTAGCGTCCGGTGCGGTCCGCCGTAGACGGAAACGGAGGATGTTTATCTAGGAAAAGCGGACCGCGTGGCCGGCGGCGGGATCGAAGGGAACCGCAGTGCGCTGGAGAGCAACGCTCGATATCGTTACGAGTTCGTTTTCGCTTTGTATGCGGCTTTGATGTTTCGTAAAATATATAAAAACTAGAGTGATTTTTTTTTATTATTCTCTTTATAGACGGAACATGTTTAGAAATCGTCTTTGTAAATAAAAAATCTAAATAAAGTATAACGCAGTACAGTAAGGTAAAAGGTCTGAAGGAAACTTTTAACGCAAACCTGTACGCAAAAATGTAACAGAAAGCTAAAACAACCTACATTAAGTGAGAAGCGTTACTTCGCGAAAGTTAACAAAGTAATTGAATGGTTGCATAATTACTCACAAATTTTTGTTTCGCCACCGTATTTAGCGGGAAACACTGGGCTGGTGTAATCGTGCGCCTTTTAGATTTTCCGCCACATTTAGCGAGGAAACGCTTCCCACAAAATGCAGCGAGACCCGAGTCCGCTAAGTTTGTCGGAATTTAGCGTGTCTGTCGGGTTCAAGCTCCCAAAAGAACGTTCAATGCAGCTCAGAACCATGTGGAAGTCGCACGAACTTCGGAACACTGAAAAAACAGATAGTTCCATGCCATTTTTGAGAAACAAACTGTAAGCTCGTGTTTATTGCAAAAACAATCTTAAATATGCTTTTAACGAGGCCATGTAAAATTCGATTAACGTGCAGAGATATCCGGTTTTCTTGAATGTAACCTAAAATCAATTTCGCACGTTTCGAATTCTATGTGAACTTTGATGATTTTTCGCTCATGTGTTCCAGTATCTAATGGTGCGTCTACACTTCCGAATTCGCGGGAGGATCCACGCCGGCGGTGAGCGGATTCGGAGCCGGGTGGCGAAATTAGCTCGTCGTTAACAGAATATCTCGATCGGTCCAGGACCCATATCCAGATTTTCCGCCAGCGACGAGTCCATTTTCGCCACACGGCACCAAGATGTGGTCGCCGCCGGCGCGAATCTGCCTTCGAATTCGCAGATGTGAACGCACCACAACGCTGGACAGATGTGCAAAAATGAGCCGAAAACGGCATGAAATTCATGACATGCGCAAATGCTTTCGCTGTCTTCGAGAAACTAGGATATTTATTGGGCAAAGACAGAATCATATGGTTTTGTAAAAATCATATTTAAGATTTCTGAACAATAAATATTAGCCCGTGGGTTGTCTTTCAACCACGGTAGAAGAAATACAATTAGGTGATGACTCTGGCCGCTCTTCCCGCGGGAGCGAGCGACCAGATCGTGTTCGGAGCTAGCCTCGAACCAGAGTAGTTAGTTCCGCACCGCCGCGGAGGGCGCTGAGCTATGAGCACCACGGGTATGAGGTCCCTCCTCGGCGGCCACGGTGTCGGCGGCGTAGCGTGCTCGCCTTTTTCGCGTTGTGGTGGTGGTGTGTGGTGGTGTGCGGCCAGTGGCTGGCCTCGTGTTTTGCTTTGGTGCTGTGTCGATCACAGGTGCCAGCATCGTGCACGGAGGTGAGCCTTACCCGAAGAAGAAGTTATGCTATGAGGATGGGAAAGACGTGCTTCGTTCCCAACTGCAATTCGGGCTACCAAAACTGTGCAGAGCGACTGTCCTTGTTTAAAGCTGCATCGAATGACGCTCGCCTGGAGCAGTGGCATCGTACAATCCCGAGGGCCGATCGCAAGTTACTACCTAGTGGTCGTGTTTGTGCAAGGTTTCCCGACAAACTGA